>JAQFVV010006340.1:1905437-2605437 GCA_028023455.1 Epiperipatus broadwayi
GAAGATTATAGTGCCTAAAATGTGCGGTATGGTTTATTTATGATTATAGAAATGTGTAGGCCTGATTGTCCAATGATCAGAGGAGAAGGTTACAATATATATATATATATATATATATATATATATATATATATATATATATATATATATATATATATATATATATATGTCATATTATTATTACTATTTGCGGGATATTCCGTGTAGTGAAAAAGCTAAATGCTGACGTTTCAGTACAATATCAAGTACCTTCCCTCAGAGCGTCCTCTTTCTCAAATCATAATATATATATATATATATATATATATATATATATATATATATATATACACATACAGATACAAAACTTCAAAGTATTTCTTTTTTAAATTGAAAAAAATATTTGAACATACTTTTTTTAGAAAAAGTACAAGATCTACAGATAAAAATATTTTTGTAAATGGAAATGATTGTTTTATAAATTAAGTGAAAAGCAAACTAGCTCTTCAGGCTCTTATAAAAAAGTTGGATGAAATATAGATAAGAGAACAAAAATAAATTAGATGGGAAATATAAACAGCAATGAAGACTCGACCGTAATGAAAATTTGGAACAGAAAACCATTGTCTAGTGTATCCAGACGATCGGTATAAAAGGAAAAATATTGAAATTAAGAACAGTTCCATCTTGTTTTTGTGAGAAGGATGATAATGTGCATTTGTCACTTCTCTTGCTTATTTAAAAATGAAAAAACAACAATTGCATATTTGAACAAGCTAAGGCCACTTTCAGATAGACTGGTCTTCAAATAAAGACTTCATGGGAATTGACATCAGGAACCAGGAGCTCTTCTACTCTAAGATATAAATGAAATTTTTTTACTAAAAGTAATTAAGAACTTTAAGATTTCCACAAGCTTTTAATATTCAGATAACCTAAATTTTAAAATCTTTTATCTAACTTTAAGTTTTCAAATTAATTATTAATGTTTAATTTTTATACATTTGAGTTCGCTAAAAATCATTTCCATTTTTCTTTTTTTTCTTTTTATTAATATTGTATAAATTATTTAAGTGCATTAAATTTAAGTTGGGTATAGATGCTTGCATAGATTTGTTAACGTTTAATTATATTTCTTTTTGTTCTGATATTTGATTAGAACATATGATATTCAGTAAATAATGATACCTTACAGTGAGTATCTAAAATGTATTTATTCGGATGTTATTTAAGTTATTGGTGTCAATGCAGCATCATATGATGAATGCCATTGGATTTTTTGAAAATATCCCTCTGCAATTCCATCAATGACTTTATATTTTGATTGTTTATATTTATTTTGAAATGTTTTTAACTATGTAATCTATGTAGCCGACCTAAACTCAACATTAAGAAACAAACTTTTATAAAATTCATATGTGTGAAATTATATAAATGTTAAAATTAAGTCGGGCATGCATGGCTATATAGATTTGTAAATTTATATTAATTAATTAAGGGAGGGTTAATCTTAGTTTATTTGTTTTATTGTTGGATTGAGTCAATGGATTGGATATATTGTTGTAATTAATAAATGTAGTACAAGGTCCGCCACATTCAGGATCGCATTATATGCCACACACCCCTTTTTTACCTATGGAAGGGGATAGTAAGACGGAAAACACAGTCCTTTCCTATGGAATTTTTTTTTATTGTTCTTCTTGCCAGACAGATGTAACATTCCTGTCTGGATGAAAGTCAATGTCTTCTCTAACCATGCTGTTCAGATGTACATTCTTGACAGCATGATATTTGTGCTGTCATATTCATGTTGCATTGAATACATTGATGTATCTGATGGATTGATATCAGTTTGACTGTGAACTTGTGGCCTAAGGTTAAATAAGGGATAGAATATTTTCTTTTCAAATGCAATCTGTGTAGTTTATTCATACTCGACACTCTTAAAAAATATTATTAAATTCATCTGTGAGGATGGTTTAAAATTTTAAAATAATAATTTAAATTAAAAGTTAATACTTAAATCTAAAATAATAAATGTCATTCCTCAAATTTTAAATCATTATATATGTGTGTTAATAAATGTTATTTGTGTGTTAATTACTGGCAGTGGCTTTTATTTTTTTATATTGAAGATATATTTTAAATAAATTTATATTTTATAAATCTCTGCATCTCACTGAGTTAGTGACTGAGGCTAACGGTCTATATATAAAATAAATTTTTTTCTTAACTTATGTATCTGCCTACTCTATAAATTTTCCAGGTTCAAATGCCTGGTGGCGCTCTGTAGTGCAGATACAGTAAGACTCATTAGATATTGGACCATTATAATATATATATATATATTATGCAAGGAGGAAACTATACATCAACTTGAGATCACATATTATCTTCTTCAATACATAATAACCAAAAAGTTAAAAATTTTATCTTCAAAGGATTTTAATTTCCGAATTCCAGGAACATCTATGATTAGTGCATTAACTTTTATAAATACTATTCTTAAAAATTACAACTGGTGAACATTAATCTCATTTTGTTTATCATTAAATTCATTTCATTAAATAAATGAATAAAAAGAGAAAATCAATAATTTAAAATATTTTTTTTTATATATTTAATAAAAATTTACATATGGGATAAAGAATATTAGCATAGGAAAGACATATAAATATATTAAAGGGATACAGTGAATTTAGAGGTAAGAAATTAAATTATTCTTCAATTTACATTTTCTTATGACATGACACTACTTTGTTTGTACTAATATTCAAATAGTTTAAAAATCATTGTTTATTATAGTTGGATAGATAATTAACATTGGTATGAAATATATTTAAATATTTTTTGTATTAATGACCATAAATTATATATAATCATTTTAACAGATGAAATATTACATAACAAATAATTAAATAATTATTTGTATAATATCATTATTATATGATAGTTTCAATATAGTAATCTTAATATAGTAATCTTTATATAAGTTACAAAATCCTTATTCACTATCTTTTCAACTAATAAATCATGTAGTGCTATAAATTAAAAAATATATCTGTAATGGGTAAATATAATATATTTATATTTTAAATATATGATAGTAGCTATATAAATAATTCTTATATAGTATAAAGTTAAATTATTTATTTATTAAATAAATAATTGTTATGTTTTATATTAAATTAAATGAAGTTTTTAATTTATTTTATTTATTTATTTGACTTTCTAAAATAAGATCAAACATTTAATATATAATCTTTATTGATTATTATATTAACTTCATGAAACCCATTTTAAAGAGTTAGTGAGATTTATTACTATTACTCTTGTATATTGATCTAAACCCCTGAAGAGAGTCAATTGTTAAACTTTCCTGACTTTGAAAATCTGAGCATATCTGTTAAATTAATTAGGGTGAAGATTGATTTGATGTGGTTTAGATATAATTTATATTAAACTTCAATCACATCATTGCCTATGTAATAACTTTAAATCTGATTATAGTGAGATGTGACTGCCTTAATTTATCTCATTAAGAAGGTGCATTCCCTTTACTATATATATATATATATATATATATATATATATATATATATATATATATATATATATATATATATATATAATAAAAGTGTAACCATATTTTTAAGGCCCTATGGGATAAACATAAATAATTTTAAAAATGTGTTTTTCTTAAATAAAACTAAGCTTGTTCTCAGTCAATTTTGTTCTAATTAAGTTATATAGGTATTAGTTAAATATTCCAATTGTAAACAGAACAATTTATTAAATATGCTTGTTTATTATCATTTAAAATATTATTTGATTAATTGGTAGATATAGCATTTTAATTTAACAGATAAAACTGAATTAATATTAACTTAGAGTCTACTCTACATTAAATAGATTTATATACATGTTTGCCATTTATAGCTTATTAAATATGTTAAAGTTTTATTTGTTGTCTATATGACAGTAAAATGCCTTTAAAATTAACATTTAATAAAATATTGATTATTTAGATAGTTGTTGAGAGAAAACAAAGTTTTGGATTTGATAAATTTGTTAATTTAATTTTATTTTATTGAATTATTATTTAAATGTAGGTTCTTATATCCTGAAAATCATGTGTGTGTATAATGCATAATTGCATGTATGTGAAGTAAGACTGTGAATTAATATAATTGTTAATTACTTTAAAAATAAAAATAATATTTTATAACAGTCTGAAATAATAATAACTATTATAATATTATGAAAGAAGTTTTAATAAAATAAAGATAATAAATGTTTTATATAAAAAGATATTTAATTAATGAAGAAAGTGATTTGAAATAAATGTGTTATTTTATTGACTTAAATATCTCTCTTGAAGATGATTATGTAACAAGTCCTAGACAAACATGTGATTTTAAAGTTTTTTTAATTAGAAAGATCAAGGTTAAAGTAATTAAAATGGTCAGATTTATACTAGTATTGAATGTCTTTCCTCTTGTCTTTTAAAATTGAATATAATATGAACATAATTTAATAAAAGTGCCCATGTAACAGCTGTATAAAAATATTTTTTTAAAAATAAAGTTGTTGTTAAAATTTAAAAAGGGTGTTAAAATTAAACAATGGGAAAAAGTAATTAGTTTTTATTTTTATTTTTTTTTCAATTTAAATTATTTAAATGAAGGAGTGAAAAGCTAATAGTTATCCTTGTATTGCTCTTTCTACAATATGTATTAAATCATGTATTTAACAATAGTCACAAAAGAATGCTAATTTTAATTATTAATAAAAATGATAAATCTGTTCGAATTAAAAACTTATTGTCGAACATGAAGAAATGAGTATGAATTTTACATTATAGTAAAATTTTTAATTGCTTTGTACATTTGGTTATTACTCATTAATTCTAAAATTGAACTTTTTGTTATTATTCATTAATTCTGCAATTTATCATATATATAAGTCTTTATTGATATTTTTTATCTTTCAGCGACATGTCTATAAAAAGATATTCTCATAATTATTATTAATGCAGTATTCAGAAATAATCTACTTGCCTATTGTTAGTTTATTTTTGCCACTCAATATAGTTCAAATTCATTTTATGATTAAAGATTTAGTACTGAAAATAAAATACTCTTTGTCAAAAAAAGATTATTTCTTATTATGGGAATAACATTAAATTATTTTGGTTACTTTAATAAGTAAAAGACTCTTGTATATATAAATGTGTTTTTTAAATATCAAATTTGTTTTTTTATATTAGGCCTATTGATGATAATTTCTTTAATGTTTTATATTGATTACTATATTTTATTGTGAATGTTTAGGTGGTTACTGGTTGGAACTTAATTATATATATATATATATATATATATATATATATATATATATATATATATATATATATATATATATATATATATATATATATATACGAGTATTTGCTGCACCAGGATTTGAGAAGAAAAAAAATATAAAATATTTACATTTTTTTAAGTATATACATTATAACCATTGTGGAAGTATAACTCTTTACTTTATCTGCCATACAGTGCACCACCAGGCCATTAGTACCTGAAAAAAATTATATAGTATGTGAATGCATATTGGAAAGATTCCATTTTTTTATAAACCATAAGCACATGGTGCTGGATTTTGGAATAGCTAAGTTTTATAATCTAAATTTTTTTTTATATATATATATATATATATATATATATATATATATATATATATATATATATATATATATATATATATATAAGAATGAAAAGATAAAAATAAATAACTAAATAAATAAACTACTGCCATTAATAATATACAAAACATTTATTGACACACACACATAATATTTATATTTAAGTTTTAGTTCACACAGATGAATATTCTTCTTCATACATTTACATTTTTTTGATAGACGTAAATACGCTACACAGATTACACACCTAAAACTTACAAATCCATGCAGCCATTCACATCCAGATTTAAATTTTAAGATTTAATATTTTAAAAACTCATGAGCATAAACATGTATACATATATACAGCACAACTGACCACACAAATTATTCTAGTTCAATTATTATTAATTGGAACTCATAAAAAATGTTATACTCTTACTGAGTTCTTTGAGTTACTCATCATGAGGTGTCACATTCACAAATATAAAGTTATAGAGGAGGCTTAGGCAAATATATTAAGACACTCAACATGAGGTGTCATATTTACCAATAGACACCATGTTTGGAGTTGTGCACATACATATACATTCAATACGTAACATCATTTAATTTAACTAAAAATTATACTTATTAATTATAAGAAATAAATTAATAGAAATGATTGGTTTACAATTATATTTAAAATATTAATAATTGATTTAACATTCCATGTTGGTCAGATAAGAGTTCAAGATTTAAATTTTGGTTAGACCTTAATCATTTAAGAAATGATTTAAAAAGTTCATTTAGTGAAGGTTTATAATAATTAGAGTTCATAATTTATTATTTATACATTGCATTAAAGGAGCTCCATGGTTCATTGTGCCAATTCCCACAAAGTCTTTTATTATTCATAATCTCAGGGAAGACCAGTCTGTTGTTCATGTTGTAGTTATCCATTTGGAGATTGCCTCATCTGGTTCAATCCTGGAACTATTTTATTGCAGGACCCATATGATTTGAGGTCTACAATATACAATAGTGCCAGTCATATTTCAACAGTCTCTTCCTTTTAAAATTGCAAAAGAGTGAAAAGTGTGTTTTTTCCACCCTCCTCAAAACCCCAATTTGGAACTGTTCTTAATTTGAATTTTTTCTTTTTATATTAATCCTCCGGATTACCTGACCATGATTTCTGTTCTGGTAGTCTTCATCAGGGTCTGAGCATTGGTTGACTTTCCACAAGTGGGTAATGGAATATTTTTTTTCCATTTTTTTCTCTCTTATCTGACCTTTAATTATAAATTTGCCCTAAGGGCTAGTTTACTTTAGATTAATTAAAAACAACAATCATTTTCATTTTGAATATTGTCAAAATCACACTTTGTCTTATTTTTGCTGTAATATCTCATAAAAACAATTTATCCTACCTGCTTCAAACACTTTTTAGCAAACTCTTTATTAGTTCATATATATATATACCAACGTTTCGACTGACCTGCAGTCTTCTTCAGAGCTATGATATAATAAACAAGACAAAATTAAAAACATAACCACATAATAACACCATAAAAAATATTTTTTTTACAATAAAAAACTAAAACCAACATGAAATATATATATTAAAAAAACTGAAATAATCAAACCAAAATAAAACAATTAATATAAATAAAATGTACAACATAAATAGAAAATAAATAAAAATTATTCATGTGTATTCCTAACTTTATACATATATACATTCAAGGACAACTATTAATCTAACCATATTATTTATTTTATTATTAACAATCTATTAATTATCTCTATTTTTTATAAACTTAAATTTTATGATTAGTAACTAAAATTATTTTAATTATAAATCATATAATGTGTATTATTTCCTTACTTTTCTTTTAAAAAAATATTATTTTATATTTAGTATTATTTCTGATTATTTAAAACATATAAACATTCTAATCTTTAAACTTACCAATCTTCTAAACAAAAAAAAAAATGTTTTGTTTTTTTTTTTTTCAAAAAATTATCTTATACCCTAGCTCCCTCTTATACATATTATTTAAACTAAACATATATCCCAACAACTCTTTATTTATATACATTTTTATTTATTTATTTTTTTATACTTCTTAACTTTTATTATTATTATATAAATCTCATAAATTTATATTATAAGGCTTTATATGTCCATATACATACACATATATATATATATTCCCTACAACTTTACTTTCTGTATGTAACTTCATTTTTATTGAACTTTGTGTAAATTTGTGTCCTATTTCTTTTGTATGTATATATATATATATCGGTGTATATAAATCGGTGATAATAAATCACCGATATATATATACATACAGAAAGTATTAAAGAAAGGAAAATAAAAGAGGCTATATTAATAAGAAAGATAAAACCAAAATTTAATAGAGATTCTGGGATTAGGATGAGATTGGTATAGTTGTAGTTATTAAATGAGATATATACAGGTAAATATGTAAAGAGATATTTGTTTATAAATGAGTTGGAGATGATAAAAAATGGTTAGGTTAAATAGGAGTATAAATGTGGGTATATTTATAGATATTAAATAATAGAAAATAATAAATTAATAAACTTAGCATAATAATTACATATAAAACAGTATAATAAAAAAATTTATGACAATTATATAAAAATAATAATAAAAGTTAAAGTATGCAAAATAATAAATATATATGTAAGTAAAATTGTAGGGAATATATATATATGTGTGTATGTATATGGACATATAAAGCCTTATAATATAAATTTATTAGAATTATATAATAATAATAAAAGTTAAAAAGTATAAAAAAATAAATAAATAAAAATGTATATAAATAAAGAGTTGTATGGATATATGTTTAGTTTAAATAATATGTAATAGAGGGAGCTGGGGTATAAGAATTTTTTGAAAAAAAAAACGATTTTTTTTTGTTTAGAAGATTGGTAAGTTTAAAGATTAGAATGTTTATAGGTTTTAAATAATCAGAAATAATAATAAATATAAAATAATATTTTTTTAAAAGAAGAGTAAGGAAATAATACACATTATATGATTTAAAATTAAAAGAATTTTAGTTACTAATCATAAAATTTAGGATTATAAAAAATAGAGATAATTAATAGATTGTTAATAATAAAATAAATAATATAGTTAGATTAATAGTTGTTCTTGAATGTATAAATGTATAAAATTAGGAATACACGTGTATAATTTATATTTATTTTCTATTTATGTTGTACATTTTATTTATATTAATTGTTTTATTTGGGTTTGATTATTTCAGTTTTTTTTAATATATATATTTCATGTTGGTTTTAGTTTTTTATTGTAAATTTTTATTTTTTATGGTGCTATTATGTAGTTATGTTTTTAATTTTGTTTTGTTTATTATATCATAACTCTGAAGAAGACTGCAGGTCAATCAAAACATAGGTGTAAATATATATGGACAAATAAAGAGTTTGCTAAAAAGTGTTTGAAGCAGGTTGGATAAATTGTTTTTATTTTCATTTTGAGTTTTATCACAATGATAAGATTCACTTTTAGTAACAATCATATGTTTAAATTAGAGATACTTTATTAAAACTGTTATTCACAATAACTTAGGTTTGCATTATCTTTGAGGCACCCTATTCCTGCTTGAAAACTATTATTCATCAGTAATCTTTTGTATAATCTAGAATCTTAACGGTTGAGTTGCTCAAAGGCCTGAATTTCCAGATTAGCAGTATTAGTAAACAGGTTTTCTCATATGTCACCTATGGCTGGAGCTAGTAATATGCTAACTGTCCAGGCTTTTATTTGCATTGATGTGGACTAATGCATCCAAACCAGGATAAATGTTATGCTGTAGGGTTCCTTCCATAATTACCTTTCCCATAATTAAACTTCTATAATAATTCTGCTGTGTTTCACATTTAATTTCTTTATCTGTTATTCTGTTAGAGATGATGAGTCAGTGTCACAGTTTATATTGGTACTGCCACCCCCCCATCTACCCTTATATTTGTCACAAATTATCAGACTTCTGTCTTCATTGAAGCAAGCACAGCTGTTTGTCTAGACTTCATCCTTAGAATCTGTTGTTTTTATATTGTCCTGTATCATTTCAAGATTATATGTTTCACTAATTTTCTGATACAAATTCTTGTCTTGATGATATCTGCACTTTGCATTTCCTCATACTCCAGTACCTTTACTGGTTCTGTTCAGACATGTTGGTTCTCATGGATATATTTTCCTGATTTATATTGATCTTATCTGCAGAGTTTAATAATTGAGGCAAAAGTAGCATTGGTTCATGATTACTTGATTTTAACTTCTTTCCCTTCATTTTCATATTTTTTTTTTTTCAAAATTTTTTTTGGCCCACGCTTCTTCATAAAAAAGGAGGGGGGGGTTTTAAGTCCCTCTCCCCTTTTATTGATTTCCATTTATACTTGGAATGCAACAAAGATAACTGTTCAGGGTATGATGAAACAGCTTTATACCAGAAGAAATCAGTCTGGTTTCTTGAATTACAATATCTGAACATTGTGTTGCTGAAATTTCTGTAAAAGTGGTTTGGTCTGATAACAGGAGAGTAGTTATTTGAGGTTGTGTATATTTTGAAGTTTGCAAATCAGGCATCTTGTTTACATCAGAGTGATCTGACATAAGTAGGTCATCTGATTGTAATTGTTGTGCATCTTCATGATAGTACAATGTAGCTTGCTTGATCATTGGACCAGTTGCATCACATTGGTTGAATTTTTATCTTCTAAGATTGCAATGATTGCATAACCTCCCTGGGAAATATTTCACCAAATGCATGCACAAATGGTGAAAAAACACTGCAGCAGTATGCCCTGAAATAAAATTTTCAGTGGTGCAGACTCAGTCCAGTGAATTGTAGGAATAGCCAATGGAGATGTTTCTTTTGTTAGAGTGATTGAAAAAATAGCATAGTTGGTTAATACAGGCATTTGCTCTTTTCTTTCATGGATATAATTAAATCTTGTGACTGTGTCATGGGGTTTTAGCAATTTCTGTAAATCAGCATTTCCAAAATTCAAGTAACAGTTTCTGATATAACTGGACAATATGATCGGTCTGCTTCTTTTCAAGTACAACCACAACTATGTCATTGAGGAATTTCAGGAATTTTGCAGAATTTGCTTTTTGGTTTTGAAATAGATAATGACATTTGATTATGATGTACCTATTGTTAGAGAGCTGGAAAAATTTGTGTATATGTATCCATGAATTCTTAGATGTAATCACTTTGCATAGATCATCAGTGGGGAATGTATATAGGGTTTTTTTGATTATTTGTAACTGCAAGAATGATAGATTTTTCACTATGATAGTTCAAAAATAACTTATGTAATTGATCAGGAATAGTAGCATTAAAATCTAACATTAAATTATTGATTTCAGATGGATTCAGGTTTATACAAGGCATATTATTTTTAATATCTTATTATGCACCTCTTCTGTTCCATCTCCATCAAATAAATTAAATAAATCACTATCTGTATGATATTTATTCATAGGCCGCAAACTAGGTTTGATGGATGAAGATTGGAGTATTTTATTATAGGATGTTTTGTGCACATTGTCCTCAATTATAATAGATTGTGCAGATGAAAAAGAAGCTTCACTGTAAGTTTCTTTTTTAGTATTGATGTTTAAGCATGGTATTTTAATATTATTTTGGCCAATCTCTTCCTTACAGTTTCTAATATTAACAATATTTTTTTTTAAATTCTGGAAACT
The DNA here is from genome assembly GCA_028023455.1 of Epiperipatus broadwayi. Classification (NCBI taxonomy): domain Eukaryota; kingdom Metazoa; phylum Onychophora; class Udeonychophora; order Euonychophora; family Peripatidae; genus Epiperipatus; species Epiperipatus broadwayi. The sequence continues at coordinate 1,916,864 of JAQFVV010006340.1, forward strand.
CTTCTATTTTAATAATTTCTTCACCTATTTCAGAGCTAATAGAATTTTCTTCAAAAAAAAAAATCATTGGACTTTGTAGGAGACTTGTGGTGTTTAAAATCTTTTTGATTAATGATTTTAGGGTGACTTTAGAATTTTTATTTCTTACTGTAGCTTTCACAGGCCTTCTATCATTATTAATATTATTAATGTTACTTTTATTAAAAATGCTATTATTATTATTTTAACAATGTCTGTAAAAGCTTTATTTCATTTTACAAAAAGGTTCAGATTTAGAATTCATATTTATTAGAGAAATATCTTCACTATGATTAACTTTTTCATTTAAAGAAGTAATAGATACAATTCCTTACCAACTTTTATGAGTGAGCTTGACCTTTGATTAGCATTATTAATCGAATCCATATTATTTACTGACTCATGGCTGCTTACTGTTGTATCTTTGAAACACTCAGAGTTAAGATTACTATCAGAATCCATCTTTTGTACTAACATTAGTACAGGCTAAAATAAAATAAAACTTTTGATTATGTTAAAAAAAACCAGTAATTTTGGAAAATTAGTCATGAAGAACAGCAGCTAGAAAATGCATAACTTTCCAGTGCTTAACCCTCTAGTGGTCTATTTATTTATTATCTATCTTTCCTATATTGTAATACTTAAATGTGATACTACATATTTTAGAGCATTTTCAATGCATATTTATTTTAAGGTTATTTGCTAGTTACTGCAATTTAATACTTTAAGGAGTTTTTGAATTATAATGTATATCTTATATCTAGTTCTTCACACTGGCGACTAATAGCATTGTAAACATGTACATTATAATTTTTACAATATGCTATATTTTAATGTAAAAACAAATGCTTTATCACATTGTTTTGGGGATGAAGTTGATAAGATGAAAGAGTTAATAGCATGCTTGTGACCTAATATAGGCATATATATTTGTTGTTTCATTCATAGTGCAAGATAGTTGAAGAAATGTATTAGATAATAATTGTGAGAATATAATAAATATTACACATATTACTTTTATAATTTGTAGTAATATTTAATGGCTTGAATCTCCACTGTGTGGCAGTCGTGCATCTTACAAGATTGTTTGAAAAGTTTGTTTTATTTTTGTAATTATGTAAAAACTATAAGCATGATATCAACAGAAATAAATACAGGCATTAGATCCAGCTTTAAAATATCTTTTTAATGCCATTTTTTCGATTGAAATTGAAAGAAATTTGAATTTCTTATGAATTTTTTTTTAAAAAGGTGAATTTTATTTTTTCTATTTTGGACAATTTTCTAGTTTACATGAATCGATAAAGACAGAAAATTGTAATATGCCTGATTATATTGTGAAAATGGATTAAAACATGCTGGTCATTTGCATTCAAGGCCTATAATGGGATATGAACATAATCGCAGAATATGTATTTCAGAAGTATACATTTTTAATAATTTAAATTTATTAATATAATTTATTTGTATGATTTATTAATTTGTGTTTAAGTTGGTGTGGGTGTGTGTAGTATGTAAATTATAAATAATATAATATTAAAATCATTTATGCTCTTTATTATATGGTATATAAATTATTATTCATATGTACAGTAATTTTGTGTATTTGATATTAATAATTTATTATGTTTATATGGTGTGTAATGATTTACATATATAGAGCAGTGCAATGTAAATTTTAAAGTCTTATAATCAAATGTACAGAAAGGTTGTATAACAAGTAATGATTTACATATATAGAGCAGAGTAATGTAAATTTTAAAAAACTGATAATCAAATGTACGGAAAGGTTGAAATTCACAAAATTTACTGGGCATAGTAACAAATGAAAATATAAACACTTAAAAACAACAAAAGAGAGATTTCAAACGATGTTTGTGTAGTAGTAGCCACAATGGTAATGCCTATACCATATGAAATAGTATGCAGTCAAAGAATCATTCTGATTCTTGCCTATGCCTTGATACTCATGCTGTGATGTCAATAGATTTGCCACATCTTGCATCACATTATTTTCAAGTCTATAGCAAGTAAATGAGCTATATGCAAATAAATTATATCTTTGTAGGACAATAAATATAACAAGATTGCATCACTGGTGTGCATAAAGAATATACACATCACTGATGTACACAAAAAATAAAGAAAATGAACAGATAAAGTTCATTTTATCAGTGATACAGACAGCAGGCTACAATTTATAGTTTTAAATAGACAAGAAGCAAATTTCTATGATAATAAATGCATATCTATCTTCTGGACATGATTTTTTTTTGTATCTTTTATTTGGATGATTTTTTTTTTTATAGACACCTTTGAGATTTGGTAACTTTTGTGGTACAAAATAAAAATGAAGAATTTTTATGCGAATACTTTTGGACATTCTGAAGCTATGAATTATCTCAGGTAAGACATATTATATATAGTTTGAAATATAACTTTGTGAGAAATACAAATAAATTATTAATGAAGATGTAATTTAAACTTACTTAATGGTAAATTAGAAATAATGAACAAACATTAAAATAATAATTATGTCGGATGATGAATTTTCTTTTTTTCCCTTATTTTTTAAATTATTATCACTATTTCTCTTAGACTTGTTGCTTTTCTTTGTTTTTCTAGTTTTTATTAATGTACATTTTTTTGCTCTAACCTTATTAAAACTGAATTTATTGTGAAAATTGTGTCTCAGGTCAGTTTTTTTCAAAATTCAATATTGTGCCTGGAGTCTAAAATTGTACAAATACTATATTTAAAATTAAAATCATTATTTGTTTTAAATATCTATTGTACTAAATCTCATATTTCCCTTAGATTTTAAAAATTTTTTGTTATTATTAAAACACATTTTATTTTCGTTGCCATTACTATAGCATTCATTAACAGTAAATCTCATAATAATAATGTTTTATTTTTCATTGTATTAAAACATGCATTTCAATGGTCACCTAATATTAGTATTTACTTGATTTACTTAACCATTTCACTTGCATTATAATAAGACATATGCTTCGTTAATTCTCATTTTTCTTAACAGTATTTTTGTAATGATTTGGATAATACAAGATGTGCCCTTTCTACCTGCTGCATTACATCGTCTATATACAGTTATCATAAATGAGTTTATTATAAAATTATAGACTTATATATATATTTATGTGCCAGATAAATAAAATAGTTATACATGAAGAAAATTTAAAATGCTTTAAAGAATGTTCTGTATGATACTTATTGGTCACTTAAATATTGAGATACTCAGTTTTATGTATATGCTTTTTATATATGATTAAATTGCAAGATATTGAGAACAAAGTTATAAAGATGATATATAATGTTTATTTACAACTTAAATAAGTATTGCATATAGAATCTTTGAAATTCATATTATAATTATTATTTTATGTTAAATATAATATGAACCTGAGATACAGCTAAAATATTGAAACTTGAACTAGTACTTAAAGTTTTAAGATATCTAAACTTGTAACATGAAGCCTGAGAAAAGTTTTCAGTTTCCATCATTGTAATATAATAAGTATATTTACATTCCATATAATACTAAATTGTCCATGCACTTTGCTACTGTAATACAATGTTTTATTAACCATCCTTTTTACAGTTTACATTAGCGATTGCCACAGCAATCTTCTTCAGAACTTTATATCACCTAGCCTCAACGGCTAAAATTCAATTAAGAGATATAAAGTTCTGAAAAAGATTTCTGGGACAATTGAAATTGTAAACTGTAAAAAAGGGTGGTAAATAAAGCATTGTGTAACAGTAGTAAAGTGCATGGACAATTTAGTATTCTATGGTATACATTTGGCAATGCAATAAGAAAGAGTAGTTATTATACTCACATTCGTTATTTGAGATTTACACAATAAAATAACGAGAGATTGAGAGTTTTATAGTCCATTGGATAAAGATTTGTCTACCATCAGTATTATTCTATTTTATTTTAAAATCCTGTACCAGTCATTTGTGTAGTCATAAAAGGTAATTAAATTACAAATAAGGTTAATAAATTAAATTCTAAAATAAACTTTAATCAATAGTAGTATTCCGTTTACATACATTCATAATAATTTTCAACTAAATTGACTTAATTTTAAAATGGAGTAAAATAGCAAACGGAAACCACATGCAAATTTACATATCACATAATACACTAATCTTAATATTTGCTGATTTGTTGTTTATTATTGTCTCTTTATTTTTATTTTTTCATGATTTCTTTCTTTTCTGATTTAAATTCTGAATTGTTTTTCAGATCGAAATCAAATTTCCATTTACAATTTCTATCATGATAATGAAACACTGACTTTGTAAAATGAACCATCTTAATTCTTTTTATCTCACCGAATTATTTTCGATGCTCTTTTATATAACAACTTATGTTCTTTAACTCTTTTTTCAATACTACACCTTGTCTCCTCAATATATGAAGCATTACACCCACAAAAAATGATAAATTATATTATTCACTCCATCTTTAGATAATTTATCCTTTGAATTATTAACAATCTTATTCAAATTGTGCAACTATAAAATGAAACATATTTTTTAATATAAATCTTTTGCAAAAATTTAGCTTGATTATTATTAGAAAAAGGTAATTAAATCTATTTCATGTTATTAATACACTTCTCAATCTTAATTTGTTTATTAAATTGACATCTAGACTAATAAATTTTATTTATATCATAACCAACACTTAACAATTCATTTACCTAAATCTCAATATTTTTCTTTTTATCATATAAAAATTACATAACATATTATTTCTATGCAAAAAAGACTTAAACACATAATTATAAAATTAATATTTTTAAGTCTTTTTTTTTGCATACAAGTAATATGTTATATAAATTTTTGTATGATAAAAAGAATAATATTGAGATTTGGGAAAATGAATTGTTAATTATCAGGCGAGTTGTCAATTTAATAAACTAAATAATATTGAGAAATGTATTAATAATATGAAATGAATTTCGTTACCTTTATCTAATAATAATCAAGCTACATTTTTAAAAGAGTTACACTGTAATATATAATAATAATTAGCATTAAGCTAATGCACATGCGCTTTGTGGATTTAACAATAAATGAATACAAAGTGCATGTGCATTTGCTTAATGCTAATTATTATTACAATTTAAAACATCATGCTACATAAAATAAATATTTTATTTACTGTAATATATATTTCATTTTATGGTCCATATGATTTGAATAAGATGGTTAATAATTGTAAAGATACATTATCTAAGGATGGAGTGAGTAATATAGTTTATCAATTTGTTTGTGGATATAATACTTCATATATTGGGCAGTTGATGTACAGTATTAAAAAAGAGGTAAAGAACTCAAGTTGTTATATAAAAGAGTATCAAAGATAGTTCAAAAAGATAGACTGAAGAAACATGACACATTTACAGAATCAGTGTTTTATCATCATGATAGAAATTGTAAGTGTAAATTTGATTTTGATATGAAAAGAATTAAGATTTTATATCAAGAAACAAAAAAGAAAAATTTAAGAGGCAATTTTTGTGTTACAAAAATATGATAATTACTAGACAATTAATTAATCTTAAGATGAGTGAATTATGGGATGTGTAAATCAACATGTGGTTTCTGTTTGAAGCTGGTTTATTTCATTTTGAAATTAAGTCAGTTTAGTTGATAATGATTATGAATATAATCCAAAAGTACTACTATTTATTAAAGTTTACTTTGAAATTTATTTTGTTATTTGCTGTTCTTTGGAATATAATTGCATTTTGTTACAATATTTTTATTAGTGCATAATTATTGTATTATATATATATATATATATATATATATATATATATATATATATATATATATATATATATATATATATATATATATATATATATATGTTTTCATGGTTGTATGATATAGATAAATTATTACTTTTTGGGCTAAACCATATCTTATTCTTCATTAAATACCAATATTACAATGAACTACAATCCACCATTGTCAAGGTTAACTTTTGAAAGAAAAAATGTTAGATCTCAAACAATAATGTGACTGAGTGTGAGATGAGAAATGAGATTCAATTTGAAGTAGTTCAGAATTTAAAATATGAAGCTTATCAAAATCTTTATTTCCTTTAGTTTTTTCACCTATTAATTTTAAGTTAATATTAGAAGACAGAGATAAAATGAGAGGTATCCACATATATGGAATATGTTGTGCTTTATCAGCCCTATTTAAACCAGTAGTTCTCTTTAAAATTTCAATTGACCTTCTTATGGTTCTTAAATCATATCTTTCCAAATTAGCAAGTATTTTTGCATTGTCAAAATCAGGTTTGTGACCAATTTCTAAAAAATGGGAAATAAAAACTGTTGTCTTAATTTTCTGATTAAAAGCATTTATATGTTCCTTAATTCTGACATTTATTCATCTATTAAACTGGTCTACATAGTTTCTTGAGCACTGAAAGCATTTTAACTTAAATTGTTCCTTTTATCCATATATTTTGTGTACAAATGTATTTTCTTTAGGATAAATATGCATAAGTTTCTTGGAATTAAGTCTCATAATATAATTTTTAATCTATCTGACAGACGTAAGCCTTTCAAATTCTCTTTCATTTACTTGGCTTACTTTAATAGAACTTTTAATAAATAAATAGAAGATTTTTCTAGCTTGTATAATTTTATTCATTATTTAAGAACAAACTTTTAGTATCAATTTAATTAAAATTAATGCTGTTAAAATTATGTAAACATCTTTCTCTAATATTAGACTTTTAATCAGTTACTTTAACTAAGAGTTCCAATTACTTTCTTCAACTTTTCTGTTTAATTATACATTTAGAGATTTGTATATTCTGATCTTGGTTTACTTTTTTTTATTCTAAATTAAACAATCACTTAAGTTTTTTTATAAGTAAATAAAGCAGAGATAAACTGAAAAACGTTTTGCTTACATGATGATTGTCCACTTTATTAATGACTTGTACTGAATCACTTTAATTTTTATCCACATTTTGTTAATAGCAAAAAAATTTACTGACAACTTTTTCTATAATAGCATTTTTAAAATTGTAAATTCATTTCCCCAAATTGTGACTTGTGACTTTGATGAAGAAATTAGTTTAGATTCTATTAAGAATATTATTTTGATTCTATTAAGATAAATTAACTTATGGTTATATAAAACAAAATATTTTTATAATGTTATCAATTTTACCAATATTTTATGCCATTATTTCATTTACTTACTATTTGTTTTTTTTCATCGTCTGACAAATTTATCAAAATTTCCTCCAAGACTATGTGAAAATCTCATTATTTCGGATTGGTCGATAACTTAAAAATTGCTGCATAGTATTTGTTGTTGTTGTTTTTTTTAAATATTTAACTTGCTATATTAAAATTCAACTTTAAAAAATTTTAACAATTTTAAAACTGATTAAATGTAAACTTTTCAATTGAAACTTAAAATGTTTATCTTTATTCAGCTTTATAGAATTATTTGAATAAAATATTTAAAATTGGATATTGGTTTTTCATTATAATTATTGTAAAATATATTATTATTATTATAATTTATATACAGATATATAAAACAAAATGACCACTAATAAAAAAATGTATATTTATAATCTCTTTTAAAGTCTCTGTTTAAAGTTATTTATTAAACTATTAGTGCCAGATATATCTTTAAATTTTAATATTTTGGACTATTTAATACAGTGGACTAAATAAAAGGGCGCAATATATATATATATATTGAACCAACCATAACTACCACTTAAATTTACTAATTAAATATGGTAACCAACATAAAAAACAATCGACAAAAAAAAAATATTAATTAATATTTTATTATACTTTGTCCTCCTAAACTTCCCTTCCAGAAAGTGGTTGGTTTTCAGGTAAAGTGTTAACTATCATCAGTAGCGAACTACCAATAACTTTCAACAGTCGACTACCAAATATACACTGACCAAATAAACACTTTATTTTATTTTTTAAAAAAGAAAGAAAAATCCCTTAGGCGCCACATTAGAATTAGCATGTCTATCTGATCAGCATAATTTGTTACCTGAAAAATCCCTACTAACTCAATCGGTTTCCAACCACCCACTAGTAGACAAACAAAAGGTATCTTAAATGCTCCCTCTAAGCTACTTCTACTTTTAAAAAAAAATAATAATTTCCCAAACCATTCAAAACAATACTTCAATCCTTTAAATCCAATAATAATAACATTATATTGATTGCTGAAACATTTATATCTTTAACTTAGTGAATCTTTTCTGAAATACTATTATTACTAATTAGATTTTTTCCTCCTACTTTTATTAAGAAAGATAAATATTTATACTTACCCATACATATCAAAATAAACATAAATATTTTAAGAAAAATAATTTAAGTATTTTTTTTTATTTAAAATAAATTAATCGTTTATCTTATAATGAAACACACCCACTTTTTTTTAAAGATTAAAATAAAGCATTTTAATATATTACTTTAGCAAATAAATTATACACATTACATTATATTTTATTTCTCTTTTTTTAAAAAAAAAATCAAATCACACATACGTGCATGCTATTGTTTCAAAAATATTATTTAATAATAGAAGCTGATTTTACTTATTTTTATTATTGCAAATATTATCTTTTGAAGTTTAAAGTGTATTCTTTTTTTTAAGTTTAATTTATAAAGTTCAAAGTTCTTTTAATAAAGTCTATCTTTTATTTTAAAAAGAAATCAGGAATATTAAGATATCAAAGTCAAATAATTACCTAGGATTTTTTTAATATGTTGGAAACAGCAGAATGGAATTATTTTTTAACTCATTGATGATCGGTAAATAACTCCTCCATAGATTCTGTGACATGGTATGATTTTTGTGGCTGGTTTGGATTACCCGAACTCCGTTGTTCATTTAGTCTTGTTAAACATGATCACTTTCCGAACTAATTGCAGGTCTTAAATACATAGAGCGGCTTTGGTCAACTGCACACCACCTTGGTTTTAACAATGCAACATTTTTTGGAGATATTACTTCAAGAAATATTTTATTAAAATGAGAAAGTCAGACAAAGAATGATCAAAAGTTGAGATATTTATATTGTTTTAAATAATGGAAAACTTTATTAGCAGCAGCATCTTTAGTCTCATGAAATAAAATCAGCTTTTGCTTCTATTTTTTTATTAAAAATTACATACACACACATATATATTTAATTACTTTATTATAAGATAAAAGGAAATATCTTTATTATTTTATTATAAATTCATTTAAAGAATATTAAATCATTTTTTATTACAAGACTTTTTTTTTCTTTTAAACAAAAATTTCTTATTTTTAAAAGCATTTACAGTTTATTTTATTTAATAATAAATTCCCCCTCCCCCCTGCTTTTTAGTTTTACAAAATTAATTAAATATCAATGTACTTTGGTACAATATATATATATATATATATATATATATATATCACTTTGTAAATCATATGCATATATGTACACAAAATAATTATGTGTGTAAGGGTGTATCTATATTTTTGAGACCATAAGCAGTATTTTTATTTGTTAAGGGTGTACATATCGCTAAAATTGTTTATTTAGCTTTAAAAAAATAATTATTTAATATTTATTGGATAAAAAGTGTTTTGCATATAATTAAAATTAATATTCATCAGATTTAAACTATCTATCCAAAGTATTTTCTTGACATAAAATTGAGTATTTATCTGGCATCAGCAGTTAATAAGTAACCACAGTAGTAGCTATTTCCCATCAGATACATAATCGATTTTTTAAATTATTAAATAAAGCTATGAATCAATGTAAGATATAAAAAGTATTTTTCACTTCAAATTTTCTTCATATACTGTTACATCTCACCTTGCCTTTAAATAATGGATTAATCCAGATGCCATATTTTCTAGATCGGTTTGAGTATTCATAACCTCAAACCAATGTATATACCAGATATAGGTAACCTTTTCTACTTTGGGGCTAAATTATTCAGCCTCAAAACAGGGCCAAATTATTAAATAATACAAAATAATAGTGAATAAATTAAAACAAGTTACTACTTCATATTTTATTTATGTATACGTTGGTATAAACCTCTACATAAATTTTATAATAATAACAAAATAAGAATTTGATGTGATGATTCGCCTTGTACTTCAACTGTGAGACTATCAATATTGATCTTGAATATTTCTGAAGGATAATCTCATAGAATTTTCAAGGTTTTTGTCTGTTATTCTTGTCTGAATTTTTGATTGATTGTATTTTATCCTTGAAAAAAATCATGTTTATGCATATATGTACTGCCAAAAAAAAAAAGTATGTTTTTCTTGAAAATAAAGTTTATAAAAATCCATGCAAGCAATGTTGTTAAGTTGTAATTTTAGCACTGACTCTGCCTGAATTTAGACAAAAAATGTAATTTTCAGTAAGAAATAATATAATACAAACACCAGATTTACAATTAATATCTACAAATATATATATATATATATATATATATATATATATATATATATATATATATATACAAGAGAATTTATATAAAATACTGAATGTTATAGGTTAACATAAACTCTGGGCTCTGCATCTTGTTGTCCTACCACTTCCAGCTACACTGGATAGCTTGCCTCATGGATAGGGGGTATAAAACTTCTGTCTGTACAAGACAGCTTGATTGAGTCAACAGTAGTTTTAGCAGGGTCTGGTCCATCTGGGCACTTGTCTAGCTCTGTGTATCAATAGTATATTGCTATCATGGAAATGCATGCTGCTGTTTAGGTTAGCAGAGCTTCGCTGGTGAAATGCATACTGTCTTTGTAGGTTAGATAGATAGCACCCCCCCTGCAGATAGAAAGAACAACTCTTCTGGCTATACAAGTCAGCTTGCCTTGAGATGTTCTCCCTGATTCTCACAAAATGCTGACTGTTTATAGCCAGATCCTCGATCGTATGGAAAACATTCAGATTTAGTGATCATCACTGCTTAATGGTGTCTATTAATCATTGGCTATGTGTTTAGCTGTCAATTAGCCTATTGGCCAGCATCAAACAATGCTTTATCTGATCAGATAAGACAGACTCTGGAATAGTCCACTTTTGAGAGAAGGAAGGAGTATAACATCTTTCCTCCTGGCTAAAATTATCCCTAGAAAACAGTCATGCAGGTATGTTGGAGGATGACTAATCTGTTTTGGTGTTTTTCTGGTCTGCTAGCACCTTTGCATTGTTGGGTCTCCTTACTTGCACTGCCTGTCCTTGGAGATTCCTTCCTTGTGGCTATATTGATGGTAATGAAGTTTACATCCATCTGCTGTTTGAATTAGGCTCGGAGTTTTTGTTGAATTTTAACTGCTGGAATTCATCTAGACAACTATATATATTAGCCATTTTTTATTTTTCTCTAGTATAATATGAGAAAAATATTTATTTTGTATTTATTGTGAGTAACCTAACCACTCGATTTTATTATTTTTGACAGACTTTTTACTTCATTAGGGTTAGCTTTTGTCTTTTTAGAATGACCACTTTTGATTGATTTGTAAACCACCAATAACATTTGTGATCACTTTATTTTTTATTCTCCCAGAAATAAGTGGTTTTAACAGTCACTGTTTACTAATAAATACAATAAATGTTTATATTTGTGTATTCACGCATTTTAATTTTTGTTTTCACAAAAATAAATGATTTTAACAATCACTGTTTAGTAAACACGACATATTCCACTTTTTATTTTTCCAGAAATAAGTGATTTTAATAATGACTGTTTAGTTAATAAGTTTTTCTGTATCAGACTTGAGCAACTTAAGTGTGATTTAATAATCACAGTTTTGTAAAATTAAACGAATGTCTATATAAGTGCACACTCATGTATTTACACTCCCATTTATTTTATTTTATTTCTGACTGTGCCAAATCTGTTGACTTGAGCAGTATTTATGGTCCCATTTTTTCCAACCGAGGAAACAAATTCTTCGTCTGACTGCACCAAAATATATGTTTTTGGGCAGTGTTTTCAATTTTTTCCAGCGAAATATTTTGTCTACTGCCAATCTGTTGATTTGGGCAGTGTTTACACTCCCACTTTTTTTCAGCCATGGGGGGAAGGATCTTGTGTCTGACTGCACATTATTCAGTGTTTACACTCCCAATTTTTTACCAGCCATGGGGGAAAAAATCTTTTGAGTCTGACTTCACCATCAATCTGTTGATTTGGGCAATGTTTATGTTCCAAATTTTTTTCCCACCCATGGGGAAAAAAGGCTTTTGACTGACTGCACCATTAATCTGTTGGGTTTGACCTGGGATACAGACCCAACTTACAGAAAATTAATACAAACTCCAGAGTTACAATTAATATATCTTTATTATATCTATAAATATATATAATACAAGAAAATATATACAATACTGAATGTTATAGATTAACATAAACTGTGGGCTCTGCACCTTGTGGTCCTACCACTTTCAGCTACACCTGCCAGCTTGTGTCACAAATAAGGGATATGACTCTTCTGGCTGTACAAAACAGCTTGCTTTGAGTCAACAGTAGTCTTAGCAGCATCCAGTGATTGGGACTTCCTACTCATGGTGCAATAGTGTACTATTATCATGGGGATGCTTGATGCTATTCAGGTTAGCAAAGCTTCCCCTGGAAGAAAGGGTACTGCCTTTGAGGTTAGACAGACCTTCTCCCCCTGCAGGTAGGGAGAATGACTATTCTAGCTGTAGAAGACAGCTTGCCTTGAGACATTCTCCCCTGATTTTTATAAAAGGCTCACTATTTTTAGTCAGATCCCTGACCTTATGGAAACCATTAAGACTCAGTGATCATCACTGCTTATTGGCCTGTATTCTTTAGTGTTTATCTGTACATCAGCCTATTGGCCAGCAGCAAAAAATGGTTAATCCGATCAGATAAGATGGAATCTGGAATAGTCCACTTCTGAGAGAAAGGAGGACTATAACAATTACTATGACACAATATTTTTGTAAAAAGTTTTCATCAAACCAAATTTTATCACTAGCAGGAAATTGTCTTCAAAACATTCTGTTTTTAAAAAGACCATCTTAGAAAGTAATTGAGCTTTAGTCACCATTACTGACTTTAAAAAATTGCATTTTGAAAGACTGCAGGTAAAATATTTTAATAACAATAAAATTTTGTTTAACTTTTAGAATTACATTTATTTCTTTGATTTTGTTGTTCTAACTTTTTTAATAAATATTGTGCAGCCAATGAACTTCATTTTTATTTCATGATTTTAAAATATTAAAATTTCATTTGTGAAATTTTAATCATTAGAAGGCTTAAGTAAACTTATTATAAAATATAAATTAATTATATAATATACAAAAAGATTTAATTGCCAAAAGAAATCAAACACAAAGCCATAATTAATTTAACACTCACTGTGCTCGATTCGAAAATTTGACAGGCAGGTTTGACATTAGAAGATGTAATTAATTAATTTGAGTGAGTTCAACACATCACACTTATTCCAACTATGAATCAGACAAACACTGATGAAATAAGTAGTGGCATGCCAGATTAAAATAAGTAGAGGGGTCGATATGGACTGTAGGATATGGATTGTCCATATGTTGTGTAGACATATAGATATTGCATAGCAAATGACAATAATAGGCCAATAGGTGAAGATACTCACTGAATCTTAATGTTTTAATTAGTGATAGGGATTTGTCAATAAATAGTCAAGCTTTTTTGAAATTAGGATCAAAGTAATATTGTCACATAGCTGAAAGACAGAATACATATTCTCCCGCCAATATTATTTAACTAAATGGTGGATTCACTAAGGAAAGTCCATGATCAGGATGAGAAGCTGCTAATACCAAATGCTAACATGATCCAAGCTATCAATACAGTTGAAAGTGCCACGAGATTTAATCATGATGGAAGCAGTTATAGTACAGGTGAAAGTGGTAGGAAATCTATGAGCATTTACAGCCCCTATTTACCATAGTTTACCCTAAAATTAGAGAGTTATACATTGCCAATGACAGCAGGTGGCACAAAACTAGTGTAAATATAGTGTAAATACATACATATATAATTGGTATTCATGTTAATATTAACATATAAAGTGTATTTACCTGAATTTCTGTTTATATATAATTTCACATTAAGACATAACAGTATCAAAATATTTTTCTCCAAAGGCTGGGGAAAAAAGTTTAAAATAAGAAACATTTGCCCCATGAGTAGTAGATTTTCCATTAATAAAAAAACCTCTAATATTATTGGCACAGCCAATTATAACCATTTTACTCTTTCTTTCTACAGCATAAAGAAAGAAAGAATAAAATACTTATGACTGTGGGTGGAAAAAAACAAAAAACTAAGTATTCTTCTACTTTCAGACAAATTAAATTTAAAAAAACCTGAATTAAAATAAACTATGCTCATCTCATTATTGGACTTCAGACTTAGGAAGTTCTTCAAGCCTATGAAATACCTGTGCTTCTGGCAAAACTAAATTTTAAAAAAGTACTGTCTTTACTAAATAAAGTTGTTTAACGAAACATGCTGAGCTACCATTTCAATTTCTGTACTTCAGGGAAAAATAAAGGGAAGAAATTTTGCTATCAGAATATAAGATCTAGTTTTAGAATATGATTTCAAATGCTTCTTCTTTTGCAGCTCTGTAAAAACATTTTGCACTGCTTTTATTAATACTACATAAAAAATATTCATTTACCTAATTACACTATATATACAAAGGTTATACTCTCAATTCCATAATTGGTTATGTATACGTAGTTCTAGGGTGAATTACATAAAATGGGATTACCCATACTATTATAGCATCCTACCAAATCAAGCTGTACTATGAAAGCCTGCCTAATGGCTAGGCCTGGAGACGCTTCTATCTGTCTTTGACAGCTTGCCTTATGTTAGTGCTTCTTTCTAGCAGCTTCCAGTATTTAATATGAATTTGCATTGCTGTGATAATCATTTAGCTTAACTGCTATTGTCTGGACAATTCTGTCTCCTTTAGCTCTGTGACAGTTGTTTTCTGATTTGACTACTACCTTCAAAAATTTTGATTAGTTATTGCTAGATCCCCTTTCCTAATGAAAATATTTTAATTCAGTGAGCAACATTACCTAGTGATCCATTTTTCCATTGTCTGTGCTTTACGTATATATTTACATATTGATTAGAGGCAATGAATGCACAATTCGACATAGATAAGTTGGTATCTGGACTCGTTCATTGTTTGAGGGAAAAGTGAAATATGATATATACTATATGGTGCAAGTAAAAAGTAGTAACAACTCATAAAAGTCAGAGTTGGTCCTTGTTTTAAATATTTTTACTTTTATTTCAAAAGCATATGGTAAAAATAAAAGCCATGTTTAGAGTTTGAAATTAATGGAAAATTACAATTTATATAATATAGATTTGAATTTAAAAATCCAAATGATAAATAGTATTTCAGTAATGAAATAAAGTAGAATTAAAAATATTAGATTATTATTGGAAAGTTTTTAATCATTCTATTTTTAATTACAAAACTTTCTCAGGATGGAAGTCAAGAAATTGTATATCCGTTTTTATCTTCTGCTGAGAAATTTTGTAAAGCTTCTTAAAGTTAACTGCCTTAAAATTCGCACACACACATATATATATATATATGTAATCTTTTAATTGCAAAAAAAATATCAAAAGTTGTCAGGGTAATCAAATAAGTGGAATCAAATAAGTGGGTCTTCAAAGTATGTGTTCATGGGTGCCTCTTACATGGTTGGCAATCTCAAACTTTGCAAGATTACTTCAAGAAAATATTACAATGGCCGAAAACCTTAATTTTTCGGAAAGTTTATGATCATTTTTGTATAGTAATTGGGTAATAATTATTAAAATACATATATATATTTTTATGTATTTTTTACAGAAATGTTTTATGTTTAAATATAAAATAATATATTTTTCTGAATATTATTCCTGTAGAGATGACAGTTATCGAAATATAATAGTCTAGAAATGATGTCACTCAACAGACTGTTATAAGATTTAGCAATATATAAATATTATGAAAAAAAATTTAAACTTTTAAAGCATAAATTTATAGATTTACTAGATATTAAAAATAATTCATTTAGATTTTGAACACAAATATCAAACAAAAAAGATTTCCTTCATTTTACAAATTGATTCTACTCAATTGGAACATTTATGAGGAAACAACACATTGTTTTGATTAAAATCTAATTTTTAAAATAATTCCAAAAACAAATGTGATTTTTAAAAATTTATTTAATTTTTAAACAAAAATAGGTAGTCTTTTGATATTCAGTCAGGGTGCTTGATGACATTGTTTGTTAAAATAATAAAATGTAATGTTACTGGGCCACGATTTTTAAAATCTGGCAACTTTTTTGATCCCCTTAATTTTTCTACTAATTTTAGGGATTTTCTGTACATGGCAATTTTTTTGGGCTTTAACTTTTATTTTTTAAAGCAACTTTTATTACTTTTTTTAAAAATAAAAACAAACAAAAAATAACTTCTGTATCTAACTTTTACAAAGTATTTTTCAATTCACCCCCCCCTCCCCAAAATTAAAATAACACCAAAACTTTTGAGTTTTTCAACTTTGGTTTTTTTTTTTTTTTTGGGGGGGGGGGAAAATTTGGCCACTTTTCTTTTTGCCTATAACGTGATTTTTTTGGCTTTATTTGTATACTGCTGATATACTAAAACTTCTACTTTTAAAACCAGTTTTTATTACCTTTTTAAAAAAAAATAAAAACAAATCTAAATTAAGTTTTGTGACTATCTTTTGTCTCAGTGAAGATAAAATATTTCTCAACAATCTCCCCCCAAAAAAATTAAAATAAGATCAAAACTTTTGTTTTTTTCAACTTTCACTGTCTTTTTTTTTTTTAGAAAAAAAGACAGCAATTATTTTTTTTCCTCTTTATTTCTATTACCTGATGTCTATTTTGCCAATTTTTTAAAAAAACTTCCTATTAATTATATTTTAAAATTCTTTCAACACACCACCACAAAAAATTACAATAAGATCAAAACTTCAGACTTTTACATGTTTGGTTTTTTTTTTATTAGATTTAAAATATGGCGACTTTCTTTTTGCCTATATGGTGTTTTGTATTAAGCCATTTCTATTTTCTACTTACTATTAAGGACATTTTTTGATTATTTTATTTTTTCCTACTATGTCTTTAATATTTTATTTATAGGAATCAAATAACTTTACATGCAGAAGCCTGACTGACACTACTAGGTGGCACAATTTGTGCACCATTTTAATTGTCTCATATAATTTCTCACAAAAGTGTGAGTTTTTGCATGTCAGCTAAATCATGTTTGGCCCTACCCTTTTTGAAGGTTTTTCAAATATCAAATTGTGTAGCAAAGGGTGGGGATGGTGTGACAATTTTTAGTGAGTCAGACTGCATGATTTAAGTAGAAATGAAATTACTCTACTATGGAGATATCAAAATTTGTGGTCACTTTAAAATCCAAACAACATCCAATGATACAGTAGTGAGCAGTGAATTGTGGGACTGCATATAAAGTGCCATGGAGCACAAAACAGGCCATAATATTTATGTGGAAAGCCATAAAGTGGCCTGCAATGACTAAGATAAACATAACTGTTTTCTTAGCCATAAGTGTAAGCTGTGGAAATCACTTTTCTATGCATTAACACATAAACATTGCCATCAAGTGACAATGACCAACTATCAAAAGACTACCCAAAAGTATTTATCAAATGAAGTGACATTTATTATACTCTGATAAATAATAATAGTTTAATATTAAAGTGAATGTAGAAAGCTTAAAGTTATGAGAATAAGGAATCCTTTCAGAATTCTAGCATAGTGCAAGAGATTTAATATTAAATATTAGATAATTATTTTTGTTAGAGTCATTTAGTGCTGCAGAACAAAGACATAAGTATTAATTAACATATATATTGAAAAAAAATGATGAAAAAGCAACAACAACACATAAGTTGTATATTTTAAAATACTTTTTTATGTTCTGAGAAATATCGGTAACAGTTATTTGTTCTGTAAATCATATTTAAATCTAAAAGATTACCATCCATACACATAGAAAAATGTCCATCAAATACTATTTGATGTCATATATCAGAACTTTTTTTTAAATGTCTAAACATTAGTTTAATATCTTTAAAACTACAAGATTTCTTTATTAATATATAAATAATATTTTAGTGTCAACAAACACTTTCTTATAATTTCATCTGGAAAATACTAATATTCTTTATGAGGGAAAAACCTCTAATGATTGTAAAAAATGAATCTAATTTTAATAATTAGAAATGACATATCTTCATTTAATAGACATAGTGCAAATGTTAAAACTAATGAATCATGGAATATCTCATGATGACATTTACTTTTACTACATTTAAATATTTTCAGTTAAATAAAGTCTTCTGTGTTTATTATACTCAATTATAAAATGTACCAACCTAACTGACTATCTACCTTTAATTTTTTTCTTTAATTGAGTCTTCACACATTGCTTTATACATTGGGATGATTAATGAGAAATTGTTTTTTGGCAAATATTCATTATTCTTTTTCATTTCATATTGGATTTAAAGACATGAAATGCAAAAAAAAAAAAGAGGAGAGAGACGAGATCTTGGGGAAGGGAAACCAAAAATACTGATTTATATAATGTAAATTAATTTCAAATAACTATTTTATTATTTGTAATTGAAAAAAAAAATATCAATTTAAAAAATTGAAGTTTTCTTTTGACTTTAGAAAATTCTTTCTTATTTTCCAAGTGAAGTAAGGGGTTAGAAAATTATAGTCTGGGTTTAAGATTTATGGTAATAAATACCACTATTAATAAATTCACTGTGTAATCTAAAATCTCTAAGAATTAGGTTCCTTTGACAGATTTTTTTGCTCAACTTTTATTTTTTTTAAAAATTCAATATAAACTTTAAAAAAAGTCAAATATGGAAAAAAACAAGGTTTTCCAACCCTATTGCTGCTTTACAAATATATTTTTTTAACTTGTTAAAATTAGCATTAAAATAAACTTTGTTGTTGATTTAAAATGTTTCAGGAAACAATAGTCAATGTTTATATTTAAATCATTATATTAATTATTAGTTTTAATTAAAAATATTTAAATCAACAAAAAAAACAGTTTTATATGAAGCTGTTTTTGTGTGTGTTTAATTGCCAGCCATTTTATTTCTATTTGGAGTGTTTGACTGGATGTGTATTAAATGTAGGTGAAGCAAATTCCACCAAGTAATATAACTCCTCTCTCTTATGAAAGAAGAATTTTAAAAAATAAAGATAAAATATTAATGATAGAATGATAAAAATTTCAAAACAAATCAAAAGAAGAACACTGCAATTATAAAACATTCACTTTTGTAAGCTGACATTAGGTATATGAGATTCAAAAGAACCTTGAAAACTTACAATTGACCTTTTTTTTAGAAATTGGAAAAAAAAAACAAATACTACTAAAAGTTCTTAAAAAACCAATCAATAAAAACTAATGGTAATAGATATTTGATTACCTGTTAAATTGACAAATTAAGTAATATGTATTATTGCTGTGTAAAATTATCATTCTATTATCATCATCAAATGATCAACTAGTTATAAATGTCAAAGCAGAGTTTAAAGAATTAATGTAAGATTAACAGGGAAACTTTTATAAAATATAATATCACTGTTATAATATATATATATATTAAAAATTTCACCAAATATTTACCCAACCCTTTTTTCTCCCCCCTCACCCTTCCATATATATATATACTATATCTATATACTACTCTATAGTATTTATACAAATATCTATCATATTTTTCCCCCCCATATATATATATAGATCTATATCAGTTTATCACCATATAATCATATATATATATATACCTTGATAAATAGGTGAATAGAAAGATCTATCGATAATGTGATGTGAGAAAAATTAAAATGGTCCGGCTAAAACAATAGAAAGTAAAGGGGCTAATAGTGCATTGGACTACAATCATATTCAGACTTCAATTGTTGGAAAATGCGGTGACAATAAAAAATCAGTAACTGGGATTTAATTACAATGATCCTTCAGAATACTCAGTTCTGACAGTGAAAATATTATTTTTTACTTTTTTAAATAAACCGATAACTTTTGTATTTTTCTTAAAACACACTATTTTATCATTGAATATTATTTTCTTACTATTTGTAATTGAAGTGGAATTAACTATCTCCCGTCTAGTAATGTGATATCAAAACAACTAAAAAGAAAAGTTTAATACAGGAAGCAATTTTAAATTAGAGGGTGTGGTAGATTTGTCTATTGTTAATCGGGATTTAACATTATTTACTCTATACATAAATTAAAACAATAGGCAAAATTCACTCTACAGTTTCAAAAATTGTCAAAAATTAAGCTTATATAACAAAAGTCCGAAAGAAATGGTATTACCATTTCCTTCTTCGTTGTTTTTGACATCACATAACTCAGTGAAAGATAGTTGTTTTCATTTCAATTACAGATATTTAGAAAAGTTTTGATTATTTATAAATTAATGTTTTATTCTTTTGTACCTTGTGTGGTATTTATCTGCAGTTGATTTGGGTTTATCAAATCGTTCCAAATTGGGGAGAAGTTGATTCTATAAATGTTTATTTGTATGATTTTTTTTAAATTTGTTATAACATACTAAAGAGTAAACTGTTGTTTTTTTTTTTGTTTGTTTTTATGTTTACTTTTTGATTGATATTTAGATATTTGGTAGTGATTTGAGGATGGCTTTTTTCTTACAGCTTTTATTTTCAAGTATTTTTTTTCATCACATTACATGAGATCAAATGTGAAAACAAATGTAATATTTTTTAGTCCTTTGACATCACAATATCAAAAAGGGGGCTTATCCATTTTTGATTTTTTTTTTATTTGATCAAGAAGAGAGAATACCAAGATGTGGACGTTTCCGATTTCAGATTTGAAAAAAAGTATGTATTTACTATTTTTGCTGGTAGAAGTGGGTTAAACATTTGTACATATTAGTTTAGTAAATTATGGTTTTATTTGTTAATCGTAAAATTAATTTTAATTACGATTTAATTTTTGGCAATAGTAGTAAAATAGAACTCATTACCACCATGTTAGCATTAAAATTAAATGCCTTCAATCACTTTTTTTATTTTTTTTGTATTCAGTTGCATTATTTATGATTTTAACAGTTCTTTCATAATCGACCTTTTTTCCTTAGTTCACACATTCTCTTCTGTATTTGCCACCTTATTTTAGGATGTTAGTACTTTTCCTGTAATTAAATTTATGATACAATTTACAATGAGAGGGTTTTCATTGTAAAATTAAAATCCTTTCTTTACCAAATGTACATTACCTCTGAACTTTTGTTCTGTCTTTTTCTACCATAATAATAATATAAATTTTGTCGTGTATTATTTGTAAAATTAAAATACTTTTCTAAACTTCAAATATTAGATATGACTTTTTTTTTTCATTTAACATAATATTTGTAGTAGTTTTATCTCACTATTTGTTAATTACACTATTAATAGACATTCTAAAACATTTTTTGACTATGCCCATTAGACTAGAAATGTATTTTTTGGGGGAGGGGGCAATATATGAACTGTATTATAAATTACTTCTTTGAAATCTTTTTTTTTTTAAATTTGGAATGAAATTTGAAGATTCTTAACATGACTGGACAAAATATCAGAAAAAAGTCTCATTACTTTTTGAAGTATTATCAAAGATCATGTATCACTTAATTGTACCAGGACTTATTAATTGCCTCTCTCTGATGTCAAAATGAACTAGAGCACATATTTAACTGGTATCCTGTGACAATGTCTATCTAAGTCCATCTACTTCTTTTCATGTATGCATCTATCAGTATCTTTGTACCTACATACCAAACAATTTATAAATCATTATTTCTCTTTACCTACCTACCTATCTATCTATAAATCTATATTCTATATTTTTATCTATCTGGCTGCCATTTAAAACTTTTTATATGTGTATGCATGTATTGTATCAGTAGGAGGCTATTTTAAATATGATTATAAATTATTTTCCTGATGTTTTATGATGATACTTTTTTAGTTGTACTTTTATATTGGACTACAATCTAATATGCATATTAAATGTCTTTAGAAAATGTTAATTTTATTTAAATATTCCAAATATATTCAACTGTTAGCAATAGCACATCAAGCAGGTTAGTATATTATGCACAATGTTTTGAGAGGTATTATTCTCCTGTCTTCTTTGGGTGTTGCTGTTCTGACCAGTGACAGTATTAGCATGGTATTCGAACCTGGATGTATAGATTTTTGAGTATTTAATTTTAATGTAACACTTTAACCAACTGAGTCATCCTGACAGAGGTAACAGTCTTTAAAAATTTGATATATTTATCTATGATGTTCCTCTGGATTTCTCCACTTTTCCTAAGAGCAAAGTTGATTAGTGCTTTCAATACATTATGTATAGTCACACTTTTTTGCTTATGGAATTGTTTTCCATTGTCATGTAAGCAGCTTTTTTAAATTTTCTTCTTTGTACTTTTCTTCTCTATCCAATTTTTTTTTATTTTTCCAATTAAACATATGTTCATTGGCACATATATGGTCTTCTACCTTAGATACATCTGTTTTTTTTTTTTCTGCTCATAAGTTTGTGTTCTTGCAAGCACTTTTCAATGGGATGTCTGGTCTTACAAATATATGTTCTTCCACATCACACTGCAAATATAAAATATCATATGAATGTGAAAGAATATATATTGGTGAGACCAGTCATCCATTAAAACGTGCATGCAAGAACACAAACTTATGATTACAAGAGAGAAAACAGATGTGTATAAGGTATCAGACCATGTATTTGCCAATGAACATATATTCAATTGGGATGATACAAAAATATTGGATAGAGAAGAAAAGGTACAAAGAATAAAATTTAAAGAAGCTGCTCACATGATAATGGCAAAACATATTATAAGTCAAGCAAGTGTGACTATACATAATGTATGGAAACATTTAATCAACTTTGTTTTTAGAAAAAAGTGGAGAAATTAGTAGGAACGTCATAGATAAGAATATGAAATTTCTACACAGTTTTGCCTTTGGCAGGATGGCTCAGTTGGTTAAAGTGTTACCTTAAAATTGAATAATCAAAAATCTAAGAATCCAGGTTCAAATCCTATATTAGTTCTGTCACTAGTCAGGTCAGCAACACCTGAAGAAGAGGGAAGAATAATACCTCTCGAAACGTTCTGCATATACTATCCTGTTTGATGTGCTATTTAGTTGAGTATATTTGGAATATTTAAATAAAGTTAATTTTTAAAGACATTCAATACTCATATTGAATGATGAAAATAGGCTAATATAAAAACAAAAATGATTATATATGTATAATATTTAATTTTTTTTTAGCTATCAACTTATTATTTCATTCTGATATAATAATCGTTAAAACTATCAATTGATAACTCTCTACTACATCTGGCAAAACACCCAGGATACCATAAGATTTTAATTAATATCTTAACCGTAGTTTTATTATTACTTATTTTGTTTAAAAGTAATTCAAAATTAACATCAGTAAAAGATTATCAGAATATAAGTAATACAAATATTTAATTTGATTAACTTCAATAACAAATTTATCTTGCGATTACATTGTAGGAAAGAAGAAAAAAAAACACATTTATAGGAAAATTATTTTATTAAAGTAACATTATTTACTTGCACATTAATGAATGATTAATCCATGTTACATTACATACATAATATCCTATATTTACGTACGTGTGAGAGTATATTTAATATTATATGAACATTATTATGTCATTTGTTTAAGACAATAATCAAATGAAACCCATGAAAAAAAAAGTGATATAGCAACAAGAAAGAAAATTACAAAAGAGATATTTTTGGTGAAAATAATACGTGCGATAAATTGGATTAAAAAAAGAAAACTCTTTTATTAACTTTACTGAAAAAAAAATTTTTTGAGAGAATCTACAGACATACGTGCTGATAAACTACCTTGAAGAAACTACATCTTAATTAGCATATTCTATTTACTGAAATGTTCATATTCGTAAACCCAGTTAGAAAAAGAACAAAAATGGATTGCTAGATTTAAACATGTTGACATATGTTTGCTAAGGACCGTGAATTTAAATTATAATCATCTAATAAATAAAAACACGACTTCCAGCACGTTATAAATTTGTTTTTACTTAAAGAAAAATATTCATTGAAATTGCTGTTCAAATTTGAAACATATCGCATATAAAACGAAATAGTCGCACACATATTAGGAATAAAGTGTTAGCCGTTATAAATAAATTAAAACGCCAATTTCATAGAATGAACTAAATTAATTTTAAGCAACTACTCTGAAAATCGTCCGTTAGAGGAAGAAAACAAAATGTAGAATGTCAAATACATTTAGGTTTAGTCATGAGACTGTAATGCCACCTAACAGGTGCGATATTTTAATTACATCCCGCTATAAATATATTTATTATGCATATGTCAGAATTCTGATACCTATATTGCGATGTTTTTTGGAAAATATAGTAAACATATGAATACTTATAAGTAATGTTAAAGGAAATTATGAGACTATAATAACACTGACAGTAGTATGGAATAGATTATATTGGATTATCACAGGGAATGCAATCAAATTCTCTAGCGCTATTGTCATTTTATTTACATATCTACAGATTATTATACCAGTTTGGCCACTTTAGCTAGTACAGTAATTAGTTGAATGCTAAAAGCTTCCATTTATGTAACGTCTTCAAGTTTTGCTTTAACTTTATTAAACTTACTTTAGACACAAGGGTTAAAATGATTTCATGTATGTATAATAAAAATAATCACATTTAAACATTCAATTAAAAGAAGCTGATTTAAACCACAAAAGGATAAATAATTATTGAATGATACATGCTGAGATAGTTTAGTTAGGTTTAACTCCAAAGTAGGTCATAATAAGTTTATAATTACCAGAAAAAATAAGCTGAATGTGTATCTTCCTTTAATTCATGATAAGTGCATTGTTTAACATTGTTATAAGCTTATGTTATTTTTAATATACAATTTCATGACCTACATTCTAATAACCGATGTAAATAAAATAGTTATTTATGAAAATAAAATCCTAGCTTTAGTTATTTCATTTTATATTACTCAGATCAGTTTATACAATTGAACATCAATTTATATTACCAGAATTATTTATCGATGATAAAATTTAGTCATAAGATCATCAATATTCACTAACCAAATAAATTTAGATTGTGATAGTGTGAGAGAGGGAATTACATTTTCATTCATATACTTATGACTTTACTGCCATCAAGCATAATTCTGTAATCTTAAATAACAAATTCCATAAACATTAAGAGTCTCTAGTTCATGGGCCATATATATTAGAGATTTCTAAGTACTTTTGTACTATTCCAGTAGTACATTATTCGATATGCTGCTCCTTTCCACACTTGTATTAACCCACTGATAACATTGTAAATGTTGTGATCTGACCAAAGTAACATGTACACGATATTTGTTGCCAGATTTGAGAATTTTTCACCAGATTGGCGAAAAAGTAATGAATACAAGGATCACATACATGATATATTGGCAAGATTTACAAAG
The DNA here is from genome assembly GCA_028023455.1 of Epiperipatus broadwayi. Taxonomy (NCBI): domain Eukaryota; kingdom Metazoa; phylum Onychophora; class Udeonychophora; order Euonychophora; family Peripatidae; genus Epiperipatus; species Epiperipatus broadwayi. The sequence continues at coordinate 1,942,653 of JAQFVV010006340.1, forward strand.
TTATTGGCAGGTTGATATCTAAAGGTACAGCAGGTCTAATAAATATCGTATTGCAAGACTAAAGCTAACATGTTCACACACAAGTAAAACTATAAAAAAATAAATGTGTGTATATATGATGAGTAATTAAAAACAACCAAACATTGTAAAGCAAATATATATATATATATATATAAAATATATATAGCTCAAAAACTACATTTTCTCGGCCCGAAAATATATTGAAAAAAAGTACCGAATAAACTCCCATTCACATATAACAATCACTAAATTATAAGAGACGCATAAAACAATCATTAAAAAATTATTTTATTTTATAATATTTACCACAAAACACATAAATATACACATACACTACTTGCATTGTAATAAATAACAGGAATTGATCGCGGTCAAACAACCGCTTTAACACTGAAAATGGACACCTGAACTGAAAAATTCCCCCCCAAAATGAACATGGAATTGCAAAATGTGTTGAAAAAAATACTCAGAAACGTCTTTTTTTTTAAAAGAAAACATTCAGAACAATAAAGTAATATAAATCATAAGACTTATATTACGGTTAACATTCAGAACAATGCCTTTTCACATCTATCTTCCCTCCTCTCCGAAACTAGGGGCATTTAAAGAGAAGTAAAAAATAGATATTTTGCAACATTAAACGTTTAGTTTTTAAATGGTATCGGTCAAAATAATTGCCATGTGTTCCAACATTTGATGGCTTGCATTAGTCTTAACAACCAAAAATGAATGAAAAGTATTATAGATGGCTTTTATTATTGAAGAACTTGACTATTTCTGCTAAACAAAGTTTAAATATATTTTATTTGATAATCACAATTTTTTAAATTCAATAGGTCTTTTTTATAAAGAAAAAAAAATCCTCATTTTTTATTACAATGCAATATAGTGTTAGCGAATTTATGTTGGGGAATTTTAAATTTAAATATATGTAAACCTTATATCGTTTAGCATTTTGTTTTGAAAATATATACATGTCTATCTTAATGATGTAGAGGCAGAGGAAATTGTGTTGACAGAAGTGAACTATTACTAATGTTGAGATGTTATAATGTTGCCTGATTACTATACCTGATTTCTGAATAACAAATGAACACACACACACACACACACATATATATATATATATATATCATCACATGATTCTTTTAGATTATATTAATAATATGCATTAACAGTAAACTTGTAGTCTTCCTCCTCTAGAGGCATGCTTGTATGCTAGTATAGTCAGTGGATATCAACTGGCTAGTGGTAACCAAATTCCCAAACTACTTTCTTCTTATTGGTCAAAAAGTAACAAATCTTTAATGTGGCTATATTATAGCATACTTCTCGTTTATGACTTGATTTTTTATTAATAAGCAATGATTTGCACATGTCCATTCAATAACTGAATTCACTTTTTATACTATTCAAATGAATTTGAAAGTGCCATAATGTTCTTGATATTTTTTTGTTATAACTTATCTCTTTTGTCTAATATTTTTAATAAATACATAAATAGTGATTAGTAAATGTGTAGATTATAATTTATTCACAGACCTACAAATTTATATGATTCCTAAGTCAGATTGTTAAAAAAATCATTTTTAATCAACTTGTAAACAATGCACTTTTTTTTTTATTAATATCAATTCGTTGACCATTTTATTTCACTGATGAATTGACATAAATAAGAGAAAATGATGGTTATTTACGATGGTTTGATTCGTAATAATGCATTCAGACACAGTTGGTCTGAGAATAAATTATTTAAATATATTTTAAAACTTCCCTAGCCAATATTGGCTAGTAATTTTCTTTCATATTTTTATATTATCTATCTATTTCTCCCCTCACTCCCTCTTTCAGTTTTCATGCAGGCGGAATAAATTGTTTTACATCGTAATAAATGCCTATGTATTTTTTTTTTTTTAATTAAATAAAACAACGAAGTCAACAAAGTAATTCAATTGTGAAATAAATAAGTGTAAAATTGAGTAGTTTTATGACAATTTTAAATGTTTTGGATATCGTTTTGTAAAAAATCGCTGGGTTTATTTGATGTTCAAGTTTAAAAATACGTTTTTCAACAAGAAAAAAACACTGAAATCACAGGGTTTATTTTGCGCTCCCAAGATTACTCCTTTATTGCGTATGTGACAAGGCCTTCAATCTCTTCTCCATTGAAGGAATAGTACACAAATACCAATTCCTCATATAGGTCTCTCATTTTGGAATACATATGAAGAAGATGTTTTTAAATCAGATTAATATCCACCTCATATCTACTTTCTTATGTCATACTGTTACACTATCTATCTATGTATCTATTTATCTATCTATCCATCCATCCATCTATCTATTTATCTATCTATTATATATACAATAAGCATATAATTATAGTTCATTACATCTATTATAACATAATTATTAATTATAATTATAAAACTATTTTTAAAAAAAACAACAACATATAAAAACATTTTAAATAATCAAATATTGGAAAGCTTTTATGACAGTCTTTTTTCAAAGCAGCGAGCGACAATAAAGGTACAGTTTTCCAATTGATCGAATATTTCTAACTTATAGAGGGTGAGAGTCTTAAAGGATTGTCATTTAATATTTTAATTCATGGTTTTACTAGGTTACACATGAAATCATAGACCCAGTAGGTGGGGTGGAATTATTATTTTTCTAATTTGAAGACAAATAAAGAAACAATCCATATATATATATATATATATATATATAATTATTTTTGCAATATATATATATATATATATATATATATTGCAAAAATAATTTTGGTTTTTAAAAAAATCATATATCATTATTGACAATATATACAGTAACACTTTTCTATATAAGTTAATAAATTTTTCATACCTAAATAAGGAGTAAATGTTCTACCAATTCCATGATCACTGTTATTTGAAGTTTTTAACATATAAAAAAATTCTTTTCCAATCATGGGTTCTTCCAAACTACTAAAACATGTACGCAAAGGGTTGTTGTTGTCCACAGTTATAAAATTCTCATAATAACTGTCGTAAAAATGAGTTGATTGATTTGCAATAGTGTAAGTAAATATTTTTGTGAGATTTTCTACAAATACCATACCTACCTGTGGTCTTGGGATGTCAGTTACATTAAGTTCTAAAGTTACACAGAATGAATGATTTAGCTTCAATGCCGGTCTATCAAATCTTAATGCAGTAACATAAAAACCTGTACCAATATATAATAAATTGTATTTTACTATATAATAAATTTACTGGTCTTGTTATTATTATTATCAAATAATTATTAATCTATAAGCAATATTATTAAATATGATGGAATGTTTATCATTAATCATTATCATATTTATACCTAATGTTATATGATATTAAAAATGAGAAACTCGTTATATTTTTGGGTTGAGAATAATACGTATTAAAAAATAATTCGTTTCATTTAAGAACATCCACTGTTACAATATATATATTATAGCTGGTATTAAATATATGTAAACTCAACTGTTCAACAAAAACGTGATTACTATTTTACCCAAATGAGGGCATGTTACATTTTTCAGGCGTATTTTGCTTTAATTTTATTTTATTAAATACTTCTTTTTTACATATTTTGCCTGTAAAAACATTCATATATATATATATATATATGTATTAGTAAAAATCAGTCATACATGACATGACCTATATAGCTTGTATTAGCAATATGTAATATATAAAGAGCCTGATACTAGTTCTACACAAGCTTAAATTATTATTTTTTTTATGATAAATGCTACAAGAGAAAATACATGAAGCCTTTATCTATGACGGCTCCCCATCCCCATACCGGTTTCGAGCTATGGCTTTCATCAGTGAGGAGCTAGGACATAAGATTCAAAATGTTAACTCAAGCCAAGCATTTATCTAATTCTTAAATATTAAGAAAAAGATCCAAATCTTCAGTTGCCTGCATGTCTTCAAACTCAGCTCTTTAACCAAAAAACTATATGAGCCTGAACTAAATTCAGAGATCCCATATATTAGTAGGCTTAGCAATTTATATAGCCAAAACCCTAATAGCAAAATTATAATAGTAAAAATCAGTCATATATCACATGACCTATATAGCTTGTATTACCAATATGTAATATATAAAGAGCCTGCTACAAGGTCTAGACAAGCTTAATTATTTTTTATGATAAATGCTACAAGAGAAAATACATGAAGCCTTTATCTATGATGGGTCTCCATCCCCAGACTTGTTTCAAGCTATGGTTCTCATCAGTTTGGAGCTAGGACATAAGACTCAAAATATTAACTCAAGCCAAGCATTTATCTAATTCCTAAATATTAAGAAAAAGATCCAAATCATCAGATACCTACATGTCTTCAAACTCAGCTCTTTAACCAATAAACTATATGAGCCTGAACTAAATTCAGAGATCCCATATATTAGTAGGCTTAGCAATTTATTATAGCCAAAACCCTAATAGAAAAATTATAATAGTAAAAATCAGTCATATATCACATAACCTATATAGCTTGTATTACCAATATGTAATATATAAAGAGCCTGCTACTAGCTCTAAACAAGATTAATTATTTTTTATGATAAAAGGGCGCTATATATATATATATATATATATATATTGTAACCGGACCCGCATACAACCCTTTTATTACGTCAGTTGTTACAATTTTCTGATGAGCATGCTGTAGGAAGGAACTATCAATTGACATTCCTAATGCAGATGTTAATGGCACCTACAACAATATTTCCTGCTCATCAGAGGATGTAGTACCATATAGACTGGGAACATCTAAACATTTATATATTTGGTTTTCCAAACAGCGCCATTAGAGTTCCGTCTCACTACAACCTGACTGGCCTAGGTCTAGTTATGTCAGACGTAGCTCAGAAGGCATGAGATTCTCATGAACCAGTGCTATAACTGATGAGTGATGCAATAAAACAAAACAAAACTGGACAACTGGATAACCAATTTAATTTTTAGTAACAAAAAAAAATTTATTAAATAACAATTAATTAGCAATTTCTAACAAAGTTCATTTCTATCCACATGATTACTCTTTTTCATTTTACTTATGAAAGAGCTAGAAGCAGTTCTTTTTTCTTTATCAATAGTTCATTTACACGTTCATTATGAGAAGACATTTGGAAACAGTCTAATTCAACAATAGTTCATTTTTGAATTCCTTTATGAGAAGAAGCTTGGAAATATTCCAATCCAACAATAGTTCATTTTGAATTCATTTATGAGAAGAAACTTGGAAACATCCTAATTCAACAATAGTTCATTTTTGTATTCCTTTATGAGAAGAAGCTTGGAAATATTCCAATTCAACAATAGTTCATTTTTGTATTCCTTTATGAGAAGAAGCTTGGAAATATTCCAATTCAACAATAGTTTATTTTTGTATTCCTTTATGAGAAGAAGCTTGGAAGCAGTTAAGCATTTATGATTTATATAACATTTTGTTATTTTATGAATTATTACTGATTGGTAAACATTTAAATTCAGCAATTCTTGGTTTGTGGAGCATTCATCATTTGGTAATTAAAGCATTTATAATTTAGTCAAATATAAAAGTATATTCTTATACATAAACTCTGTTACATTATAAGAAGCTTAGAAGCAGTCAAGCATTTATGATTTATAGAGCATTTCATCATTTTATGAATTATTACCGATTGGTAGACATTTGAACTCAGCAATTCTTGGTTTGTAGAGCATTTATCATTTGATAATTGAGGCATTTATAATTTAGCCAAATATAAAAGTATATTCTTACACATAAACTCTGTTTGGCTTGTGGAGCATTTATCATTTAGTAATTGAAGCATTTCTAATTTAATCAAATATAACAGTATATTCATACACACAAGTTCTGTTACATTACTCAGATAGAAGTAGTATGCAATTAAAGCATTTTTAATTTAATCAAATATAACAGTATATTCATACACATAAGTTCTGTTACATTACTCAGATAGAAGTAGTATGCAATTAAAGCACTTTTAATTCATATAGTAAATACTTTCAAATATTTTTATAAATAAATTTGCGTATAACCATTTCATAACTTCATTTTATAACGTATGATAAACATGTTCTAATATTTTACAAAATAAATTCTATGTAATTATTTCATAACTTCACTTTATAACGTATGATAAAGGTGTTTTAATATTTTATAAAACAAAATGTATGCAACCGTTTCATAACTTCACTTTATAACATATGATAAAAATATTTTAATATTTTATAAAAATAATTTTTATGTAGATATTTCATGATGTCAATTTATAATTCATGGTAAAGATGTCTAAACATTCTTATAACATAATTACCTTCCAGTTTTGCAGTCCATTTTACTCAAGAGAAGGCGGGTTATTTCATCGATGGAAAGTCATGGCACAGCGTGGAGAGATTGAAGCCGCTAAATTACCCCATTGTCATTATAATTCCTCTAGGAAAGCTTTCTTTTTCCATTTTAATGTGTCAAAAGAATTAAGTAATACACTTTTTTTTTAAAAAAAAAATTTAATATGTTCTGCCTCTCTGTGTAAGACGAGAGAGAAAAAAAAAGTTCTTTTCTTCCGACGACGTGCCTAATTTGAATACTGCCTCAGTTTAACTCAAGTATCTTTTTTCTTTCTTTTTAATGATTGGATAATTAATTTCTTTTTTTTTTATTGAGACAGATAAAAAAAAAAAAAAATAAGACGATATAACATTTTATTTAAATCCATCAATACTAAAAATCAAAAATATGATTTTATTTTTCATTTTTAACGAATCACAACTTTATTGCGTTTCCAATTAGACTGAATCACGCTAGACATTTTTGAATGGGGGGGGATCTTTTGAATATTTATATGAGGAACAGCATATCTGTTTCATTACCCCTCACCAAATTTTGGGATGAAATCGCCTGGAAATACGATTTCATTCCATATACTATACACATTATTTCTCAGTACTGCCTGGTTTTAGATATGCTGATGAATGGGTAAGATGAGCTGGAAAAGTGAATACATGAACCATAGCCTCCAATGCTGGGACAAATAGATGGCCAAGCACAAACTACCAGTACACACCGCCTCATGACGTCACGAGAAAATATCTCATTTTTAAGCACTACCTCTCTTGTACCTAGAAGTATCATCCAACCAAGAATAGGAGCCAGAGAAAAAAAAATCAATTTGGCACTCAGCCAACCCTGCTCAGCTTCGGTGAGTCTTAGGGGCTATCATTTGGCCTATCCATGAGACCAAGGCCTATACATGAGACCTATATATATGCACTGCTGGACTACTCTTGAAGCACAACATCCAGGTCTGGATAGTGCCGAGCATATACTTCGGAGCATCATAACACAATGCATCCAAGCAGCTCCGCTCAATCATCCACCATCTCAACATGAAAAACACAAGTTCATGCATCACTACACCACACTCACAAACTTTTCCCATCAGCTATCTCTATTTTATTCTGAATTATAACTGCAACCTGGTTTGGAGAGACTGAGGATCATGATCAGTTCTCCTATAGTCCTCTTTTATATTATGAGGTGACATACTTCTGGATCGTCTCTTTGTTGAAAATTTATCATGTTTAACATTACTGTGGTGTCTTGCTTCTTCACTTCTGTATTTTCTTTGGAGATCCTTGTTACTGTTTGATCTTCTAATTATACGCGTCCGATATGGACCATGAACACCATCTGTGAATTTTCTCCTGCTCCTCTTCCATGGTGGTACTTCATTTTTACATAAAAGTTTATTTTTAAATGGTTCTTCTGCCATAGTAATTATTTTTTTGGTATTTGCAAAGGTTTCTTGTTGTTTAATTTCTTTCACACTGATAAATCCCGAGTTTTCAGATTCCTTTTTGGTGTCTTTTCCTGCGTAAGCAACTATATTTTTAATAACTGTCTTTATATATTTTTTTTCTGTACTCAATTTTTGATTTGAGTTTATTAAGCTTTTGTTTATAATTTTTACATATGGCTGAGGACTAACACACTTTTCTTTCCATTTTATGGTTTCTTTCTCTATCTCCTTTACTATTTCATAGCATATATCAGACAATTTTTCTGAAACATTTTCTTCTATATTGGACAGTCCCTTTGTTATATTTTGATTATGTTCATTTTCACGTTTTTCATCTTCTTGAAGATCAGAAGATTTTAATTTTGCTTTATTAGATTCATTTTCATCCATTTGAAACTCTTTTACTGTATTTGATACAATTTCATTCTCAGCTTCTGTATATACTGTTTCTTTATTTTCAATTTTAGAGGTATATTCCACAATCAGAAGTTTTCCTGAAGGTAGACTGACAATTTCAAGATCACTCTTTGTAATTTCAATTTCTTCCTTTTTAACAATCTCAAATTTTGCTTCATCAGTAATAGGATATTCAATTTGTGATTCCTTTAAAATATCTTTGGTTGGGAATTCCAAAGTCTCTTCCTCATCCAATTTTTTAGACTGAGTTATTTTTTTCATTAACTGGTTGAACTTTTCATTCTGTTTTTCCACTGCTTCTTTAATTCGTTTTTCTATTCTTTGGTTTGCTTCTATTGCTTGCTTGTTATATTCTTCTCTTTGTTTATCCCATTTTTGGTTATATTCTTCTCTTTGTTTGATATCTTCTTCTCTTTGTTTATCCCATTTTTGGTTATCTTCTTCTCTTTGTTTATCCCATTTTTGGTTATCTTCTTCTCTTTGTTTATCCCATTTTTGGTTATATTCTTCTCTTTGTTTGATATCTTCTTCTCTTTGTTTATCCCATTTTTGGTTATCTTCTTCTCTTTGTTTGATATCTTCTTCTCTTTGTTTGTCTCTTTTCTTTTTATCTTCTTCTCTCCATTTGATATCTTCTTCTCTTTGTTTGTCTCTTTTCTTTTTATCTTCTTCTCTCCATTTGATATCTTCTTCTCTTTGTTTAATATCTTCTTCTCTCCATTTGATATCTTCTTCTCTTTGTTTAATATCTTCTTCTCTTTGTTTCTCATCTTCTTCTATTCGTTCTTTGATCATATCGAATAGCTGCTTTAACATGGCTTTCTTTTTTGTTTCCTGAGTTTCTACGTTCACCATTTTTCCTTTGTTTTCTGACTTAGTAAGCTTCTCTCTCCATCCACACCATGACTTTACTCCATCTTCTTTGAAATGCCTGTTTCATTCTTTATGCCATTCATTTTTATGTTTTTCTTTTAAACTTTTATTTTTTCATCCTTCCTGAACAAATTACATCACTACATCATATGCACTGTTCATATCACAGAATCGTGATCTGCTTATGCCTATGAGTAGGCTAGCTAGATCGGACCTCACAGTAGGGTGGCAAATTAACCGGCCTATGAGTAGGCTAGCCAGATAAGGCCTCACAGTAAGGCGCCAAATGTAACCGGAGCCTATAGGTCGGTTAGCCAGGTAAAGCCTCACAGTTGGATGACAATGTAATAGGTGCCTATGGTTAGGCTAGCTGGATAAAGCCTCACAGTTGGACGACAAATGTAACCGGACCCGCATACAACCCTTTTATTACATCAGTTGTAACAATTTTCTGATGAGCATGCTGTAGGAAGGAACTATCAATTGACATTCCTAATGCAGATGTTAATGCCTCCTACAACAATATTTCCTGCTCATCAGAGGATGTAGTACCATAAAGACTGGGAACATCTAAACATTTATATGTTTGGTTTTCCAAACAGCGCCATTAGAGTTCCGTCTCACTACAACCTGACTGGCCTAGGTCTAGTTATGTCAGACGTAGCTCAGAAGGCATGAGATTCTCATGAACCAGTGCTATAATTGATGAGTGATGCAATAAAACAAAACAAAACTGGACAACTGGATAACCAATTTAATTTTTAGTAACAAAAAAAAAATTTATTAAATAACAATTAATTAGCAATTTCTAACGAAGTTCATTTCTATCCACATGATTACTCATTTTCATTTTACTTATGAAAGAGCTAGAAGCAGTTCTTTTTTTTTATCAATAGTTCATTTACAAGTTCATTTATGAGAAGACATTTGGAAACAGTCTAATTCAACAATAGTTCATTTTTGAATTCCTTTATGAGAAGAAGCTTGGAAATATTCTAATCCAACAATAGTTCATTTTGAATTCATTTATGAGAAGAAACTTGGAAACATCCTAATTCAACAATAGTTCATTTTTGTATTCCTTTATGAGAAGAAGCTTGGAAATATTCCAATTCAACAATAGTTTATTTTTGTATTCCTTTATGAGAAGAAGCTTGGTAGCAGTTAAGCATTTATGATTTATATAACATTTTGTTATTTTATGAATTATTACTGATTGGTAAACATTTAAATTCAGCAATTCTTGGTTTGTGGAGCATTCATCATTTGGTAATTAAAGCATTTATAATTTAGTCAAATATAAAAGTATATTCTTATACATAAACTCTGTTACATTATAAGAAGCTTAGAAGCAGTCAAGCATTTATGATTTATACAGCATTTCATCATTTTATGAATTATTACTGATTGGTAGACATTTGAACTCAGCAATTCTTGGTTTGTAGAGCATTTATCATTTGATAATTGAGGCATTTATAATTTAGCCAAATATAAAAGTATATTCTTACACATAAACTCTGTTTTTTTAAAGTTAAAAGCAGCAAATATTTTTGATTTATAAAGAATTTCTTATTTTTATGAATTATTACCGATGGGTAGACATTTGAACTCAGCAATTCTTGGCTTGTGGAGCATTTATCATTTAGTAATTGAAGCATTTCTAATTTAGTCAAATATAACAGTATATTCATACACATAAGTTCTGTTACATTACTCAGATAGAAGTAGTATGCAATTGAAGCATTTCTAATTTAATCAAATATAACAGTATATTCATACACATAAGTTCTGTTACATTACTCAGATAGAAGTAGTATGCAATTAAAGCATTTTTAATCCATATAGTAAATACGTTCAAATATTTTTATAAATAAATTTGCGTATAACCATTTCATAACTTCATTTTATAACGTATGATAAACATGTTCTAATATTTTACAAAATAAATTCTACGTAATTACTTCATAACTTCACTTTATAACGTATGATAAAGATGTTTTAATATTTTACAAAACAAAATGTATGCAACCGTTTCATAACTTCACTTTATAACATATGATAAAAATATTTTAATATTTTATAAAAATAATTTTTATGTAGATATTTCATGATGTCAATTTATAATTCATGGTAAAGATGTCTAAACATTCTTATAACATAATTACCTTCCAGTTTTGCAGTCCATTTTACTCAAGAGAAGGCGGGTTATTTCATCTATGGAAAGTCATGGCACAGCGTGGAGAGAGTGAAGCCGCTAATTTACCCCATTGTCATTATAATTCCTCTAGCAAAGCTTTCTTTTTCCATTTTCATGTGTCAAAAGAATTAAGTAATACACTTTTTTTTTTAAAAAAAATTTAATATGTTCTGCCTCTCTGTGTAAGACGAGAGAAAAAAAAAAGTTCTTTTCTTCCGACGACGTGCCTAATTTGAATACTGCCTCAGTTTAACTCAAGTATCTTTTTTCTTTCTTTTTAATGATTGGATAATTAATTTCTTTTTTTTTTTATTGAGACAGATAAAAAAAAAAAAATAAGACGATATAACATTTTATTTAAATCCACCAATACTAAAAATCAAAAATATGATTTTATTTTTCATTTTTAACGAATCACAACTTTATTGCGTTTCCAATTAGACTGAATCACGCTAGACATTTTTGAATGGGGGGGGGGATCTTTTGAATATTTATATGAGGAACAGAATATCTGTTTCAATATATATATATATATATATATATTGAACCAACCATAACTACCACTTAAATTTACTAATTAAATATGGTAACCAACATAAAAAACAATCGACAAAAAAAATATTAATTAATATTTTATTATACTTTGTCCTCCTAAACTTCCCTTCCAGAAAGTGGTTGGTTTTCAGGTAAAGTGTTAACTATCATCAGTAGCAAACTACCAATAACTCCCAACAGTCGACTACCAAATATACACTGACCAAATAAACACTTTATTTTATTTTTTAAAAAAGAAAGAAAAATCCCTTAGGTGCCACATTAGAATTAGCATGTCTATCTGATCAGCATAATTTGTTACCTGAAAAATCCCTACTAACTCAATCGGTTTCCAACCACCCACTAGTAGACAAACAAAAGGTATCTGAAATGCTCCCTCTAAGCTACTTCTACTTTAAAAAAAAATAATAATAATTTCCCAAACCATTCAAAATAATACTTCAATCCTTTAAATCCAATAATAATAACATTATATTGATTGCTGAAACATTTATATCTTTAACTTAGTGAATCTTTTCTGAAATACTATTATTACTAATTAGATTTTTCCCCTCCTACTTTTATTAAGAAAGATAAATATTTATACTTACCCATACATATCAAAATAAACATAAATATTTTAAAAAAAATAATTTAAGTATTTTTTTTATTTAAAATAAATTAATCGTTTTATCTTATAATAAAACACACCCATTTCTTTTTTTAAAGATTAAAATAAAGCATTTTAATATATTACTTTAGCAAATAAATTATATACATTACATTATATTTTATTTCTCTTTTTTTAAAAAAAAAATCAAATCACACATACGTGCATGCTATTGTTTCAAAAATATTATTTAATAATAGAAGCTGATTTTACTTATTTTTATTATTGCAAATATTATCTTTTGAAGTTTAAAGTGCATTCTTTTTTTTAAGTTTTATTTATAAAGTTCAAAGTTCTTTTAATAAAGTCTATCTTTTATTTTAAAAAGAAATCAGGAATATTAAGATATCAAAGTCAAATAATTACCTAGGATTTTTTTAATATGATGGAAACAGCAGAATGGAATTATTTTTTAACTCATTGATGATCGGTAAATAACTGCTCCATAGATCCTGTGACATGGTATGATTTTTGTGGCTGGTTTGGATTACCCGAACTCCATTGTTCATTTAGTCTTGTTAAACATGATCACTTTCTGAACTAATTGCAGGTCTTAAATATATAGAGCAGCTTTGGTCAACTGCACACCACCTTGGTTTTAACAATTCAACATTTTTTGGAGATATTACTTCAAGAAATATTTTATTAAAATGAGAAAGTCAGACAAAGAATGATCAAAAGTTGAGATATTTATATTGTTTTAAATAATGGAAAACTTTATTAGCAGCAGTATCTTTAGTCTCATGAAATAAAATCAGCTTTTGCTTCTATTTTTTTTATTAAAAATTACATACACACACATATATATTTAATTACTTTATTATAAGATAAAAGGAAATATCTGTATTATTTTATTATAAATTCATTTAAAGAATATTAAATCATTTTTTTATTACAAGACTTTTTTTTTCTTTTAAACAAAAATTTCTTATTTTTAAAAGCATTTACAGTTTATTTTATTTAATAATAAATTCCCCCTCCCCCCTGCTTTTTAGTTTTACAAAATTAATTAAATATCAATGTGACTATTATAATACAATATATATATATATATATATATATATATATATATATATATATATATCACTTTGTAAATCATATGCATATACGTACACAAAATAATTATGTGTGTAAGTGTGTATCTATATTTTTTGAGACCATAAGCAGTATTTTTATTTGTTAAGGGTGTACATATCACTAAAATTGTTTATTTAGCTTTAAAAAAATAATTATTTAATATTTATTGGATAAAAAGTGTTTTGCATATAATTAAAATTAATATTCATCAGATTTAATCTATCTATCCAAAGTATTTTCTTGAAATAAAATTAAGTATTTATCTGGCATCAGCAGTTAATAAGTAACCTCAGTAGTAGCTATTTCCCATCAGATACATAATCGATTTTTTAAATTATTAAATAAATCTATGAATCAATGTAAGATATAAAAAGTATTTTTCACTTCAAATTTTCTTCATATACTGTTACATCTCACATAGCCTTCAAATAATGGATTAATCCAGATGCCATATTTTCTAGATCGGTTTGAGTATTCATAACCTCAAACCAATGTATATACCAGATATAGGTAACCTTTTCTACTTTGGGGCTAAATTATTCAGCCTCAAACCAGGGCCAAATTATTAAATAATACAAAATAATAGTGAATAAATTAAAATAAGTTACTACTTCATATTTTATTTATGTATACGTTGGTATAAACCTCTACATAAATTTTATAATAATAACAAAATAAGAATTTGATGTGATGATTCGCCTTGTACTTCAACTGTGAGACTATCAATATTGATCTTAATATTTCTGAAGGATAATCACATAGAATTTTCAAGGTTTTTGTCTGTTATTCTTGTCTGAATTTTTGATTGATTGTATTTTATCCTTGAAAAAAATCATGTTTATGCATATATGTACTGCCAAAAAAACAAGTATGTTTTTCTTGAAAATAAAGTTTATAAAAATCGATGCAAGCAATGTTGTTAAGTTGTAATTTTAGCACTGACTCTGCCTGAATTTAGACAAAAATGTAATTTTCAGTAAGAAATAATATAATACAAACACCAGATTTGCAATTAATATCTACAAATATATATATATATATATATATATATATATATTTATACATATAAGTATTTATATATAAATATCTCTATGTATATATATATATATATATATATATATATATATACAAGAGAATTTATATAAAATACTTAATGTTATAGGTTAACATAAACTCTGGGCTCTGCATCTTGTTGTCCTACCACTTCCAGCTACACCGGATAGCTTGCCTCATGGATAGGGGGTATAAAACTTCTGTCTGAACAAGACAGCTTGATTGAGTCAACAGTAGTTTTAGCAGGGTCTGGTCCATCTGGGCACTTGTCTAGCTCTGTGTTTCAATAGTATATTGCTTGGAGAATTCTAGAGCCAAACAAGTGAATGACTTGCCCCGAATGACTGCCAAAGAAAGAATGAATCCCACAGCACTAACTAAAACATATCCCACTCATAAGAAGAATTCAGATAGCTTTCTGAGAAGTATGAATCAGCCAATCCTTTCAATTTTGCTTATCATTTAGATTATAACATTTCTTACAATTTTTCTGATTAAATTTTACATTTTAGGATTTAATATAATGATGTCCATCTTGAATAACCTAGACCACTTGCTTACAAAATCAATTCAAAAGAATTTTTAAAAAGTAAACAGTTTAATTATAGCCTTATCAAACATTTTGCTTTTGATCAGATTTTTGCAAAAGCAATTAACATTATTTGCTTATGGAATAAAATTACAATCTTTAGAAAAGTAATTTAAAAAAATATACAAGTATGTTGGAAAATAAAAAAAAAAACAAATACATACAATGACATATCATAAAAAATATACAAAAAGGAAAACAAAAAAAAAAAAACACATGAGTTTATTATACAATATTTTGTATGTCAATTTCATATTACTTTAATTTGGTGTGTGTGGGTATTTTAATGCTCACACCAACTTCCATTATTAAATAGCACATTTATATATTTGTTGTGCCTAATATGTACAAATCTATATATGTATCTGCTGTAATATTCTTTACAGCAGATTTTGTGCAAGGCCATTTGATAATGCCTGGCACAATATATATATATATATATATATATATATATATATATATATATATATATATATATATATATATATATATATATATATATATATATATATATATATATATATATATATATATATATATATATATATATATATATAGTGTTACTTAAAAAAGATTGTATAAAATAGTCAAAATGTTGGATTATTTTATTTTTGTTATAGTCATATAAAAACAAATTTTAAAAAGAAGTCTGATGTATTCATTGACATATATGAAAAATTATGAACTACTTTGAAAACAAAAAAAATGTGTAGATGATATTTTAAATTCATTAATGTGCAATTATTAAAAGAATAATTGCTAACAAATATGTATCAAAATACAAGGTATTTCAAAGTTTGTTGCACTACAAAACTAGAGAAAACAATAAACAATCATGTTGAAATGGCATACCTACTTGCATAAAAAGTAAATTAATTTTCTATGTTCATGGTTTATATGGGCATTACAAACTTGGAAAGTAGAAAATATGTTGTGCACTTAATGTTCTCCTGGCCTGGTATGAAAACCTTCATATTTAACAGACTCATACACTAATCATTCATTTACTAGATTATTGCAGTCTATATTACCAACAATCCTAATGATTCATTAACAGTGGACTTTTATGATCCACTGCCACCATTTAGAAGGTATACATTTATCTTGGTGATCTATAATGTTTTCTCAAAATTTATTAGTGTATACCATGTAAAAGCTCCTAGTAAAAATGTAATCAAATGCATACAAAAATCTCAGTTTATACTCATTGGAAAGCCTAATATTATATTGGCATATCTTGCTATGTTATTTTTATGTAAAGAGTAGAAAGTCTGAATATGAAGTCAAGAAACTCAGCACATATTATGTTCTATCAGAAACTTGCAATTCAGTCCATATGAGAGAATCATGTATGAATTGTTTAGGTTGTTAATAGTATACTTAGAAGATAATTATCAGAATTGGGTAATTAATATAAAAGAAGTGATTTATTTTATAACTATCACACAAATTGAATCAATTAAATTTTCTCTGAGTCATCTTCATTTGGGATATAGAAAGTCTATATTAATCAATACCCCTTTGCCCACTATATACAAAGAAGAGACAGATCATATTATAAATATCTTAGAAGCTTAAAATAATCTAAAGCAGATAGAACAGAAAATAATTACACAAACATATATTAATCACTTAGTCTTTAAAATCAGTGATTATGTTTTAGTAAAGTCTCCCCAGGGCAGTGATTCACCAAAGCACAAGTTTAAATAAATCTGTAATGTGTATGAAAGACCATTCTGAATAAAAAGAGATTCGGGCGGAGAATACTTTTTTATGAAATCCTGAAGGTGAAAAAGACACATCCAATGACTTCAGCTTAAAATCCATGGCACAACCTAAATCAGTAACATAAAAATAATAATTTGTGAAAAAATACTTGATATATGCATTTCAAATTAATATTAAAGAGAAGCATGATAATGACAGGGTAGACCAAATAGGTTTACATGTTTTAAGAATATTTTGTTTTGGTATTTACTAAAAGCTAACTGGAAAACAAAATATAACTTTATGTAAACACAATTTTAAGAGAGAAAGGAAAGATGTATGCTGAATCTTAAAAATGACTATTGATAAATTAACTTAAGATAAATGGTGATTTAAAGGTGACAAAAGTATCACCCATAATTGTTAAAGTCAAGATACAATTAGAACATTAGATATATGTAGTGTATATATATAATATTCAATGCATTTATATTAGATATAAGTTTCTTTAGTACGTAAAGAAGACTAGATTAATAAAATTATCCTAAAAATATCCAATTAAATTTAGAGGGAAAATTTTAGTAGATATTATCTACCTAAATATTTTATGAGAATTGTTTGACTGTATATAAAGCGGCATAAAATATTAATTAATCCCCTTTGTTGCTTCACATATAATATTTTTGTAGTGGGTTGGAGGGGGCTTGGTGCTCTATTGTTACATCCTGATATATGTTATCGTATATGCATATTATTAAAAAGGTTATTTAATAATTACCTTTCATTATTATATAAGGATCACTAATTATTGAATTTCAAATTTAGATGCCTTCTTTAATTTCACTTTATATATGCATTATCTTTGATGGATTCAAAATGATATTTTGTATATTTTTTAAAAGAATTATTGTTAACATTTTAGAATATAAAATAATTTATGATTTATTTCATTTATCTTTTAAAATAATGCAAAATTAACTTTCTCGAAAATAAATAATGAATAACACGGTTACTTTATTATGCCTTGCAAAAATAAGTCAACAGTTTTATTTTATCTGTAATACAAAATAACATGCATTAAAATGTAGCATTTTCAAAGGGTTAAAAAAAAAACAGTTTTGCAAAATAATAGTACCTGTTTCACATGTATATTTCAGTAAAAGGTATTAATAAACAATAGGTAACATGCTAATATGTGTGAATCGATTTACATATGCGTGTATAATTGATATTTCAAAATGTATTCATAATAATAATTATATGACGAATTTTCAAGACAATCGCCTTGAACATTTTAAATAACAACAGCAATAGTTATTCCTTCATTCAAATAAATTATCTGAAAGCCTTTATCATCAAGCTAAAAATCTTTCACTTTTATTCTTTTTCTCTTGAAGTGTGTTCGGTTTATGGATATATTTTGCTTGTTTAGAAATACATTTTACTATGAACAAACATTACTTTTATTACAAACCATACCGCACATATTCATGAAGATCTGTATTTAGAAAACCATACAACATAATTTTCTAGAAAGTAAAGTTCCTCAACAAAACAACTGAAAATGTAAATCAAAACTAAATACCAGCAGAAGTACAGTTACCATCGCATCTAAAAATGTATTCTTTATTTTCAATTGATTTCAAAAAATGTTTATTTAACGTTAAATACAAAATATAGGTATATGCTTGGAAAACAACAGAAGTACCTATGGATAAAATCACTAACATTGCTAAAGGTATTCAAGTATAATACCAACATTTAAAACGGAGGAATTATTTATTAAAGAATATCGAAATCTTGATTTTCAACATTCTTGTTACTATATATATATATATATATATATATATATATATATATATATATATATATATATATATATATATATATATATATATTATATATATTCGCACTACCTTTTGAAATCATTTTATTTCACACATTTTGAAAAAAAAGCTTTTATTATATCATGATAGATAGAATGGTAATTATTTAGGAAAGGAAATTATGACATTAAAAATCGGATGAGTGTTATAGAAATTAATATCTAATGGTATTCAATCTTTTATATGCATGTGTGCTAATGAGACAGAATATTGTCGCATGTGATAACTACCTAAATGGATCAAGCTACACCAATACTTTTTCTGATAAAATTGTATTGGTAATATAATTGGAACACATTTTAATATTACTTTTCGATTGTTTTTGCTACATAGATAGTTGAGTATTTTAAAAAAATATGAAATCTTAAGTGCCACTGGATTATGGGTATAGAATGTATCATCATCTCTGTAGATCATCATTTCCATGTATAAAATTTTATTATATATGTGTTTTAAAGATGACTTAAAATATATGTTTGCTTGCTCAAAAATAAATGAATAAACGTGTACATAATTAGGGGGGATAATAATAATTTATGATAATTATGAATAATTATTTACTAAATGTCATTTGAATAACTTATTTAAATTTTAATATCACTTTAGTAATAAATCATAATAAGTTAAATATTTTCTATAAAATTTGTATTTCATTGAGACCATTAACATATAGACATTTGTTTTCTAGTTTTGAATATAAGTCTGTTGTTTCGCATCATCATAGGTGTAAACATTTATACAATTATTACACGTTAGGTTTTATTCTTTAGTATGTCGTTAATTTCATTTGTTATTTATTACTACTTTTTGTATACTAAATTGTTATAAGTTCTGAGTTTGCTTACTTTAATTAATTAAGGAGCAAGAACTGTAACAGATATTAATCCTGACATGACAAAAATGCACAATCTATCATTTGTGTGCTTATTTGTAAATATATCGTGCTTGTTGACAAAACGTTTTATTTTTTTCCAAACTCATTTACATTTTTATCAATGGAAGGGTGAATATTTGTAGCATGTTATTCATGATCGAAAGAAATTAATTATTAATAGATGATATTAAGGTTTCAGTATCAACTAAGACTTTAAATTCATATTCTTCTACTATTTTTGGACCCAATCGGCAATTTTAAATACAATTGGATACTTTCAAATCATTATCAAAGACTACAGTTTATGAGTATATAAGTGTCACCTATGTCAAAAACAATGTTTCTTTATCACTTTTATAACAGTTGCAAACAAAGCCACAACAAGCTCTGGATTATTTCTAGAAGGCCTTATATAAATCTGAAACAGCAAATGTCAAAACAATCCCTCTCTTTGTTTCTTTTAAATTTTAATTCCTAAAAACATTTTGAAGTAAGGATATGTACTACTTTCAATGCACATCTCCTATTTTTGCCTATAATTACTTGCACTTGATTCACATCGAAGTGGTGAGTCTCGTAATGTCTATGTATTATGGAAGGTCTTTTAAATATACTATCTGTTTCTACTATAAACATTATCAATCTAATTTATTGTTCTATTCTTAGTCATTTATTTTTATTGGACTATTTATAATTTTTATATCAGTAGTGCTAAGAAATTGAATTACTCAATAGTAGGCATCTCTATGCAATTAAAATTGTTGGTACCCACAGAGGCAAATTATGTTGAATGACATGAGTATTAATTCTTTACAAGTTAAAAAAATCTGTTTTAGTCCTTATTTTGTATATTTACTAGTGGAAGTTTCCACGCCTATATTATCTCTATTTCTTTAGATGATGAATTCCACCTTGCCTCAAAACTGTGCATTGTGGTTCACCAATAGGCACAAAACATATGTGTCTTAATATAAAATGATTACAGTCAATTTTTAGCAGATCAATAAAGATGTTCAATTTATTTTTATCCAACCTATGGAACTATAGGCCACTCAAAGGTTTCAATTGGTTCTAACTACCATCTTGCTTAATATTTTGGCCCTGATAAATTTTGATGCAGAGCTTGATCCAATATCTCCAGGAACATGCAATGGGTATACATTTGACAATTCAGCTTCCACTTCTTTTCTCTATCTTCTATACAATTCCATAAATTACCATCATTATCATAATCACGAGACTTATTATTTGTTTCAGATCTGATGAAGTAGTTTATTGTTGTATTGCACGATATATTGAAGGCTTATTTTTGAATTTGATTGAACTTCAATTTGACCATTTTATCTCTTTTAAGTGAACATGTTAACTTGGAATCACTCTTTAAAACTTCTTAACTTATGTTTAATACTAAGAATTATCCTATTAAACTTCTTTCTTTTTTTTCTATTATTTGTATCATTTTTATCTATTAATTTCATTTTGTCTTATTCAGTTTTAATTCTGTACCATCTACATCTACATGATCATTTTGCTTCTTTCTAGTCATTTCATTTTAGCATGGAGCACTTGTTTTCCACAGTTAACATTTTTTGTTTGGTTTATGTAAATTGATAAATATCTACGTTATCACTTTTTCTGTATAATTGTAATTTTTTAATAAATATTAACACATCTAAATAAGAAACGGCATACCTTTCATTTAAAATATCTTTATTCAAGCTAAGAGTTCTTTATAATTCAGGAATCATAATCATAATTTTATGAATTCATCTTGCTAGCTTCGATTTTATATATCCTTGCTTATTGTTTGTGAAATTTACATAGTTATTTTTTTTATTTTTATCCAAATGTCTGCAAATGTTGTTAGAGAGATCAGTTTTTAGATAAAGAGATTCTGGTTATATTTATTTATTTATTAATTTTTCTATTTATTTATAGCAAAGGATGCTGTGCACCAAGTGATCTAAAAAATCAAGTGCAAAAATACTTATTGCTTAAACATATATAATGGGGAAATAAGATAAAATCAGTCTACAAGACTGAATAAACACAACTACTTATACAAACAGGTAAAAAAGAAGCAGTATGTACTCTTCACTATTATGAGAACATGAATTTTACCCCTACAAAGAGAATATTGTGTGAATTGAGAGACATGATAGCAAGAGAAATATTAAGGAGGCATGAATAATAGTGAAAAACAAATGTGCTACAAATAAAAACAGCATCCCTTTATCTAAAACATGGCCTCTCCAACAACATTTACATAAATTTAGATAGAAATAAAAAAATGACTTTTTTCAAATTTTACAAACAACAACTAAATACATATAAAAATAACATTAGCAAGATTAATTGGCAAATCAATGTTTATGATAGCTGAAGTAACGAAAGCGCTTAGCTTGAATAATGATATGTTAAACTAATGTATGACTTTTCTGATATAAATATGATATTTATTTAAAAATATATTTGTTTTATGTAATTTTAATGCAATTTATATCCTTTTAGACATTTCATTTCTACCTGTTCCTTTTCTATAACTCTTCTCAAACCTTGTTGAATTTTTTTTTACATTACCTTCCAACGTAGTATGGTTATGTTCATATGCTATTTTGTCCTTTTTCAAAACTTTTGTTTCCATTTTGTTTGATTTGATGCTATTTTTTTTTTTTTTGATATTTTTTAATTTTACCTTTTTTCATTGATATTATTATAAATCTTGCTTCCATAAACCTCACCCTATTCTCTACAATATCCAATATGAAAGGACCTATTTTATATACTTTTTATATGTAATTGAACTACCTTGAAGTTCCTGCTTGAATTTATTCTCCAAATCTTGATGTACTCTCTCTTATTTATTTTCAAACATATCTTTCTTATTTAAAATTCTTATTAATCCATTTTTATTTTATTTTCCATTTTAATGAAATCTTGTTGGCTGTTTTCCAATTTACTTTCTAACTCTTGTTTTCCTTCATTTTAATTTCCAATTGCTTTTGTCATGTATCACATTCTTATTGACCCTGATTTAATATTCTTAAGTCACTCTGTAACTTTCTACTTTATTTTCTAAATGTTGTTTCATTTGTATTAACATTGCTTTTATCTGGTTCAGGTATGATGACATTGCCATTGGGCTTTTTGTTGCTGTTACTTAATCTTCCATTCCTTCCATATTTTATACTTTTTTGTTAATGCCTTGCATTGAAAAAAATGAAATGGGATTTATTATTCTGTATTACTAATCATCTTCATTTATACCTCAATGTTGTAATTAGGTTTGTCCTTTCTCATTTCACACTTTCATCAATATCTTAATACTGTAGTTTATTCCCGATTAATCAATTTATATTGTATCTCACTGGGATCTGCCATAATAAGCTAATAATTTGACAAGGTTTTATTCCTCTCAAATAATAGACATTTATTTTTTGTGTGTTTTATTTTGACATTCGTTATACATCATCTTTTTACAGTACTTATTTTATGATCATGTCCAATAGACCATAAGTGAAATTTATCAAAGAAAATCTACCAATGAAAGATTAGAAGATTTTGCAACAGCTTTTGTATAAGGTACTTTTCATTATTCTTTAGCGCCATATAATTCTTGACAAAACTCTGAACACATTTCATCATTTCTTTTTTTAGTAATAGTTCCATCTTTTTATTGCAGAAATAAATTTACTACCAATACCAAGCTGTTGGCTTACACTCTTAAGATGTTTATTTCTTTCTATAGCTTTCATTGCTAGTTCACAATTATACCTTCTTATATTATTACCATTTCTTTTTCATACCACTTTACAAAATTCAAGATATTCAATCCTTAATGAATCACTTTATATATTTTCACTTTCCTACTTTTCTTCATATATTGTCTTATCTTGTAAGAAATTTTACTAGTCAATAGCTGCTTTTTGTACCAGCTATCTTTGTTGTAATTTTTAAAAGTTTATCAGTTATCTTACTATTGAATTTGTTCAAAACGAAATCATGTTCAAAATCTTTTAATATTTGAAAACGATTTACATGTTTTAATTTAAATTCACTGCAAATATTTCTGAAAATTAGGAATATCAACTGAGAAAGTTGTTTTTCTTAATATTTTTTTTGCTCTCTAGTTTTACATTAACATGTATCTTAAATTTTAACAATCGATGATGACTTCCTGTGTTGGATTTATTAAGAACATTACGATCTTGAAATACACATTTTCTGTTAGTCAAAATATAACCCAATTCTGCTGTACCTTCATTTGTATGTTTCCATGTTCCTTTGTATTACCATTTTTCTCAAAAAGGAATTTGTAATGTAAAGTTGTTGTTTTTTTCTGAAAACTCCATAATTCTAGGTTTACTCCCATTTCTATCTCTATAATAAAATTTACCTACAGCAATATCATCTTTCAAATTGTTTACTAATTCTAGAAATAAAATCTCCCGTGACTATTTTAAAATGTTCTTTTGTTTGATCAAAGTTTTTTTGTACATACATATAAAATTCTCTACTTATTCATCACAATGAGAACTTATTGATGCATAAACCTAAATTATTTACATTTGATATCTACTATTAAGTTGAATAATTTTGACACTCTGTCCAATATACCATCAGTCTCCACATTGTTCTTCTTTCACTTTTTATCTATAATGAATCCTACTCCACCTGAACTTCTAATGTTTGTTCCTTTGTAGCAATATATATGTGCACTTTTAAATCAATTGTCTCTTCACCTTTTCTTTTAACATCAAAAAGTTCAATCATGTCCCATTTATTATGCGATATTTCTTTCAATTCCTGCAATCTTCTTTCACTTGACATTGACTTGGATTAATAAGCACCTAAATAAAGGTTCATCATCAAATGGAAATGCACCCTCTGTCTTCACTGATGATTTTACTGTCTCCTGGGAATAAAGAACATATATTATTTTTGTCTGTCATGTTACATATACATTCATTCTGTCTTCAAGAAATCTCAATTTATATTTCAGATAAGAACTATCAGGAAACCGAGAAGCAAGGCCATGATGTTGCTTGATCTTAAACTGAGAGGTAAAAAGCCACTAAATTTATTGCACTGGCTAATACAATTTGGTGAGCAGCCCAGCCATGTTTGGATACTATATAAAAAATCACATAGTAATAATAGCTACAAGGATGAACATATGGAGTGGACATTAGGAATTTACCCTGTTTTGTTCTTTTAAGACGTCAAAAAAAAAAAATCAGAGGATCTCCTTATGGTAAACTTATTTAAAAACAACAAATCGAATTCACTCTCATTTAAAATTACATATATGAATGTAAACATCAAGAAATTCTAAAAGAAAGGTATACCACTGTCTTGTAATAATTTATGTATATTACATAAACCATTGGAAGTAGTTATTTTCTGTTTTAGTTTCATATATATTGTACCATTTTGTTTAGGTTAGGATGAATTGTTTAAAACAATTTACTAAAAATTTTAATTTGAAAGTTATTTTAGAGGTATGATGTATATAATGTGTTGACGATTTTTTAAAAGTCTAGTTAAAGCCAGAATTAATATTTACTGTATAATATTGTGTTAACCAAAACTGTCTAACACTATACTAGCAAAAATAAAAATGCAAAACCATAAAACAATACAATACTAGATTAAATTCAAAATTTTACCAAAATCCTTGCACAACTATGGTTTCATCTACTACAAATAGACCTTCTCAAGTGAAAATGAACATAAAGAAATACATATATGTATATACAAACAAACAAACCTTCCCATAATTCATTTCAAACTCCACCTTCACTTAATATCAAAAGAAGTCTTCATAAGATTGATAGCCTCGGAATCAAGGAGTTTTATCATCAAAGTCTCCTTTATTCTTCTTTTTAACTCATTCTTTTCATAAAAAATAACTGAAGCATTGTTAAACAATATTCTATGACCTGTATTCAATTCATGAATATATAAAGCTGAGTTAAGATACCTATGTTTAACTCTACTTATATGAACCTTAACCCTTTCATTAAGGGTAAATTTACTCTGGCCTACATAAAATTTACCACAACTACATGGAATTTTATAAACCATACCAGGAATAGACCTACTATCAACAGACTGCTTTGAACCATTAAGTAATGAATTCAAATCAGAACTTTCCTCCATGCAACCTTCATTACACCTAACAAATCACTATTCCTATAAACCAAATTATAAATTGATGCTTTAAATGGTAAAGACATATAATCATCATCCTTACCAACAAAATTCTTATCATCCAAATCACGACTATAAACATTATTATTAAATACCACTTTTTTAATGAAATCATGACTATAACCCAATTCTACATATTCATCAGCAAATTTACTTCTTTGAATATCAGCATCATTATTAAAATTATTAAGCCTTCTATACCGACAACAAAAATTCAACAAAGACATTTTTTATGTATAAAAGGCTGATAATTATCGGGCCTAATCATATTTCTCAAATTTTTAGGTTTTATAAAATGACTACAAAACAAAACATCATTAATCTTCTCAACATTTAAATCTAAAAACTACCCTTTAATTTTACAAAATCAAAACCATGCCCCTCAATTGTAAACATAATACTAGAATCAAAACCATTCAATCCACATAAAAACTCTTCTAATTTCTCTTTCTGAATAACAAACAAACAATCATCAACATACCTTACAAATAATTTAATAGAACATGAAAACATATTAATAATACTACACTCCAAATAATCAATATAGACAGCACACGTCAATGGAGAAATGACATAACCAATAACCCAACCTTCTCTAATCTTATAAAACACATTATTAGACATAAAATACATTGAATCCTCTAACAGAAAAAGCAAATCATGAAAAACCTTAGTCTTATCTGCAGAAAAACATTATATTTTTTTAAAAAAACTGAAAAAAAAACATCAATACTTTTTAATCTATTAACCGATTGGTACATATTTTCAATGTCTAAACTACCAAAAACACAATCATCATCCAAAACAAAAACATTTATTTTCTTAAAAGCTTCAAAAGAAGAAGAAACACAAAATTTACCCAATTTTATATAATCCTTAAAATATTTTATAATAAATTTTGATATTTTATCAACAATTCCTCCTGTAAAATGAAAAATACATCTCAAAGGAAAATTATCTTTATGAGACTTCAAATTAAAGAAAACCTTTGGAGCCACAAAATCACTAGGGTAACAATTTAAATAAGTAGCTCTATCAAAAATCATTTTATTTTCCATAACTTTCATAATCTTAATTAATTTAGATTTTATTTTTTTACTAGGATCAGAATCTAAAATAGCATATTTTCCATTATTTAATTCTAAAGAAACTTTACTTTTAAAATCAATATTATTTAACAATACAAATCGGCCACATCTATCTTCTTTTAACAATACCACATCATTGGCTTTTAATCTTTTTTTTTAACAAAACTAATTTCCTTAGTAGCAAAAACAATTTTTTCTCTTTTAAGTAATTTACTATTCAAAATAACCTATAAAGACATTTTATTTTCATCAGAAATATTACTATTACTTTCAATCGCAGAAACAAAATCAAAAACTAAACTTTTATTAGCAAACGGAACAAAGCCAGAAACCTTAGCTAAAATAGCGAAATCCGATACATTCAAAACATAATTTGACAAATGTAAAACAGATGAAGCATAAGGCTTATTTTTATAAGACCCAAATCTAAAATCTTTTCCTTTCACAAAACTTATATTTTCAGCCTTTCCAATCAACCATTTAAATTTCTTGAAATACTTATTATTATAAGTGATTTCACACTTACTACTAAACCACTTTAAAAAAGAATTTAAAACAGAATAATTAAAATTTATTCTAAAATCCAACTTTCTTCTAAACATTTTATAACTATCAATTAAATTAGACAAACTACTCAAAATCTGCATAATAAATTGTTTAAGAATAAATCTTTTAAAATTTAGAATAAAATCACAATTAGAAAATAAAATCAATTTCCTATCCAATTTAATATTACATTAATTAGGAAAGACATTGCAAAACCTACAAGACTTAAGAAAATTAACCTGAGCCTTTAAAGATTCAATACTATTAGACATATTAATTAACTTTTTTATTTCTAAAATTTCTATACAAGAAAAATTATCATACAAAATCTGCCACATACTGAAAGAAAATTAATAACTATACAAATACAAACGAATAAATAATAATAAACAAATAATACAAAATAATACAAATTAATAATACAAATACACAAAACAAAGCAAATAAAATATGAAATTCACTAAACTATAACACACTATTCAAAAATATTAAATAGTATACCTAATTAGAAAACCAAAACTGCCTAACACTATAATTATCTTATTGAAAGAAAATTAATAATTATACAAATACAAACAAATAATTAATAATAAACAAAAAATACAAAATAATAAAATTAGTAATACAAATACACAAAACAAAACAAATATAATATGAAATTCACAAAACCATATATCACTATTCAAATTATTAAATAGTATACCTAAATTGAAAACCAAAACTGTCTAACATTATACTAGCAAAAATAAAAATGCAAAACCATAAAGCAATACAATACTAGATTAAATTCAAAATTTTATCAAAATCCTTACACAATCGTGGTTTCATCTACTACAAATTGACCTTCTCAAGTGAAAATCAACCTAAATAAAAACACACACACACACATATATATATATATATATATATATATATATATATATATATATATATATATATATATATATATATATATATATATATATATATATATATATATATATATAAACAAACAAACCTTTCCATAATTCATTTCAAACTCCATCTTCCCCTAATATCAAAAGAAGTCTTCATAAGATTGATAGCCTCAGAAACAAGGAGTTTTATCATCAAAGTCTCCTTCATTCTTCTTTTTAACTCATTCTTTTCATAAAAAATAACCGAAGCATTGTTAAACAATATTCTATGACCTGTATTTAATTCATAAATATATAAAGCTGAGTTAAGATACCTATGTTTAACTCTACTTATATGAACCTTAACCCTTTCATTAAGACTAAATTTACTCTGGCCTACATAAAATTTACCACAACTACATGGAAAGGCTCAGGTTAATTTTCTTAAGTCTTGTAGGTTTTGCAATGCGCTTCCCAATTCATGTATTATTAAATTGGATAGGAAACTGGTTTTATTTTCTAATTGTGATTTTATTTTATATTTTAAAAGATTTATTCTTAAACAATTTATTATGCAGATTTTGAGTAGTTTATCTAATTTAATTGATAGTTATAAAATGTTTAGAAGAAAGTTGGATTTTAGAAGGAATTTTAATTATTCTGTTTTAAATTCTTTTTTAAAGTAGTAAGTGTGAAATCAATTATAATAATAAGCATTTCAAGAAATTTAAATGGTTGATTGGAAAGGCTGAAAATAAAAGTTTTGTGAAAAGATTTTAGATTTTGGTCTTATAAAAATAGGCCTGATGCTTCATCTGTTTTAAATTTGTCAAATTATGTTTTGAATGTATCTGATTTGGCTATTTTAGCTAAGGGTCCTGGCTTTGTTCCGTTTGCTAATAAAAGTTTAGTTTTTGATTTTGTTTCTGCCATTGAAAGTAATAGTAATATTTCTGATGAAAACAAAATGTCTTTACAGGTTATTTTGAATAGTCAATTACTTAAAAGAGAAAAATTTGTTTTTGCCTTTAAGGAAATTAGTTTTGTTAAAAAAATATTGTAAGCCAATAATGTGGTATTGTTAAAAGAAGATAGAGGTGGCCAATTTGTATCGTTAAATAATATTGATTTTAAAAGTAAAGTTTCTTTAGAATTAAATAATGGAAAATATGCTATTTTAGATTCTGATCCTGGTAAAAAAATAAAATCTAAATTAATTAAGATTATGAAAGTTATGGAAAATAAAAAGATTTTTGATAGAGCTACTTATTTAAATTGTTACCCTAGTTATTTTGTGGCTCCAAAGGTTTTCTTTAATTTGAAATCTCATAAAGATAATTTTCCTTTGAGATGTATTTTTGATTTTACAGGAGAAATTGTTGATAAAATATCAAAATTTATTATAAGATATTTTAAGGATTATATAAAATTGGGTCAATTTTGTGTTTCTTTTTCTTTTGAAGCTTTTAAGAAAATAAATGGTTTTGTTTTGGATGATGATTGTGTTTTTGGTAGTTTAGACATTGAAAATATGTACCAATCGGTTAATAGATTAAAAAGTATTGATGTTTGTTTTTTTTTAATTTTTAAAAAAATAGAATGTTTTTCCGCAGATAAGATTAAGGTTTTTCATGATTTGCTTTTGCTGTTAGAGAATTCCATGTATTTTATGTCTAATAATGTGTTTTATAAGATTAGAGAAGGTTGGGTTATTGGTTATGTCATTTCTCCATTGATGTGTGCTGTCTATATTGATTATTTGGAGTGTAGTATTATTAATATGTTTTCATGTTCTATTAAATTATTTGTTTGGTA
The DNA here is from genome assembly GCA_028023455.1 of Epiperipatus broadwayi. NCBI lineage: Eukaryota > Metazoa > Onychophora > Udeonychophora > Euonychophora > Peripatidae > Epiperipatus > Epiperipatus broadwayi. The sequence continues at coordinate 1,972,924 of JAQFVV010006340.1, forward strand.
TGTTGATGATTGTTTGTTTGTTATTCAGAAAGAGAAATTAGAAGAATTTTTATGTGGATTGAATGGTTTTGATTCTAGTATTAAGTTTACAATTGAGGGGGGGGGGTTGATTTTGTAAAATTAAAGTTTTTAGATTTAATGTTGAGAAGCTTAATGATGTTTTGTTTTGTAGTCATTTTATAAAACTTAAAAATTTGAGAAATAGGATTAGGCCTGATAGTTATCAGCCTTTTATACATAAAAAAATGTCTTTGTTGAATTTTTGTTGTCGAAATAGAAGTCTTAATAATTTTAATAATGATGCTGATATTCAAAGAAGTCAATTTTCTGCTGAATATGTAGAATTGGGTTATAGTCATGATTTTATGAAAAAAGTGGTATTTAATAATAATGTTTATTGTCGTGATCTGAATGATAAGAATTTTGTTGGTAAGGATAATGATTATATGTCTTTACCATTGAAATCATCAATTTATAATTTGGTATATAGGAATAGTTATTTGTTAGGTGGAATGAAGGTTGCATGGAAGAAAGGTTCTGATTTGAATTCATTACTTAATGGTTCAAAGCAGTCTATTGATAGTAGGTTTATTCCTGGTATTGTTTATAAAATTCCATGTAGTTGTGGTAAATTTTATTTAGGCCAGAGTAAATTTAGCCTTAATGAAAGGGTTAAGGTTCATATAAGTAGAGTTAAACATAGGTATCCTAACTCAGCATTATATATTCATGAATTGAATACAGGTCATAGAATATTGTTTAACAATGCTTTGGTTATTTTTTATGAAAAGAATGAATTAAAAAGAAGAATAAAGGAGACTTTTACGATAAAACTCCTTGATTCTGAGGCTATCAATCTTATGAAGACTTCTTTTGATATTAAGGGAACGTGGAGTTTGAAATGAATTATGGGAAGGTTTGTTTGTTTGTATGTATATATATATATATATATATATCTTTAGGTTGATTTTCACTTCAAAAGGTCTATTTGTAGTAGATGAAACCATGGTTGTGTAAGGATTTTGGTAAAATTTTGAATTTAATCTAGTATTGTATTGTTTTATGGTTTTGCATTAATATTGTGTTAATATTTAAAAAAAAACAGTTAACTAAAGATAAATTATAATATTGTATGGTTGGAAAAACTGGCCTTATTAAATACCACATTAACAAGTCTTGCAAATAAATGTTTAAAGTAAATTTTAAAAGTAATAACTTCAAGTTATGAAAATAATATATTTGAGTAATGAAAATTAATATTTAATAATTGAATGTAAAATATTTATTTATTAATAATATTGTGGTGGAAGATAAATATTTGATTTTATAATACTGAACTATTATTTTAAAAGTTGTTATATTATATTATTTTATTTTTAAAAATATTTTATTATTATTTTATTATTATTATTTGAAATTTAAAAAATGAACCTAATTCCTCATCCATCTAAATCACAAAAAGTTTAATACTGTGAGGCTTATTATCTCGTTAATGAAACAATAGTGCCTATTAATTCAAGTCTTAACTTGACATTTAATCTGTTGAAAAAGTTTAGATGGTGGGGTCTGGAGCCAAAATACTTTGATTTCCTGATTAAAATAAATTTAAATACACTACCTACTTGTAGTTTTTTTAACAAGAAACCGTCGATTTACTTCAATTGATGATCTATGTGTTTTATGTCGCAGTTGAACACATTTTTGGTGAATGCAGTTATTTGTAAGTTTGTAAATATTTTATTAGCTTTATTTATCAACATAAAGGCTCTTTGATGCATTTATTGATAGAAGCTATTAAAGTGGGAGTTTTTGCTGCTATTAGAAGTGCTTTTTTTCAATATATAGTTTATGGCTAACTCGATGTGATATTGTGTTTAATTATAATTGTACAGATCCTCTGGAGATTATAATTAGAATGATCAGATAGATAAAGAAAGAGACAATAGAATATCATCACAAGATTTATTTATTAGTACATGGGATCTTATTAACATTTGAAGGCCAGGTTGGATATTATAAATTATCTTTTTTTAGAATATATATATATATATATATATATATATTTATATATTATATATATATAAAAATATATATATATATATATATATATATATATATATATATATATATATAACGGGACAGCCTATTTGATAGCCTTAGTTGAGGCATCAAATATAACGGAACGGCATTTAATCATCCCAGTTGATGTATTAATTGTAATATAATCAATTATATTTAATGTTTAGAAATCATTAACTTAATGCTTCATAGTTAGGTTCGCCAAATATAACAGAATGGATTATATTTAAAATCTAAGTTGGTCTTGTTAAATATAAAGAGATGATTAAATTCCTTAGAAAGAGGATACGCATTTCACTACAATCGGACTTTGGGTCTTCAAGTAGAATGCTAGAAATGAATCGATGAAATACCAAGTCCATGATTATATATACCTCTATTATGCTAGCTCATTAATCTTTAAATAAGTTTAAATACAATTTAGACCAGGACATCCATCTTTCATCCCTCTTTCAGTCACCATTATGCCACGATATTTAAACTCACGGAGAATTTGCAATCAGCTCTTTTCAGGAATAATTTCAAAAACAAGTTATTTCATATGCCTCTATATAAGCATTAATTATAACTATTATTCATATGACATTTATAATACTAGCATATATATAATATAATTCAATAATGATTAGACAAAGAGATCACGTTAACAAATCAATATTTAATAAACAATAAAAAATATAATAGAATAGATAATAAAATATTAATAAATAAATACGGATGAATTTTATCATTTTAAAAGAATATTAATAAATGATATTTTTTTATTTAATACCCTATGATAAAACTCAATACTATAATAAACTTTCAAAAATTAAAGAAAATAGCTTAAATTAACAGATATATAAAAACAATATCTGGGTTCAAAAATTAATAATTTATGTAACTTATTAATTTATTTACCGTTCTTATTTATATGCTTCACAATTACCCATATATAAGTATTATTTGCCATTGTATAACTTATATATTATATGTATTTTTAATAAATAAAAATACATTAAACGTTTACAATATTACGTAGTAAACACAATACAATCCTGTTTAAGATATCTGTCAAATAATAACTATTTTTTATATCCCTCATCTAATTTAATGAATTATGTTAAGCTTTCAATTAATTATATTTAATAATAAATATAATTTTCCTTTTAAGATATATATGATGCGATGCCAAATTTGAAATAAAGATAATAATAATAATAATAAACATATTAAAATAATATAAGCATTATTATAATATATGTAAATAAATAATACAGGAAACTTAGTTATAAGAGAGTTGAGAGTAGATATTGAAGTCTATAGTTCATCATCCCAATGAAGATCTCTTACGAAGCATATCACCAATCCATTTGTACAATGATGATTCCATTTATCCTTAAACGATAAACTGTTAAGAACATCCAATGACCGGATTAATGTGAAATAAAATAAATATTCTTCGAATGTAGATGTTCTTAATCTTCATTTCTCTATTATCACTAGACGTTCTATATATTCAATATTTCAAAATATTTTAAAATAGCATGCAAGGTTGGTTTCGAAACCTTTTACGATATAATGAGTGTACTACTCAGTGCACATTGTTTTATCCTTAATATATATAATTATCTTAAATTTATATATATCCGAAGAATAATGGAAGAGTTAAAACAACGTAGTTTCAAAACTTAAACAGACGTTCTTTTCCTTTATATTGCTATTCCTTTAAGATTAAGTAGAAAATTAAATATATTTTCCTTGCAGACTTTGAATCCACAAATTATTTTAATTTAAAAAAGTTAATATTTAAATTCCAATCGCTAAATAGTAGTATTGATAGAAGAAAAATGATATTTTTAAAGAGAAAAGATTTTCTTTTTCTTTCGTTTTTTTTTTATTTTCCAGAGCACGAACGAATCTGCTCGTGTGTTATATAAGTTCATGTTTAATTCAACTATCAATTGTTCCACTGACATTAAGATTTAATAAAAAAATAAAAAAATATATAAGTATTTATTCTTAACTTCAAATCTGGCATTTTACTCAAAAGCTTAAGGTATATATTATTTAAAACTTAAATGTATATATAAATAGTACATATATGTTACATAATAAAATAGTCAAATAAAAATTTATATTTATAAATAATTTCACAAGAGATAAAACACGCTAGACTAATAATAATAACTGTAAGTTACTATTATAATATATATATATATATATAATTGCATTTTTATTCTATTTTTATATTTACTTGTTAACACTTGGCAATTTCTGCCTATGGAACTTTAATTTGCTTACTGTTTTTATCATACAATATTATGTATTTATTTATTTATTTATTTCTGGTTTAATAAAGTTTGTTTTGAGAAAAAAAAATTTTTTTAATAAAAATTGAATTATTTAATTTATTTTCAGTTAAAATTATAAGCGTTTCATCTGGGTTGTAAGTCATGTGACAGATAAATATCAGTACACACATGCTTGCGAGTTTTTTAGTAAAGTTGCAAAACTGTTTTAAAATTCTATTGTAAAGTTTAAAATATTATATTAAACTACCACGAGATAAAAAATAAAAAGTAGCTAGTAAAAATCTTAAGTTGTGTTTTTTTTTTTATTATTTTTAAAAAACGAAAACCGAATGTAATAAGTAAAATTAGATTTTTGTTTTGTTTTGAAAAATAAAGACATTTCAAAAAGTTAAAGGTAATAATAAATATTAGGATATAATTTTAAAAGTTATTTTGAGGTATTTGTAGATGTAAATAAAATATGAAAATTAACTAGAAACTAAATAATATAATAAATAATAAATATTAGATAAATCATTGTTTATTTTTAACTTTGATTCTGTGTTGTTGGCCAGGGATGTAAATAAGTTAAGCATTGTTTAGTTAACCAATCAACGGAGTAATTTGTTTGGTATAAAAATAGGTGCACAATTATTTTCGAGGTACTACTACTATTATCACTATTACTACTACTTCTGTTTACTAAGAGTACCGTTAATAGTCAATTATATTAATTTCTATTTTAAAAAAGTACAGTAATTTATTATAAAATCGTCTAATACAGAAATGCCATGCTAAAAGCTAAGTAATTCTTTATCAACTGATTTATTAAACTTAATTATGACATTAAGCATGAATAGGTCATCGTTACATTTAAATTTATATAAAAAATGTCAAATTATTATCTTTCAATTAGGCATATAATTTTTCCTATATTAATTGGTAATATCAGTTTGCTATTGAGATTCGAAAATTGGACATCACAGAGGAGGTTTATAAAAGTTCGCAATAAATTAAAAATAAGGAAGTACATAAAAATGCCTTTATTCGAGGATTTCTTTTAAAAATAGGATGGTAAATTTTTAAAAATCTTTTAAATTTGATAAAATAATTATTCTGAAATGCTGAAATATGTATTTATGAAGAAATATTTAATTTTTAAAAAAAAAAAAAACTATCATAATAATTTTGAAAAATGTAAAAAAAGATTGAGATTATTATTGGATCATTTCATATCTTATTAAAAGATACTTTGAAAAATAAGTAGTTAAAATTATCCTATTATTAATTAGTGTATGTGGGTCATACAAAATATATTTAAAATTATTTATGGAAGTCTTTAACTATGTCGATACTGTAAGTATCGAAAGATGCTGAGTGCTATTGCTATATCAAACAACATAAACCATCATGAAATTTGAGCAAAAGTAGCAGAACTGTGAAGTTATTTTATTTTATGATATTAAAAGTACTTTCAATAATTTATTTTAGTGAGTAATGGGATCTATGAATTATTATTGTATAAACTCTTAAAGGCAAATCCATAATTATTTAGGAGTCAATCCAGATATTCTAAAAAAAGTTGACTTACCATATTGTATTTTGAAAAATTGTCGTTCATTTTGTTTTTCAAAGTGAAACCATCAGAGCATGCATGGTTTTGGCGTCAGTAGAAGTTCCATCAACAAGCGCCCAGGAGTAAAAAAATACATTTTTTAATGAACTTTTCGTAAATATGATTTTGAACTATTTTTTACTAACTTTAGAATTATTGCTTATTCATAGGGTAAAGAGAGGAAAGGAATATAAAATATTAATTTATTTATTAAAATAATGTTTAGATTTTTTATTAAAAATATTTAATAATTTTAAAAGAAAACGTAATATTTTATGTATAACGCAATTGAATAAATGATATACTATGCAAGTTTATTATTTAGTTTGTGAACCAGAAATGTCAATTAAGTGATTAACCAGTGGAAATATCACTTATGATAATAATTATAAAAGATTAATGATTTTATTATGTATTTGTTATTCTATTTTAGATGACTAAAATATTGTGTCATTTTTTGTGTGAACATATATAAAACACTCATTCGTACACATAGCTTATAGGAGTTTATTTATTTTAAAAAAATATGCATACTTTTATCTTATATGATAATATATTTTAACGTAATGCGAATATAATTGTATGATTTTATCGTAACTGAATTTAATATTTATTTTAAAATTATTAAAGTATTGAAGCATTAGAACTATAGTAATTAATTATATTTTAATTCAAGAGTTTAAAAACGAAGAAGTAATATTTCTTATTAAATAGTTAGGTTGTTATTTCTATGCGAATTTATTTATTGTTGTGGAAAAGTAGTAAGAATTTTAGCGATGTAGAGTGATAAATCTTTAAAAAAGTTATAAAGGAATGTAGCTTGGAAAGAAGATAAATAAAACCAAGGTGACGTTTTATGTAGGATTTATTAATATGGGAATAAGGGTAATCGATGATGATGATTATGCAAGTATAGATAACTTAGCCCTATAGCTTGTATATTTTCCATGGCAGTGTTTCTTTGTGTTAAAGTTAAATGTTCCATAGAGCTGAATAAATAGCCTGGACATTATATTTTGTAGTGGAGGTTATTAGACAGATAAGTCATACCTCATTTCTTATACACTGTTATCATGAAGCTTTTTTAGTAGGGGATCATTGAATTAAAACTTTAGTTATTTCATATACATATGCATCTGTTCGCTATCAAAATTTCTAGTATTACATCATATAGGATTGCATTTAAAACAGGAAATAATGAATAATTTTGGAGGTGTGTAATTGTTATTGGGAAATGATAAGATAGGTTGTCTTGCTTGGAGTGAGGATAGAAACGAATGCAAATGATTATCAGAGTATAATTGATAAGGAGGAGAATCATAAAATATTTTATATTCTAAATTGATTATTTTTTTTAAAAAAATGTATAGATGATAATTAAAGTGGGCTCGTAAAAAAAATTGATTAATTATTAAGTATTTTTAAAACTTACTTATGATGCATATTTTTTAACAAATAATATGATAAAACTAAATCGTGTTAAAAGAATACAGATAATCATAAGTTTTTTTTTTTTTGTAAAGGCTATTCTGTAGTAACGATACACAAGCACATACATTATATCTGATTATTAAATTAATAATTAATAAGTAGTCTAATTTAATCACTATGTTGTTAATTAAATTTATTCATGTCATTATTAAGTTGGGATCGACTACATGATGTATTAAATTATTTTAAAAGAACTAAGTACCAGTAATAAATGAATAGTAGACTGATTATTTTTTTATCTTATATTTTGAACTTATTAACTTAATGAAGATGTAATAAAATATACTATAATTATATTTTAATAATAGATATTTTTTATAAAACAATGTTCCATATCTCATATTTTGTTTTATATAATTTATTTTTGGAATGTACAGAAAATGTGACTAGATAAGGTTCAGTAAAGATGTAAATAATGTATATGATTTATTTGTTGAAGTTGTTAATAAAATTTGTTAAATTTGTTTTATAAATCTTGGTGTTGACTCAATTTCTCCACATCACAGTTACATAATCACAGATAATTTGAATTTTAAATATAATATTTGCACAACATAAATAAGATTATTATTTAAGAATGATAATATTTTCTTGATATGATTTTTTCAAAAAATTTCATTTGCTATATTATTATTATGGTCGTATAATATCTATAAAATATATTTTGGATTATAGTATTATTTTGGTTGCCACATATTTTGGTTGCCACGTAATTATGCTACATATTTATTTAAGATGCCATATGAATAATAAAGGATTATATCATATTATTATTTATTATTACACATGATCAGTATTATAATGAGAAAAGAGATAAGATTAAAGTATACATTGAAGATTATTATTATTATTTAATTATTATTAGTATTAGTCAGATGTAGTTGAGAATGATATTAAATCCCTTATCATGCTTAATTACAGAAATTATAATTGCTTATAATTATTTTAAAAGAACCTGAGATTATTTGAGCTACATTATTTAGATAAAGAGATGAAGATTAATTGATTGGGATAATCTTAATTAATTAATTATTATTGAAGATGTAGGAATGCTATAGATTTATTGTTTGAGATAATAGAAGGGGAATAATATTCTTATGCCATTGAAGTAATATCCTGTAGGATATTGGCTCAATGTATTCGTCTTGCCACTTGTAAACTCACTTCATAGTCTCATGATTTTTATTAGATATCCATTTATTCAATTTATGAAACCGAACCATATTATTATTTATTAATTAGAGCTAGGTAAATAATATACAGTATTGGAGCATATAATTCTTATTGATTAGATACATTTTAGATGAGAATAACTATTTATCTGAGCTAGACCAATTTATCATTACTACATATTTCCTGAAAGTGAGGGTACAATATGAAAACGTAAAATCATCATGTTTGTCAACAAATTACGTTAAGAATAAAAATTAATAAAAAAATATTTTAAGCATCACACTCTTTTTGTATGCCGTGCATATATGTGGGTTGTTACCAACAATTTGCAAAATTTTAATCTATACAAAAAATATATTAATGGGTTTTTTTTTTTACTTGTTTTACTTGTTTCAGTACATATGTCAACACAACCTAACCGTAATCATTTATCTGTCAGAAAATCAGATATTTTCAAACATCTTTCATTCTTCAAATCTACTTGAGCATCACATATCTGAATATTCATGCTGGTATTGACAATTCAACACTTTTCCTAACCCCATTTTGTCATAAATTATATAATTTTTATAAACATTTACTCCACTACACCAAAACAAAAATGCTTTGAGGTTTTTTAAATGTTAAGTTCTTGGAAAGCATGTTGTGTAAATATTAAATTGCCATCGATTCTACTTTATTTGATTTTTATATCATTAACCTTATGCATTAGAAATTTCTGTTTGGCATCAAAACAAGACCAAATATTATATTATTTTGTTATGCATTTTACTTTAATTGCAAATGGTTTAACTATTCAAAATATATATTTTAGTTCTAGAGATTGTTTTCCATTACTAAGCTCTCATCTTTTAGCAGAAAAAAAGTTCAAATAAATATATATTTACACAAAATTTTTATTTAATTCAGATCTATAGCATGCTTTTTTCATTTCAAATAAATTCTGAGAAATTTGATCTCTGTGAATAAAAAGAGAGTCTGTTTTTAATGTGTTAGTGTACATTATCAAAACGGAACAATACTTACCAATACGTCTTCGCAAAACCTGTTGAAAAAAATCTGCAACAAAAGACAAAATAATGAGTTAGACAATTTTTAATATAGAATGGAAAAAGTTATCAATTATTGATTAATTTAATCAAATTGTTTGTTGCACAGTTGTTCATGAGAAATTCAAACTTCAGAAGCACAGACCCAGATATCATTACTAATACCTTGAGTCCCAGAACTTGCCATCATACTGCACTGGATACATCTTTTCATTATCCTTTGGATCTGTATATTATTAAAAAAAGGTCTTCATACTATAGGGATTTTCACATTATGTAATGTGTGGAAGGTAAAAATAAAGACCAGAATGTTGACAATTTCTGAAAAATATGTAATACGAATAAAACAACAATAATTAGATTCCATTATATCTCTAATAAAATTGATCATGTTAATGACCTATAGCAGAGTAATCTCCTGCATTTAGAGGTTTTATTTGCAATATGTTATTTGATTATTTGAAAGTACATAGAAAAATAGATAATCATCTGAAATCCGGGCGGCTGCTTGATGGCGTTGTTGCTATGCAAAAACAATCAAATATAACGTTACTGGGCTGCGACTTATATGGATTTTTTTTGGACTTGTTTTTTTATAATACTGCCTGATTTTTTTGTTTAAGTTGAATTTTTTTTTTATTAAACAAGTTATTTCTTTTTTTTTTTCGTTTTATTTTTTTAATACAAATATTTTTTGGGTTTGTTTTACTCATTTTTATTAATAAAAAGTAAACCAAAATAACTTTTGACGCATTCATGATGAACAAACTTGTTTTAATAATCCTGCTCACCAAAAATAGATAATAGCAATAATTTGGAATTTTTTCGATTTTTTTTAAATATATTGTTCTATCCCCTTTTTTGTTTTAATAAATTGTTTTTCTTCTTATTAAAGCAAAAGTAACTTCTGTGTCAGTGACAACAAACTTGTTTTGAAACCCCCTGGACTCACAGCAAAGCCGAGAGGTATCGCAGCCGCCATGCAAGCAAGTAGTTGGTTGCAGACTATGACATATGGAATAAAAAAACCTTCTTTTCCCTTTTATTTACATTTCATTTGAATTACCTTTTCTTTTTTGTGTGTGATTTTGCAATAAACTGTTCAAATTTTGGGGGGTTTCTTTTTTTGTTATTAAAAATAACAACTACACCAAAATAATCACTTGTTTTAACCCTGTTGAAAAAAAAAATCCAAATACTTGGGACAATTTAGAATGAAATAAAAAAAAAATACTACACATACTTTTGACTTTTTAAACTTATTTTTATTAATTAATTGATTTATGTAGTAAAAAACAATCAAACTTTGTTGTTAAGACTAACAAATTGTCAACAATTGACAAATTTTTAAAAATTGCACGTTCTTCTTCTCAGCCATTTTATCGGTCTCATATTTTTTCATGTTTAAACCTGACTTAGTCCGTGACCTCAGCTGAATGATGTTCAGACCTACTCTTAGCCAATTTTTTTACACCTTACCAGTTCTATAAAAAAGGGTCAGGACAATTATTCAATTCTTAGTAATTAAGATCATCATTATAGTCCAAATGACATTACTCTGTTATGGACATTTGAAATGTTGTGCTCATGTGGAATTAAGACACTCTCAAACGATACAGTAGTCAACTGTGACGAGTGAGAAATTCACATAAACAGTCGCACACAAAAGAGACCGTAATATTATGTGCAATGCCATATAAAGTAGCGTGCAATGGCTAATACAAAATAAATATTGTATTTAGCTGTAAGTACAGCTTTAGAAATAGGATTTTTATGTGTTTTGACACATAAACAATGGCATTAAGTTGGCATACCCGGACTTCAGATGATTACTGAAAAATAAAGATGATAAAATAAATAAAAATTGTTGGTATATGAGCCTAACTAAATTATAGGAATGAAAATAATTTTCAGTAGCATTAAAGTAAGTTTTTTGTATATCTAAAAAATAGTGATTGATAATAATATAACTTTCAAAACAAGAAAGATAATAATTTAAAAAAAATTGCTACAAATAATATATCAATATTATTATTTGGAATGGATGTAATTAAATTGGATGTGATTTTATTATTGTTACATCTCACATTAAAATATGAAAACTTTCAAGTTACAGTAAAGGAAATCATCTATCTAATTAAATGCAACAGGGAATACAAATATATTGTTGAAAAAATAAGCAGTTTTAATGAAAGTGAGCTGAAAATTTTGTAGAGGAGATAATAATAGGATAAGGAGGTTAAGTATTGAGTTGGATTATAAGACATTACAAAATAATAAAAATCATATTTGGAAGATTAATAGATGAACTAAGAAAATTTCATTTTAGTGGAGTATAAATAGAATTTTAAATATATATGTATATATTGAAGTGGTAAATTTGTAGTACATATTTAACTTCACTGCCTGGTGACATTACAGACCTTTAAAGTAGGGTTTGAACCAGTTTATATGTTTATTTGGTCATCCAGGAAGGTTAAGCACACAAATATACACATATAACTTCCACCCTGTTTATTCAAAATGGTTATGCGTAACCAGTTGAATTATTATTTTAGCTTAAATATATTTTATTTCCAAGCTTGTAAATTTCCTTCACTTAGATAATTGTGTATGTGCATATATGTATTATAGATATAAAAATAAATACAATTAATGTAAAGCTAAAACAATACTAGATAATCCTAGAAAGTATTATTACAATTTAAAAATGTCATTCTCGTTTAACTATTTCAAGTCAAATTAACAAAAATCATATTCTTAAAGCTATTTCCAATTTTAAGAAATACGTTTAAATAATGTGTATTTGTTTACATCTTCCTATATTGCCATATTTCAAGTGTAGGAGGAGTAAAAGTTCTAGGAATGTGCAAAGAACATGCAAAATTTGTTCAGATATCTCGTTCTCTTGTGTTCGATTAGAGAGTGAAAACAGAATGACTTTGTGAGTAGTGGAAAGATTTGCCTTTCCTGATCTTAGATTGCCTTTGTTCTGCTTTTCCGCCATGCCATTGCTACATGAGAACTGTTATGTTTAACTGTGAAGGAACTTTTGGAAGATGCCTACCATTGTTTTGTTAATATTGTGCCTTCACGTCCAAACTTTGTATACGTTATTCTAAATGGCCACCATGACTTATAAAGGTAATCAATTTTACCAAAGAATGAACTCTTTATATTCCTCACTTCTTTCCTAAATTTTAATTGTACTCATAATGTAATCTTTTATTTATACAATAACTGACTATAAACTTAGTTATAGTTAAATTTGTGATTTTCTCTCTAAAGTTTTAAAACCTCATTCTATAAAATACTATCACAGAATTAGATATTTTAAATCTATCACTAGTTTTAAAGTTTCATGCTTTAGTTATCTTTTTCATGCGGCAAAACTTATTTTAAACTATGTATTTTATTGAATTATTTTTAGTATGCTAATGTTTCAATCTAATGAACTTATATCATTTCAGCTACCATTCTGATATTTTTGGAATATTTAAATAGTTAAATGTAAAAATGCTTATTGAACGCAGTTTGTTTGATTGAATATTTTAAAATATATGCTTAATGGCGGATTGTTTAAAAAGTCATATTATGGGATAAGATAAACCTTTTGTTGTTGACGCTATCGATTTAAATGCATTTTATGTTCTCTAAGTAAATTTGATTATTAATCGATTTTATAATTATTTATTGCTTTCATGTCATTGAGCATGAACTTGCTTATAATATAATATCGTTTAAGAATACTTGGGGCTTGTTAACTAAGAAAATAATATTTTCCCTCTTTTATATTTGACATCCTAATTTGCTAAGATTTTACGTATGTTGCTGAGTGGGTTAATATTTTGTCATGGCATTATGCATGATATTGTTATTTTATTTAAGCTTAAATTAGTACCTTAAAAACGTTTAAGACTTAATCTACATTCACATTGCTTATTTATGATATCATTCTCAAGATTTTGTATTTTGCAATGTCATATTTATACCTTGGAAGTCCGGATTTTTTTTCATGTAACTTGTCTGAGAATGAGATTTGGTAGCTCCGATCTCAGGACAAACAATAGTTTGTTAAGGCTCTTCATTGGATGACGTCAGCAAACGTACTATGGAACCTTACTACTCGTCTCTTTGAATACCACCTTGTTATAAATACAAGCATCTCTTATATGATAAAGCTTTTAGTCCAAAGATGGACATAAACTCCACTTTTAACGCTATCATTATAGTCATCACTGTGAGTTCTTTTTATGTATAGTTCTCATATTATCTATAAGATGTGGTGCTGTGATGTTTGTAAACCACTCGTTTAATAATTAGTCTAATATTTTAGGATTGTCACAGTAACGCTTATTTAGGCTAACCCATTCCTCATTTGTACAGGCCCTGATATGCTCATGAACGTTAAATTATTTAACTGTCATATCAAGAATAAATCTCTCTTTGGAGATGAATTTATAAACATCATTATCATTACTTAAAGTAATGATCATAGCATTGATAACATTAATTTGTTATTATTTATAGCTCATTAGCATACTAAATCAGTTGCCTATATGCAAAGTAATAACTGCATGAAATCTGTGCTATGTTTCTAATGTAAATTATTTTTTTTATGTTCATTAAATTATGTTGAGAATTACTCATGTGTTTGGGTCTTACTGAATTTCACTCATTGAATCCCATTTAATCTTTATAATAGTGTTAGTAATATTTAAAAGTTATAACTGATTATTTTAAATGGACATTTATCTCTGGGTTGTTTTATCTTTGCTCATTCTGGATGGATACTATTTTATAATTCATGTTTCTTTTGCAATGCTAGCTGTGTGCAATTCATTTAAATTTATAGATTTTCCCTTCACATAAGATATTTGATTGAGCCAAGATTTAATATTATTTATTTATACTAATTACCCTGTAGATCTCATGTTTCTCCGCTGTGTCTCCAGGACTGGAATTAATAAAATTTCATCTGTTATCATCAGAAGTATTGTTCATAATGTTTTAGTTTTAGAAAAGAGCAGATAGGGTAGAATTCATGATTGCTCTTGACCTGTGTATCTTGGGCAGAATGGATTTAGAGTACTTTTGCTTAGATTCTAAACCTTGTTAGATGAGCATACAATTCTGACCAGTACAGGTTTTTTTTTTCCCAGGCTTGGCTGCCCAATCGTTGGGGCTTTGATTAATTAAATCTCACATCCTGTTGAGTTCTTATGTTTTTAATGACTTAATCATTGGGGCTTCGTTTATTAATAAATTTTCGTGGTTTAATACCGTAAGCTATATCAGTAAAACAGTACTGTTAGTGAAAATTATTATTTTAAAAATAATTAAATGGTTTATATATATATGCGTGTGTGTGTATCTTATACTATATCAGTGTATATATATATATATATATATATATATATATATACATTTGTTAATACATGTTCATGACAATAAGGAGAAAGAAAATTTAAGTGTTAGAAAAGTAGTAAGGATAGATTGGAGCAATGGGTAGAATAGATGAAAGAAATATTTTTTTCTTTATCAAAATTAAGTAGGGTATATCTCAGTTTTGATATTTAGAAGTATCCAATATCGATATTATGTTAAAAACTTTAATTTAAAAGTATTGCTTGCTAGAAGATATTTAAAATGTTTGTTTCCTATTATTAGTAGCCTCAAAGCAGGTGAAGACTTCAAATTGAGAATTGTATGTCAAGCAGTCCAATGCAGTGGACATTACACTTCAATGTCATTGATTTCTAGAGTAACCTTGAATATTTTAATTGTTCGTTTCCTATTATTAGTAGCCTCAAACCAGGTGAAGACCTTCAAAATAGAATTGTATGTCAAGCGGTACGATGTAGTGGACATTACGCTTCAATGACATTGATTGTTAGAGTAACCTTGAAGCAGGTGAAGATTTTTTATGTAACCAAGCAGCCAGATGCAGTTGGCAAAATGCTTTAATGGTTTACATATTTTTATGCTAGCAAAAGTGAAAATTGATATCGATAAATAAAGGTTATTGGAAAGAATATTAATTTTGACATTTTTGTTATAACCTCAAGCTTCTTAGAAATTATTTAAATTCCTAAATTCAAACTTAGGTTAGTCACACATTGTCAGTTTGTAGTAAGTAATACTTATTCATGAAATAAATTGTTTTATTCTAAGTTATGTTGATCCATGTTGTATAACTTGCATACTTGTATGGTGATGGTATTTTCTTGCCTTGATTTTATTACAGTATAATGTAAATCACCTTAAACACTATTTGCGTATACATAAAATTTATTTGTGTGAGGTAAATTTTATAGCTGTTGCAGATTATTGCAAAAAAATAAATATAAGGATATATTTTGCTGATTTCAAAATAGCTTTAAAAATAAATATATATTTAGTATAACAATTGTGAATCATTACATCAATGGGAAGGGAAAGTTGTGTCCATCTCTATAAGCATGAATAACCCAAATATTAGAAGTTATTAATCTTGCCGTGTTGGCATGGCGCCTTGTATTTATACAATTATAAATTTTGCCAACCGATGATTCCACGTGCTAATGTAACTTACATTGAGTGAGATTCAAACGTGAGTAAATATTTAAAAAGAGGGAAAATCATACTCCGCTTTAGCTTACTGTTATACTTTGTATTATCAATTTACTAATAATTTTTTTAGTCAATTCCAGGTGCAAAGAGAACAGATGGAAAAATCGCAAAAGAAGTGAAGGCATGGTAAATTTATATATATATATATATATATATATATATATATATATATATATATATATATATATATATATATATATATATATATATATATATATATATATATATATATATATATTGTGTGTTATAGAATTGATAGTTAATAGTTTTATATAATATATAGCTTAAATGATATAGGCAAATTCAAGTAGTGGAGAAGAGTAGATATAAGTAATAGAGGTGGTTAGGCATCATATAAGTTAGGCAGGGCAGGAGAAAGTGGTAGGTATGATGGGAAAATGGTAGTATAGGGGCGATTGAGGAAAAGGGATATGTGAATAACCCATAGCAAATAATAATGAGTTACAGAATTAGCACTCTCAACAAAATAAACAATAATAACCACCAGTTATTTATAATAATGCAAGATCTATTAAAGAAAGAAGCTGAAGAATGGAAGAAAGAAGCTGAAGAACGAAAGAAAGGAGCTGAAGAATTTCAGAAGATGATGCAGGGTCTATTAGAAAAATAAGCTGAAAGACATCAGAAGATGGAAGAATGGATGGAGGAAACTCATGGAGAAAGAGCACTTGTTATCAAATAGATGAAAGCAAAATATCTACAAAAGGATATGATAAAGCACAAAGATCAGTTAAGAGATTACCAAGTAGTCCAGGAAGAAATTAATGATCAACTTTATGAGCTAAATGATAATGCTAAATATGAGTATGAATCATATAAAAAGGAGATAAATAAAATTAAGAACACACTTCTAGAAACTCAGACAAAAATACAACTGGATTTTAAAGACTCTGAAAAGAATGATTTAAATATGAAAGGTCTGGATTTTTTTATGACACAAAAATGTGAAACTGATTTGAACTATCGGGAAAATATGATTAAAGAAACTATTAGAAATGCTACTAATGTTGAAACATTACCTATGGATATAACATTATGTGATGAAAATATTTCTACTCAGTATTCCTTTTTATTTGATGAAAAGCTTGATCCCAGTTGTCTTTCGAAGGCAATAGAAACAAATAAGATGAAATCATCTAAATTGTATATTCTAACAGAAGTCCAAAGAGATTCTTTATTGAAATATCAATCTAGAAATTTTGAAAAGTTTATAGATCCATTCTATAATCCAGATAATCAAGCAAATTGTGAAATTTTGATTGATACTTCCATCAATAAATCTGTTACAGTTAATCAGATTTATCAAGAAGAAGAAATTTCATTTGGTTCTAACACAATACCTGATGAAAACCAAATTCAGCCATTTGTTTTGAATTCTATCAGCAATGATAAGTCAACAAGATATTTGGATTCTGCAATGAATTTGCATGAAGATTTATCAATTAATGAAGAGACTAGGCCTAAATTTTGTGTTAATGATAGAATTGCTGGAAAAATGGATAGTGATAGAATTTTTTTTCATGTTGAAAACAAGTTTGAAGATAGTTCTAGTAATATTTCATATGTTAATATTGCTTTGTTAAATAAATTTTGTAAAAATAAATTGACTAATAAGCAGTTTGATAAAAGTAATTGTAATGTTCAAGAATTAGACAACAGGAATGAAGAACTACCTTTTCACCAAAGTGATTCTTTAATAGATAAAATTGAATCGGGTGTCCTTTTATCTGAATGTGCTTTAAAATCTTTTGAAAGTCCTAATAAAGAGTCTTTAAATAAAAATATAATGTTTGAAGAAACACATGATTGTTTATTAAAACAAACATTTTCTGAAAAGCAATGTGTAAGTTGTAAAAAAAAAAAAAAACACATGCCAAATGATCACTTTATTTTTATTGTTCAAAATTCTAAGAAAAGAAGGTGTAATATGTTAAATACCTTATCAGATGATATAAAAATGGCAACTTATTTAAATGGTTTTATTAGAGTTGATAAGAATGTAAATATTTCAACAACTAATGATGTTGAAATGACAACTGGTGTAAATAATATTAAAACTGGCAAGAAATTTTTGCAGAAAACTATCATTTCTGATATAAAAATGACAAGGTTCCTCCACACACTGTTAACATATAACAATGTCAATTGATATCTGAGAAAACTAGTAGTTTTTATAAATTAGATAATTCTTCAGTCAGAAATGATATGAAATTTGCTTCTTGCTTGTCTAACAGAATTGCTGGTGAAAGTCAACTTAAATTGAATTGTATTGTTCATAATCAGGAAAAAGATTCAGTTTTAAATATTACTGAAGTTTTAAATATTCAGAACAAGATGAATTTTAGTGGTTCTTTAGATAAAGATAATATGGAAATAACTACTTCCTTGCCTAATGTAGCTGATGCTAATGAAATGCAGATGGATTTAAACTATTTAGTACATGACAGTGAAAATAGCATTAAAGTACATTCTCCAGATGAAGTAAATAGAAATGATATAGAAATAAATTCTTATTCTCTTGGTTTGGGTGATACAAGTGAAAAATGCATTGGGGTGAATTATAATTTTATAGTTTCAAATATTAGTGAACTCCATTTTAACAATTTAAATTCTAATTGGAATGTAACATCTACAATGAAAACAGAAAGCTATGTTAATAATTCATTTTCTTTGGATTCAAGGTTGATATTACCAAGCACTAAAGAGATGGATATTATAGTTACTAATAATTCTGAAAGATTTGTAAGTAAAGAGACAATTCCATTTTTGAAAGAAAATGATAAACTTTCTTTGAACAGTAAACATGAGTCTCATTGTTTTTCCAAAGCCCAAGATATTGATGTGAAGATAGCAGAGTGTATTGATGAAGTTTCTATAGGACAGTGTTTTCAAAAGATTGTTCATGATAAAGAAAATGTTCAGATTGCTGTTAGTAAGGCAATCAAAACTAAGATTATTCATGATAAAGAAAATATTAAAATTCCTGTTAATAAATCTATCAAAACTGCCATAGATAAAGAAGATGCATTTATTTCTACTATTGAAAAATATGAAGATGTAAACATTCATGAAATGAATTTATTTATTGCAGAAAATATTGATCCTGCAACAAGTAAGAATATCATATTTAACAGTAGTAATAATGCTTTTAGTATGGAGACGACTACAAACCTAATATTATATAAACCTAAAATTTTTAGAAATATTAGTTATAGTAATACAGAGATTTTAAAATTCTTACTAGATGAGAGTATTTGTATCTATCAAAGATGTGACCAGCAAAGTGCTCAATTACAATTAGCCCACATAGCAAAAACTAGGGTAAGAAAGAGACATATACCTCATCATAAATTTTGTTTAGATCAGATGTGACTTAAGGTTCCTAAGTATAATAATGTTGCATATCAGTTAAAACTGTATATATCACCCAACCCAGAGAAAGAATAGTAAAAGGTGGTTTGGAATTGATAGGACAGCATAATGCATCAGGATGGACCATTGATTTTCAAAGGGATTTAGCAGAATAGGGATATCCCAATTAGTACATTGTGATTAGAATTTCGTGAAGTGAAGCATAGACAAAAGAGTAGTAAAGAGAATATAGACTAGCTTATTACTTTTAGTTTGACCATGTGTTTCTTTGCCACTTGGAATATTAATTTTAAAGATATAAATAAAATCATTTTTTAAACAATTTTTTCTGTTTGTTTCTATAATTAGGAGAATGTGAAGTGGTAAATCTGTAGTACATATTAAACTTTACTGCCTGGTGACATTACAGACCTTTAAAGTAGGGTTTAAACCAGTTTATATGTTTATTTGGTCATCCAGGAATGTTAAGCACACACATATACAAATATAATTTTCACCCTGTTTATTCAAAATGCTTACATGTAACCAATTGAATTATTATTTTAGCTTAGGTATATTTTATTTCCAAGCTTGTAAATTCCCTTCACTTAGATAATTGTGTTAGTGCATATATGTATTATAGATATAAAAATAAATACATTTAATGTAAAGCTAAAGCAATGCTAGAAAATTCTAGAAAGTATTATTACAATTTAAAAATGTCATTCTCATTTAACTATTTCAAGTCAAACTAACAAAAATCATATTCTTAAAGCTATTTCCAATTTTAAGAAATACGTTTAAATAATGCGTATTTGTTTACATCTTCCAATATTGCCAAATTTCAAGTGTAGGAGGAATAAAAAGTTCTAGGAACGTGCAAAGAACATGCAAAATGAGTTCAGACCACTCATTATCTTGTGTTCGATTAGACAGTGAAAACAGAATGACTTGTGAGTAGTGGAAAGATATGCCTTCCCTGATCTTAGATCACCTTTGTCCTGCTTTTCTGCCATGCCATCACTACTTGAGAACTGTTATGTTTAACTGTGAAAGAACTATTGGAAGATGCATACCATTATTTTTTTAATATTGTGCCTTTGGGTCCAAACTTCGTATACATTATTCTAAATGGCCGCCATGACTTATAAAGGTAATCCATTTTGCCGAAGAATGAACTCTTTATATTCCTCATTTATTTCCTAAATTTTAATTGTACTCATAATGTAATCTTTTATTTATACAATAACTGACTATAAACATAGTTATCATTAAATCTGTGATTTTCTGTCTAAAGTTTTAAAACCTCGTTCTATAAAATACTAGCACAGAATTAGATATTTTAAATCTATCACTAGTTTTAAAGTTTCATGCTTTAGTTATATTTTTCATGCGGCAAAACTTATTTTAAACTATGTATTTTATTGAATTTTTGGTTGTATTCTCATCCTTGGTGTTCGCCTTAAGATAGCATTGATGCTAATCGAAAACATATACATATAATGATTCCAGGCCAGACCTAAATGATCGATTTGATCTAAAAAGATCTGATTTCTTAGATTTGTAATAAAATATTCTACTAACTAATATTATTATATGATGTTAATTTTTTTTTTTCATTTTTGTAAATGTTTATTAATCTTATCTTGTTTTTGAGTTTGTGTGTGTATGTCTTTAAAGTTACGGTGTTTTTCTAATTTTTTTTTTGACTTTACGTGAGTCTTTTTAAAGTTACTGTCTTTTTTTTTTTGCAAGAGTAAATCAATAATTTTATTCAAAAGCAAGACGTAATAAGTCAATGTTTATTAATCTTAGATTGTTTTTAAGTTTGTGTGTGTCTTTAAAGTTACGGGGCTTTTTTTCATTTTTTTTTTTTTTTGGACTTTACATGTGTTTTTTTTTTTTTAAAGTTACGGTATTTTTGGCCAAGAGTAAATCAATCATTTTATTAAAAAAGCAAGAGGTAATTCTAAATCTATCAAAAGTAACGTAATTTATATACTACAATTTAGAATTGATACCCGACTACTATTAGTAAGGACCGTCATTAAAAGACTCGATTGAAAAATGATACCCGACTTAATTTCCGTTTTCTTTTTTTTTTTTTTTTTTTTTTTGGGGGGGGGGCAGTAATTAATCAGAAAGTGGGTTGTTTTTGTTAAGTCTGTCTATATAAAAAGGGTACCGTTATTGAAATACTAAATTTAAAAATGATAGCCGACTAATTTGCGTTTCTTTTGACAGTAATTAATCACAAAGTGGGTTTCTTTTTTTATTTTTTTTTTGGTAAATCTTGTGTATATATAAAAACAAACAAACCATAATTCAAAGACTCCATTGAAAAAAATCAAACCCCGTTGAATTTGCTTTTTTTTTTTTTTAAAGACAGTAATTAATCAGGAACTGGGTTGTTTTTGTTAGTGTGTAGATATAAAAACTAATCTTATTTTGAAATAATACATGTAACAAAACAAAACAAAAAATAATACCCGACTAATTTTATTTTTTGGACAAGTAATTCCTAATAATTAGACAGTGGGTTGTTTTTGTTTGTGCGTATATATATATATAGCAAAAGTAACTGATCATGGACTAATTCTTGTGAAAACGGTACTTATCGCGTGATCCTTTATTTTTTTTCCCTTTCTTACCCTTAAAAGCAATTTTTGAGGGTTACCACTTCTAATGGAATCTTCAGGACATTATTACTAAACTTACAACAGAAAAGTAAGTTACAACACATTAAAAAAAAAAATAGACGTCTTATCAAATTTTAAAAAACTACGACTGCTTCAAAGACACACACTCTCACACGAAACTACAGAGAAAATAGATATTCTACTATTACGAGAAAATGATGAACAAAATCGACTACTACGGCAGCCAATCAAGGCATTTTTTCTCTTCGCTTTTAGCATAGAAAAAAAGCCATAATCGGCAGCCGTCGGGAACTCTTTCTGTGTTTTATCATAGAAAGAAGTCTCTTTGTGTTGGCTTCTGTCGCCGTCACCTCCTCTGTCCAACATAACGTGAGGACTTTTCTGTGTTTATAACGTAGGAAAATTCCTCTTTGGTTGGGTCAAGGCCGGTGAAACAGTATATTTCTATGAATTTACCTAGAAGTAGCAACTTCTGAAGGCGAACACCAAGGATGAGATAACAACCACATTTTTTTTTTTTTTTAGAATGCTAATGTTTCCATCTAACGAACTTATATCATTTCAGCTACCATTCCGATACTTTTGGAATATTTAAATAGTTAAATGTAAAAATTCTTATTGAACGCAGTTCATTTAATTGAATATTTTAAAATATATGCTTAACAAACATTGAACATAAAATATATGCTTAATGGCGGATTGTTTAAAATTCACATTATGGGATAAGATAAACCTTTTGCTGTTGATGCTATCGATTTAAATGCATTTTATGTTCTCTAAGTAAATTTGATTATTAATCTATTTTAATAATTATTTATTGCTTTCATGCCATTGAGCGTTAACTTGCTTATAATATAATATCATTTAAGAAAACTTGGGGCTTATTAAATAGGAAAATAATATTTTCCCTTTTTTATATTTGACATCTTAATTTGCTAAGATTTTACATACGTTGCTGAGTGGGTTAATAATTTATCATGGTGTTACACATGATATTGTTATTTTATTGAAGCTTAAATTAGTACATTAAAAATGTTTAAGACTTAAGCAACATTCGCATTGCTTACTTATGATAGCATTCTCAAGATTTTATATTTTGCTTTGTCATATTTATACCTCCAGAAGTCCTGGATTTTCTTCATGTAACTTGTCTGAGAATGATATTTGGTAGCTCTGATCTCAGGACATTAGTTTGTTAAGGCTCTTTATTGGATAACATCAGCAAACGTACTATGGAACCTTACTACTTGTCTCTTTGAATACCACCTTGTTATAAGTACAAGTGATCTCTTATATAATAAAGCTTTTAGTCCAAAGATGGACATAAACTCCATTTTTAAAGCTATCATTATAGTCATCACTGTGAGTTCTTTTTATGTATAGTTCTCATATTATCTATAAGATGTGGTGCAGTGATGTTTGTAAACCACTCGTTTAATAATTAGTCTAATATTTTAGGATTGCCACAGTAAAGCTTATTTAGGCTAACCCATTCCTCATTTATACAGGCCCAGATATGCTCATGAATGATAAATTATTTAACTGTCATATCAAGAGTAAACCTCTCTTTGGAGATGAATTTATAAACATTCTTTATCATTACTTAAAGTAATGATCATAGCATTTGTTATTATTTATAGCTCATTAGCTTGCTAAATCAGTTGCCTATATGCAAAGTAATAACACCATGAAATCTGTGCTATGTTTCTAATGTAAATTAAATTATTTATGTTCATTAAATTATGTTGATAATTACTCATGCATTTGTATCTTACTGAATTTCACTCATTGAATCCCATTTAATCTTTATAATAGTGTTAGTAATATTTAAAAGTTATAACTGATTATTTTAAGTGGACATTTATCTCTGGGTTGTTCTGTCTTTGCTCATTCTGGATGGATACTATTTTATAATTCATGTTTCTTTTGCAATGCTAGCTATGTTCAATTCATTTAAATGTATAGATTTTCCCTTCACATAAGATATTTAATTGAGCCAAGAGTTAATATTATTTATTTATACTAATTACCCTGTAGATCTCATGTTTCTCTGCTGTGTCTCTGGGACTGGAATGAATAAAATTTCATCTGTTATCATCAGAAATGTTGTTCATAATGTTATAGTTTTAGAGAAGAGCAAAAAGGGCAGAATTCATGATTGCTCCTGATCTATATATCTCGGGCATGAATGAATTTAGGGTACTTTTGCTTAGATTCTAAACCTTGTTAAATGAGCATATAATTCTGACTGGTACTATATATATATATATATATATATATATATATATATATATATATATATATATATATATATATATATATATATATATATATATATATATATATATATATAATGTGTTTTTGATGGCTTTTGCAATGCTATATTGCAGAGGTCATTACTACATGGTGAAACTGAGCTGAATTCAGACCCAAATAGCTAAATGATTTGCAAAGTAGGATTTGAAGACATTTATTTGTCTGTAAATTTCAGACTTTCAAATTGATAGAAACATATTTTATAAGTGCTGACTTTTGAGTTTGTATTTTGGATCTAGTTTCTGTAGATGCATCCCTTCACTGAGGTGAGCCATAAGCTTGAAACCAATTGGTCTGGAGGTAATGTTAATGATAGAGATTTTGAATTCTTTTTTTGTTGGCACTTATAAAAATAAAGCTTGTTTAAAGTAATTGCTATTATACTCTACAAAATACATAAACTAAAAATAATAATGTTTAAGTTGTAAGTAGGATTATCCTTTGTCTAGCAATATTATATTTTAATTTAATCAATATTAATGCATACTATATAATATTATATAAATTGAGTTATTTATAAAAATATTACTATAATAGTTAAGCTAATGCAAGTAGAAGATATTTTAAAAAACAATTGATATTTAGCTGTGCAGAATAAAACTAGATAAAATTTAATATTGTAACTATAAGCTTTAAATTCATCTATTAAAGTAGTTTATTTTAAAATGATATCTTTATTAAAATATTTATATGTAATAAATATTTAAAAAATGTAAATGATTTGCAACAAAAATTATTAATGTTTAGTAAATTATTTCACATTAAATAAAGATACTTTAAATATAATAGAATTCCTCTTGAATGTGTGTATGAGAAATTGAGTGCATACAAGCATTTTTGATTTCTTTCTTTTAAATGTTAGAATAATTACTTTTAAATATCAGAGTTTTAAACAAATATTAACATCAATTTCAATCAATTGAGGGTTAAACAATACCTTAATACTTTCTGATGAATTTAAATATAAAAAAGGATAATAATTTTAACTTACGTCATAAATACAAATACTTATTTATTTTAACTTACTAAATTTTTAATTAATAAGTATCACTTGATTTTCTTTTTATATTTGTCTGTGATCTTGGATTATAATGTGAATTCCATCAGTTATATAATTTTTTGATAATCATTCCATTGTTGTAACTCACATATTTTAATTAGGAGATTGAGTGGGAGGTTTTTATTAATTTTGACACATGTCAGCAAAGAGATATAAAAGTCAGTTTACTGTTGTTGGTCAGTGGCTCTTGTTCTCTGTTCATTGGACCATCAGGTCTGATTGCATTATTAATAGTGTTAAATGTTTATAACTATTATATTTTTTTATTAAAACAGTATAAAATTATTACTTTCATATCTCTTTAGTCCAAAATACACAGCTAGGCAATTTTTTAAGATATCCTACTTTTACATTGTCTTAAATTCAATTAAAAACTTTCTATTTTATAATTAAATGCTTTGAGGGAATTTTAATATAAGAATGTCACATTTTTGGCAATTGTATTTTAAAGTAAATTACTTAACAAACTAACAGACTTTTTACTTTTTTTATTTCTTATTGTTATCAGTCATCGTATATAGGAGAGGAAAACTAAAAATTCCAAATTTAAATAAATGATGAAAATAGAAGATCTCTAAAATATTGCTGAATAATTATAATTTATCTCAATTATTTTATGCTAATTCTTACATACTAATTTGTTTGACTTCTAAATTATTATAACCTTTAATTAAATTTACAATATGAAATGTATTCAGAAGAAATGACTTGCCCCAAATAAACCAGGATAATTTTCCATTTGTGTTTTGCTTCTATTCGTTTGGGAGAAATTTAACAAATGCATTCAATAAAATGTTAAGCTAGAATGTTGTGTAAGAAGCTGACATTTAAAATATTTATGATTAGTTTGCTAGGTTAATGATAATGGACATTTGATTATGGCATATCAACTCGCAGATTATTGAAATTGTTGCAATTTTATGAAGACAATTATTATAATAATTTTGCATAAATCATGGAAAATTTATAGCATGTGCTTTGAAAGGTATGTAGTTATTCTCCAGAAGAGGTAAAAATGTAAACTCTTTTAAAATAAAATGTAATACTTCATAAAACTAGCTTTAATCATATTTCTATAATTATTTGAAAGATAAAAATCAATAGTTAATTAATATATGCATTCTAACAAGAACACATCAGAAAAATTTAGAAAACTTCATGTAATTCCAATGCAACCATAGTTATCATGTAATAATTTTCAGGACCACTTTTAATATTCATGAATCTTTTGTATAACTAGCTTATCTTACATATGTGTCTTCATATTGGATCCAAACCTTTTGTATTAGAAACAAGACTGTAATTTATATATATATATATATATATATATATATATATATATATATATATCGTTACAGTATATATATATATATATATATTGTAACGAGCACAGACGTTCGTTACATTGTGTTTTATTATTAAACAAGTTAAAATAAGAAGTTCACATTTAAAAATTTTCTTTAAGAATTAAGAATTGAAATTAAATATCATCTTAAACTCGTATATATTAAATCGCACAGAAAAAAAAAATTATTAAAATAAAACTGTATTAAAAATAGAAAAGGTATTTTAAAAACAAAAACTTAAAAAGATTTAGAGATAAAAATATATCTTTGATTTGGAAAACAGGTTAATTAATCAGAAATGGAAATGATAAATTTAATTAGTCAAATGTAAACCAGCCTTGGGCATCTAAATGTAAAAACATCGGTCAGATAAGAAAACAATAGAAACAAATAGCCAATGAAAGAAATCCATCGGGAATTCGGACCTCAGCGAAAGGATCATACATCGATGACATAATGCCAAGTCAATCCTTTGAATACATATAAAAGGAAAATTTGGAAATTATTAATTAGTGATTATGATTATTACGATGTGACAGATAGGTGTTAGTGTGGAGGTGCGGGAGAAGGAATTGAAGAGACGCACGATTCAATCCCTTCAGTTTTGCCAAAGAAAGAAAGAGAAATGAACTATCATTTTCTACATTGAGGACCAACTAAACTAAAAAACCTCCGAATAAATAAATGAATAATGGCTAAATGGATACCAATCTTTTGAGGACGGCGTGGGAATTCACGTTCATGGCAAGCAACGGATAAAGATGAACTGTTTTAAATGGTAAGAACTTTATAAATAATGAACATTAAATTAAAATTTTCCATATTTAAATGATTGCAATATTATCCTATCTGACCAACTTAATTTATTAATAATGTTATTTGATGTATTTTTTATTTATTTATTTAAAATCATTTCCATTTATTTAATTTTGTTCTTTAAGTTTTATTATGATTTCTGTTTTCCGTTAAGTTAAATTATATAAATGTTAAACTTAAGTCGGGCGTGAATGGCTGTATAGATTTGTAAAGTTATATTAGGGGAGGGTAATCTTAGGTTATTTGTTTCGTTGTTAAATTGGGTCAATGGATTGGATATATTGATGTAGTTAGTAGATGTAGTCGGAGATTCGTTACTGGCAGAATCGTTTATATATACGCCGCACTCTCCCGTTTTGCCTATGGAAGGAATTATAAGACGCAGAGCGCAGTTCCTTTCTATGGAGTTTTTTTTTTATTGTTCTTCTCGTTGGATAGAAGTAATATTCCTATCTAATGAAAGTCAATATCTTCTCTTAATCTTTTTGGTGCTGCTGTATTCCGTATTACATTGAATACATCGATGTATCAGATGAATTGATGCCAGTTTGACTGCAAATTTTAGCCTAAGGTTAAATAGGGATAGAATATTTTATTTTCAAATGCAAATCTATGTGGTCTATTCATACTTGACCCTAAATAAAAATGCATTAAATTTAAGTTGTTTATAGACGCTTGCATGGATTGGTTATCGGTTAAGTATGTTTTGGGTTTTTATATTTGATCAAAATATATAGACATTCGGTAAATAATGATACCTTACAGTGAGTATCTAAATGTATTTATTCGGATGTCTTTTAAGTTATTGGTGACAATGCAAGTATATAAATTTCCCTCTGCAATTGTCAGTAATCAATAATTTTGTATTTTGATTGTTTATGTTTACTTTGAAATGTTTTTGACTGTGAAATCTATGTAACCGATCTATAGTCAACATTATAAACAAGCTTTCATAAATTTGTATGTGCAAACTTAATTAAAATGTAAAATTATAATATAATAGTAATTAAATGTAAATTAAAGCAAAGTTAAAAATAATGTTAAATGTTAAAATGTAAACTGATACTAAAACAATTTTAAATCTTATATATATATATATGTGCGTAAATAAATTTTTGTATGTTAATTACTGGCAGTGGCTTATTTTATTTATTTTTTTAATATTGAAATATAATTAGATGGGATATTATCTTATTAAATCTCTGCTATTCCACTGAGCTAGTGACATGGGCTAACGACCGGAATCAAAATTAAAAAAAAAAAAAAAAAAATTTTTTTGACTGACGTATCTGCCTACTTTATAAATTTTTCTAGGTTCAAATGCCTAGATGGCGCCCTGTAGTGCAGTTTACGTTAAGTCGCTTTCTCTGGATCGTTACAATATATATATACTAATTAATCTCAAAGAGTTACAGTTGCCAATAATTTTCATTAAATAAAATGCATATTATTACTGCAAATGCTTCATTTTCTGGACAAGCAGCTGAAGAAGAGCTTTATGCCCGTGATGAGTAGCTCACTATGGAAGTAGTTCAGCCAAAGAACTAAGGTTTAAAAAAATATTACTGATAATTTTTTTATTTTTATTTTTATAACATTTATGTGGAATGGTGCTTACCTTTATTATGTATTACTTTTAAGAGTTTATAGCAAAATGTGTAGATATTTCTACTATTTCTGAGTGAATATTCTTCTAGTAGAAAGTGATATAGCCATAATTTGTGTTTTATATTTCATGCAATTTGAAATGTTTATCTCAGATGAGGAGAATTTTGTAATATTTTTATGGGTAGAACAGCACCTTAAATTTAAGAGAAGTACATATTTTACAATTACCACATTTTAATAGCTTACATTTAATATAATATTTTAATAGAATTTTATTTCATTCTTAACCATTCGACAAGCAATTTTCTTTATTCTTATTATGTCCACTTTATTTTAAAATAAGTATTATGCTATTCATTGTATGTGTGTGTATTTCTTGTTTAAAGCTAAATTTTATTGTGCTATTTTAGATATATTTTATAGTCACTTGACTAAGATACATATATTTCCTTTTACTTGTTGTTTTCAGACATTGCTTAAAGTATGAATTTTGGTGTAAACTTGAAGTTATTATTATTAGTGATATTTTGCTACCTTCCTAGCATTTAGTGTTGGAATATGCTTATTATCTGCACATTTTAGTAGATATTGTTATGTATTGTGCTTTGTGGGATGGATATGCTCTTGCTATTGTATTTTATATTTTTCTATGAGAGGATTTGTGATATATTTTGATAGCATTCTTACTGTGTACCCAATATGGCCAGGTACCAGGAGAGGATCATAAATACAGATGGAATTATATTTATAATAAAGTTGATGCAGCTAATTCCCAGGAGAAGACTATTTTTGGTGCATACTTCCATTTCCTTAGGTGCTGAGACTGCATCCACTCCTACATTTTTGCCTGAAAGATAGGCCTTGGAAACCACCATTCCTCTGTTAAAGAATTTTGCTTTGAATAGTTTGGTTAGTATTTTATCTGTCATGTGAATGAAATATATTTTTTCCACCATTGAAGGTGTAGATTATTGTATTTATTAAAAGTTATGGCAATGATAGATTAGTTTTGATGTGTTTACTCCTTAGAGTGCAATTTGCTGTTTTTAATGCCTTAGTTAAGTAAGTCAATGTCTTTATTGGGATACTGAGATTTGCTAGTAGTCCACAAGCAAACCAACAAAGTGAAATTAATTTTAAATTTTGTATTTTTAAATGCTTAATTATGATAGAAATGCACACATACAATGTTTACTTTTATCAATGTCTGCAAGATATTCACCATTATATCAGAAAGTGATTTAGAGTTAAACATATTATTATTTTTCATGTGGACATCAGTTAAATAAGTTTTACATGTGTGTGACTTCTGATGAACGAACTATATCCCTTTTATATTTTATTTAAATAGTGTAGACAATAAGTTAATTGATTCATTGTAGTAATAAAGTATATTAGCATTATATGAGGGTAGTAGTTTAAACCCAGTCTATTGCAATTAGATAAACATTTATTTTTATTATATTTCATATAATGTGGAAGATAGTTTAATTCATAATTTGAATAGGGGATATTGTATAAAATATCTATTAGCTTATAATTAAAACTACTATCATATTGTTAATTTTTACCATTAAATGTTTGTTTAATGTAGCAGCTAAAAAAATTAGCATAGAAATATATCAGCCATATATTGCAGCTAGTCTGTTTAACCCTACCATATTTAACTTTTTCTGACAGTTTTCTTTGTCTCACATGTCTAACATAAAATATATGATAAAATGATTATTACATGTTAGAAAATAAAAAAATCGACTTAATTCGATATATATTTTTGTCTATTATTGAAATAAATTTTAAATGTTCACATTTTATTTCTGTAAATATTTAAAAATACGACCATAATCAAAACAAAAGATGTTAGATGTCGTTGTTTCTAGAAAGATTATTTTTAGTTAATAAAATCAATGAAATATCTTTTGTTTCTCATTATTTTTAAGAATCTAAATGAATATTTTTTTTAATATCTAATGAATTATGCTTTAAAGGTTTAAATTTTTTGAATATTTATTGCAAAATTATGATATTTTCTTACTCATAAATAAAATAGCTCGTTTACAGAGGTAAAACTTTTTAATTTGCTTCAGGCCATATTTATGTTAGTTGCTAATATAACATGATATTTTTAAAAATATAGTATTTCAAGTCAAATTAAGTTATTAATATAGTGCAAATTATTTTTTTTTTAAATCTAAGACTACTATAAATTCACAAATAAATATGTTTTTGTGTCATTGGAAACTTCAATGTCATAAAACGCCGAACATTTACAGCCTTGTCAGCAGATAATGTTTGAACATGTCAAGGTGATGCTTTCTGTCTATTGTAAATGTGGAAATTTTGAATTTCCCCACTTTTTTTTTTTTTGGGGGGGGGGGGATTTATTATAATAAAATATAGTGTTTATACACATTTTAATGTATAATACTTATGAAAAAATTCACCAGGGGGCGAATTGGCCAAAAGACATTCTCTGTCTTCTCAAAGTCAAATGGGTTAATTTGATATTTTCATTTTAAAATATGTGAATATAGTGTATGATTTAAAAAGTAGTTGTAACTTAAATAATGTTTTTTTTGTTTATGAACCAATCTGGAGGTGTAATAAAAGCATTCCAGAATTCAGTATCAGCACCTATGCTGGCCTGTCACCTTTAAACAACAACCTTCTACACACTTTATGTTATATTTGATAAATAAATTTATTGTTAATTATTTAATTTTCGTTTTTGGTTTATTTTCTCTATGCAAAGCTTTTTTTGAATCATGAATTTTTAAATACCAGAAATATTAATATATGACATAAATAATCCTTTTGCAGATCTCAAATATTTACTGTTTATGATAACTATTTTATAAGAGTTTCAATTAAATATTGGGATTACAATTTTAAGAACAAACATTTATTAAATTTTGCAATGAGTTTTACTTCAACCCATTGCTCAGACTGCATATTATTCCATTTATTTATTGATAAAATTATAAGAGTTAATTTTAATTATTTTATTGTGTTGTCAGGGAGAATAGAGGGAATTAAAACATACTCTTTATGGGAGATATCCTGGGTAAAAGGCTATAATTATTCCAAATATGTAGATATTTATTTGATGTCAATATTAGTCATATTTAGTCATATTAAACCCTTCTTTAAATAATTATTATTGTTATTGTTAAATGTTAGTGTACATTAGCTTTTAAGAGAAAAGAATGTCTCCTATAGCCTACCAGGATGTCAGTCAATTGTTTGACAACATAACACTATAGAACACTTTCCAAGATTTCTATTATAAATGTGGTGGTGGCATAAGAATCTTTTTATTTTTCTAATGAACCATAATAAAGGTACCTATCACTTTTATTTTACTCTATAAGAGAAGAGTTTGTATCAGATTATATTGGCAAAGTATTAAATGTTTCATAAGATATCAAAGAAAATATAAGAACTTATGATAAGATATTACTTTTAAAAGTGCAAAGGTGTCAGCTCAGAAAATGTGTTTGATGGAGGAAAAAATCTATTTTATATTTAAATTGTTAATTGGGGAATGGTTAAAGTGTTTCTTTCTTAATTTATTTTATTATTGTTTAAAAAATATCTTCCTTTATTTTAAATGCATATCCATGTAGGTAAATTATTTAATAACTAACCAACCACTGAGCTTAGCCCATAATCCATGATTCATTCATCTTTTTAGGATCTCTCATAATATTAATAATATAATTCTTATTTCTTTTTAATAGTTAGCATATATTGTGACAGTCAGATGATGTATGTTCATTTAACCCAGTTCAAATACTAGGTGAAAGTACCTCGAGGCCATCCATATGCGAGATATTATATCAAGAATACTATGATCTCTGCCCTATTCGCCTATTCTTGAGGCTAGCTACTAATCAACAACCTTATCTGAGACATGCATAAATTATTTTTCAACTGGCCAAACTTAGCATCAACAGTAGAGACATAGACGGGAACACCTACGGAGCTAAATAGTTAAATGTGCATAAAAGTACTATGAAAAAGGTCTTTTGCATGCCTGGATCATTGAAAAGTAAAAATAAAGCATTATGATAAAATTAGGAAACTCAAGCTTTTTAGTTAAATAATATATTTAATTAACAACTTTAAAATATAAATAATGATTTAATGGCATCCGCTATTCCTCTAAATTAATGAAAACTAATTAGACAATAAAAACAGATTAATATGTTTGCGGTCTAAATCTTTTCTTTCCAATTTTATTAAAATTGTCAACTTGAATATCCTCAATAAAGTACAATAGTAAAAATATTTCACAAAGCATTTTCTAATTGCTTTGCACTAAAAACAGACAGTTTAAAAATTATTTAAAATGTATATAGCTAAATCAGATATACGTAATAAGCTACTGGTGGACAAAAGAGGCATTATTGAGGAGATCAAGTTGGCAAACAAAGGAAACTTACTCGTATGGAATTTAGAAACATAAATAAAATTGGAAAGAGATTTTAAATAAAAAAAAAAAAAAACTTTTAAACTTAACCGCAATGGAATATGAAATATTTAAAAACGTTAGTAATGAAGAATAGCAAAGGAAAAATGGTTAAATATATAGATAGATGATCACACAATATATATCTAAGACTAATATAATAAAAAATGGTTACATTACAAATATAATTAAATACAACAATTTATACTATAATTCAATTAAGAAAGGTATGAACAAAAGAGTAGAAAGTTAATAGTTCAATGGAGGAGAGATATAATTATTGTCCTGGTTCCTTGCTCCTGTTCGTTTGCGTCGTGGCTTGATCCAACCATCGATAGGTATTTGTCCGGACAATGAAAATGGAAATATGTAGCATGGTTTCACAAAAGTCCTAACAGACATGGCACAGAGTTCAGATCACTATTAGATGGATACTATGGCATTTTGGATGGTATTTAGGAACCTCAGCAACAGGCATAGCTATTTATTTGCCTAACCAACCATAATAGAATCCATCAAATTCATAAGACTTTTAGATTGAGCATGTTCAAACTTCTCCATAATTTGAAGATGACAGTTGTCTAACTTTTTGGAATAAAATCTCCACAAGAAAAATCTGAAAGAGTTCTCCAAAGAGAAATCTGAATGCCAGCAAGAAAACTTTGAATAATCGTCTTTTGTTCTCACTTTTATTTATACCCTCTTTGTCAGCTACCTTCTATTGTTTGTATGATCTTAGATCTTGATAAGCCCACCCACACTCTTTTGTTTCAAAATAACATTTTCTAAAAATAACTTTTACTTTTTTACTCTAAATTTCTTTCTTTAAACTTTGAATTTTATTAATTAAAAAAGAAAGAGAAAGCCATCTTTAATTTGACTTGAATGGGCTCACTAATTAAAACATACATTCCTTTAGAAAATGTTGGTGGGCTTATCGCAAAATGAAATCATATGCCATATTTCAACAAGATTTTAACAAAAAAAATATTCTTATTGTTTTTATAGTAAAATAAGCATTTTTAAAATAAGCATTTTATTTCAGCAGAATTTTGCATTAACTCATATATATATATATATATATATATATATATATATATATGCTTGACGTATATATATGTTTGACTAATAGGTTTTACAAGCAATTTTTATTAACAGAAATCTAATCTTAGAATGGAATTTATTTAACAAAATATTTAAATGCAATACAAATTATATAAACGTAATTAATTTTAGCTTTAATGCAAAACCCTGCTGATATTAGACTATAAACTTAATTCAGGTCTATAATGCTAACCAAGTCTATAGAAGGCTGTGAAGCATGGATCGGACTTCAGATCCATTGCTTCATATCCCAATAGTTAGAGAGCAAAAAAAAAAGTTAAAAAAAATGCTGTTGCTTCAGGTTAGAGGTAAAAATTTTGTGCCAGGTGAGTTCAAGCCTACTTTTTATTTGCTATAATATTTAATTTGTTACTGAGTAACAGTCTTTCTTTCTTTTACTATATAACTAACGGTTTATCCATAATTCAATCTCCTGTATCTTAAATTGAGTCTGTGTTGGTTTTAGTCTAACAAGTTAAATTTCTTTTTACTTTCTAAATTTTCTGGGGACCAGTGGTATGCAAGGTTTTATGTTTGGAGCATTATACTGTCTTTGTATGCTATGACTATCATTCAACCGAAAAGCCTTTTCTCCACACTTCTTTTTTAACACATATGGACCTTTATATATTGGGAAAAACTTTTTAACTTTCCTCCATGCTTTACTACTTGGCTTAAGGTCTCTTAGCCATGCTTGTTTTCCTTTCCTGAATTTATATTGCCAGTTTCAATTCTTGCGATGCCGAGCCGTATGTTTTAATTTATCCCTTGCCTTCTTTTCTTGCTCAGTCATGTTCTGGACTTGGTGACAGATTTTCAAGCTATCAAGGTGGTGTCAAGGGTTCCCACCCGGTTCTTCTCTAAAACATTTTATATTGCTAATCTTTGCCACAGGAGTTATAGTATTAATTACTGTCACAGTAAAGATTTCACTGTCTTGTTGCATGTGGATTTGGTTCAGCAGCTGTTGATCATTTGTTTTTTTACTCTCTTCATTCATTTGTCCAGAGAAATCCGACTGGTGAGTGGCTTCACCTGTTTCATAATCACTCGAGGATTTCATATCAGTGTCATCTTGATTTTGAGTATCATCTTCTGGTGATGCTTCTGTTACAATACTCTGTTCTTGATGGAGTTTCATATGTGCCT
The DNA here is from genome assembly GCA_028023455.1 of Epiperipatus broadwayi. Lineage (NCBI taxonomy): Eukaryota > Metazoa > Onychophora > Udeonychophora > Euonychophora > Peripatidae > Epiperipatus > Epiperipatus broadwayi. The sequence continues at coordinate 2,009,118 of JAQFVV010006340.1, forward strand.
CTAAACGGTTAAATCTTTGCCATGTAATATTCATGAATTCTTGGAACATGTTCATCATCATTTCATTTTCATCTCTCATTTCTTTGATGAGATCTTCCAAGTTGTATTTTTGGACACTATGAGTACATATTGACCTATAAACTACACCTCTCTTCTGTTCCTCCATTTTTGCCTACTATTGGCTATTTTGTTAGACAACAAACACACCTTATTTCTAAAACGTATTTTAGTCTTTTATAAACAATCAAGATAAGTATATTATATCATGTGTCTAGGAGCTATATCCTTCTGTATATCAAAAAAAAAATTTTACTTCTTTATAAAATAAGTCAGTATTCTAAGTTCCAACTATTAGTTTTATTTATATGTTTTCAGAAATTAACTTTGCCTACCTCACGAGGTCCTATCTTAAACCTATGCCTATATGTATCTGTGTGTACATGAAAAAATATATAAAATCCTGCTGTGTCTGTTTTTAATATTTATTACTACATATTATTCTCCTCACTTAACTTCATTTATTTTTATATTTCATTAAAATGTCACTGCTATATTAATATAATTAAAATAACCCACTTACAGCTTGACCTGGCTTTCTCTGGCACCTGAAACAACTAAAAAATGCATTTACATTAATATATATATATATATATATATATATCAATATAATATATATATATATATATATATATATATAAATATATATATATATATATATATATATATATATATATATATATATATATATATACAAGTATATATATAAAGAATATGTGAGCAAAAATATACATAAGTCATGTTTAAAAATTATTTTGGCTCACTACACCTACATTTTTATTTTGATCATCTACCTCCTATAGTTTGTTTATTTGTAATCTGATATGAGAGATTGCACTTGCCGACAAATTTATTTGATAAGGGCGCCAGTCGACAAGACAATGGCCATATCAAATATACACATTAATGGACAATAATCCAAGCACACATTGATAAGGTTTATAAAGTTTAATGCGATTATAATTTATTTTGATTTTCACTTCACTTTCAAAAAAAAAAAATCTCTGCACGAATAAATAAATGGTATTTTAAATGACAATATTAATTAAGTCTAAGACGTATAACAACTAAGTAAGGTAACTTGTCTGACCTGGGTTCGAAACCAGTTACCATTTTGGTCATGATACAAAAAAAAATCAATTTAACAGCCTAAAGTACGATTAACAAAACAAAATATACACCAAAAAAAATTTAAAAATAAAATAAAATTCCATGATAACCGCCACTCCGAATTATGAACCTGGAATCGAAACCAACTACCATTTTGGTCACAACCCAAAATAGATTAACAATTATCAAGCAATTTTACAGAATCATGCATTGAGATCCAAAACTGTTTAAAAAACATTTATATAAAAACGGGTTTTACCGAACAATAACGAAGTGTATACCATATACACCCATATATATGAATATGTACAACATTAAATAAGCATATATATGACTACATATAAATATACAAACAGATACACCTATACAAACATTTCTTTTATTATCATGTACATGATTTTATTAGAAAGATGTCATATTGCAGACCGCATACTCCTATTATTTCAGGCTAGTAAACGCTGGTTGCAATTATTTCAGGCTACTCAGCAATCCAGAACTCTAAAAATGTAAGGGGCCTTACCTAAACGGTTACTAAGGGGGTCTTCACCAAAAACGATCACTAAAAAACAAGGGCTTCTCTTAATGGTTACTCAAAGGGGTCTTCACCTAACGGTTACTCAATAAATGATTCAATAGCATAATCCGAATTGAGAAAAAAAAAATCTTAACTAAAACTGGCTGACATATATGTTATACAAAAATATATATTATATCTTTATTAAAACGAACATACGCATTTACTTTTTGTAAGGTTGAAAATTAAGTTTGCTATTATAGAAACAAAACTTATTTTATATATATTGTTTGCACGGAAATATAATTTCAAAATATTTAAAAGTGAAAAAAATTTTTTGCATGATTAAAATTATTCATATAAAGAAACGAAATGCAGAGAAAGTGAAAAAAAAAATTGCTAACACCGTATGTTGACACGTGTTAAATCGAACTTATCAAAACTTAGATCTCAGAAAAAATTTCTATTAATGTAAAAAATGTTATCTCTTAGATCTTTACAAAAATTATACAAACGGAAAAAAAAATCTATTATCTAATTGTACTTTTTACCAAAATATTAATTTTAAAACTTCTCATGTTTAAGTAGTACTAAAGTAACATAAAGTACGAAAGCTATTTTAAGGGAGGGCGGTGGGTATATATATTTGACACTTCCACCTCATCGAAGCTATCTACTTTATATGACAAAAAAAATAATATGGCACTGGCCATGACAAATCTACTCATTTGGGAAAAAAAAATCTTGTTATAACTCTGAAATTATATTCTCATTATATATATAAAAAAACAACTAACTGAGTGTTAACTTTTCTAAATGTAAAACATTCATTTTAGCAATTTAAAACTCGAGAAAAAAAAAAATTTACCTGTGTTTCAGTTATTACATTATAGAGATGTCTGCCCATCCTTGCATATGTATTAAATGGATTATGTCCTGTACATGTGGGGTTCAGATTGACCTTAGGTCAACATGGGTGTGACAATAATCTCGGCCTCAGGGTGGCCTTTGAGCATTCCATCATCAGATTTTGAATTGGATGGACGGTTGAAGAGTTGGAGTGTGGAGTGGATTGAAGCCTGTCCATTAAACTATGAGGATAGTCTATCTTAATATATATCTGAGTACTTATACTATATATGTGTGTAAAGATGATAGTCTGGATCAACTGATGATTGCTGGTTTAGCATGAAATACGTATATTGGTGATTATTTATCTTTTCAGCATATATGTGTTTAGGTGTATCAGTGTTATTAGATAGAGTGGAGAGAGGTGGGTGGTGTGAAAGTCTGTGCTCATATACCCTATATTACTTATAGACACATTTAACTTTTTTTTAATTAATTCAACAAAAATGACATTTGCTCACATTAGGAAACAAAACTCGGAAAAAATTATACATATATTTTTATATAAATATGTTAAACTAAAACTATCTTCTCAGGGTACTATTTTTTTTAAAAAAATAATGACATTTGTCCAAGGCGACAAACTCGAAGCAAAAAATTTTACGTATAGCTAACAATTATTTTGTGTTATTTTAAAAAAAAAAAACATTATATATATGTGTACAAATCCAAGGGAAAAAAATTCTACATATATATTATTCATTAATTTAGAACAGAAGAAAGAAAAACATTATACACACATACAAATGTTATACAGGGCATTGCAGGGTATGGAAAATTTCAAATAGCCACATGGTGGGCATCCAGAATGCGGAAAAAAAAATAACTGTGACAGTCAGATGATGTATGTTGGTTTAACCCAGTTCGAATACTAGGTGAAAGTACCTCGAGGCCATCCATATGCGAGATATTAAATCAAGAATACTATGACCTCTGCCCTATTTGCCTATTCTCGAGGCTAACTACTAACCAACAACCTTATCTGAGACAAACATAAATTATTTTTCAACCGGCCAAGCTTAGCATCAACGGTAGAGACATGGACGGGAACACCTACAGAGCTAAATAGTTAAATGTGCATAAAAGTACTATGAAAAAGGTCTTTTGCATGCCTGGATCATTGAAAAGTAAAAATAAAGCATTATGATAAAATTAGGAAACTCAAGCTTTTTAGTTAAATAATATATTTAATTAACAACTTTAAAATATAAATAATGATTTAATGGCATCCGCTATTCCCCTAAATTAATGAAAACTAATTATATAATAAAAACAGATTAATATGTTTGCAGTCTAAATCTTTTCTTCCCAATTTTATTAAAATTGTCAACTTGAATTTCCTCGATAAAGTACAATAGTAAAAATCTTTCACAAAGCATTTTCTAATTGCTTTGCACTAAAAACAGACAGTTTAAAAATTATTTAAAATGTATATAGCTAAATCAGATATACGTAATAAGCTACTGGCAGACAAAAGAGGTGTTATTGAGGAGATCAAGTTGGCAAACAAAGGAAACTTACTCGTATGGAATTTAGAAAATGAATAAAAATTAACTTTTAAACTTAACCGCAATGGAATACAAAATATTTATAAACGTTAGGAATGAAGAATAGTGAAGGAAAAAGGGTTAAATATATAGATAGATGATCACACAATATATATCTAAGACTAGTCTAATTAAAAATGGTTACATTACAAATATAATTAAATACAACAATTTATAATATAATTCAATTAAGAAAGGTATGAACAAAAGGGTAGAAAGTAAATAGTTCAATGGAGGAGAGATATGATTATCGTCCTGGTTTCTTGCTCCTGTTCGGCGGCATCCATCGATAGGTATTTGTCCGGACAATGAAAATGGAAATATGTAGCTTGGTTTCACGAAAAGTCCTACAGACACGGCACAGAGTTCAGATCACTATTAGGTGGATACTATGGCATTTTGGATGGTATTTAGGAACCTCAGTGATAGGCAAAGCTATTTATTTGCCTAGCCAAGCATAGTAGAATCCATTCATATGACTTTTAGCTTGAGCATGTTCAAACTTCTCTATGATTTGAAGATGACAGTTGTCTAACTTTTTGGAATAAAATCTCCACAAACAAAATCTGAAAGAGTTCTCCAAAAAGAAATCTGAATGCCAGCAAGAAAACTTTGAATAATCCAGTCTTTTGTTCTCACTTTTATTTATACCTCTTTGTCAGCTACCTTCTATTATTTGTATGATCTTAGATCTTGATAAGCCCACCCACACTCTTTTGTTTCAAAATAACATTTTCTAAAAATAACTTTTACCTTTTTACTCTAAATTTCTTTCTTTAAACTTTGAATTTTATTAATTAAAAAAGAAAGAGAAAGCCATCTTTAATTTGACTTGAATGGCTCACTAATTAAAACATACATTCCTTTAGAAAATGTTGGTGGGCTTATCTCAAAATGAAATCATATGCCATATTTCTTTTTTTTTTTTTTATAGTAAAATAAGCATTTTTAAAATAAGCATTTTATTTCAGCAGAATTTTGCATTAACTCATATATATATACGCTTGACGTATATATATATGTTCGACTAATAGGTTTTACAAGCAATTTTTATTAACAGAAATCTAATCTTAAAATGGAATTTATTTAACAAAATATTTAAATGCAATACAAATTATATAAATGTAATTAATTTTAGCTTTAATGCAAAACCCTGCTGATATTGGACTATAAACTTAATTCAGGTCTATAATACTAACCAAGTCTATAGAAGGCTGTGAAGCATGGATCGGACTTCAGATCCATTGTTTCAATATATATATATATATATATAGTGATGTATTTTAATAAATGACAATTTAATCTTTAATTGTCGTTAAAATATGTCACCTCATTTTAAAGAAACATCTACTAAAATTACACTGCACAGGCTGATACAAAATAGTACACAGTTAGTTTTAGAATAAAATCAAAAGGGATAAATCTTATTTAATTCCCATCTCAGAATAATCAATGAGATCTTAGATTTGCATCAAGTTTATATAATTTTAAAATATAGAAATGTAACAAACTTCAAATAATTCTCATTTGTGATGACAAATAACAGTTTAGACCATGTTATAATATTGTAACGATCATAATGAACATTATAGATAATAAAGCATTTTAATAAATAGAGATTTCATTTTTAATTTTAAAACATTACGTGATCATTTTAAACTTAGAAACCTCCTATATATATATACATGACATTCATATCAATATATATCAAAATTTTATTGTATTTTGATATATATATATATATTGATTTGAAATACATATATTTTGGAGAGAATACAGATATCAAACTATATATATATATATATATATATATATATATATATTGAAACAAAAAAATACGCTATATATAACTGAATATATATCATGCCCAGTTGGGCGTCCATTTGTAACTAAATAAATAGGAATACAAATATGCTATTTATACGCATATGCTAATGATATATATGCATACGTTATGATAGCTGCTGTAATTGATAATTTATAAATAATTGATGATATCTATTACAAAATGCAACCTGAGGCCATTCTGACTTCTTCTCATCTCAGGTATATGGCCTATCTCTAACCCTATTTGGGATAGCCACCTTGTAAATATAATGAAATATTTAATATATGACAGCTAATTTGTAACTAACATAAATATAATACCATAGCTTATTTGCAACTATCATCAACATTAATTTAGTCATGCCAATAATGGGATAAATAAGGTATCCCAATTCTAAACACACAAAATAAAATGAATATTCACCACTAACATCTTATAAGATTTAAAATATTTTCAATATTGGAAAGTTATTGTAACTAACAAAATACACTAGCCATTGTCATCAGATAAAACAATATTAGCCAGAGCAACTGAATAAATTTACAGTCAATTCCATGGAATGCATTATGCTTATATCCAATAATAGGTTCTTTTAACAAAGAATCCTTTCCATTCCTCTTTCCACATATATAAAACCTTTCATGGTCACATGCACAGATTGGTGCTAATTATAACAACTTATAAGAATATCAGAAAATGTTAATATTATCAAGTTGGAAAAAGATTTGATCACTTTTAATCAGTTTAGCTAAGTATGTGTGTTTTCCCTGGATGCCTCTAGATTGTTTTAAACCCAGATAAATATTATCTGTCCATAGTGTACCAGGTTCAAAACCATTCAGTACATTCCTTACTACACATGCCCTTGAATGAATAACAAAAAAAATGGCATTCTTATATTTTATGTGTCAATAAAATTATAAGATCCCAATTCCATAAAATTTATATATCCTACACTCTTATAGATATTACCAGCTCAGTTTAAAGATATTGATGTACAGTTGTAGGTATGCTCTTACTAATGGCTTCCAAGAAACATAGTGAAGACCATTACTTACATATATGACCATTAAACCTAGCTATTTAATTTAATTATTCATTGTAATATAATGATGATGATAATGATGTTTCCAGCCACAGCTTTTGTAATGAACTCATAACATGGAATTTATATTTTATAAGCATATAGGCACCTCCTTAAAATCATAGTATGTTTAAACTGGGATTTAATTATGATACTCACTAACACTTATGTACTTTTATGTTTATTTACTAAAATACTATTATAGTTAAAATTATAGCTCAAACATCAATATTTACCAGTGATGATGAATAATCATCATGAATCTCCCCACATATTTAGCTTTTTATGAATCCCTATTTACTAAATATATTAATTACATAAAATTGGATTTAATTATTACCATTTATTTAGCGGTGATGGTGATCATAACTAATTTTATATCATAAAATTTAGATTCTGATAAATCTATACTTGTTTACTGGAACAGTATTATGTTTAAACGGTGATTTAACCAGTAATGTAATATTCACCATTGATGAGGATGATCAAAACTCATGGTCACATCATAAAATTTTAGCTTTTTTTACTATTAACCTATAATTACTCAAAACTTGGTTATATGTCAAGTGTGATCTTAAACATCCTTATATGTAAATCCATATCCAACGTTTAACACTTACTTAACATTTACGAGTGATGATGATTAATTCTAATCAAAACAAGATTAAAAAAATTAAGGAAACTAATTATGGTATAATTATATTCATTCACACTCATTTTAATAAATTATATTGTTAATTATACAGTTGGCATCAATTAGAATGTTAATTAAATACATAATTAAGACAGCATTTATATATGCATAACCAAATAAATACATATATAAGACAGCATTTATATATGCATAACCAAATAAATTTATATATATATATGTTCAGGTTCCTATCTATTTTTAAATACGCTAGCTTAAAATGACATAAAAAAATTCTATTAAATGCTTATCCAATATTTTTCCTACTTATTATATATTTCACTAAGGTAAATTTCATTTATACAATATGTTTGTTTTTTCTTTACTTTCATACATGTGATAAACCCTGCTGTTTAATTTACTACCTTAAAATAATAATGTCTAATCTATTTTAACTGGTTGGTATAAGCAGCCACACATGCACACACCCTGTGATATGTTCACATATATATTATAATAAAATGTGTCCCTTTATATTATGCATTGATACATAAATCAATTATCACACTGAATAAACAACAATAATAAAAATATATTTGTCTTACAATATAATATATACAAAATTTCAAAAGATTATGAAAAAATAAGTTTAATGAATTTTAATGTGTCTCTGTGTGTGTAATGTTATGCAGTATTGACAATAATACAATCAATAAATAAACTCTTAATATTTATGTATCAAAAAAGAAAAATATGCTTGACTGTAGAAATCAAAGTTTACTTTTAATAAGTAAATGAAAAAAATTGTTAATCAAATTTTAAAGTTACCCGATCCATTTTCAGTTCTTATTAATGTCACATGTTCAAATATCAGACTGTTCTTTTATTTATGACTTTAACTGTTTGTTTTGGCTTGTTCCTACCATTTTAAATGTTATCACAGGCATTATTGATAAATATGAACTGGTTGATTTGGCTTGTTCCTACCATTTAAATGTTATTGCACGCACTTTTGATAAATATGACTGGTTGGTTTGGCTTGTTTCTACTTTTTTAAATGTTATTGCAGACACTTTTGATAAATATAAAAAAACTTTTAAAAACTGATTTCTAGATTAATTGAGGTTGGTTGCATGTCTCTTATACATCTTCTTTATTCTCTTCTTTCCACTTCTCCTTCCTTTTAAAGATGATGATCCTTTAATTGGCAAGGAGACAAAAAAGAAGCTTTCAGGTAGTATATGTGGTTGCCTTTACATTCAGCCATTCTTTGATTATTAAAGACATGTATATGAGTCCACAGAAAGATCAGTGAATTTAACTATGATGTGAGGTCTCAAGGAACAAATGGCAAACTTAACACTGCATCTTCATTGTCTTATAAATAGCCAAAAATATATAACTACAATATTTTATACATTATTTTCACCAACTTCATTTAAAAGATTCAATTTTGATCCATCTCTCTAGATTGATTTAGTTGTGAGATTATTTATATAGCTGCACATCATTCTTTATGCTGTTTTAAGCCAAAAGTCTCACATTTTCTTTAACTTTTCAAAGAGAGAAAAAACAGCTCATTATGAGCTTAAAAGAAACAGATGAAAAACTGCTGCTAACTGCCTCTCTTTAACTGCGAAAACTTTAACTGCTTTTTAAAAAACAACAACTGTCTTTTATTAATATTGTGCCACTCTTTATATTTCATATTTCCGATCAAAGATTTCCTCCTACAAAAATAACTGTCGCTTTGAGATAGCAATCAGAGCCTTACAAATTGATGATCCAAAGTAATTAATAAGAATATTAATAATTATCATATCTATTCTATCAAAGCATTTTTTCTTCCTTCTTTGGGCAATCTAAAATTCAGATAACATAAAAAACAGAGTTTGCAATCTATAGTCAATAGAGATGTATAAAAAAATTTTATGTTTACACCGCCATACTCACACATGTGCATTTTATCTATTAATCTACGATCTTTTTACACCTTTCCAGGTTGTTTTATTAAAAAAAAATTAAGCTAAATAACTGAATGTTTATTTAACAATAAGAGACCAATATATTAAATATTATTTCTTATAACATTTTTTTTTTATTACTTCCCATTAATAACTATTGTTTACTAACCATATATATATATATATATATATATATATATATATATATATATATATATATATATATATATATATATATAACACCCACATACAAATCTATACATGCAAATTTATACATATAAAATAAACATTTTTTTTAAATTTATATATATATATATATAAGACTGAGATACATTTCTACCCACTTTGAAATAATGAGTGCTGGTTCACAAAAAGGTGTGCATCTTGGGATTATAGATCATTTTGTTTTAAAATAAATTTATTAAACATAGTAATATACAGTTAAACTTTATAAAAAATTACATAGCATTCAGAATGAAACTTGAAAAGGTCAATGCATAAAAAAGATATCTTAATAAGACTAAGAGGAAAACAAAACTTTCACCCAAGACTCATCATGTAGACTCACAGCTAAAAGCAGAGAGTCTCACTGCTTGACTTGATCAAGGAGCTTGATAAAGACAGTTAGAGCTGTGTCTTGAGAATGACCAAAGATGAGCCTGAAATGCATAAACCATAAAGAAAATGTAATAAAGATAGATAATCTTGTTGCTGCAAAAGATCCCTAATTGAGAGTATTACAAACAGAAAGAGCATCCCTAAGATTTAGAAAGACATTCACAACAATAAAGTCCTAATCAACTTCAGAACAGGACACATATAGAAAATATGGTGCATTGTCTCATCATACAATCTACACAACTGACACTTCATCTGCTTCTTTTAATATATCAATAATAAATCCATCATTACCTGTAATCTTTCCTTTCTTCATAAATTTAAATGCATGTGTCACTTTTTCATTTAAAATTGTGGGCAATTTGGAAGATGTAGTAGATATAGGAAGTACTTGTTATTTATTACTATATAATTCTTGATAAAAGTCTTCTATCCATTTTATGATGTCATCTTTCTTTTAATAATAATTCCACTTTTTTTTTCTTATTGAAGGTATAAATTTTTTACCAATACCAAAATATTGTTTTACACTCTTGAGACTTTTATTCTCTTTTACAGCCTTTTTTGTTAGTTCACAGTTATATTTTATTATATCATTTTCAACTCTTTTCTGCATCAATTTACAAAATTTGAAATATTCAGTCCTTTTTAATGCATCATTTTTGTATATCTTCATATTCCTTCTGCTGCTTTTTTTCTACCAGCTATTTTGTTGCAATTTTTAAAAGTGTATCAGTTATTCTCATATTAATTTTATTCAAATCTGAATCTGTTCAAAATCTAGAAATACTTGAATCTCATTTGTAAGTTCTAATTTAAATTCATTTGAATGTTTCTGAAGATTAAGAATATCAACTGTAAATATTGTTTTTCTTAATAACTTCTGTCTCTCTAGTCTGCAATAACATGTATCTTACATCTTACTAATCGATGATAACTTCCTGTGATAAATTTAAGAACATTACAATCTTGAAATATGTATTTTCTGTTAGTCAAAATATAATTCAATTCTGATATATTTTTATTTAGATGCTTCAATGTCCATTTTCTTTTAAAAATTTTCTCAAAAAAAAGAATTTATAATATGATTTTTTTTATTTTTCTGCAAACTCCACAAGTCTTTGTCCTCTCTGATTTCTATTACTATAACCAAAATTACCTACATCACTTTCATCTTTCATTTGTTTACAAATTCTAGCATTATAGTCTCCCATAATAATTTTAAAATGTTGTTTACTCTTATGAAAATATTTTTGTACATCCATATAAAAATCTTCTACTACTTCATCACTATGAGAACTTGTTTGGGCATAAATCTGAATTATCTGCATTTGGTATTGGCTATTACATTGTATAACTAATCTTATAATAATACATAATTTATCAATAATAATAATAATAATACATAATATATCAACAATACATAATATATCAATAGGGTCAATGTTGGTTATTATCGAAAATCTTCTCTAATAATTAATTTTCATTTTAATATTTCGAGAGAGATTAATGGATTTATTAAAAAATGTTAATAGTCACTAAAAAAATTTTAATTAAAATTAATATTATCAAATTCTACTTTTATTTTCTAATGTAGAGACAATTTCAATGATCCAGATTAATTTTATTTTGAAGTCAGCTTGTTTAAGGTTAAGAATTTGGATTCAGCTACATATCAATCTTTAACATGCGAAGATTTATCAATTATATTGATTTACTGGAACAGTTCTATTTTTAGCTTAGGCTGGTAATTCTTCTGTTTAGTGTGATGAAGATAATGCAAAATAAATTGCTTTTTAGGTACCATTTTAGCATGGGAATGGTTTCTTCATTTTTTCTGCTCTGAGTATGACCAATTTAATAAAACTTTCAGCATTTTTTGATATGACTGGTTTAATATAAATTTCAGCATTTTTTCTTTGTGCTTTTATTTGGATTTAGCAAGAGGCATAGATGAAGTAATAACCTAGCAAAGTTGGTTTCTTCTCTCATTGTTGGAGATCAGTCATAAGATATTTCAAATACTTTTTAGACTTAAACTCCTCTTCTAATGTGCATAAGAGTTTTTTGGGAAGAACCCACCAACAAAATTTATTAGCCTGCCATAATGCTGTAGAAATCCTCAGACATAAAAAATGTAATGTGTAATTTCTAAAAGGAAATAAGAATTATTCTGCTTCTCTATCTTACTTTTCATACTATATTTGTGCTAGCCTGTCTGATGATATCACACATATTATTGTTACTGAAACACATGGTAATCTATAAATTAATGCATCTGGATAAAATCTTTGCTTTGAATAGACATTTTTTAAAAGGTTTATTATTTGTAGTGGTTCAAATATCTGCAGTCTTTATAATTTTAATAGCCTATTAATGAGCCATTAATATCACTCCCCATATTTTTTACATCTGAAATTGACCTTATATCTCTCTGTCATGACTGTAAATATCAGATGGACATCAGCCAGACAATAGTGCAAAACCTTTACTGACACTTTCACATAAAATAATGAAAAATTGGACTTAAAAATATAACTTTTTATAGAGAAACTACAGAATTATTTAAATAAAACTCTTTTTTAATATATCTGTAAATGCTTAAGTTTGTGTTTGTACATACATGCATACACACATATATCCAAGTGTATAAAACTTGCTTATTAAACAAAATAATCTAAATGATTCAACAGCTACATATTATTAATATTAGCAGTATTAAAATCAAAGCATTATTAAGAAAGAGTATTATAATTCAGTAGATGTGGCTCAAACATAGAAAGTTAATAAGCAGAACTAAAAAATAATAACTTTCAGAGTCTATGTCCACAGACAACTGTTTATATATCCTCACTACTTCAATTCTTAAGTATAACTAATAAATTATTCAAGATATAATATATATTGTCTTCTTTGACTATTAAAGTCAGTTGAGTAAAGAAAAAGAAAAATACCTCTCACATTCTGAGGTCTTTTGGGAATTGGGTATGTAAGGTTTGAACTAAACACCATACAATATATAGGGATGTGTGTAATATGAATAGATCCATTGATAATATGATACATGTCATTTGAGTTGTTTCACTCATATTTATGTCAGAAATATTTATTCTTATACAATATTAAAAATATAGAATTACAACTTAATTAATATACTTACTACCAAGTGCAACTAAAGAGTGATTTTGATAAGTTCCTAAAAATGGAAAGCAATCAGAATAAGTAAATATACACTATTTGTTAATATTTTTTAAGCATCAAATGTAATCCTAATATATGGAAATTTAAAAACAAAAATGTATAACATTTGCACAACAATTTTAAAACTGACTAAACGTTAATATATATAAAAACACATTATTCAGTTTTAATTATGCATAATTAAAGTAAACAGACAAAACTCTCCATACAATAATGCCACCCTGTGCTATTCAGAGTAATCAATGGATTCCAGAAGGTTTGTGCATAAAATCCCCATCTAGTGCCCACTCATCCAATATCCCCAGACTGGTTTCTGGCTTGTGGCCTTCATCAGTGAGGAGCCTTGGATTTGAGAGCACTGCACCTAGATCTTAGGATCTAATGCAACCCTTTATCGGCTACATTTTATCTCTATATAACTAGAAATATTTGAGAATGAAATTGAAAACACAATAATATTTTCAATCTAAGCTCAATAGCTTATATAGACATATAGGTCTAAACCTAATTTAGCACCCATACATTTTGGTGTCTTTGTCTCTTTAACAACCATAGCCACCACAATTCTATTAACCTATTGAGTTTAGATTAAAAATATTATTTTGTTTTCAGTTTCATTCTCATAGTTTGTACTTAAGTAGAGATAAAAGGTGGCTGATGGAGGGTTGCATTAGATCCTAAGATTTAGGGGCAAGCTCTCAGATCCAAGGCTCCTCACTGACGAACTCCATAAGCCAGAAACTAGTCTGGAGATATTGTATGAGTAGGCACTAGATGAGAATTTAATGCACAACCCTTCTGACATTCATTGATTACTCTGGTGGTTAGCACAAGGTGGCACTACTCTATGGGGAGTTTTGCCTGTTTAATTACAGTTATGTGTTAGACAACAAGATGGTGATCATGTAATGTTTAGTGGTTTAACATAAATAAAGTACTATATATATATATATTATTATTATAATGGTTGTTTAGACTTTTACCGTATCTGCCATACAGGGCAGTGCCAGGCCATTCAAACCTGGAAAATTTATAGAGTAGGCAGATACACACTGTTAAGATCCAACTTTACATATATATATATATATATATATATATATATATATAAATATGGTATATATATATATATGATATATATATATATATATATATATTATCATGACCATCAGCCCATGCTGCTAGCTCATGGAGACACAAAGATTTAATATAAAACTTGCTTAAAAGAAATATATTAATATTTTAAAAAAAATGAAATAAGCCACTGCCAGTAATTAACACACAAACATTTATTAATGCACATATAAATAAAATTGAGGAATAAAATTTATTATTTTTGGATTTTAATATTAACTTTTAAATTTAAATTATTATTTTAAATTTTAAACCATCTGCACAGATGGACATAATGATTTTACTTTAGAATGTTGAGTATACATAGGCTATATAGATTACATAGTTAAAATCTTTTCAAAACAAACATTCAATCTTAGACTAAAAGTTTGCAGCCAAACCAACACCTGCTTCCAGATATATAGTCGCAACCAATGCAATATGAAGATGCTAGCATAAAACCACTCTGACAGTAATGTGCATCTGAAAGCATGATATTATTTGAGAGAAATGATCCTCACCCAGTAAAGGAATGTGAATCTGTCTGGCGAATGAACCATGTATATAAAATAATTAAAAAGAAATGCAACATATGGGGGAGGGTGGTCTTACTGCTGACTTATAATCCCATCCATAGATCTAAAAAAGGATCAATGGCAAAGGAAATATGTCTGTGTCCATTGCAATGCAATTACTACATCTTGGGTCATGCATTTAATTGGGCTTTGTCCTATATGCTAAACATGCTTCACATTACATTGATATAAACACCCATATATCCCTCCACCAGCAGCAAACTAACTATGAGACAAATAACCTGAAATTAAAACCCATTCAAAATAAACATAATGATTAAAATATAAAGTCATTGATGGAATTGCAGAGGAAAATTTACAAGAAACCCAATGGCATTCATCATAAGATGCCACATTGACACCAATAACTTAAAATATATTTGAATAAATACAGTTTTAGATAATTGAATATCTGTATATTTTAATCAATATGAAAATAAAAATTAATTAAATGTTAATGAATCTATCCAGTCATCTATATCCAACTTAAATTTAATGCATTTAAATAATTTAGTCAATCAATAAATAAAAAAATGGAAATGATTAAATCAGCAAATTCAAAATATTTAAAATTAAACATCAATAATTGATTTTGAAATCTTAAGTCAGATTAAAGTTCATTTTAAAAATTAGTTTAGCTTGTCAAATCTTAACAAAAGTTCTTAATTCTTTTTTTTTTAATTTTCAGTTCATGTCTTACAGTAGAAGGGCTCCCAGTTCCTGCTGCCAATTCCCATGAAGACTTTATTAGTTAGAATTTGATGGAAGACTGGTCTGTTGTTCATATTGTAGTTCTAAATCTGGAGGCTGCCTTAGCTGGTTCCATCCTAGTACTATTTAATTGCAATACCCATATGATTCCAACAGTACCATTCATAATTCAACAGTCATTTCATTTTTAAATAAGTGAGATAGTGTGGCAAGTGCGTCTTATCACCCCTGTCAAAAAAATCAAGCTGGAACTGTTCTTAATTTGGATATTTTTTATAGTAATCATCCTGATTCATTGAACATAGTTTCCTGTTCCAATGTTTTTCATTAAGGTCCGAGCATTGGTTTGCTGCTTCTATTGAACATCTAATTTTTTTGTTCTCTTATCTATATCTTTCATCTGACTTTTTTATATAAGAGCCCCAAGTGCTAGTTTGCTTTTTGTTTAATTTATAAAACAATCATTTCCATTTACTGAGATTATATAAGAATCTTTTAACAAAAATATTTTATCTTTAGAACTTGTACTCTTTTTATAAAAAAGTATGTTCAAAAGTTTTTTTTTTATTCTTATTTTAAAAGAAAATAATACTTTTAAAGTTTTCATTCCAACTGTGTGATATATTATACACATTAAACAACTTTTAATTTTCAGTTTTTAAGTTTTTTTTTTCTTTTTAATAAATCAATTTTTATTTATAATCTATTTATTTTAATTTAAAATAAGGTGGCATATTATATACCATTACAATATATATATATATATATATATATGTATATGATATATATATATATATATATATATATATATATATATATATATCATCATTATCATCCATTATCAATCCACTGCAGGATGAAGGTCTCTCCAAGTTTAATCCATCTTCTCCAATCTTTAGCTTCTATTCTCCACATCACCCCTGCACCCTTTCTTATTTCATCCATCCATCTCACATGTGGTCTCTTTCTGGGTCTTTTACAATCTCTTGGAATCCAGTTTAAAATTTCAATTGTCCATCTATTATCATCTCTTCTAACAATATGTCCAGCCCAACTCCACTTCAATCTTTTAATTTTTTCAATGAGATCAGTAACACCTGTTTGTTCTCTTATCCATACATTGCGTTTACGATCTTTTCTTGTTACTCCCAACATACATCTCTCCATACTTCTTTGAGTGGTCTGAAGTCTCTGAATTGCTCTTCTATTAAGTGTCCAAGTCTCAGATCCATAAGTAAGAACTGGTAAAACACATTTGTTAAAAACCTTTCTTTTCAAACACATAGGCATATTTCCTTTTAGTATCAAGTTATTTCTACCAAAAACACTCCAACCAAGTTTAATTCTATGATTAATTTCCTCCATTATGTTTCCATCTGTATTAATAATCTGACCAAGGTGTTTATAACTGTTAACTTCTTCTAATTCATCATAATCAATCTTTATTTTCTTATTTTGAGCAAATCGATTAAACATTAGTTTAGTCTTTTTAACATTTATCTTTAGTCCTACTTTTCTACTTTCATCTGATAATTCCTGCAACATTTCCTGCAGATCTGAAGCATTATTTTCAAAAACAACTACATCATCTGCAAAATCTAAATGACTTAAATAATCACCATTTACTTTCATTCCTTTAGTTTCCCATTTTAATCCACAAAATACTTTATGCAGCACTGCTGTAAAAAGTTTTGAAGATATGAAGTCACCTTGTCTTACACCTTTCTCAATGTTGACTTTCCCAGTGTCATTATGTAATCTAATTGTTGCTGTTGCATTTTTATAAATATTCTTCAAAATATGACAATATCCTGGATCTATACCTTGATGATCTAATGCTTTAATCACTGAAGAAATGTTTATAGAATCAAATGCCTTTTCATAATCTACAAATCCTAAGCATAATGGCACCTCATATTCATTTGTCCTTTCTATAACTTTTCTCAATACCTGGATATGATCTACTGTACTAAAACCACTTTTAAATCCAGCTTGTTCTCTTGGTTGGTGGAAATCCAATGTTCTCTGTAGACGAGTAGTAATTATCTTGGTAAAAATTTTATATAAAACTGATAAAAGGCTGATAGGTTTGTAATTTCTAATATGTTCTTTATCACCTTTTTTAAATATTAATATTATTACTGCATTCTTCCAATCATCCGGTACATCTTTATCATTTAGACATTTGGTATATAACTTTGCTAAAAAAAATTATATTTCTTCACCTGCTTCTTTTAATATATCAATTATAATTCCATCATTACCTGGAGCCTTTCCTTTCTTCATACATTTAATTGCATGTCTCACTTCTTCATTTAAAATTCTGGACAATTTGGAAGATGTAATAGATAAAGGAGGTACTTGTTCTTTATTACTATATAATTCTTGATAAAAATCTTCTACCAATTTCATGATGTCATCTCTCCTTTTAGTAATAATTCCATCTTTTTTTTCTTATTGCAGATATAAATTGCCTACCAATACCAAAATGTTGTTTTACATTCTTAAGACATTTATTTTCTTCTACAGCTTTTCTTGCTAGTTCACAGTTATACTTTCTTATATCATTTTCAATTCTTTTCCGCACCATTTTACAAAATTCGAGGTATTCAATTCTTTTTAATGTATCATTTTTGTATATCTTCATATTCCTTCTTTTCTTCAAAAATTCTCTAGTCTCGGTAGAAATTTTATTGGTCAATTGCTGTTTTTTTTTCTACCAGCTATCTTTGTTGCAGTTTTCAAAAGTGTATCAGTTATTTTCATATTAATTTCATTCAAATCTGAATCATGTTCAAAATCTACTAATACTTGAAACCGATTTGTAAGTTCTAATTTAAATTCATTAGAATGTTTCTGAAGATTAGGAATATCAACTGTAAATATTGTTTTTCTTAATAATTTTGTCTCTCTAATTTTACATTAACACGTATCTTACACCTTACTAATCGATGATCACTTCCTGTGTTAAATTTATTAAGAACATTACAATCTTGATATATGTATTTCCTGTTAGTCAAAATATAATCCAATTCTGCTGTACCTTCATTTGGATGCTTCCCTGTCCATTTCCTTTTAACATTTTTCTCAAAAAAAGATTCATAATATAAAGTTTTTCTTTTTCTGCAAACTCCACAAGTCAATGTCCTCTCTCATTGCTATTACCATAACCAAAATTACCCACAGCACTTTCATCTTTCATTTTTTTACCAATTCTAGCATTAAAGTCTCCCATAACAATTTTAAAATGGTGTTTACTCTTATCAAAAGCCTTTTGTACATCCATATAAAAATCTTTTACTACTTCATCATTATGAGAACTTGTTGGGGCATAAACCTGAATTATCTGCATTTGGTATCTGCTATTAAGTTGTATAACTAATCTTGCCATTCTGTCCGATACACCATCAATCTCCACAATATTGTTCTTCCACTTTTTATTTATAATGAATCCTACTCCACTTGTATTTCCAATATCTGTGCCTTTATAATAGAATATATGTCCACTTTTTAAATCAATTGTCTCTTCACCTTTTCTTCTAACTTCACAAAGTCCAATAATGTCCCATTTAATATAAGAGAGTTCTTCTAATTCTTGCAATCTTCCTTCACTTGAAAGTGATCTGCAGTTGTAAGTACCTAAATAAAAAGTCGTCATCAAATGGCAGCCTGGGTCAATAGTCATTTAGTGTTGAAATTTAATCAACTTTTTATAGTGAGAAAAAAAAAACATTTTTATTATGTATTTACGATTTTGTTTTTATATGAAGAGTTTTTTTTTTATACAAGACAGAGAACTAAAAAAATGAATGTTAAATTAGCCAACATATTGATAGCAAATTCACTTGAATCAATATAGTATTTATATTCTTAGAGCAGAAGTAATTGGATTCATTTTGAAAACATTGTAAATAATGATTCAAGTGTCAAATATGTAAAATTAATTATATATACACAAATATGTCTTAATCAACAACATTCAGAGTCATTTACGATTTCAAACTGATCAACACATTTATTTTTATGGCTTTATTTCTTTATATATATATTCTCTTTGTTCAGTTGTTAAGTTGTAAAAGAATAGTTTTACACAAAAGTCAAACTACAATGATATCATAGAATTTGTCTAATATCAAATAATCATTCAAAGCCTTATATACAGTAACAACATATTTTCTGATATTTTAAGCCATTAACTTTTTTTTGTTAATATACCATTTCCCAATCGCTGATTATAACTACTAAAATATCAGAGTAGTTATTTATTTTTTTTACATTATGAATAATTAATATCATATAATTCCAGAATTTATTGTTGATTACATTGAACTTTTATATATTTTTTTGATATGGTGGCATGGACAAATAAACATACAAGAAACTGATCATAGTATTGTCTCTTGCTCAATTACGTGAATTATGTTTAATCATGAGAAGCCCATCTCAGCAACTATATCAATTGCTTGTTTATTTAGATATAATTACCAGAGTTCAGATTAATTCAAGAAAATATACACATTAATGTTGCACATAATAACATTATGCACTTTGTGAAATATACTTTCACAAGGTGTGTTCGTATAAAAGTATAATTTATATAAAGTCATTTATAAGAGATTGTGACCTCGGTTGATGGTTCAAGATGAAATACATCTTAGAGATTACGTTTTTTCAGATGTCTTTATTCATGTCATCTTAGAATGTATGGTAGAATAGAAGCTTTACGTATGACTGGTTAGTGAAAAAGAGGGTAAGTACACTAATTTAATTAAATGAAAGAAATATGGGATAAATTTAACAGTTTTTTGTGGTTGCTCCAGTAGTGATAAAGTATAAGATTTCTTTATCTATTCATTTAGGAATAAATTATATGTGATTATGAGAAACAAGGCAAATATGCAGACACCGGAAATAAAAGCTGAGAATTCTAAAAGGTAATTAATGAATATGATTATGAACACATTTAAAGAAAATGTAGAAAATATGGAATGAAGGAATAAAGAAAATATTGAAAGAACACTCGTAAAACTGAAAGGTTAAATGAAAATACAAAATGAAAAAATGAAGTGCCAAGTGGAAAAACATAATGAAAACGCTAAAATAAAACAAAACAAAGATTATAAAACTCAAAATGAAGAACTTAAAAGCCAAATAAAGTGTTCAAACAAGAGATAATAAAAAGCAGATAAAGCAATGGAATAGCAAAATAATAAATAGTTTAGAAGGCCACTTAGTAGGGTTAGAAAGTAAAAGAAGTATGCCTTGAACTCCAACTGTATAAAGATTAGAAAGATGGTAAGAGTGGACAATTGTATTCCATAGTACAACAAAACAAAAACAAAGATTAGGCAAGTATTGCTACAAGTGAAAGAAGAAATCAAATGCCTGTCTCAAACGATTGAAAAGATTAAAATAAAATGAGAATGTCTTGTTCAAATACAGGAAGAAATAACAGAAAAACCAATAATATTAGAAACTGACATTAAAAAAAGAAAAAATATTATCAAGAATTATAGATTTGGGTATAAATAATCCAAGTATCACACATAAAACTACTCAAAAAAAATGTTAATAAGGATTTATACAGATATTTCTGTCAATATTCTATTATATATCCTAGTATATACTTCTAATACTCACAAAGTTAATCAATACTTTAAAAATTAGAATTTTTTAAGGGTATGTGGAAAACGTAATTTTTAGGCTAGGTATGTTTACAGTCTAGAAAGATACTTCAGTCTAAATAGATTAGCTGAAGAGGCTTGTTGACTGAATCTGTAAATTTTGACCAATTTATGTATGATTTATTAGACTTGTATTAGAATTATTATTAGGATGTAATCAAATATTGTATAGCCCAAGAAAAATGATAGCCTGAAAACATGTTCACTTCATTTATTCAGAAGCAAATAGTCAAGATGAAAGGATTAATGGTTAATCACATATCTGAAAATCAGATTACATGTATTGTTAAGTACAGTTTTCCAAAACATATTGAACAGATATTTAGAGACACTAATTGGAAAAGCATGGAGGAAGTGACTGAGCTATTAAACGTTTTTGATACCACCAATCTACATACATCAATGTTGGCAATAAATGTGGTTTTAAATGTCAATACAAGGAATCTTTTAAAAGTGAACCTGAATCTCAAAACTATACTAATGGATATGGAAGAAGAAAAAATGGCACATTATGGTATGAAGGTCATCCATCATGGAGAAATAAAAGATCAAAAGACAGTCTAAGCAGTCCAAACATTGCACTGGAAATGGAACTGATATTAATAAAAAGGAAAATTACTTTCTAACAGATAATTAACCTTAATTGATATTAGAGAAAAAGTCATACACCTGATAACTTTATATTAAATATTTCTAATGATAAAGTAAAATTTAGAAAGAAAACTATATTTTTCAGGGATGGATAATGATTTTGTTGATGTTGATTGATTTGTTTTAAGAACTGGTTATGGATGAAAGGGTTTATCCCTGATTTAAAATTACAATGTTTTATAACATTCTATGGAATTGTTTATGATAGCACTGGATCCAGTCACATTATATTTATTTTCATAAGTCTCAAGCATTAAATAAATTACAAAATGAGGCAGGTAAAATATATATTATTATATTTTTGTCTCTAAATCTTGGAATGAACATGGCATAATAGTGGTTTTATTTTATAAAAGGTTTAGTTTTATGTCATCTTGTGTTGTGAACCACTTCCATAAGACTAGAAATCCAGCAAGACTTTTAATTATACAGATTATTAATATTTTTTGCTTGTGGGGTGGTATATTGCATATTCATCTTGCATTGTATAATGGTTGACTATGATGGATTTCCTTATCTACTCAAAAATTGTGAGTGGGAGATCAGATCCATTGATTTACTCAAATCAAGTCTCTAAATAAAGACAAAAAATATTAAATATGCCAAAACATTAAAAAATATTAACATATTAAATATAACAATTTATATTTATTTATTTATGACAGCAGTTCATAACTGCAGTTTTATGACAAATATGTTGGAGAATTATGGTATTTTTTTGAATTTGTAAAAGAAAAAACTTAAAGAGTAGAAATAAAATTGATCACAACGATATTACTTTATTTTTCAATGGGGAGGGATAAATGAAACTTCATGGTTGTGTGTAACATATACAAGTCAATGATAATAATTGCTAAATGAAAGTTAAAACTAAGCTTAGCTAGTCTCAGTATAGAAAAACTAAAAAAAAAAAAACATGTTATGTGTTTTAAACATTTGCAAGGTTCAATTGTGTGAATCTAAAATGCAAATCATAATGAGATAATAAATTAAAAAATAAACAAAAATAACTAGTTTGTTTAAGTGATTCATTTTTAAATAGAAAAATATTAAAATGTAATTTCAGATTAATCAAAGATATTTAGATCAAATTTTAGTTTAATTGGATAAACAAGGAATAAGGAAGACAAACCAATATAGAATATTAAATTTAGTTCTGAGTATGTGTTTAAAATATTTTGCCATGTTCTCGTAATTATAATAAACCTAGTATATAAAATATTAAAGTAAACTTTTGCTAGATGATTTGAAATCAAAATTTAATTGTTTTTGATATTAAATGTTAATTAAAAATAAATGAACTCATATTAATCTAAAGATAATGGGGACGTATTCTGTAAAGCCTTCTTTATTTTTTCCATTTGTTATAAAAAATTTCTGTGAAAATTTTAACTGTTCTTAATTAACTGAAAAATAAAATAATAATAAAAAACATTCTAATCAGTCATAGCTATTTTGGAAGCATACCAGTTTATCTAGCTCATCAATTAGTTACTTTAAAAAATTATGTATCAAATGTACTCATACTCATCTATCGTGGCTGAGTAGACCACTAGCTAGTTGCTCATTTTGTCTTTTTGGGTATGTAACCTTAGTAGCATTTTAAATACCCAAATATGAATAAAATAGATTCCTAGTTATTCTACCATTCTAGAGATTGATTACAATGGCTGTAACAAAATACACATGTAAAAAAATAAAAAATATCTTTGAATTGTAAAATAAATATATGAAAGAAGAGGATTATATACACATATTAAACATTTATCTGATTATCTCCATTACTAAGCACAACTAAAATTTATTTTTGTCAGACAAATATGATAGTTTGTACTATTTATACATGAATCCATAAGAATTTGCCAATAATGACACATTCTATGTCTTAGATACTGTTATTGAAGACAAAAGGATCATGTAAAGGTTAAGCCCAATAAATCAAAAAGAAATGATATGATAATTTGAACTGAAACCATTACGAATAAATATTAACTTTGCTAAGAATTTTCAATAGCGATTTAGGTTTGCAATATTATATTTTTTTAAGTTAAATCTAATGTATATTGTTTATTGTTGTTGTTGTTGTTATTATTATTATTATTATTATTATTATTATTATTATTATTATTATTATTATTATTATTATTATTATTATTATTATTATTATTATTATTATTATTATTATTATGTTTCATTTATGCATTATAAGATTTGCTTACTACTTTTTAATGTTGGTACTAGGAAATTAGTCAAGTAGAGAGAGTTTAAATACTTTAAATAAAATAGTTTTAACCTTTATATACTTGATTCACTTCGCAGATTCATTCTAAATAGCTTTTTCAATGGTTATGTATATATGTAAGTATAAAAAAGACTAGAGGACTTAATATTCTTATTAAGTTTTATTTTTTTTAAGTTGATGTATATAAACAAATTGTCTTGAATTAATTCTCTTTTTTGACAGGCTACTATTTAATAAATATTTAAGAGTTAGAAAACATTATGATTTAGCATGTTCTAATACGTTTAATTTAAACATTTAACATTTAGAATAAAAATGTACATGTGTTTGATTAATAATTAACAAATATGACTGGGTTGGTTTCAAGAGCCGTATTTATGTTTGTTTCAGTGTGGTTAACATCCATAACTATGATACAATAGAAAAATGTTTAGATTATAATCATATAACTTTAGACATAGTTGCCCGCTGATCATCAATTGAGCAAATAATCATTTCCCCCGCATAATAAAGTAGTTAGAACAATTCCTAGTGGGTATGATTCCATTAGTTCTGGACGCACACACATACACAACACACAATATATATATATATATATATATATAATTGTAACCTTCTCCTTGGAGAAGGTTACAATGACAATACATATATATATATATATATATATATATTGTAACCTTCTCCTTTGATCACTGGACAATCAGGCCTACACATTTCTAAGTGCCTTAATCCCAATTGCCTTTCTCACTAATCTAACTAGTCCAATTTACATGATAAACCAAAGATGATTTCTTTATTGGCTAAGCTCGCATGAAACTATAATCTGAGAGAAGATCACGAGGTGGATTAATAATTTCTGGTCAAGCTAGCCTCAAAATCCACAAACCAGCAAACAACAATATTATAAAATAAACTTCGTATTTGTCAAACTAATAAATAAATAATAATTAGATCGATGGAATGAATATGAAATTAGAAGTATAAATTAAGCAATAAGTAACTGAGGTGTAAATGATTAAATGAATGGTGAAAATAACTAATAATTAAATAATAAATAAAATGAGTCTGAGAATGAAGATGTGTAAGAGTGAATTGATGATTAAGATGAGAATGGAATAAGAGCTAATGAATGATGAATGAATTAGGATAATGAATTAGGATGAAAGAAGAGAATAAAGAAAGATTAAAATAACAGATGAGAGAAATGATGATGATGAAAGATTATGCACAGAACTCTCAATTTCGGTATTAAATTTAATGATAATGGAACAATTAAATCAATTATGGACTTCAAGCTCAGCAAAACCAGAATACCCACTATAAAGTCAAAATAAACTATATATGTTTCAGATAAAGAAGCAACTAATATTTTAATATTTAATTGACTTTTATAAACCAGTGAATGTTCCTAAATCCAATCCAACTATAATAAACAACTAAATTTAAAATATATTATAAACTTTTGATTCTACACTACAAATTAATATAATTTATTCTTCCCAGGGCTCATATTACTTAAATGGTGATATACAAGATACACTTGGGTCAGTGAGAGGGATTTTGCCACTACCCAGGCATACCACACACAAAATAGCTCTTAATACTGAATTGAATTACTAAACAATATTCAATAATTTCAAATAAATTCTATAAATTCCCTAACTATGCTAAACTTTAAGCTTCAATAAGTAAGAGTAATTTTCAATAGCTAAATGCAACAGCTTTCCAACTTTCTCCATTAATTAGAAACAATGTGACACAGACCAGTGAATGATAGATCTGTGGATTCAAATGAACTGATCAAACCAATATTAGATTTTTAATCTTTTAGTATATCACTTAAATAAGCAAATATTTTATCTAGCGCCGTGCTTGCAATTATATTTAATTTAAACTAATATTTTTTAGGTTTTTATGTTTAATTATTAAGTGATGCGGCCCTAGATATACTCATAAATTATAGGGCTTGACACAATTATTCTGATATACCTACATATAGTGATTTTTACATATTGATTGATGACGATTTCTCTATAATCACAGGATCTGTCGATAGCAATAACAATAATATAATGTGTGGGTGTGTGTTGATTAGCAATAAGAATACTGAGACTAAATAAAATTTTAACACAACAATATTTATTTACATTATGTACAAGTCTCTTTTAGACACATTACACGAAACAAGATAAATCCATTCCAAAATTAGGGATGGAAATTAATAATGTGGTAAGTAATGACCAACTAATATGACAAACATTTTTGGATATGTTTCTTTATTATTCTATCAGGTAGATTAAGATAGTTAAACTTATTTGAGCTATTTTAGCATTGAAATTGCAAACAAAATGTATTAATATCCTTTGGATATACGCAACTTTTAAATAAGTAAAAAAAACCTCTAAATTACAATTTATTACATCAAATTGTAACTGTTTGAGTTATTAGAATATGATAAGGGCAATTATCACATTCCCATATAAGTAATAATTTATTATAATTTACTAATCCTAAAACACCATATTTCAAAAACATCATCAATATCTCTCATATATACATCATATATATTAATACTCCTCCTACTTCAATAACTTCAATCCCCCCAACTCTCACTTCCATCCAATTAAAACTATATCTAAACCTTACAATTTTCCCATGTTACAATCTACCCTCATTACAACATAATCCATTATATACATACAAATAACATCTCTAATATTAATAATGAAATAATATATATCCTCTATATATAATAATACACAACTTTCACACCCACCACTCTCCACACTATCTCATAACACTGATCACCTGAACACACATATGTTGAAAAGATAAATAATCACCAATATACTATTTCATCTAAACCACAATCATCAGTTCCAATTACACTCTCACATATATCACAAGTCTCAATATATATTAAATACAATCTCCTACTTAAAACTTCAATTACTCCACCTCCAACTCTTCAACTTCCATCCAATTAAAATCTGATATCCCAAACCCTTACAGATTTTCCCCAGTTGACTAATCACCTACCTCATTACTTCCATTGATAAATTTTATCTTTATATATCTCACTTTATATATTATGTAATTCACTGATATTTTTTTAACTTTGTGATTATTATTTTTCACATATTTTTCATTATCATTAAATATAATCTAATCTCCCTTCTTCTAACATAAGGTTATAAAAAAAAATTTCATTGCATTGATGTGGGCAAACATCATTAGTTAAATTCACACATGATACCAAAAGCATTCACTAGGTCCACAACTTAACTATTTATTATTTAACTGATCTTAATAATTCATCAGTAAATACTTACTTGTTGAAAACCAATCCACATTGCCCATGTACACACCTTGCTCTTTTATGTAGAAGTTCTACAAACACTAGTAAGTTTTGGTTGTTCTGTTTATAAACTGATGAAGATTACACAACATCAGAAAGACACTATTTCCATTAGACAACACTATAGCTATATCAGACTTTATCTTACCCTTGCTATTCGATTTAAAAAATGCTACACTTTATCATACAAGGTGGAATATTAACTATATAACTGCTTGAGGAATCTAAATAAAGGGAGCTGACAAAACAACATGATAGTTGTATATCAAGAAACAACATAATAGTTGTATAAGAATATGGTCAATTGTGATACCTTTTCATAGGTATAAAAGTGTAAGCAGTGCCTCTCGACTGGAAAACAGAATTCAGACCATGGGATCTACCTATTTTAGGCGTAACTATGCTCTAAGCACTAACTCTTAATCAGCCCCAACAATATCATCCTTTCAAATGAATCACAAAGGGGAATTCTCTGTCATCCCATGTACAATATTAATTATTATTATATCTAAGGCTCTTATATGTAGCCCTAACTCATTCTAAAATCTATCACAAATTCTGCTCAATACAATAGCAAGATTATTAAAACACTAATAATCTAAGTGGAAACAAATATTCTATTGCACATTGCAGAAACTGTTAATGTTTTATAAACAGACCACCAATATCAGTAAAATAACCATTAATTATTTCAAAACAATAATTATACATTTTATTATAGCAAGCCATGTACACGTAAACAAGGAGGATTAAACTACATTTGGTCTTTAAAGTGGACAGTTCGTTTATAAGCAAAATTAAGCAATAATAAAAAAATGCTCATTAAGTTATTTTATATAATAGAACAATGATATCATTGTGTGTATATTTTTGACCAGTTTGGGTCTATTTGTTCCCCTCCTCGATATAATATTAACATCTGTTTTAGCAGTGAAAGTTATAAACATTTCTCTTTCGGACCAGCTAAATAATCTTTACCATTATGCTTTCCCTTCATTGGGAAAATAATATAAATACCTAAATAACACGTGAAAGAAAAAAACGCATTACAATATTATATATAGCCATTAACAAACTAAATAAACATTACATTTTCTACCATTTATTGGACTTTATCGAAGTTTGATTCGTTCTTATAAGTAAAACAATATGTAAACGGATATGATAAGCAAATATTCCTGAGTAAAATATATATTTTGGTAATCCGGTTCAATATTAACATCTTCAGACAAAATTCAAACATTTCTCCAATGGCAATATAAATCCTTTATCGGTTTGTGTATTAATGTAAGCATACTGAAGTAATATTAACACATTTTCGGGAATAAGTCATTTAAATAGGTTTAATTAGTATATATTGATTTATCTATTTTTTGTTGTTTTTATTTTTTTTTTTTTGCTCGAAGATCTGTTATACTCTTAAATAATCTGGGTGATTTTAAAACCATTTAAAATATTATCACGTTGCAAGTTATTTACTAACGATAAACAAATAAATACTTCTTTCACTTTCCTTTATCAGCAAATTAGGAGGTTTAAAGTTATACTGAGAAGCATCTATTTAATTATAAATACGATCTTCTAAGCGATTCTAATAAATATGTAACATATATATATATATTTCAAATGTAGCATAATTATAATTAGTTTATTACGATCTTTGAAAATAAACTTTTAAATCACTTATGAATTTTGTTTACTTGGTTTTTTCCGTCCACAGTAATTGTCACAATCTTAAATAATCTGGGTAATTTTAAACACTTAAAATTATTATTACTTTGTAGGTTGTATAATCAAGGAGAAAAAAAATCAATATTTCTTTATTCATTATTATTGGCAATTTATTTCATATTGAAGAATGTTAAATAGAATTGATTTAATATTAAGCAATTATTAAGAATATATATATACGTGACTGATTACTTCCAGGGGAAATATCAAAGCAGACGATGTCTTTTCCCAATGACATAAGAAATATTTTATGTACCTTTTTTTTTTTCAACTAATTACTTTATATGATTTAAAGTGAAATTTTAATTTCTTCATTATTTCTTAAAATGATTTAGAATATTTTCTTGAAATATTAATTTATACGCAAACGGATTTTTCTGCTTAATGCTGAATTAATAACAGCGCGAAAATTAAAATACTTTAATTTTTTTTTTATCTTCAGTCTAAATAACTTTTGTGTTATGACTAGTTCTGATAATTGGTTAAAATAAAGAAGACAAAAATAAATGCTTACATTTTTGGGGATTAGTTTCCGTTCCAAATAGTACATTTTGGCAAATACTTATTCAAATAGCAGTCCTTCCAGTGTTTCCTTCAGTAGGCAAAGTTAAGAATCTAAGATCGATGAAAAGTAGTATAGAGATTTTCACAGGGTTATTGAGTTTACTCCATAGTATTCAAATCCATCTATCTATGAAATTTTGTTCCAATTAATTTTTTTTTTTAAATTATTTTCTAGCTTATTTCTTTTATTTTACTTCAGAAGTGGAGTTGTAGTCTTGTTCCATTTACCTTTTTCAGTAGTCCCCCTCCCCCTACCAACTTTTATATTATATACTTTGTATTATCTGGCAGGATTGGTTCTATTATGGGCCAATCACTGTACAATGTGAATAAATTAAGTTTGATCCCTCTAGTGAGAATCATCTAGACTGATGCATTTCAATTTACATTAAAATATAATATATTTAAAGTTTGTTTATAAAAAAAATTAGAAGAATTATAAATTGATTTTGGTTGTCTATTTTTAATTATTGTTTAACAACAATACCAATACAATAAAGTGTTAAATATTTTTTTGCTTCCCAGTAATATTTTAATACTATTAAAACAGCAGTTGAATTAGTTGCCCACTGGAATAATGTGACAAAATGTCTATGGGATTTATAACCACTCTATCAGACTTTCCTGTGTCTCACAATCAGTCAAGACCATTATCACCTCTTAAGATATTTTTGATGAGCTTTTTCTTAGTGGGAAAATTATAATCCACAAGCATTTCACTCTATAACTAGTCTTTACACATTGATGTTCCATATCTTAACAAATTATTACCCCTTAAAATTTAAAATTTTACACATTTATCCACTGGATAAAACCTACTATCTTTGAGCCAAAACATATGGTTACAATATATATATATATATATATATATATATATATATATATATATATATATATATATATATATATATATATATATATATATATATATATATATATATATATATATATATATATATGTTTTGTTTGGAAGCAATCATGTTCAATAAAATGAAATCAAAGTAAATATATTGACATTTTAAAAAAATAATGTTTGCCTTCAACTGTTGAATGCAAATGTTATCTTATCAAAACTTCAATATATTAATTTTATACATTAATCATAGTGGCTCCTGAAAATATAATATGTAATACACCTTTTGCCCACAAGAACATTTATTTTAACATATATTGTATTATAATAATATTTTATGTCTAAATTAATAATCACAACTATAAATTCTAAAATAATTTTGTTGGCTTATCAATAAAGCAAATATTATTGATTATTACTATTATTGTTGTTGATAATAATGTAACTAGAAGTAATATTAGTATTATATGATACTTATCCCTTATGAAACCAAATTATTAAATTTATCCGAAATGATTTCTGATACAGATTTCATAAATACACAGTGTCTTAAAATTATATGTATCAAGTTTTGTTTTATAACAGTTAAAATTTCAGTAAAAAAGGAATGCATACACATGCAAAGTTAATTTTGAAGAAATAATAGAAAGAATGATGAGATATAACATTAATTATAACAAGAACAAAATATTTTTCAAATATAATAATTTATCTAAAAATGTGGATATGATCCTCCCCATCGAAAGCAGTACTAAATTGTAATTCATTTGTAATATTTTTAATCTTTTTCTTTATAGAAATTTATGTGTGATATTTACTTAATATCTTAGTAAAATAATATCTTTATTATTATCGCTGGATAATTTTAACTACCCTTAATAACAGTATAAGGTTTTAACATAATATTTGAATACATGTGTGTATACACAGATGATTGGAATTTGCTTAAATTTAAAAGGTTTAATCAAAATACATTCATAAATTTACTATTACAGAAGTAATTAGATTTACTATTAATTATGAGAATTTTAAAAATAAATTATTAAGTAAATATTTTAATATAAGTAATTTATTTGTCGAACATTAATTTGTATTTATTTAATTTGAATTATTAATTAATGTAATGTGATAATTTAATGTTTTAAAATAATATCCATGTATAATTTTAAAATATCACCACAAATTCTACTGCAACAGACTTTTATAATTTCCAGGCCAGAATTTGCTTCCTACTGTTTCCTATTTGCACAAAAATCCAAAAAAATGGGGAATTTTAGTTAAAAATTGTAACATCATTAACCATGTGTCAGGAATCTATAAATACCCCTACATTTTAAATAATTGTTTAGTCTTTTACAAACTGTATTCCGAAGAACTGCTTAGAATTAATCTACTAAATTAGCTATGTTGGTATCTGACAATAAAACAATGTCTGAATAGACAACCCACTGAACAATTGCCTCTTTAATCATAAATATTCCTCTATATTATTCTGATTGGAGAAACTAAATGCTTAACAATGCATATCATTTAATAATGAATTTAAAAAGGAAGGAATATCAAATATTTGATTTTAACTATGACAATTTTGAGTATATCAGAAAATACTATACTTTATTTGAATTACATTATTTCCCCTATCCAAAACAAGGAAAATAATATGCTTGAAATTTATACTTTCTATATTAACATAAAGCATCAGATGAGTATTATAAAACCAATGGAGATTAATGGATTAAGGAATTGCTTTATATTCATGAAAACTATTCAAAATTTTGGAATTGTTTATTTTGAAATGAATGCAACCAGTGGATTAAATATTACTTAATACTTAGAAGTTCAATAGTTCAATGAACAGGGAATTGGTTCTTGATGTCAAAATATGTAAGGACTGATCATTGTTAATTGTATATATGTGTAATGTAAAGTTCATCACATGCAGATTAATAAATACTAATTACAGCAAATCTTTTATTGGTGTAGTTCATATAGAAAATGTTGAAAACGTTTATTAGCAAAAATGGGTAGGTAACTTAATAGTATACAGGTTTGAATGTTGGATTCAATAGAGTACTTTTACATCTGAATAATACTATTTTATATTATTGTTAATAAAAATAATTTAATATTTGTTAATCTAGTTTATGTGCCATTAATTAGTTAAGACTAATCATCTACATGCTTTAAATAAATAAAATATGTCACTTGATCTTATAATTTATTACTCCTTGCTTTAAATATGTTATACTTTATTTCATTCATTTACACCACTTCCATTATAACTTTTATTCACCAGAAGTATGAGTAGATACAATAAAAATCCTTTGCTATTTAATCATATCAATAATATAGGTTGTTAAAACACCAAAATAACAATTGTTCACTGTAATTAATGCAGCATAGGAATTTACAATCTACTTGATAGCTTTATTAAAATATTGTAAATGTGAATAATTTATTCCTTAAATATATAATGTATACTTTAGATGAATAAAAGTAGAATCAACCCTGAGATATTAATATTGCTAATCTTAAACTTGTGTTGTATATCAGTCTATTTTTAAAAATATTGTTAAAGAGGCATCCAGACGGGTGTTTGAATTTATTCCTGCCTTACCCAGCATAATACAGAGTTTCACGTTTCTGGCAACTCTTTTATTTTATTAAAATAATGTTGTGCATATTTATCGGCTAATGTATATAAATATGAGAAATAAAGCAAATTTTAATGATCTCAATTGTTTGAATTTATTTAATTTAATATGTAGATTTTATATATTTAAACATGTAAAAAACGATTTCTAATGATGACTCATCAAAAGGTTCAAAATTTACGTGAACAATAAGTAATAACTAGTACAAACAATAATTGTCAATGTACAATACATGTCTTAATAACAAAGATAAATAGTTAAATATTTGTTGAATGAGTGTGTGTAATTTAGTGTAGATAGATAATGTAAACTATAATTAAAATCATTATACAATTATGATTATACTATTTTTTTATAAAACTAATACTTACTTTGTGTTCTTCCTTCACAGTTAGTACAATACTAAAAAAACAAATGATTTTGATATATATAAATAGTGTTTAATTAATTAATAATAATAATATATATAGCTTTCATCACAATCCCTTTTAATAATGTTGTTATAGTATACAATACACACTATTTTAGCACTTGTCAATAATAAAATATGAAAATGAAATCACTTTTTAATTGTTTCTCTTTGTTGTGTGAGTTCATATATATATATATTGTGATGTACACATTTTTCCATGTATAGTTTCTTTGTAGTGTATAGATAACTAAATAAAGAATACAATTAAAGGTCATCTATTTAATAAAAAAGATTATTTTGAATGATTCTGGAATAAGTAAAATGTGTGCTTATTGAATATTAAAATTAAATATTTTTGTTTAAATTATTGTTGAGTGATAACAATGTCTTATTGGAATAAGAAAGAAGAGAATCACATGATCACAAGCCAGTTTTTAAAAAAGGGGGGAAATACTGCTTTGTGTTGATATAGCTACAGAAACGATTTTAGCAAGAAGACACATATTTTCTTTTGTTTAAATTTTGCCTTTATTTTACCTTTTATTAATATAATTGAAACATATAACAAGCAAATATGCACTATGAGAAAGACACCTTAATGGGAGAGGGCATGAGTTACCCTTTCATTTACTACTTTCATGATTAAAATGAAATGATTATCATAAAAACTGTGCTGAACTCCAATGAGCTAAGATAATTGAATACATCTTGACTATAATATAAATAAAATAACAATTAGATCATCTAATAATTCAAATTTTACTATTTTGTGTTTTTCTACAAATACCAAAGAAAATATCACTGAATAATGGCTATAAGCTAAATTCATATATATATATATATATTGTAACGAGCACAGACGTTCGTTACATTGTTTTTTTTTATTTATTAAACATGAAAGTAAATTAAAAAGTTCGCATTTAAAAATTTTCTTTAAGAATTAAAAATTGAAATTAAATATCATCTTAAACTCTTATATATTAAATCGCACAGATAAAAAAAATTTATTAAAATAAAACTGTATTAAAAATAGAAAAGGTATTTTAAAAACAAAAACTTAAAAAGATTTAGAGATAAAAATATATCTTTGATTTGGAAAACAGGTTAATTAATCAGAAATGGAAATGATTGTTAATTAGTTAAATGTAAACCAGCCTTGGGCATTTAAATGTAAAAACATCGGTCAGATAGGGAAACAATAGAAACTTTTAGCAAATGAAATAAATCCATTGGGAAATCGGACCTCAACGAAAAGGATCATCACATCGATGACGTAATGTTAAGTCAATCTTTCAAAGTAATATAAAAGGACAAGTTTGGAAATTATTAGTTAGTGACTGGATTATGATTATTACGATGTGACAGATAGGTGTTAGTGCGGAGGTGCGGGAGAAGCGATTGAAGAGACGCACGATTCAATCACTTCAGTTTTGCCAAAGAAAGAAAGAGAAATGAACTATCGTTTTCTACATTGAGGACCAACTAAATTAAAAAACCTCCGAATGAATAAATAAAACATCGGCTAAATGTATACCAATATCTTCAGGACGGCGTGGGAATTCCCGTTCAAACTTACAAACGACAGATAAAGATGAACTGTTTAAAACCGTAAGAACTTTACAATTAATGAACATTAAATTAAAACTTTTCGTATTTAAAATAATTGCATTAGTTTCCTATCTGACTAAAGTAGTTAAAATGTTATTTGATGTATTTTTTATTTATTTGTGTAATATCATTTCCATTTATTTAATTTTGTTCTTTAAGTTTATTTATGATTTCTGTTTTCCGATAAATTAAAATATATCAATGTTAAACTTAAGTCGGGCGTGAATGGCTGTATAGATTTGTAAAGTTATATTAGGGGAGGGTAATCTTAGGTTATTTATGTCGTTGTTAGATTGGGTCAATGGATTGGATATATTGATGTAGTTAGTAGATGTAATCGGAGATTCGCTACTGGCAGAATCGTTTATATATACGCCGCACTCACCCGTTTGCCTATGGAAGGAATTATAAGACGGAGAACGCAGTTCCTTTCTATGGAGTTTTTTTTTTTATTGTTCTTCTCGTTAGATAGATGTAATATTCCTATCTGATTGAGAGTCAATGTCTTTTCTTAATTCTTTTGGTGCTGCCGTATTTCGTATTACATTGAATACATCGATATATCAGATGGATTGATGCCAGTTTGACTGCGAATTTTAGCCTAAGGTTAAATAGGGATAGAATATTTTATTTTCAAAGGCAAATCTATGTAGTCTATTCATACTTGACCTTAAATAAAAATGCATTAAATTTAAGTTGTTTATAGACGCTTGCATGGATTGGTTATCGGTTAAGTATGTTTTGGGTTTTCATATTTTATCAAAATATATAGACATTCGATAAATAATGATACCTTACGGTGAGTATCTAAAATGTATTTATTCGGATGTCTTTTAAGTTATTGGTGACAATGCAAGTATCTTATGGTGAATACTATTGGGTTACGTATAAATTTCCCTCCGCAATTGTCAGTAATCAATAATTTTATATTTTGATCGCTTATGTTTACTTTGGAATGTTTTTAACCGTGTAATCTATGTAACCGATCTATAGCAACTTATTATAACAAGCTTTTATAATCCCATCTGTGCGAACTTAATTAAAATGTAAAATTAGAATGTAATAGTAATTAAAGGTAAATTAAAGTCAAAAATCAAAGTTAAAAAATAATGTTAAATGTTAAAATGTAAAACTAATAATAAAATAATTTTAAATCTTATATATATGTGCATAAATAAATGTTTGTATGCTAATTACTGGCAGTGGCTTATTTTATTTATTTTTTAATGTTGAAATCTAATTAGATAAGATATGATATTATTAAATCTCTGCTACTCCCTGAGCTAGTGACATGGGCTAACGACCGGAACCAAAATATTTAAAAAAATTTTTTTTTTTGACTTACGTATCTGCCTACTTTATAAATTTTTCTAGGTTCAAATGCCTAGATGGCGCCCTGTAGTGCAGTTTACATGAAGTCTCCTTCTCCCCGGATCGTTACAATATATATATATATACAAAACTGTGGTAACAAATGCTAATAAGAACATCTTTTAAAATTAAGACTGTGAGATGAGTCTTACTTGGGAAAAAACAAACTAGTTGGCATTTTCTATCATTTAAATGAAATGAGAAATATATTTTTTTGGGAAAATGATATTAAAATGTTTATTACTTTGTTTTAAAAGATTATCTTTAATCCTTTTAAGATTGTATGCTTTATCATTTAAATGTATGTTATGTCTATTAATTGCAATCTTTAAAAAAGAGGAGGGAAGATAAATTAAATATATGATAGAATTTCAGATTACAGTTAGTAAATGAGAATTATAATCTTTATTTTATCCACCTCAGTACATTAATGCTTATTTCAATAAATTTATATTATTAGTAACATAAGTCCTTTGATTTGTCTATTGCAGCAATTATTATAAAATTAATTTATTATTAAATTTATTTTACAATTAAGGTAATGCATTGTACATCTCATACTATACTTTATCATCAAGTCAGTCATCATTTATCCATTGTATTTTCTTTGCCAAGCAAGATACTCATTATTATTGGCACCTTTCAAATTCATGACTACATTATAAATATAAATTTAAACTGTCATAAAGCCATTTCTGAATCAACATATTTATTTGTCTATTTTTAATTGCATATTTTAGTTGCCTATGTGCAACATTTATGTAATATATTCAGATTGTCCAAATATTTAGTGCATAAGTAGTGAAAATCATTTAGTTCACGATTTTATTTATTATATGCGATTGACCAAATCTATGAAACTGTTGCAGGCTAGTTAGAACTGTTCATTTATAAGATTTTTTTGTTATAGCATTATTTAATTTGTAAGCTATTCAGTGAATGAGACCATTATTGCTTTATATTTTGGCAATTATTATTAGTTTTCTTTTACATATGTTTCATTCAACAATAAAGTGTTTCTATTAATGAGGCAATAATGATTCATTAGCATTTGTTATAGGTTTTAAAATAAGTTTCCTTCACATTTTCGCTGCCTAATAAAGCCTTGAGTAATTATCTACAACCCAGAAAAGATTTGAAGTTGTATAATATTAGATAGATAACATTAAAATATTTGATTAATAATCACAGTTAATATCAGCTATTGTTGTGTATATTAGATTAAACAAGGTAATGATTTGGAGTCAGTTGTCAAATTGTTTTCTGAAATGAAGAGGTGTAAGAATATATTACTTGAGAAATAGCAATGTTGTAAAATACTTAATTAATGATATCTTTTATAGATATGCCATAAATGGACATGTAAAGGCAAAGTACCAGATAATGTTATAATAATAATAAAAGAGTTTACGTTTGTTACTTAAAAAACACTAGATATGTGCTATATGTTTATAAAATGCCAAAGGAATAAATATTAAGTTCTTCTTATGAAGCAATTGTAAAATATATAATGAAAAGTATTTGAAGGCAGCTTATTTTATTGAAGGTATTGTACCTTATTTAATTTGGACAATAGATGGGAAACAATAGTGCAGATTATTTGAATTTGTTGATGATTGCATAATTCAAGTCTTTAGAGCATAGTCGTGAGTGTAGATGTGTTGACTGAAGACATAGTCGTGAGTGTAGATGTGTTGACTGAAGACATAAGAATTTTTTTTGACTACCAATGGCCAGTAATATGTGTTGGATTTGTGACATTAGTGATTTAGAAAATATAATTTATTGAAAGTGCACATCTAAATGCATCAAACATTATTTATATACTAGTAAATATCCATTTTATGATATGCATATTCATAATTTCATTTGATATCAAAGGATTGATTTATTAGTCAAAATGTATGCAATCCATATAATAATATGGGCTTATTTTTTAGATATCCATAAGATGAAATGTAAGAGTGCTAATGAATATAATTGTTGTAGGATACCTGGTAAAAAAGACACAATACATATAATTGTACACAATCCTTGGCTTCATGTTTGAGATAATTTAGTTTTAATTAACCATTAGTTATTCATAGAATGCCCTGTTAGTCAATATGATATTGTGTTAATTATTTTAAATTGTTTTTTTTTATTAAGTGTGGAAATATGTAATGCACACGTATTGTCACTTATATTTCTTTGTAGTGTATAAATAACTAAATAAAGAAAACAAGTAAAGGTCATCTATTTAATAAAAAAATATTTATTATTTTGAATGAGTATTAAATATATTTTGAATGAGTATTAAATATTAAAATGAAACATTTTTGTTTAAATTATTGTTGAATGATAATAATGCCTCATTTGAATTAGAAAAGAGAAAATCATGTGATCACAATTCAGCATTTAAAGAAAGGAAAGGACTGTATTTTTTGTTGATTTATCTACAGAAATGATTTTAACATAAAGACACATACATTGTTTTGCTTAAAATTTTATGTTGACTTTAGCTTACTTTTTTGAATATGCTTGGAACAGATAGCAAAGAAATATGCACTATGAGTAAGACAACTTAGAGGGAGCAGACATGAGCTCCCCTTTCATTTGGTAACTTTATGAGTAAAACAAAATGGATATCACAAATGTTTTGCTGGCTGCTATAGAACTAAAAAAATAAATTCATCATATCAATAAAAATAACAATTGGATATCATCTAATGCTTCAAATTGTTTATGGATCATTATGTTATAATTTTTCTAGAAAAAAGTTACCAAAAGAAATATCATTGAATAATGGAATATCAGCTGAAGTCATATACATGCAAAACTGTGATAACACAAACCAATAAAAAAATTTAAATTATCACTGTCAAATATGTTTCTTTTAAAAAGAAAGAACAAAAAAGTAATTAAAAAAGCATAATGATATTTTTATTGATTAACATTTATTAATGTTTTTATTATTAATAATTTCCATTAATATAACTTATTTGGAATTCATTTTCATTTAAAGCAAGAGTTCCCAAGGCCATCAATATTGATCCTGGGTTGATTTGAACTTTCTAGGGGTTTCTCTTTTTGATAAAAAAAAATTGGATTATTGACAACAGAAAAAGAAACCCATTATTACTGCTATTTGTTTTTTACTTCGGAATATTTATTATTGCAATAGGTATCTAATTAAGAAATATAATAATTCCAAAAAAAAAAAAACACTTAATTTGATTAAAACACATTACATAACATACTTGCAAACAAAAAGGTAAAATGTGTCATTAAAAGTGTCACATGTAAAAATGCATGAAAATACATTGTCTCTCAGATGTATTAAAGAAAGTACCAACATGAAAAACAGTCGCACATCTGCACTTGTTCATGATGGGATGAGATGGTGTTCAATATTAGCAGCATCTATCAGTCTTGTATGGTTATGCTTTCATAAATATTATAAATGGATTCTTTTGATTTGACATGTATGTATTTGTTATTTCAACTTTGAATATAATTATTTATTGAGAAGTAATACTACGACAAATGAAAATCAGAGGACACAGTTTATTTATTCAAGCTTGAAGAAAAATGTTATGTTTTAAATAAGTACATAAATTATTTGTTAATAAACGTTTTTATTTCCTATGATAATAATAAAAACGAGCAAAAAATTGCAGATAGTGGAGCTTGGACAAACATTTAGCAATGGGCCTCACATGCAAAAGTCTTTATCAGTAATGCTATAAAACCTGCTTCAGAACAGACATTGATTGCATATCACTGAACATGGATATATGATAATGCAATTCATTAACTTAAAGCTGGACATAGATGGTGTGTTGCCAGATCACCAGGTGCTCCCATATCATTAAATTCAGTTTTCCAAGCTAAATTATTTGGTATTTTCATTTTTATAATTCTGATTAAAATCTTTTGTTGTTGTAATTTTCTTGATGTTTAATTCTGTCTGAAAATGTTGGATTTTTTTACTTGATTTTTATGTTTAATAAAGTGATTTCAATATTTATACTTATTTTGAATTAACATATTTATTTAGTAAATGTCAAAAATTAAAAAAAAAAAAATACTGCGTGTATTTTTTTTGCTTTAATTTTCGTTAGTGCAGGCTTCTATATTAAGTGTCGCACAAGAATGTCATATTCCATAATGCTTTTGGTACTCGGGTATTATTCCTGCAACCTAGGATAGATAGGATGATTATTCACATATGT
This sequence comes from Epiperipatus broadwayi, assembly GCA_028023455.1. Classification (NCBI taxonomy): domain Eukaryota; kingdom Metazoa; phylum Onychophora; class Udeonychophora; order Euonychophora; family Peripatidae; genus Epiperipatus; species Epiperipatus broadwayi. Next base: position 2,050,319 of record JAQFVV010006340.1, read on the forward strand.
GATAAAAGTGTAATCTTGTGAATGTGAAATAAATTCGCGTTTTTTCTCCTCGAAAAACGTGTTTGTGAACGTGCATAAAACCAAACGTTTGTGAACGTGCATAAAACCAAACGTTTTACATGTCAAAACTTATTAGTGTCGTTCGTTTTTAGAGATTATTGCATTCGCTGATTAAAAATGTTGGTTTTTACATTTTAATGTTACTTGTTGTTATTTTTATTTTGTTTGATCATTTTTAATTTCAACTTCTGAGTTTTTATTCAATTCGATCAATGTCCTGAAATTAACACTTATTTTTTGATTTAATAACTGAATTAAAACATTGACTTTGTTAATACTATTGTTTCCTTTAGTCTCTAAAAGTGCTGGATTTTAAAGTAATTTTTGGATATACTAATTGAATTAATTTTTTGAGTGATATTTTTTTAAATTTCGGAATTAAGTTAATACGTTAATTTGTTTATACTGTTGTTTCCTTGTATCTGATCAAAGTGCTGCAACTTACAGTTATTTCTCAAGTCTGAAAACCATCTGATCATATTTGTACAATCTTTTTTTTTTTTTTAAAAAATACAAATTGAAGTAATGCGTTGAGTTTGTTATTTCTGGTTTTTTTTTTTTTTGTCCTTTTATTCGCCTTCATACAAAAAATGTTTTTACTCCTGCTTCTAAAACATTTCATCAAAGTGCTGCAATTTATAGTTATGTTTCTATTTAATAATTGAATTAATTCGTTCACTTCATTACAACTGCTGTTGTTTATTTTTTATCTGTTTAAATTTCTGCAATTTTCAGTTACTTTTCCACTCTATAAAACATCTGTTCAAAGTGCTGCAACTTATAGTTTTTTTTTCCGGTCTCAACCTAGAAAATATAGAACTTTGCAGATGCGTAACATCAACTTCATTGTTGGAGATTTTTGCATTTTCTGATTCCAAATGTTTATTGTTTACATTTTAAAGTTACTTATTTTTATTAATTTGTTTTACCATTTTTAATTTCAGCTTCATTCTTTACCTAGCATCATGTGGCGTATCTTACACAGCTATGACGATACCTTCTTTTCCATGTTGAATGACATCAAGAACGTTTTGCCTCCCATCTAAAAACCATCTCATCCAAGTTCTGAAATTAATACTTATTTTTTATTATTTAGTAACTGAATTAAAATGTTGACTTTGTTAATACTTTTCTTTCCTTTGATCTGCAGAAAGTGCTTTAATTTACCTTTATTTCACGAATCTAACAACAGTCTGATCAGAGTGCTGCAATTACAGTTATTTCTGGAATGACTAATGGAATTAATATATTGAATTTATTATTACTGTTGTTGTTTATTTTTTTATCTGCCTAACGTGCTGCAATTTACAGTTATTTCTCCAGTTAAAAAACTATATGATCAGAGTGTTGCAATTTACAGTTATTGATCTAATTACTAATGGAATTAATATGTTGACTAGATTATTATTACTGCTGTTGTTTTTTGATCTGCTCAAAGTTCTGCTGATTTTCCAATTTCCAGTCTGAAAAGCATCTGTTCAAAGTGCTGCAATTTGCAGTCATTTTTCTAATTACTAATTGAATTAATACGTTGACTTTGGTATCACTGTTGTTTTCTTTTACTTGCTTTGAAATCAATAGCGTTTTTAATTATGTTTACAAAACATCTCATCAAAGTGCTGCAATTTCCAGTTATTTCTCCAATCGAAAAACCTACTGATTATAGTGTTGAAATTTAGAGTTCTTAATATGTTGACTTTTCTGCTCAAAGAGCTTCAGGAATTTACTGTGTTTTTTTCCTTTACTAATTGAATAAATAAGTTGAATTTGTTATTATTGCTGTTTGTTTGTTTTTTTTTGGACGACATTCATTTTAAAAAAAATAATTACCATTGGTTTATTCCAAAAGTTAATTTTTTTGATAAAATTCCATTTTTGATCATGTACTGCACAATCATATGCTCTACAATCATTTTGGATGGACGGTGGAGGGGGGGGGGGCTGACAATCACATATTGTATGCAAGAATTCCATTACAAATTCAAGATCTAAACTACAATACTCTATTTCAGACAGTAAGTAGCCTCTTGTTGAATGTTTTGTGATATGATTTTAAAAACTATTTGTACAAATTTCTGTATTTTTTTTGTTGTAAATCATTTGATTAAATTTAGCATTTAAGCGTCTTCTGCTAGTCGTCTGCGTGTCTATTTCATAGAATTTTTTTTTCCACTTTTAGAAAAATATATTTGTGTTGTGTTAATTTGTGGCAAAAAAAACAGGTACTTTAATTCCAATAAAACGAAAAGTTTGATATCTAGTGAAATATTTAATATCCAGTACTTTATAAATTTATTAATTTGAATAAGTAAAGTAAAATGACTAGTGGATTATTAAAACATTTTGGTAAATGAGTCTGCTGCCAAAACAAGTTTGGAATCTTGATTTAAACAATATGAGAAATATATTTTTTAAGAAAAAAGTGTAACAATATTAAGACTTTTGTTATTTTGTTTAAACAATATATCTTTAACCTTTTTATGACTGTATGCTTTATCATTTATATGTATTACATATCTATTAATTGCAATCTTTAAAAAAGTAGGGGAGATGAATTATAAAATACATGATAGGATATTAGATTTAAGTTGGTAAATGAGAACTATTAAACTTTTATTTCAACCCCCTCAATGATTTCATGCTTATTTCAATAAATTTATATTATTATAATATGCCTAATTCCTTTGATTTTCCTATTGCATCATCATTATAAAATTATTTTATTACACAATGTTGATTCATTAGAGTTGTTTATAGGTTTTAGAATATTTCCAGTGCTTATATATATATGTTAAAACGAAGATTTGCACGGGTTAAATATATAAAATACATATTTTGCGGGTTCATCCGTGTTAAAAACTTTTAATATTAATATACTGACGTTTCGACTTGGTCACACAAGCCATCCACATGGCTTGTGTGACCAAGTCGAAACGTCACTATATTAATATTAAAAGTTTTTAATATGGATGAAACCGCAAAATATGTATTTTATATATATCTTTTATTTTTTTTACGTGTGGTTATGTGTATCAATTGTGTGAGATATATTTTATAGCAGAAGGGAGCTTGAAAGTGTTCGTTCAAATACCTCATATATATATATATATATATATATATATATTGTACCTAACTGAAGTTTCACTTAGTTCCAAGAGGTTATCAAGGTTATCTTAGCTTAACCTTTTGTTTAAAATTTTGGATAAAAAAATAATGATGATAAAAATGGAAATTAGACTAGTTAATTATTAAAACAGGATAAATTAAATATTTTAATATTAGATGGTTTGATAAGGGATATTAGGTAATAATTTAACATAAGCAAATGTTAAAAAAAGAAAATAATGGTGAATTGATAAATAGTAAATATATTCGAAAATAACTACTGTATAATCTATTCTAATGTTTAAAGAATAATAATAAGATATTATTACTAAGTTGGAATAAGTAAGAAATTTTAAAAAAAGAAATGATATGTAAGTTTTTATTAAAAGAAAATAAGAATATTTGTTATTAGTTTTGTAGTTTAGCACTCTAGTTATAAAAGTTAGTTAGATTAAATAATCATTAACATTTTATTGTTGTAATTCTAAAAATAATTTTAAACAATTAATGTAAAGCCCAGACGTATGTGAGAATATGTGCATGCATAGATATGGAAACATAAGAATAAAAAAATTATTTAATTCCAATATTGTTTAAAATAAGTAAATAAAACAAATGTGTGGATAAAATTATTTCAATAAAATATTTAAGGGTTTAGTAAAAGGTATAACTTTGAATTTCATATTTATTACTATTGTGTTGTGTAAAATATCATTATAAAAAATGTTGCATGATATTTGCTAATAATAAAATTTTGACTTTGCAGCTGAAGGTCACATGGTATGGGGAAATTATATTGCTTATGTCAGTAGATTGATTCCACAGCTGGTTTGTCAGAATATTAAAATTTAATAAAAAAATATTTTATTGGTTTGTAAATGAATTGTAGGGGGATAAAAAATTGTGAGATTATATGGAGATCGAGGGTCCATTCAGGGGCTGATCTTGTTTGGTTTCAACTGGTGTGGATCTTAAGAATTTTATTAATAAAAGTAATTTTTTAAAGAACTTGATATTTCTAAAAAAAATACAAGCATGTTTAAAATATTTAAAAACATTCTGTAATGTTGGAGGGCTAAAAAGAAAAGGTAATCCATTTTTCTGACAATTTGAATTTCAGTCGAGGCATAGAAATTATAGTAAAAAATTGTCTAAAGTCAATGAAGTGTTTCACATATTATATGACATTAACCTGTTTAATTTTTTTTACTTGGAAATAAGGTTAAGGAACTAACTATTAATCATTTCCATAGATAAGTGTTAGGTTGTATTAAACTATTTTGAAATTAAAATGTAAATTATTTTGCCTGCTAGATTCAAAGTATATGTAAAAAAGAACAAAAAAAAGAGAATTTTTTTTTAAAGTTTAAAAAATAACATTATAAAGAAGCTGCTATGTTCGATTACAGTGAAACTATAAAGAATGATTTTTTTTTTAAAAAAAAGAAAAGTTATTACTTATATTTTGACATATATAAAAATGATTTTGTTTAGCTAAATGCAAACAGATAATATATACATTTTAAAGGATAATTCTTCACCGTAAGAAAGGACACGTATTTGGAAATAAAACTTTAAAGCAATCTATAATGATTAATAATGAATTAATAGTTATTGAGTATATTATAAATGGTCATACTTGCCAGTATTTAAGAATAACTTTATGACATTAATTATAGCATATAAATGGAGAAGTGTCTTGAACAGTAAAAAAAATTATACTTTCATATTTAAAAGTAAGCAAAGGAAATTAATTTTAAAAAAATAAATATGTCTTGGAATATTATTAGGAAAAGTACTTAAGAAAAACTATATTTCAAAAGAAGCGTTTTCCTAAAAGTGGATAAAGAAATTCAGATAGAAAGATATTATTATTATATGCAATTTTGAACTTAGGATCCTATAAAGAAATTAAAGTGTGTTCAGCTGAAGAATTTATTTTGTTTCATGCTGGCTTAATCTTATTATTTATTTATTTTTAAATTGTTTAAAAAACTATTATTAATGAACTATTGAACATTTTCGTTTGGAAATGATTGTCATGTGTATAAATGTATTAATTGAAGCTTTGAATTTGGATAAATATCTTAACCTGGATAAATTGTCTACACATTATGAAATGGAAAAAATCATAATGGAGTGGAAATATGAACTTGAATTAATGTATTATTTTTATATAGTCTGTTTTATTGGTTTAAAAAAAAAAGAAACCATAAAAATATTTATGCTATTAAATTTTTTGTAACACTTTTTGCATAAATATACAGGTAAACTAAGGTTATAATTTTAAAATGAAATAGGTTTATTTAATGAGCAAACTTTCTTTGCCATTCTTAAGTAGATTTAGTTGACTTATTAAGCATTACATTAGCTAGTTTCTATTTAATAATGTTATTATAGATATTTAAATATCACAGTATTATTTTCATATAAATGGGATGTTTTACTCAATTTTTATTTTAAATTTACTAAAGATGTTTATCAGAGAATATCCATTCATTTGTTTTATGAATGTTATATTAATAATAATTACAAATATTTTATATTCATTGAGAAGTAAATATTCTTGCATTTAATTTACAATTTTAAAAGTCCACTAGTTACTATATTTTAACATTTAATATTTTGTTATGTGTGCATTGTGCCTTGCCTAGAATTTTATATGCATTTAATTTCAAAGCATTTTATACAGTAGTCAGTTGACACATTGTTTCTTTTGTTGGTTTGAACATTGGATATACATTTTGTATTTTTAGACTTCTTAGGAATAACATAATTAATTAAGGTGAAGTATATATCTTGCTATTAGTTAGTATTTGTTAGCCTCAAGAGTTAGGCTTAGTAATAATTTTTGAATATGCTTATGGAGTAGATAAAATCCTCCATCCTTATTGTATTGTATTTCCATGATTTGATAGTGCTTATTCCCAAATAGAGGATATTGTATTGTATTTTTCAGTGATGATTATCACATTTATAAGCATTGGAAATCCCATGAGAGGATTGTGTTTTTCTGGTGGGTGTTCCTGTTCCCAAATGTACTGAAGATGAAATCCAGACATCTTAATTTTGCCTCATAGTTAGGTATTTTGGAAACCACTACATTCATTTTCAGCTCTGAGGAGCCTAGTATTTTTATATTTTTTGCCTATCATTCATGATGACTTAATGCTAATTCTGGCCACAGTAGGTGATGTTGCATTTGTTTTAGATTTGTGATGACAAGATATGCTTGTTTGAGGAAATGTATTTCTTCAGGAAGTTGTAGCTAATTTAAGACGCATAGGTATATCAATGTTTGAATTGTGTTGCTATGATAGTTTTATTACGCACAAGCTAACCGACAATAAGTTATATTTATTTTAAAGTATGTTAAATATGCGTATGGTATAAGTGGCAATTCACACATACTAATTTAATATTTTCATCCAGAATTTTGCCGCTGGATTTGTAAGTCTGTTACATTATTATCTTTAAAATATTGAGGGAATAATTTTAAGTGGACTAAAGTTATTTAAAAAAATATATAACTGATCTCTGATGAATGATTGCCCCATACACTTAATTTAGTTTAGTTTTAATATTAGCTTGATCTGATTTAAACATATATCTAACTATGATATTAGTTTTATCCGTGAAACTAGTGATGATATTTTTAAAAAAAAAATATTGTTGAATATGCTTACTCCAACTTAGCGTTTGTTATGTTTAGGAGTATAAAATTAAGCTTAGGGTTTTCAAGATAATCCTAGTTCTGTGTATCATTCTGATTATTAGATGACAAAATAATGTTATCAATTAGTCTAATAAAGAAGGATGGTAGTGTGCTTATTAAGTACATATAATAATGAAAATTTAAGATTTTAATTTTTTGAGAAAAATATAATTATTAAAAGAAAGTAACAGTGAATAACCTTTTAGTTTAGGTTATTAAGTGTATTAGTGTAAGTTAAATAAAACTGTTAAGAGTCCAAATAATTGTATTAAATCTTAGTGCAGTATTGGCACTGTTTGTATTCTACTACATTTGTAAACATTTCTTCTCATTTTTAATAAACCAAATTATTCTTATTTCAAAAGTTTGTTTTGTTTGTTTTACTTTTATATGAGAATATATTATTGTCTTGGGTTCCAAGTTCACAGAATCTTAAAATGTAAAAGTTATTGAATCTTCAATTCAGAAATTTACAAGTATATTCTAAGTTAACTAAATATAAATAGTAATTAAAGTGAGAATCTACTCACGCTCTCTTTAGAAGTTTTTCAGATTTGCTCATATAAAAGAATTTGAGTCATAGGAATAAGAGGGATTCTTTTTATTCCTGAATAAATGCTATATCTTGGATTGAAGAGGAGAGTATTCATTTATTTACCACTCTCAAAGGTGCAAGCTCAATTAGCTTTAAAGGCTGATATTGGAATGAAATATAATTGCAAGCATGGTGCTAGATAAAATATTTGCTTATTTACTCATAATTAAGTTTCAGTAAGAATGACATCTAGTAAATTCTAAGTAATTACACTGAAGTCATTCAGTCAAAAAACATCGTAAATACTAATTTAAAGTGAGAATCTACCCACGCTCTCTTCAGAAGTTCTTCAGATTTGCTCATATAAAAGAATTTGAGTCATAGAAATAAGAGGGATTCTTTTAATCCCTGCATAAATGCTATATCTTGGATTGAAGAGGACAGTATTCATTTATTTAACAGTCTCAAAGAAGCATGCTCAATTAGCTTGAAAGGCTGATATTGGAATGAAATTAATATTGTCTTTTAAATTTTTAAAAAAAGCTATGTTAAAGTAAATGATTGTCATATTGAATCATAAATAGAGATAATTGCATTAGAGCAGATACCTAATTAAATATTTAGTTAAAAGTTTATTTATTTTTAAATTATCGGTATATCTTGCAGACTAAAGATTATGCAATATCAGATTAACAGTATTAGTACTTCAGAAGAATATTTTATTTAATATTATTTTAGGAGCTGCACTTTATCTTATATTTACTGCACATCATCTATCATCATCTTAAATCTGATATATTTAAAGAATTCTAATTCATTTACATTTGTGGTCTTAGTGGTTATCTGTGAGTATGGAAAGGCATTAAAAGAACCCTTGCTCTTTTCTTTACTTAGTAATATCTTATATAATAGGCCATTATTAGTTAAATTTAAATTGATTCATTAAATTTTGTGAATTAATACTTGTTTTGTTTATTATTTTAAGATTGAACATGTTATAATTATTTTATGGTCAGCTAAGATGTCATTTATTTATTAATCATAATAATTCTTTATTAAGCAACTTAACTTAAATTTTAATTTTACACAAGAGTGTTAGTTTTAAAATCCCTGAGGTTATTTACTCATGTTGTTTTAGTAAATATAATTCTGTAAGATAATATTTTAAAGCAAAGCATCATAGGTCTTATTCAGAAAGTGTATAATCTAATGGTAGGACTAATATGTTATACATTGATTAGTAATTTTAGATAATCTTTTGTATGGTTTATTAAAATATTAATATGCTGTAGTAGTTATAGTTCATCAGTATTGGATTTGATCTTTATTTGATTATACATCTCTGGATCATCATCTTTTTTCTTTAAATTTATTGTAGCCCCACTGAGCTGAGTCATTTAGAGTCTCTCATTTATATTTTATTTCATTTCATTTCAATTTTATTCCATATCTTTTCATGTCATTTCTTTCTATCATCTCATTTCAATTCTCTCTCCTTTATTCCATTTTCTTCTTATATCTCTCTTTCATATCTTTCTATCATCTCAGCTATTTAAAACATTCATTAAGAGTTTCTTCTATCATCTCATTTCATTTCTCTCTCCTTTATTACATCTTATATCTCTTTTTCATATTTTTCCATCAACTCATTTCTTTTCTCTCTCCATTACATATATTATTTCTATTACTTTTCCCCATTTCTTTTCTTCCTCGATTCTTTTCTTTTCCATCATTTATCCTTACCATTATCATTATCTCCATTTCATTATTAGTATTATATTTCTTTTTCTCTTTCTCTTCTTTCTTTCTCACATCCCTCTCTCCTTTCATTAAGGTACAATGTACATCTCTCTCTATACCTCCCTTATCATCTGCTCCCTCTTAGTATTCCACATACCTTTAATCATCATCATGTTTACATCCATTTCATAATTTTCTCACACTCCTTTCTCATTTCATTATTAGCATTTTCTTCTTTTCTCTCTCTCTTTTCTCTTTATCACACCCCCATATCATTCTAGTTAGGTTACAATTGGCACCCAACATGGGGCCTTGATTAAGCATGTAGGTCTCAATTTATGCTGTGAAAATCTGTATTAGATGTTGATAGATTTTTTGTAGATTTTATTGACTTCGTTTGGAGTCATTATTTTGTTAATGCCCTATTGTATAGGTCTCAGTTGAATGGCTTAGGCCTGTGTTTGAGGTTGAAAGGTATTAGTTGGATTTAGCTGACTTGGTTTGGATTCATTTTGCTATTCAGATTTTATACAAATTTTTCAATTTACTAGATGAAATCGAATTAAATAAGCTAGTTACTTAGTCTAGTTAAAGCTAGTTAGAATCAACATGTCTAAATTAAAGACAAGTTTTGAAGATATTAATATATTATCATTGATAAGTGCAGTTTATGAATTATTATCATAAAAGTAAATAATTGACTCTGTATTGCATTTACTGATATTATGTTATTAGGGTATCTGAATTATCTGTTATTTGATACTTATTATTTTGTTAATCAAGTGTATTAACAAATCATTATTTTTATTTATTAATGTTTGTTGAACAATGGTGAACCAAGACTCAATTAAAAGTGAATGAAACATATAATATGGGAGTTATAAGAATAAAATATTTTTATTGAATCATTGTTGCTGTGGTTTTAATTGTATTGATTGTTAGGAGATGTCAGAAATGGATACCTTATTATTATTATATTTATTGCAATTTAAAAAGAGTATCATTAAAGTATTAAAGAAATAAAATATTATGGAGAGCCACATACGAACCATAGATATATTTGATAGTTTAGGGGAGTTTTCACATTATCCCACACTGAACACTCTAACCCTTAATTTAGAGGATGAGTTATTAAATGAAAATATAAATACAAGTGTTATTAGTTCAGGAATTATTAAAGTTGATAATAATCTGATACAAAATATGATGTCAAATTTCGAAAGAATGTTTCAAGATTTTAAAGAGGAATTGATGAAAATTAGAGAAGAAGATAGAGAGGAATCTCAGAAAGTCAGTGAAAATTGTATTTAAAACTTGATCAGCAGAGAGAAAAATTAAATTTAAAATTAGATCAGCAGAAAGAAGTTAGTGAAAAGTTAACTTTAAAATTTGTTCAGCAGAGACAAGATTTTAGAAAAATTAGAGAAGATAGGGAAGCAGGCACAGAAGTTACTAAAGTAGATGATAAAATATAGATGAAGAAAAACCAGATATTAAGTTGATAGATGTTCAGGAGGAAAGTAAAAGATTGATAGATGCTCCCAATAAGAATCCTCAGTTATTTACTGAACAAGCTAATACAAAAAATGAATTGGTTTATGGAGAAAATGAAGATCAACAAGAAAGTAATAAGATAGTTAATCAAGATGTTGAGGTAATAGTTGTTAAGTTAAAAAAGACAGAAATTACCCAGTTTGTAGAGAAGGTTAATGTAAAATTAAATATTTCTAACCATTCCAAAGAAATTGGTTTGAGGCAATCTAGAGAAATTAATCAATCTGTAGAAATAGTTAGTACAGATAAAGAAGTAACTAAAGAACTTGTGAAATTAATTGATGATGAGATGGAAAACCAAGAAGTTACACAGTTTGTAGAAGTTAGGAGTGATGTAGAAATAATTAAAGAACATGTGGTATTAAGTAATAATGAAGTAAGTAAAATTAATGTAAAATTTAAAGATAAATTAAGAATGATATTTTATAAAAATATTCGGTTGTATTCTCATCCTTGGTGTTCACCTTAAGGTGGCATTGATGCTAATCGAAAACATATACATATAATAATTCCGGGCCGGACCTAAATGATCGATTTGATCTAAAAAGTTATGATTTCTTAGATTTGTAATAAAATATTCTACTAACTAATACTATTATATGATGTTAGTTTTTTTTTCATTTTTGTACATGTTTATTAATCTTATCTTGTTTTTGAGTTTGTGTGTCTTTAAAGTTACGGCGTTTTTCTAATTTTTTGACTTTACGTCTGTCTTTTTAAAGTTACGATCTTTTTTTTTTGCAAGAGTAAATCAATAATTTTATTCAAAAGCAAGATGTAATAAGTAAATGTTTATTATTCTTAATTTTTTTTTAAGTTTGTGTGTGTATCTTTAAAGTTACGGGGCTTTTTCTAATTTTTTTTTTGGGACTTTATGTGTGTGTTTTTAAAGTTACGGTATTTTTTTTCCCAAGAGGAAATCAATAATTTGATTCAAAAGCAAGATGTAATAAGTCAATGTTTATTAATCTTAGGATTGTTTTTGAGTTTGTGTGTGTCTTTAAAGTTACAGGGCTTTTTTTTTACATTTTTTTTTGACTTTATGTGTGTCTTTTTTTTAAAAGTTACGGTACTTTTGGTCAATAATAAATCAATCATTTTATTAAAAAAGCAAGATGTAATTCTAAATCTATCAAAAGTAACGTAATTTATATACTACAATTTAGAATTGATACCCGACTACTATTAGTAAGTACCGTCATTAAAAGACTCGATTGAAAAATGATACCCGACTAATTTCCGTTTTCTTTTTTTTTTTGGGGGGGGGGGGGCAGTAATGAATCAGAAAGTGGGTTGTTTTTGTTAAGTCTGTCTATATAAAAAGGGTACCGTTATTGAAATACTAAATTTAAAAATGATAGCTGACTAATTTGCATTTCTTTTGACAGTAATTAATCAGACAATGGGTTTCTTTTTGGTAAATCTTGTGTATATATAAAAACAAACAAACCGTAATTCAAAGACTCCATTGAAAAAAATCAAACCACATTGAGTTTGCTTTTTTTTTTTAAAGATGGTAATTAATCAGGAACTGGGTTGTTTTTGTTAGTGTGTGGATATAAAAACTAATCTTATTTTGAAATAATAAATGTAACAAAACAAAAAAAAAATAATACCCGACTAATTTTATTTTTCTGACAAGTAATTCCTAATAGTTAGACAGTGGGTTGTTTTTGTTTGTGCGTATATATATATATAGCGAAAGTAACTGGTCATGGACGAATTCTCACAAAAACGGTACTTTTTGCATGATCCTTTAATTTTTTTTTCCGTTCGCACCCTTAAAAGCAATTTTTGAGGGTTACCCCTTCGTAATGGAATCTTCAGGACATTATTACCAAACTTACAACAGTAAAGTAAGTTACAACACATTAAAAAATAGACGTCTTATGAAATTAAAAAAAGTACGACCGCTTCAAAGACACACACTCTCACACGAAACTACAGAGAAAATAGATATTCTACTATTATGAGAAAATGATGAACAAAATCGACTACTATGGTAGCCGATCAAGGCATTTCTTTTTCGTTGCTTTTAGCATAGAAAAAAAAGCCATAACCAGCAGCCGTCGACAACTCGTTCTGTGTTTTATCATAGAAAGAAGTCTATTTGTGTTGGCTTCTGTCGCTGTCTCCTCCTCTGTCCAACATAATGTGAGGACTTTTCTGCATTTATAATGTAGAAAAATTCCTCTTTGGTTGGGTGAAGGCCGGTGAAATGGTATATTTCTAGGAATTTACCTAGAAGTAGTGACATCTGAAGGCCAATACCAAGGATGAGAAAAAAACCAAATATTATTAAGGAAAAGATTGATCCTAAAAGAGATTTAGTAAAAACTAGTGTTAAACTTAAGAGAGCAAAATAAATTTTGGTCAATGTTGTTTATTTAAAAAAGACTAAAGAATATGTGGAATTAGTAAATAAAGAAGTGGATGAAATTAATGTAAACTTTAAGGACAAGTTCAGAGACATATTTAATTTGAATATTCATAAGAAAGATATAAACCCAAAAAAATATTTGAAAAAAGTTAAAAGCAAATTCAAGAAATAAAACAGAAAGTTGATCAGTGATATTAATTTTAAAAGATCCAGAAATAAAATACTGGAGAAGATAAAAGCCAAGGTTAGACTAAAGAGGGGTGAAATAATGTCTTTTAAAGAAAGGTTAGTTAGGATAAAGGAAGTGAAAAATGCAAAGGCCAAATTTAAATGTGATAGAATGCCAGATTTAGGGAAATTTTTGGTAAGGAGTATTGCTTTAATGCAATGAAAAGTAGAAATAAAGAGTTGAAGAAGAGGTATGTACAATGCCAGAAGTTTAATACATTATCCCAAGAAAATTTAAATTTTGTAAAGCTAGTATATTAGTTAAAAATGCAAGTTAGAGACAATGTTTGTCAAACATAGCTATTAATTATTAGTTGGTAATAAAAAGAGCACGTATGTTTAAATTATAATTACTGTTATTTTTATAATATTGTTTTTTTTTCTCTAACGAAGAGAAAATTGTACCTAACTGAAGTTTCACTTAGTTCCAAGAGGTAATCAAGGTTATCTTAGCTTAACCTTTTGTTTAAAATTTTGGATAAAAAAATAATGATGATAAAAATGGAAATTAGACTAGTTAATTATTAAAATAGGATAATTTAAATATTTTAATAATATTAGTTGGTTTGATAAGGGATATTAGGTAATAATTTAACATAAGCAAATGTTAAAAAAAGAAAATAATGGTGAATTGATAAATAGTAAATATATTCGAAAATAACTACTGTATAATCTATTCTAATGTTTAAAGAATAATAATAAGATATTATTATTATTTTGGAATAAGTAAGAAATTTTTAAAAAAGAAATATGTAAGTTTTTATTAATATAAAATAAGAATATTTGTTATTAGTTTTGTAGTTTAACACTCTAGTTATAGAAGTTAGTTAGATTAAATAATTGTTAACATTTTATTGTTGTAATTCTAAAAATAACTTTAAACAATTAATGTAAAGCCCAGATGTATGTAAGAATATGTGCATGCGTAGACTTGGAAACATAAGAATAAAAAAATTATTTAATTCCAATATTGTTTAAAATAAGTAAATAAAACAAATGTGTGGATAAAATTATTTCAATGAAATATTTAAGGGTTTAGTAAAAGGTATAACTTTGAATTTCATATTTATTACTATTGTGTTGTGTAAAATATCATTATAAAAAATTGTTGCATAATATTTGGTAATAATAAAATTTTGACTTTGCAGCTGAAAGTCATGTGGTATGGGAAAATTATATTGATTATGTCAGTAGATTGATTCTACAACTGGTTTGTCAGAATATTAAAATTTAATAAAAAAATATTTTATTGGCTTGTATATGAATTGTAGGTGGATGAAAAATTGTGAGATAAAATGGAGATCAAGGGTCCCTTCAAAGGCTGACCTTGTTTGGATTCAACTGGTGTGGATCTTAAAAATTTTATTAATAAAAGTATTTTTTTAAAGAACTTGATATTTCTAAAAAAAATACAAGTATGTTTAAATAAATTAAAATTGTCCTGTAATGTTGGAGAGCTAAAAAGAAAAGGTAATCCATTTTTCTGACAATTTGCATTTCAGTTGAAGCATAGAAATTATAGTAAAAAACTGTCTAGAGTAAATGAAGTGTTTGACATATTATATGACATTAACCTGTTTAATTTTCTTTACTTGGAAATAAGGTTAAGGAACAAGCTATTAATCTCTTCCATAGATAAGCGTTCGGATGTATTAAACTATTTTGAAAATAAAATGCTAATTATTTTTCCTGTTAGATTAAAAGTATATGTAAAAAAAAACAAAAAAAAAAAAGAATTTTTTTTAAAGTTTAAAAAAGAACATTCTAAAGAAGCTGCTACATTCGATTACAGTGAAGCTATAAAGAATGATTTTTTTTTAAAAAAAAGGAAAAGTTATTACTTATATCTTGACATATATAAAAATTATTTTGTTTACCTAAATGCAAACAGATAATATATTCATTTTAAAGGATAGTTCTTAGTTACACCATAAGAAAGGACACGTATTTGGAAATAAAACTTTAAAGCAATCTATAATGATTAATAATGAATTAATAGTTATTGAGTACATTATATATGGTCATACTTGCCAGTATTTAAAAATAACGTTATGACATTAATTATAGCATATAAACAGAAAAGTGTCTTGAACAGTAAAAAAATTTATACTTTCATATTTAAAAGTGGGCAAAGGATATTAATTTTAAAAAAATAAATACGTCTTGGAATATTATTAGGTGAAGTACTTAAGAAAAACTATATTTTAAAAGAAGCATTTTCCTAAAAGAGTATAAAGAAGTTCAGGTAGAAAGATATTATTATTATTATTATTATTATTATTATTATTATTATTATTATTATTATTATTATTATTATTATTATTATTATTATTATTATTATTATTATTATTATTATTATTATTATTATTATTATTATTATTATTATTATTATTATTATTATTATTATTATTATTATTATTATTATTATTATTATTATTATTATTATTATTATTATTATTATTATTATTATTATTATTATTATATGCAATTTTGAACTCGGGATCCTATAAATAAATTAAAGTGTGTTCAGCTGAAGAATTTATTTTGTTTCATGCTGGCTTAATCTTATTATTTATTTATTTTTAAATTGTTTAAAAAACTATTATTAATGAACTATTGAACATTTTCGTTTGGAAATGATTGTCATGTGTATAAATGTATTAATTGAAGCTTCAAATTTGGATAAATATCTTAACCTGGATAAATTGTGTACACATTATGAAAAGGAAAAAATCATTATGGAGCGGAAATATGAACTGGAATTAATATATATATATAGTCTGTTTTATTGCTTTAAAAAAAAGAAACCATAAAAATATTTATGCTATTAAATTTTTTGTAACACTTTTTGCATAAATATACAGGTAAACTAACGTTATAATTTTAAAATGAAATAGGTTTATTTAATGAGCAAACTTTCTTTGCCATTCTTAAGTAGATTTAGTTGATTTATTAAGCATTAGATTAGCTAGTTTCTATTTAATAATGTTATTATAGAGATTTAAATATCACAGTCTTATTTTCATATAAATGGGTTGTTTTACTCGATTTTTATTTTAAATTTACTAAAGACGTTTATCAGAGAATATCCATTCATTTGTTTCATGAATGTTATATTAATAATAATTACAAATATTTTATATTCATCAAGAAGTTAGTATTCTTGCATTTAATTTACAATTTTAAAAGTCCACTAGTTACTATATTTTAGCATTTAATATTTTGTTACATGTGCATTGTGCCTTGCCTAGAGTTTTATAAGCATTTAATTTCAAAGTATTTTTTACAGTAGTCAGTTGACACATAGTTTGCTTTGTTGGTTCGAACATTGGATATACATTTTGTATTTTTAGACTTCTTAGGAATAACTTAATTAGTTAGTATTTGTTAGCCTCAAGAGTTAGGCTTAGTAATAATTTTTGAATATGCTTATGGAGTAGATAAAATCATCCATCCTTATTGTATTGTAATTCCATGATTTGATAGTGCTTATTTCCAAAAAGAGGATATGTGCTTTTCTGGTGGGTGTTCCTTTTCCCAGATGTACTGAAGATGAATTCCAGACATCTTAATTTTGCCTCATAGTTAGGTATTTTGGAAATCACCACATTCTTTTCCAGTTCTGAGGAGCCTAGTATTTTTATATTTTTTGCCTATCATTCATGATGACTTAATGCTAAATCCACCACAGTATGTGATGTTGCATTTGTTTTAGATTTTTGATGACAAAATATGCTTCTTTGAGGAAATGTATTTCTTCGGGTAGTTGTAGCTAATTTAAGGTGCATAAGTATATCAATGTTTGAATTGTGTTGCTATGATAGTTTTATCACACACAAACTAACCAACAATAAGTTATATTTATTTTAAAGTATGTTAAATATGCATATGGTATAAGTGGCAATTCACACATACTAATTTAATATTTTCATCCAGAATTTTGCCGCTGGATTTGTAAGTCTGTTACATTATTATCTTTAAAACATTGAGGGAATAATTTATGTGGACTAAAGTTATTTAAAAAAAAATTATAACTGATCTCTGATGAATGATTGCCCCATACACTTAATTTAGGTTAGTTTTAATATTAGCTTGTTCTGATTTAAACATATATGTAGCTATGATATTAGTTATATCCGTGAAACTAGTGATGATATTTTTTTTTTTAAAAATATTGCTGAATATGCTTACTCCAACTTAGCGTTTGTTAGGTTTAGGAGTATAAAATTAAGCTTAGGGTTTTCAAGATAAACCTAGTTCTGTGTGTCTTTCTGATTATTAGATGACACAATAATTTTATCAATTAGTCTAATAATGAAGGATGGTAGTGTACTTATTAAGTACATATGATAATGAAAATTTAATATTTTTTTTGAGAAAAATATAATTATTAAAAGAAAGTAACAGTGAATAATCTTTGTAGGTAATTAAGTGTATTAGTGTAAGTTAAATAAAACTGTTAAGAGTCCAAATAATTGTATTAAATCTTAGTGTGGTATTGGCACTGTTTGTATTCTACTACATTTGTAAACATTTCTTCTCATTTTTAATAAACCAAATTATTATTATTTCAAAAGTTTGTTTTGTTTGTTTTACTTTTATATGAGAATATATTATTGTCTTGGGTTCCAAGTTCCCAAAATCTTAAAATGTAAAAGTTATTGAATCTTCAATTCAGAAATTTACAAGTATATTCTAAGTTAAATAAATATAGTTAATATTGTCTTGAAAATTAAAAAAAAAGTTATATTAAAGTAAATGATTGTCACATTGACTCATAAATACAGATAATTGCATTAGAACAGATACCTGATTAAATTTTTAGTTAAAAGTTTATTTATTTTTAAATTATCGGTATATCTTTCAGACTAAAGATTATGCAATATCAGATTAACAATATTAGTACTTCAGAAGAATATTTTAATTAATATTATTTTAGGAGCTGCACCTTATCTTATATTTACTGCACATCATCTATCATCATCTTAAATCTGATATATTTAAAGAATTCTAATTCATTTGCATTTGAGGTCTTAGTGGTTGTCTGTAAGTATAAAAAGGCATTAAAAGTACCCTTGCTCTTTTCTTTGCTCAAGTAATATCTTAGATAATATGTCATTATTAGTTAAATTTAAATTGATTCAATAAATTTTGTGAATTAATATTTGTTTTCTTTATTATTTTAAGATTAAATATGTTATAATTATTTTATGGTCAGCTAAGATGTCACTTATTTATTTATTAATCATAATAATTCCTTATTAGGCAACTTAACTTAAATTTTAATTTTACACAAGAGTGTTAGTTTTAAAATCCCTGAGGTTATTTACTCTTGTTGTTTTAGTAAATATAATTCTGTAAGATCATATTTTAAAGCAAAGCATCATAGGTCTTATTCAGAGAGTGTATAAACTATTGGCAGGACTAATATGTTAAGCATTGATTAGTGATTTTAGATAATCTTTTGTATGGTTTATTAAAATATTAATATGCTGTAGTAGTTATAGTTCATCAGTATTGGATTTGATCTTTATTTGATTATACATCTCTGGATCATTATCTCTTTTCTTTAAATTTATTGTGGCCCCACTGAGCCAAGTCGTTTGGAGTCTCTCATTTATATTTTATTTCATTTCATTTCAATTTTATTCCATTTCTTTTCATGTCATTTATTTCTATCATCTCATTTCATTTCTCTCTTCTTTATTCCATTTTCTTCTTATATCTCTCTTTCATATCTTTCTATCATCTCAGCTATTTAAAACATTTGTTAAGAGTTTCTTCTATCATCTCATTTCATTTTTCTCTTCTCTATTCCATCTTCTTCTTATATCTCTCTTTCATATCTTTCCATCATCTCATTTCTTATTTTTTCCATTACATATATTATTTCTATTACTTTTCCCCACTTCTTTTCTTCCTCGATTCTTTTCTTTTCCATCATTTATCCTTACCATTATCATTATCTCCATTTCATTATTAGTATTACATCTCTCTTTCTCTTCTTTCTTTCTCACATTTCTATCTCCTTTCTTTTAAGATACAATGTACATCTCTCTCTATACCACCCTTATTATCTGCTCCCTTTTACTATTCCATGTACCTTTCATCATCATCATGTTTACCTCCATTTCATAATTTTCTCACACTTCTTTCTCATTTCATTACTAGCATTTTCTTCTTTTCTTTCTCTCTTCTCTTTATCACACCCCCATCTCCTTCTAGTTAGGTTACAATATATATATATATATATATATATATATATATATATATATATATATATATATATATATATATATATATATATATATATATATATATATATATATATATATATATAATAACCTCTGTCTTCTTCACTTATTCACTTTATTAGAATTATAAATGCCCAGGCGCCAATTCTATACAAGATAGAATAAAATTTATAACTGTAATTGCTTTTTAAACTTATTTAAAAGATTCTTATACTATAATTTTTTATGGCTTAGCTCAGTTGAGGTTATAGGATATGGTATTCATATAGGATGCAAATAAGAGTAATAGAACATTTATGGATAACAATTCTGTAACACTAATTTAATCATATGCCACACATTTATTCAATTACAAAAACTATTGCAAAATTATCAATTATCACATTTATTATAGGATAGACAATGATGAAGACCGGGTACTTTATATCCACATCACCACCTATTCTAAGCAAAGTAAAATATAATATTGGCACTGTAATATTGGGATCTATCAACTGTAGACAAATTAAATAAATTTGACTTATACTGGCAAATCTAGATATTCTATAACTATGTTATGTTAACCATATGTGTGTGTGTAGAAATGGACAATCAAACATATAATAAAAACAATTCATATGGGACATTAATTCTATAAAACATTTATTGAAAATCAAAGACAAAATAAATATAACAAAAAATTTTATTTTATACACCTTACTAACCAATTACTTTTCTCCTGCAGGAAAACCAAAATTGACTAATATTTAATATATGAATCATATATTTTCAAATATGTGCATTTTTATAACATTGTAAATATAATGTATTTCTAAAACATACTTTTATTAGCTTATTTATAAAATACATAGTACAACAAATTATTCATTTTTATACATATTATAAAAGTTTATGAAACATTTATTTGTTATGATCAGTGTATATCATCTCACATTAACAAAACAAAAATCAAGAAAGGCAGGGGAAAACAATAACCAAACACTTACACCTATATATGTGAGAGTTAAATAATATCTCCAAACTCAATCTAAATAATCTAATCATCCCTCGACCATTTATACCTCCGAATACACTCAATACATTTCCTACATAAACAAACTTATAACAGACAAGGTTTTAATTATTTATTTTTTTAAATAAACTTCATTAAAAAAGTTGAAGCATAATAAATACAATTTTAAAAAAATAATAATTTATAGCATCACGCACACATCCGAATATATATAATCACCTATAATATAGTTTCTAGATCATATAAAATAATAGATTATCATATTATAATAATAATAAGTTACATTGTTTTGTTTCTTAAAAGAAAACAAAAAAAAAATTGGTTATACATTTATTATAAGCAATAATGAAAAATACTTATCAGTATCCAATCATTACATGTTAAGTTTTTTTTTTAAAAATTTGAAAGTTGAGTGAAACATACATATCAATTTCAAAGAAAACAGTAAATTATAACATAAAAAATGTTTATCCGATTGTTAAAGCATAATTTGTTAGGAATGACAATAGTCTTTTTTTTATCCTAGAATTCCGTGATAGGCGTTATAAATAACATCTGCATGCATTGGAATTATTTTATTATATATGTGTGAATAGCAAAGTTATACTGTATAAAATTATCCTCTTGATATAAGATTAAATGGATAAACTCTTTCATTTTAAATTTTATTTTGCAGAATGTTCATAGAAAATTTTTAAAATTGAAAACACACATCAAGCGTTTAATTATAGCATTTAATAAGAAAATATTAGCTAGCTTAATTTTAAACAATTTTATCATTCTGATATTATTTATTTTTGGTAATACTTTAAAATAAATCATAATTACTTAGCTTACATAACATCCAGGCATTTTAAAGGTAGTGAACATGGATCATTATTTGACAGAAATTTGGAGCTGGCTTCCTTTTGGGAGTTTATCTCTTCATTTTTATATTATTCCAGTAGTGTAATAGAAAATCCTCCACAGGTATATTATCAGAATCCTCACAATGTTTTTTTTTTTATTTGTTCTAATACTCTTAGAGAGTTATTGATTCTTTTAAGCTTTTTTTTATATCTTCTTCCTTGGAATTTTTTTATAGTTTCCTTCAAGTTTTAAACTTTCTCTCTCTCCCCACTTACACCCTCTGTCTTTCATATTACAATCAACTTTGGAAGTGTGCCAGAATTTTTACTTATAAAATTTTAACAATACAATATTTGAATGGAATAAAACATAATAATAAAAAAATATTAAATATTAATTTACAAATGTTATTCACTAATATACAAATAATCTTTATCATTTTAAATATAAGATTATGAACAATACATAATTAGTAAATAATAAATAAAATATAGAAAAGAAAATTCTAATTAATAATATATCTATGTATCTGCTTATTATGACATGTAAATTTTTCTACTACATACAAACATCCCTGATGTTGTTCATCATCCTCTTCTACTACCAAACATATATAATCCAAAACTCTACCAATCAGTACACCCAATTAAAGTTTTAGTTTTTTTTTAAATTCTAATTTTAACTAGCAAATTACATCACAATTCATTTTTCTCAGATAACTATCTTTAGCCATTGTTAACACAAATGTGAACTTCCCACATTTCTTCCTCGTGCCAACCTGGAAGATCATAGTCCTTCCTCCTTATGAAAGAAAAATGAATTGGATAACAACAATCACTATTAATAGCACATCAAATTTTACTCTCAGATTATTCCAAAATTAGAAAATTATGTTGGTTGAATAAACATAAAACAATAAAACATTTAATGTTTTTACAAACACATGTTTATATTACTTTTTAGCATCATTAAATAAGCAAGAAAAAAATAACTAAATTCTATATTGAACAATATGTATAACTTTTATTAATCATGTCTTGCAGGATATGGAATCAAACTGCGAGCATTTTAAGTAACTTTAAACCTTGCTCGATTATTCTTTATTTCCTTTCTTCTGACAAGTTTATCTCCACGAGACTTTATCTCAACCTTCTTTAGTCTAGTTTTTACCGTTCTGTGTTCTATCATTTTATTTCTGGATGTCTTTATACACTTTACATTTACTTTCTTTAGTTTGATTTTAGCCTTTCCAACTGTTTTTTCTTCATCAACAATCTTTCTACCAAGATTTAAATTAACTAACTTTTCATTTATTATTTTAAATTTGACTTTTGCTTTCCCAATATCTCTTATATAATCTGCACCTTTATTAAGATAACTTATCTTAACCTTCTCTCTACTCATCTCTTTGAATTTTACTTTAATTTTCTTCATATGTTTATTGTGATTAATTACCTCTGTCATAAAATCTACGTTAGTTTTCTTCTTACTTTTACATTTAAGCTTTACTTAGGCTTTGCCTAAATCTCTTTCCGGATTAATAACTTTTCTAAGAAAATTTAAGTCAAACATCTTTGTATTCTTAATTTTACATTTTATTTTCACTTTACCAACTTCTCTACCATGACTAACACTTTCTATTAAACATTTCATACTATATATTACATGTTTAGTATCTCCATAAAATATTTTTTTTAAAAAACATTCATCTTCACCTTATGTTCTAAATAATCAAGAACACACTTTAAATTGATGTTTTCATTTTTATTTCTAAACTTATTTCTGGTGATATCAGTAACCTTCAGCAATTCATTCTCCAAAGTTTCTAGATATTTCATGTCTAAGGAAATTATTTCTGTCTTCATTGATTTATTAATTTCTTTCTCTATCAAGATTCTTCTTGAAATTTTTAAGCACGTCTATATCTTCAATTTTCTCTAATTTTGTGTCCTCATTAACTTTTTCTCTAAGTTCTTTGTATACATTTATTTCATCTCTGGCTAAACTAACATTTTATTAATCTGCATAACTTGGTCATTAATATTCTCTTGCATTTCTAGCTACATTTTGGGTATTTCTAATCTTGCTTCTAGCTTTGTTTCTAGTTTCACTTCTAATTTTATCTCTGACATTTCAGACTTTATTTCAACCATCAACTCCTCTGATTTCTTTTGACTCCATTTTATTTCTATTGCTATCTCTGATTCCTGACTTTTTACTTTCTCCTCCACAACTTGCATCTGCCTGACTATACTAGCTTTTATTTCTACCATTTCTGACTTCATTTCTGAAACTTCCAATTTTATTTCAGCCATTCTCTCCTCTGACTTATCTTGATTCAATTTTATTTCTTTTAGTTCTGACTTCAATTCTACAAACATCTCTTCTGACCTTTCTCTATCTTCTACTCGACCAGACTTTAGTTCTCTTAATTCTGATTTCAATTCTGCTTGACCTGACTTTAGTTCTTCTTTTAATTCTGATTTTAATTCTGTGTGACCTGACTTTAGTTCTTCTCTTAATTCTGATTTTAATTCTACAAAAAACGATTTGGCCCACATCGACATCCCATCATCTGTGGTTTTAAATATAGTATCTCTAATCTTACTAAACTCTCCATATGACATATCTATAGCTTCATTTCCTGATTCAAGGTCAGGGGACATCACAACAATGTCTGGAGATGGCGTCTCTTGAGACCCACCCAAACTATCATATAAGCTAAACTCTTCCATTTTATAATCTCTTAAAAATTTATTAATACTACTTAAAGAAAATAAGGTTTACCAGCTCCAACCTCCACCAAACCAACAATTCAAATTCACCATCATTACGTAAAACCACATAAAATTTTCACAATTTTATTTTCCCATACAACGTTTGATTTTCCACACACACATAGACAAGAAGACATTAAATTTTAATTAGATAGCTAGCTGAAATTACAAATTAAATTTTACATGATCCACCATAGTAATATTACAAACTACACCAATTCAAATTACTGATAAAAGAACAAAATAATTTAAACATGTTCATTTATCTTTATGCTATGTTGGGTGCATTCAAACCCCCCCCCCCCCAATGAATTTTATAACCAAAATAAAATTAATGATGACATGCATTTCTATGACAACTGATATACTATTTTTAATTAAATATGGAAGACGCTAACCTTTGCATAAGAATATAGAAAATAGCCTTTTAAGAATGAGCTATATATTCGAGTTATATACTCATCCATTCTTCTAAAGATTCAACAGATACTGACATCCAAAAGAATAATTATCAGTTCACAATTTTGAGATAGATAAAAGAATTCCATCACTGCTCTTAAAACAGACAATGCTCCATGAACACTCTGATGATCGTCCCACTTTAGTCACTCTAAGCTACTACAACCCATAATATTTTACTACAAACCCTATCACACTACCCTGCTTGAATCTAAGTCTTAGGGGATATTTATAAAATATTGTCTTGCTCATCTTTGGGAGACTTAGAGACAAATATTACATATATATTATAAAGAACTATGCCTTGCTTTCTCTGGAGTCTTAAAGGCAAAATCATGGCAGGTGTACTGTTAACTGCTTCATGGAAACTTATATCTGATATTATAAGTTGGGTTAGAGCAGTGAATGAAAACAATCAATCACCAGTGATATGAATACACCATATCCTTAAAACAATAACAAAAACTCTCCATCCATCACCAAAACTTGCAACACAACCAACAAAACTCCAACAATCAAGCATTCTATTTAACCATCAAAATTATAGACTTTCTATAACAGAAATGTTCTGAATGTGAACATCAATAATCCTATGCTTGTCTGGCAGCAATGCTATATTTTATTGACAAGCAAAATATCAA
Source organism: Epiperipatus broadwayi (assembly GCA_028023455.1). Lineage (NCBI taxonomy): Eukaryota > Metazoa > Onychophora > Udeonychophora > Euonychophora > Peripatidae > Epiperipatus > Epiperipatus broadwayi. The sequence continues at coordinate 2,075,628 of JAQFVV010006340.1, forward strand.
AAAATTAAAATAATGCTATCAACTTTAACATTTACTATAAGTTGTGATATTTATATAGCTTTAAAATTAAAACTAATTTGTTTCATGGCTGTATTTATTTATTTTACATAAAAATGTTGTTTTTTAACTATACATCTGACATTAATAGATCTACTACACATCTTTCAAATATTGGCTTATTTCAAACCTTAGTTAATGCTCCATTTATCTCTAGTTCCATTTTGTCAAACATTTCTAATAATCTTCCAGATTGATATAAGAAAAATCCTTGAATAAGAAAACTGCCAACTTGATTCTATTTTGGAACCAATTTTGCAACACCTGTATATTTAAAACAGGAATAAAGTAATTCTAATGGCACTGGATTACTTCTCATCTCAGGTATATGCCAATATATATCAACAAAAATATAAACACTCTACAAGATATGAGACTTAAGTAATCAAGATCCCATGATTAAACAGCCATTTATCCCTATCTACAATAATCATCAATTAAATCCAACATGCTGGATGTTATTCCACTCCACTATCATTAACTAATCATGTCATCCACATTGTGTTCCATTCATAATAGAATGTACAATATATAATCTCCAATAAAGAACAAAATACACATATGAACAAAGATGAATCAATCACCAATCATTGTGCAGCCATTTATAACCTCAGTAACCTCTATATATCATGCCCCAATCATTGGGAACCATTTATCCATAAATATATTGAGCATTTAACCCATAAATGTTGAGACATCCACATTGGGCAAGCCATTTAACCCAAGAAAGTTGTGGGCTGTATGTATATATCAAGCCATCCACATTGGTCACCACTTAACCCACCCTGTAACCTCTGTCTTCTTCACTTATTCACTTTATTAGATTTATAAATGCCCAGGCACCAATTATATACAAGATAGAATAAAATTTATAACTGTAATTGCTTTTTAAACTTATTTAAAAGATTCATATACTATAATTGTTCTATGGCTTAACTCAGTTGAGGTTATAGGATATGGTATTCATATAGGATGCAAATAAGAGTAATAGAACATTTATGGATAACAATTCTGTAACACTAATTTAATCATATGCCACACATTTATTCAATTACAAAACTATTGCAAAATTATCAATTATCACATTTATTATAGGATAGACAATGATGAAGACCGGGTACTTTATATCCACATCACCACCTATTCTAAGCAAAGTAAAATATAATATTGGCACTGTAATATTGGGATCTATCAACTGTAGACAAATTAAATAAATTTGACTTATACTGGCAAATCTAGATATTCTATAACTATGTTATGTTAACCATGTGTGTGTGTGTGTGTGTAGAAATGGAGAATCAAACATATAATAAAAACAATTCATATGGGACATTAATTCTATAAAACATTTACTGAAAATCAAAGACAAAATAAATATAAAAAAATATTATTTTATACACCTTGCTAATTACATTTCTCCTACAGTAAAACCAAAATTGACTAATATTTAATATATGAATCATATATTTTCGAATATGTGTGTTTTATAACATTGTAAATATAATGTATTTCTAAAACATACTTTTATTAGCTTATTTATAAAATACATAGTACAACAAATTAATCATTTTTTTATATGTATTATAAAAATTTATAAAACATTTATCTGTTATGATCAGTGTATATCATCTAACATTAACTATACAAAAATGAAGAAAGGCAGGGGAAAACAATAACCAAACACTTACACCTATATATGTGAGGGTTAAATAATATCTCCAAACTCAATCTAAATAATCTAATCATCCCTCGACCATTTATACCTCCAAATACACTCAATATAGTTCCTACATAACAAACTTATAAGAGACAAGGTTTTAATTCTTTATTTTTTTTAAATAAACTTCATTAACGAAATTGAAGCTTAATAAATACAATTTTTTAAAAAATAATTTATAGCATCACGCACACATCCAAAAATATATAATCACCTATAATATAGTTTCTACATCATATAAAATAATAGATTATCATATTATAATAATAAGAAGTTACATTGTTTTGTTTCTTAAAAGAAAAAAAAAAATTGGTTATACATTTTTTTATAAGCAATAACAAAAAATACTTATCAATATCCAATCATTACATGTTATGTTTTTTTTTAAAAAAATTGAAAGTTGAATGAAACATACCTATCAAATTCAAAGACAACAGTAAATTATAACATAAAAAAGGTCTATCTGATTGGTAAAGTATAATTTGTTAAGAATGACAATAGTCTTTTATTTTATAATAGAGTTCCGTGATAGGCATTATAAATAACATTTGCATGTATTGGAATTATTTTATTATATATACATGAATAGCAAAGTTATACAGTACATAATTATCCTCTTGATATAGGATTAAATGGATAAACTCTTTCATTTTAAATTTTATTTTGCAGAATATTGATAGAAAATTCTTAAAATTGAAAACGCACATCAAGCGTTTAATTATAGCGTTTAATAAGAAAATTTTAGCTAGCTTTATTTTAAACAATTTTCTCATTCTGATATTATTTATTTTTGGTAATACTTTAAAATAAATCATAATTATTTAGCTTACATAACATCCAGGCATTTTAAAGGTAGTGAACATGGATCATCATTTGACAGAAATTTTGAGCTGGCTTTCTTTTGGAGGTTTATCTCTTCATTTTTATATTATTCCAGTAGTATAATAGAAAATCCTCCACAAGTATATTATCAGAATCCTCGTGATGTTTTTAGTATTTGTTCTAATACTCTTAGAGAGTTATTAATTCTTTTATGCTTTTTTTTTTATATCTTCTTCCTTGGAATTTTTTTATACTTTCCTTCAAGTTTTAAACTTTCTGTCTCTCCCCACTCATGCCCTCTGTCTTTCTTATTACAATCAACTTTGGAAGTGTGCCAGAATTTTTACTTATAAAATTTTAACAATACAATATTTGAATGGAATAAAACATAATAATAAAAAAATATTAAATATTAATTTACAAATGTTATTCACTAATATACAAATAATCTTTATCATTTTAAATATAAGATTATGAACAATACATAATTAGTAAATAATAAATAAAATATAGAAAAGAAAATTCCAATTAATAATATATCTATGTATCTGCTTATTATGACATGTAAATTTTTCTACTACATACAAACATCCCTGATGTTGCTCATCCTCCTCTTCTACTACCAAACATATATAATCCAAAACTCTACCAATCAGTACACCCAATTAAAGTTTTAATTTTTTTAAAATCCTAATTTTAACTAGCAAATTACAACACAATTCATTTTTCTCAGATAACTATCTTTAGCCACTGTTAACACAATTGGGAACTTCCCACATTTCTTCCTGGTGCCAACCTGGAAGGTCACTATATATATATATATATATATATATATATATATATATATATATATATATATATATATATATATATATATATATATATATTGTAACCTTCTCCCTGATCTATCTGGTCATCAAAGAATCATGCCGCCTGTTTTTGCGACCAAATTCTCCTATGCAACCTATGATACTCTCATTATACAGACTATAAGAATAAAGAAACAAAAATGTAAAACTAATGAAATGATTTTTGTATTGAATAAGACTAGCATGAAACTATAGATCTAAAGAAGATCACAAGGCAACTAATAAAGATAATAACTTCTGGTCAAACCAGCTTTGAAATTCACCCGAACAAAAGGTGATGAGTTAAATTTGATGTTCAGCAAATTAATAAATAACTAATAATTATATATATGAAATGATTATGAAATTAAACTTATAAATGAAATGGTAAATAAATTATGATGTAGATGACTAAATGAATGATGGAAAGCAGTAATAATTAAATGGTGGAATGAAATGGGTTTAAGAATAAAGAGAAAAGAGTGAAGATGTATGAGAATAATGAATGATTAAGATGATGATAGAATAAGAGTTAATAATAGTTAAGATGATAAAAAATAAAAGTTAATGCATGATTAATCAATTATGATAATGAATTAATGTCAAATGAAAATGAATAACTAAAAAAACAATCAAGATGAAATTGAATAACAATGTAATGATGGAGACAGCAATCTTAAACTATAAACTAATATGGTATTAAATGGTAAAAAGATAAGCTAACTAAAAATAGGGATTCCAAGCTTGACACAACCAGAATCTTATCATGAAGTTAAAACAAACTATTATTTTTACAACAACAACAAATAAAATAAAATGTCTTGCATTGGTGGTCGAGAGGTCAGCGCGAAAACCTTGCACTTGCAGGCAGTTGCCCGGGTTGCGGGTTCGCGTCCCGGCGATGCTATGACATTTAATAATAATAATAACAACAAATAAAATAATAATAATTTATACCTTAAAGTTTAGTTGACTTTTATAAAACAGTAAAGGTAATCTATTTTAAGTCCAACTATAATAATTAACAAGATATAAAATTTATTACAAATTCAAATTCTATTTTGAAACATAACAATTAATTTTTCTTAGGGTTCTAACACGTAAAATCATTATACAAAATATATTTGGGTCAGTAAGAGGATTTTTACCACTACTCAAACATAATGCACAAAACAGCTCTCAATATATACTCAAATTAAGAACTAGATTTAGCAGTTACACATAATCTTTATGAACTCAATAACTCTTATAACTTTAATAATAACTTACCAAATTCCTTTTATTAGATAATGATAAACCACATGATCAAGATCAGTGAATGATAGTCTGCAGATTTAACCAAATCAATCAAATCAATATTATATTTATCTTTTAATATATTACTTAAAACAATCTGTACTCTAAATTCATTAACATGTTGATTATTGTGTGATGATGCTTTAGATGTACTAACAAATTATAAGGCTTAACAAAATTATTATGATATAGTATAATATAGTCAATAGTACTATATTGGTCGATGATGATTTCAATTTATATAATCTTCTGAAATGTCGATAGCAATAACAATAATAGTGTATATATGTGGCAATTAGCAATAAGATTATAGGCAACTAAATAAATTCTTAAATACAACAAACTTTATTTACAAATTTTTAATTCAAAGACATGGCATGAAATAAAATGAATATATTACAAGAACTTATGGATGGGACAAATACTTAGTATCCCATTGACTATATTTTTAGTCAATACCCCCAACTTATAAAATGATATTCAACAGAATCATTTATTACCGTTTAGCCTATTTTAAAAATAAGATAATGAAGCTTATTTAAGCTGACTAGCACTTCAATTACAAGTAACAGTATATTTAGAACTTTAGGATATGCTTCAAGTTTAAATTTAGAATTGAAAAAAAAATTTCAAAGTATTGCATTCTCCTAAAGCCCTTTCTTTAATTCTTGCAAAATATTTTTTAAAGAAAGGTTTCTTTCAAGAAGGACTAAACATTTTATTTTTTTCATTATGATATTCTATAAACAATTCATAAGATATAACTATCTTATTCTTTTTTAAAACTCTTGGATAAGCTTATAAATAATAATGCATCTCCAATTTTTTTTTTAGATGGCAAATAGCTTTCCATTGCATCAGTATAATGTCTGTTCTGTGGTTTTTATGTACCAAAACAGTTCTCTGGTGAAGCATTAATAAAATAGTATCAATAAACCTTTTATGCATTTTTATATTATTATAATTTATATACATTTTATTCCGTAGTATATCAATTTTTCATTGTGGAATTCTAGGTTCAACTTAAATAAAATACTCCTGGTAAGTAAACTTTTAAAATTAGCCAATCATTTTCATGAAGTTCCCAAAATATATTATATTTTAAACTCTCTTTTAAAAGTATATAAAAGTATTCTGGATAGCTTCTGATATATTATTAAAGATACCTTTTATACACTTAAATCTCATCTAATACATTATTAATCTCACATGATACCCCCATGCAATTTGTATTTATATTCTAGAAAATACGTCATTTGATTGGTTGATTCTCACTTTTAATTTGAGATCAAATTTACATATGTTGCAAACTTGCACAATTAAGTTTTAAAATGAAAAATTATGACATAATATAACTTACAAATATTTTTTAAAAATATAACATTTAAATCAATTATTACTTTATCAAAATTATTTGAACATTTAAAATATTACTAAAAAAATCACTCATATATCACACGACTATATAGCTTGTATTACCAATATGTAATATATAAAGAGCCTGCTAATAGCTCTAAACAAGTTTATTTATTTTATTTTTTTATGATAAATGCTACAAGAGAAAATACCTGAAGACTTTATCTATGATGGTCCCCAACCCCAAACTGGTTTCAAACTATGGCTCTCATCAGTGAGGAGCTAAGACCTTAGATTAAAAATATTAACTCAAGCAAAGCATTTATCTCATTCTTGAATATTAAGAAAAAGATCCAAATCTTCAGACACCTACATATCTTCGAACTCAGCTCTTTAACTAAAGAAACTATATGACCCTGAACTAAATTCAGTGATCCCATATATTAGTAGGCTTAGCAATTTAATATAGCGAAAGCCTTAATAGCAAAATTATAATATTAGTAAAAAATCAGTCATATATCACATGACCTATAGTGCTTATATTACCAATATGTAAAAATAAAGAGCCTGCTAACAGCTCTAAACAAGCTTATTTATTTTATTTTTTTATGATAAATGCTACACAAAAATAAAATAAATAAGCTTGTTTAGAGCTATTAGCGTGCTCTTTATATATTACATATTGGTAATACAAGCTATATAGGTCATGTGATATATGACTGATTTTTTACTAATATTATAATTTTGCTATTAAGGCTTTGGCTATATTAAATTGCTAAGCCTACTAATATATGGGATCACTGAATTTAGTTCAGGCTCATATAGTTTCTTTAGTTAAAGAGCTGAGTTTGAAGACATGTAGGTGTCTGAAGATTTGGATCTTTTTCTTAATATTTAAGAATGAGATAAAAGCTTTGCTTGAGTTAATATTTTGAATCTAAGGTCCTAGCTCCTCACCGATGAGAGCCATAGCTTGAAACCGGTCAGGGGATGGGGACCATCATAGATAAAGGCTTCAGGTACTTTCTCTTGTAGCATTTATCATAAAAAATAAAATAAATAAGCTAGAACATTTAAAATAACTTTTAAAATAATTTTAATAAAGTAATAATTGATTTAAAAGTTATATTTTTAAATAACATTTGTAAGTTATATTACGTCATATTTTTTTATTTTAAAATTTAATTGTGCAAGTTTCCAACATATATAAATTTGATCTCAAACTAAAAGTGAGAATCGACCAATCAAATGATGTATTTTTTAGAATATAAATACGGGGGGTATCAGGGAAGATTAATAATGTATTAGAGGAGATTTAAAAGTATAAAAGGTAACTTTAATAATATATCAAAAGCTATCCAGAATACTTTTATATACTTTTAAAAGAGAGTTTAAAATATAATATATTTTGGGAACTTCGTAAAAATGATTGGCTAATTTTAAAAGTTTACTTACCAGGAGTATTTTATTTAAGTTTAACCTAGAATTTTGCAATGAAAAATTGATATACTACAGAATAAAATGTATATAAATTATAATAATATAAAAATGCATAGAATGTTTATTGATATTATTTTATTAATGCTTCACCAGAGAACTGTTTTGGTACATAAAAACCACAGAACGAACATTATACTGATGCAATGGAAGGTTATTTGTTGTCTAAAAAAAAAATTCGAGATGCATTATAATTTATAAGCTTATCCAAGAGTTTTAAAAAAGAATAAGATACTTATATCTTATGAATTGTTTATATAATATCATAATGAAAGGAATAAAATGTTTAGTCCTTTTTGAAGATAACATTTTTTTAAAAAATATTTTGCAAGAATTAAAGAAAGGGCTTTAGGAGAATGCAATACTTTGAAAATTTTTTTTAATTCTAAATTTAAACTTGGTGCATATTCTAAAGTTATAAATATACTGTTAGTTGTAATTTAAGTGCTAGGAAGCTTAAATAAGTTTCATTATCTTATTTTTAAAATAGGCTAAACGGTAATAAATGATTGTGTTGAAAATCATTTTATAAGTTGGGGGTATTGACTAAGAATATGGTCAATGGGATACTAAGTATTTGTCCCATCCATAAGTTCTTGTAATATATTAGTTTTATTTCATGCCATGTCTTTGAATTAATAATTTGTAAATAAAGTTTGTTGTATTTAAAAAATTACTTAGTTTTCTGTAATCTTATTGCTAATTACCACATATATACACTATTATTGTTATTGCTATCAACCTATCAGAAGATTATATAAATTGAAATCATCATTGACCAATATAGTACTGTTGACTATATTATACTATCATAATAATTTTGTTAAACCTTATAATTTGTTAGTACACCTAAAGCATCATCGCACAATAATCAAAATGTTAATGAATTTAGAGTACAGATTGTTTTAAGTAATAGATTAAAAGATAAATATAATATCGATTTGATTGATTTGGTTAAATCTGCACTGATCTTGATCACATGGTTTATCATTATCTAATAAAAGGAATTTGGTAAGTTATTATTAAAGTTATAAGAGTTATTGAGTTCATAAAGATTATGTGTAACTGCTAAATCTAGTTCTTAATTTGAGTATATATTGAGAGCTGTTTTGTGCATTATGTTTGTGTAGTGGTAAAATCTTTCTTACTGACCCAAATATATTTTGTATAATGATTTTAAGTGTTAGAACCCTGAGAAAAATTAATTGTTAAGTTTCAAAATAGAATTTGAATTTGTAACAAATTTTATATCTAGTTAATTATTATAGTTGGACTTGAAATAGATTACTTTTACTGTTTTATGTAAGTCAACTAAACTTTAAGGTATACATTTTTTTTTTTACTTTATTAAAAGATAGATAATTCAAAAATGATTTTATAATTTATTTGCTATATATATCATAACACTTGTTTTCAAAATTATTTCGAATTATTATTTTTTTCTTGATATTTTAATTTACAAACACAATATTGTTTGGCTGAATAATAAGAATGGCGCGAAATTCAAACGTAATCCACTTTTTAGTTTACATATAAATAATTTGTTTAAATGACTGCAAGGTTTTGAGATTTTCTATTCCTGCATTTGTAGAGAGCAAGATATTATCATTTCATTGAATTAGATTTCAGAATTTACTGATGTTTAGTTTTTTTTCTTCCTTACTTTAGATCAGACTTGAATTCTGTGGTTGCTTAGTTCTTGTTTTTCTTAATTAGTCAAACCCACCCACCCCCTACAGCTGAGTTAGATAATATATAGCTTGTTTTTCTAATGTATTGTGGGACTGAATTGGCCAATAATTTTTATTGTGCATAATTAATATTACCACCCCTGGCTTTATTTTTATTAACTACCCATTATTATTCAAGACAGCTTTAGATATACTACATAACAAAATATGCTTAAGTAATTTACAGTAATGATTCATTTTACAAGACTTACAAATTTGATTTAATTATTTATTTATTTCAATTACTATTCAACAATAATAAAATAGCAATATATTTATCTCCCAATTAATAACAATATTTTTAAATTGTTGTTTTATCCCTAGTTTCAAAGCTACACTGGGTTTGAAATCTCATCTACACTAAACCAATTTTCCAGTGCATTCAAAACAATTTTTATTGAAACCCACTCATTAAGATTTTAATGCCAAATATATTATTAAGGTTTAAAATACTAGGACTATTAATATGTGGTAGATCTGAATTTGGTTCAGTCCTATATAGCTATTTTTAAGTCTGAAAATTTCAGTTTCTTTTCAATAATTACTTATTAAATAAGTGCTGTTTTTTGAGTTGATATTTTGTATCTAGTGTCTGAATATGTAGCTTCTCACTGAGGTGATCCATAAACTCGGAACCAATTGGGCTGGGGATAGGAATATTCCAGATAAAGATTTTGAATATTTTCTCTTACTGCACTTATTAATAAGAGTTTGTTTGAGCTATTTGGTATGCTCTGTATACTGCACAGATACACATATTGAAATGAAGAATGTCTTATTCATTGCAGTATCAGCAATATGGTATTTCTGATGGTTGTGAGGTTTTTCAGTGTTGTGAGGAATTGTAATAAATATAACATCAGAAATGTTTAAATATATACAATAGAACAATTGGTGTAAAAAAAGCATCTAATATTTACATTTTGTAATAAATTATTAAATGTGACATTTTAAAATAATTTAATAGGATTGATAAAAAAATGTTTAAATGTAAAAAAAAAAAACTGCAAATTATAGAATTATGTTAAAACCTTTTTTTATCAAATAATATAGATAATATTATAAAAATAATAACAGGCAATTTAATAAGTACAATGGTTTGCAAGTTCAATCTATTAAATAATGAAAGTGTATTTGAAATTCTTATAATTGAAATAAAACTAGTTCCAAAATGTAAGATATCATAAATTTCAAAAACCAATGACAAGGTGCTCAAAAACAGATACAAATTATATGAGCAGTGTTTGAAAGCAATCAATCTGAATTCATGTTTTAATTAAGCTACAATCAATCTGGATTATCACTTTATTCAAACTACATCAAATCTATATTAAAATGACTGAATAAAATTTTAAAAAAAGTCATCTGTTGATCTATCTTGGATTTCAAGAAATTGAATTCTTGCTGTAAAACTTTTGCTTTTTAAGTTAAAAACAAAGTTTAGAGTGTTATACACATGTGTAAACATTATTACACTTTATTTTAGTACATATTTAATTCACACAAACTATATTTTATATAAATGATTGATTAGAGTATGGACACAGTTTTTTTTTTAAAATTAGTTGAGTTTTAAAGCAACTGAAGTTTAAACAAAAGTTATTTATTTCTTCTTCTATTTAACTATATAAACATTATAATTTACTAACATTTTTTTAAAAGTTTTCTTTAATGCTAAATTATCAGATAAATAATCAAGGATGTAATATTCATTTTAAATGCAAAAAGTCCATGTTTGTAATATATGCAAAATAAAATATCCAACAATGTGAGAATAATATAATTATTAGAGTTTTAAATTTGAGTTTTGAAATTTAATCAAGTTCATTTATATATATATATATATTCTTGCTATTAAAAGGTGATGACCATAAAAAAGAGCTAATATATATATATATATATATATATATATATTAGCTCTTTTTTATGGTGAATTAAATTTTATGTATGTTAGAACTTATTACGTATCCATAATTATTAAATCCTTGTTAAATGGTTATTCTTGTCAACATCTATATAATGGATTTATTCACAGTTATAGTCTATAAACTCAAGATTCAAAGACTATCTTACTAAAAAAAATAATAAAGGATGGTTCAACTCATACTCTCACAATTTTTGTTATGCAGAAGCACCATAAATAAAACTTGGCAAACAAAATCTATCTTAGTTTTCATTTTTCATAGCTTAAACACTAATCTCCATTAACTTTCTTCATCATATTTCACTCTCAAGTTTTTATATCTAGTCTATTCTTTATTTTTGTCACTGTGGTTATGAAAAATTAAAATATATCACACTTCAAATTTGGATCACACTCCACTGGAATAAAATAATTTATTCTATTACTTGATAATTATGGTTGTAGTTTTATCATTCTTTGCTTATGTAACATAAATTAATTATACTGTAAATACATTAACATCGATATGTTGTTTGCTATTATTGTTTTCAAGTAAAATAAGTATAAATTTTAACAGCAAATAATAATAATAATAATAATAATAATAATAATAATAATAATAATAATAATAATAATAATAATAATAATAATAATAATAATAATAATAATAATAATAATAATAATAATAATAATAATAATAATAATAATAATAATAATAATAATAATAATAATAATAATAATAATAATAATAACTGTTAATAAATCTGGCTTAATTTATATTTAAAAATATACAATAGTAAATAATTAAAATAAATAAATCAAAAATTAAAGTTACCGTATTTTCTTGACAGTTTACTGATTCATAAGTAAATATTAAGGTGAAAATGTATATATAAAATTTCATTTTTCCAATTTAGTACGTTGTTATTCTAAAAAAAAATGCAAATATGTAAAAATAATTATAGTAATGCCTAAAGTATAATAATTTAAAACAGTGTCTTATAAGTCTAGAATGAAAATAAATCAACTAAACAAAATATTTGAAACTCCACCGTCAAAACAAAAATAAAATAGTACTCATTATATCATCTTTCTTTACTCTTCTTGGTAGTTCACGCTATCTATATACAATAAAATGCTTAATCAGAAGGAAGATCCTCACTTCAAGCAGCAATAAATTGAATTTCAATCTAAAATTATTTAGCTTACCACTATGTTTTTATATCCATGGATTCCAAAATTCTACTATGGTTTTATGATAATGACAATTGGGTTTAAAGGAAATATGTTTTGAGTCTTGGAATATTTTTGACATTTTTTTTTTTTGAAGAATAGAAAAATTTGTTATTAATTTATTTATTTCTTTTAGTGGATAAATAACATATGATAAAAACCTTATGAAGTACTCTGTGCTTATATACTAACCAAATACTTTTTAACACTTTTATTTTATGTACATATGCAATCAAATGTTTACTTTTTTGGAATAAGTTTTCTTTTAATATAAAATATCAGGTGACCTATAAACAACTTATTAAACATCAACACTCTTTCCTTCACTAAAATGTATTTGTAATTATTAAAATAATAGTACGTAATCACGTGGTAAAATATTATTTTTAAATTGAAAGTCATTTTGATTCTCCTAGTAGCAAGTTTAAAAATTAAATATTCCAGGCTGTTTATCAGAGCGATTTCTTAGTTTGATTACTAAACTGAGAATAACTCGTTTACTTTTAATTATTTGTCTTTCACTTTACCATCGTTATTAACTATACAAAAATTTAGGAAATATGGTTTAAGAATGAGTTTAAAAAAACCGTATTAAATCTATACTATTGACTTAATAAAATTAGCAAATTGAAAGATGATATTTAGGCTTTGACCAAGTCAGAAGTTTTTAAAAACATTCATCGGTTAGTTCTAAAACTAATCTCTATAACAACAGCAGGGAAAAAATATCATTCAATATATAGAGGTTAAGAAGCAAGTACGAATGTGTGAGAGTACTTTTCAATATTTTTCCCGTTTGAAATGGTGATTATTTGTATTAATTTCTGAAGATAATTTACCTGTGTGTCATAAAATATTGTTTTTGTCTATAGCTTTTCCAGTCAAATAGTTTCCTACAAGAGTGGATTATTAAAATATATCATGCTATTTTATGCACAACAGTGTTGTTAATATCGTCTAACGTTGATCTGCCTAGAGCAGCGATATCACCAGTTCATAATTAAAATGTAGAAATACATGTGAATAGTCTGCAATGATAATAATAAAAACATACATAATCTAATATTACTACTAAGAAAGTGAAATATATTTTAAATTGTGTACACTTCCGATTCAAAAATGAAGTTAACTTTCAGAAGTGCTCAGTAACTTGCTTCAAGGGTCACTTTATATGTGCAATGCGAATAACTTCTAATTATAATAATAAGTAAGCGCTTAGAGAGACATGCACTGTTACATCGTTGTGCAAGTATTTTTGATTTTTGGTATAAAAAAAAATTAATTATTGGTGTTTTTAGTGCTATGTAACTAAAGATAAATAACTTATCTTGCTTTGAAGTGAATTTTTTATTGATAATTGATAAATTTAGACTGTTAATTTAATTATTTTTTCCATTGCAAAAATTTAATTTTCTGTCCAATATGGATGTCAAGTGTGTCAGAAAAAATTTTGATAAGACAAGCAATGTTAAAAATCCTATTTCAATTTTCAATGGAAAAGTAAATGAGCAGGCTCCAAAACCATGTAGTATTGTTCCAAATGGCTCAAATGTAAATAAAAATGCACAGGAAAATCAAGAAAAACCAAACGGAAAAAATTATCTTAAAAGCAAAAAATCTGTTATTAGCAAAAATAATCGTGAAACCGGAAGTAAGGACCTTAAACCCAAGGAAGTCATGAAAAAAGAAATGGTAAAAAAATGAAGTTGACAGTTTTGAAGATAAAGACTACGAGAAGGCTACTTCAAATAATGAGCAAGATCCAACCAAAGATAAGGAGGCTATTCATCACGTTATAAATAGAAAGATACCTAGATTGCTAAATGAAAAAAAAAAATGTAAAAAACGGCTCAAGAACCAGTGGATATCAACAAGACATAACCAAGACAGCTAATCTAAATAAAATTCTTAAATAATTAAATAATAGAAAGCCCAGAAAACCTTTAACCAAAACTAAAAAGAATCAAAATAAAGCTAGCACTCACCACCAATCTTCACAAAAAAGGCAAAGTTGAAGAAATACTTCAGGCAGGTGGTAAAGAGACAGGTAGTCAAAATAGTAATCAGGCTCAATTCACACCAATGGAAGAAAATAATATGAAGGCATCAGGTAAAGACAAAACATCACTAACAGTTTTGCAGGCAACATATGCTGACAAGGTGAAAAGTAAACAATGTGGTCCATAACAAACAGACATAGATTTACATCACCAGAAAAAAGTAAACTGAAAATTGAAACCAGCATCAATGTAGAAGCTACAAAATTTCAACCTCTAGATCTTGATGAGGACTTCCTATTAGCTGAAAATAAGCCATCTGAACCCAACATAACACAGGAGAATGGAATGTTAAACCAAAAAGACTGTGAAATGGTGATCTGAGAGTTTAACAAAAAAAAATTGTTGGTTTTGTTTAATTCTTTTTCCAATTATAAAAATGAATGTACAAATAAAGAATGCCAACTTTTCCAGTTTTCCACTGACCAGTTTTTCCTGCTAATGAAGAAGTTGTGCCTGGAGGATACTGTAAAATGTATTAACCATCACGTAAATGGCCACTATTTTGTGGTCAAATTTCACAACATCCTCCAGAAGGAGTTGTTCTGTAGAAAGCAAATGCTTCTCGGAAATGAATTTTTTAATAAAATAGACTTGTCCTAAAACATGATGGTTCACAGTACCACCTCTAATTGTTAGATGAATTTTGATGGTCAGTACCTGCAAAAGCTACTTGAGAAGTTTGGAACAATCACGTCATTTCAATATCTGTCAGAATTCAGGGCAGGAATAGAACTCCTATCAAATACAGTGGTGTCCCCCCTCAAATTATTGTGAAGAGTCCTAATCACAGAAGTACAACCACTACTGGAAGAATCAAAATTCCCTCTGTATTTATCCATTATGTGCATAAAGCCACATTATTTTGCATGTGGTTACCACAACCACCTGGTCATAACATGTTCCAAAAGGCTGTGTCCCATCTGTAAAATGATAAATACAAGAACACAAGTGTTATATGGAGGCAGTAGATAAGAACACGGTGCAAAATACCAACTATGGAAATGAACAATTTGGCAGATCATCCAGGGTGAAAAGAAAGGAAGATCAGCAAATCACAAGAACAGTAGGCCAGGAAGGTGAGACATCTCAAGAAAATGACAAAATAACATTAATAGAAATAGAGTTGCATATACCTTGTACATCCAAAGATTTAATTGGTAACAAAAATAAACTAGTTCTGAAACACAATGATAATAAGATGAGCCAAATAATACTGGATCAAGTTAAAATAATGCTCCCTCATATACAATCTACAGAAGGGGTGTTGAAGTGTAAAGCTCAAGATCTATTCATATCATAATCTGATGAAACTGCAAGCTTTCTGTCAGACTCAGAATATATTAACAGACTAACAAGTCCCACTATAACCACACCCAGATTGCAGATAGTCAAACCTGACAGAAAGTAATACAAAAGGAAGTCAAGGACTGAAATCTTAACCTCAAAATCTGCAGCAAACGAGATTTGCAATAATAATAGTGAGCTAGTAGCAGATACTCAAGACTTGTGCATGCTGGTGGTCGATTGCCAACTGGAAATGACATTGTCACACCAATATCTCCCACTTAAATGGGAGAACTCATTGGATTCCAGTGGGCACAATATCATGCTGAATGACCTGTTTCTTGAATAATGTATTAGTCTCTGCCACATTATCATTATAAATGTCATTGAACATCAATGTTAACATCAGCAGTTCAAATTTTCTGGCAAGGCTATTTACCCTTATAAAATGGCTAGATCTGTCTTGCCTGGACATAGTGTTCCTATGTGAAAAAAGCTCCATTGAAACTGTAACAACAATATCAATGAAATACTCAGCAAATTCAAAGTCTTGCAATATTTACCAGGAGATGCAGCCCAGTCAGGTATAGAAAATTTAATCAATAAAAAATTAAAACTAAATATTACTGGAACACTTGTCATGGATAATGAACCAATTGTCACAGAAATAATTATTGCAAATTTATCCTGTTCCTAGCGTATGTGTACTTAAGAAAAGGCTCCAAAGCAGCAATGGCATTAATCAACAAAATCAATTTCATTGTGGCATCACCAGTGATACCAATCATTTGGTTTGGTGATTTCAACATGGCCTAATGTAAATGTATGCGTAAATTGTTGCACTTGATCAATTGCATGCTGGTGAGTGGGGAGGGATGTTTCCCTAAAAACTTCTATTCCTTCTACTCTTGGCAGTATCATTAATTTATAGGTTTGCTGTTTTATAGTTCAGGACACCTTATCCTACATGCTTCATTCCAATTAGTACCTTATTCTGATCGCTTGGTTATGTTGATATCTCTCAACCTAGACCACATACCTTTGACAATGCTACAACAGTCCAGAACCATCAGAATGCTAAACAAAGCCAACAGTCCTGATTGGATATTCTCAAAAGCCTATATTCTGTTCATAAGGTAAGGCTTCTGACATTACCACCAGTACATGCTTGGTCAGCCTTTGTGGGTGTTCTGAGCAGTCTAATTAACACCTTTAGCACATTCCAATCAGGATACCTATAGAGTTGGATACATTAGGCAACCAGGTCAATCAGCTCTCAGCAATGTGCCTAGTATCAGGGAGATCACGAGTGTAAAAGATCAATACAAAAAAGACAAAGGCTGCTAGCACAATACATAGTGGTAAAAAGTTTCCAAATTACAATTGGAAGCACAGGAAAACTGGTCACAAAGTCATCTCTGGTAGGCTATTTGTGCCAGGAAGAGACCCATACCCTCAAAGTTCATGGTAAACATGTACAATTATACTGGAAAAGTGATGTTAGACAAAATGTACAAGCATTTTAAGAACAAGCTGCAAAGTGATCCATTCAGCATAAGAGACTTCTGATCAAAGTAAGAAGATGTCAGTGATAATGGTATACTGCAAGATCTCATCTTGCAGAAGCTACTGGATTACTCTGAAAAATACACTTCCAGGCCTGTATGGGATCCGAAGTTTTGCCCTGGTCCACCTGTGCAGGTTCACTGACCTGTGGTACAGAGGCTATTCAGTGTGCTGGCAGGGAAGTATTATCCCATCTCTGACCTATATCCAGTTGCCCTTGTGCCTTCCTCAGAAAACAATCAAATCCACCTGATTTTGCAAACCTCTGTCCAATATCTATGACAACACTCTTGATTATAGCTGTAGAATCAATAATAAGACAAGATCCAGCAGCAGCTGCTCAAAAATATTTCCAAATATCAATTTGCCTGCAAAGGTCAGTCCACTGGAGATACTATCCATAAGTTCATGGTCATGCTTGATTACATCAGGGAAAAAAGAATATCATTACCTGTGGTCATCCAGTTGGACTTTTCAGTAGTCTTCATTTCTGTGGTGCTGCCTCAACTCTTCAAAGCCCTCAAGTTCTATAGAGCTCTGTTGGTCTGCATTAACATCATATTCATCTGCTGCTAAACAGAAATATATGTATCTTTGGATGGCTCTCTTGGCTATGGATTCCAGCCACAGATCTCCATATTACAGGGACCACTGCTTTATAACATATAGTAACCTCTTTTTAAAAGAAGTAGAGGACAGCCTGCCTGAAGTATTTGTTCCATATATAGGGGTGGTGATTCACAACATATCACTGTAGACATTGCAACCATCCCATTTGTGAAGAATCTTCCCCAGCTACACTTGCTTCTAAAACAGTGTGCCATCACATATCACCTAAAAGGGAATCCAGCAAAAACAGCAATCTGGAAGGCCAGCAGTGGGAAACCCATTACATCCAACTTCACAGGTGTGCCACAAAATTTTCCAGGGTTGGTGGTGAAGTCACAGTCAGCAATGAGGATTCAGATAGTGCCCATGTTACTAGAAAAGACCAGCATGGTGGCCAGCACCTGGTCCTTGATATATTTATCACTCCCGGGCAAGGTGACTGTTGAATATGCTAGTCTTCCCTAGAATTGCATATTTACTCCTGTTTATCAAGCTGAACAAGACCTTCCAAAATAAAATATGGTTACAGTGCACAAAAATATTATGGAAATCATGACCTGATAGATTTTTTGGTATAAGACTTAACAAAATAAGGAAACCCAAGCACTTAAATGGTCTTGGTATACATGACATCCAGGTGCTATGTATTCAGAGGGCAATAGGTATTCTGAGGATAACTAAAGATCTAGAAGGTAGGAACAAACAATACCCTTCAGTTGAACCCTCTGACACCCTGCTGCCTAACATGTGCATATGGTTGTCAGAATTGGAGGATCATGTGGTGAAACTCATACCAGTCAAAGAAGATGTTTTTGATAGCAAGATTAAGTACTGGGACATGTACAAACTTATTCATTCCAGTCAATAAAGTAACACAGTCAGAATCAAATCAATGTTAAAATTGCTGATAATATAATATAAACACTTGTTGTTGAATGATGTCAGGCTAGTAAATTTTATTGTCAAATTCAGTCTAAACACACTTCTGACAAACTAATTCTTGGTAAATCATAGGGAATTTAAGAGCATTTTCCCAACTGTGCATTATGTGGCAAGGAGGAGGACAATATTGATCATCTTATTTCTCACCGTTCAAAACTCAGTGATATGGAAATAAAATTGAAGTCTAGTTTTAGATCAGATGCTAATGGACACTGGATATCATAAGGGCACTGAGAACTGGGGAATTTGCATCATCCAAATGGTGATCATGATTCTCTTTGTAAATTGGTGGACCAGATGTCACAGTGTTCTCCAAGACAACTTGCCAAACCTATGGCTGGGCATCAAGTAACTCGTTTGCAGTCAGAAATCCAGAGACCTTCTTATAACTTCTCCCAAACTGTATATTGACACATATGAACAGTTTAAATTGGATGATCTGACAATTATACCCCTTATACTGACATCTACTTTGTAAAAGAAATGTAAACCAAAACTAGAAGAGAGAAGAAGGAAGAAGAGACACAAAAAACAAAGAATGAAGATAGGAAAAAGGATAAGGAAAAGAACAAAAAGAAAAGAGAAAACAACAAAGAGAATGGAAAACTGATAATGCCAACTAACAAATGGAAAATGGCTGCTTGAATTGATGTGGTGTAACTAATGACCAATATGTATTATAAAACTGCAGAAGTTAAATGTAATATCTAAAATATAGTTAAAATGTAATCAATGTGAATAAAGACTAAAGCAAATGTAAATGAACTGACCTGTAATGTAATGTATTCTGTAAAATCTTCATAGCAATAAATGATTCCTTAAAAAAAGTAAGCTTGGAGAGACTTAAATTGCAAGTGTATGCATTTAATGTCTGTATTTTTAAAATCATATAATCATATAATAATTCAAACAAATCTACTTTACACATTATTTAAATTTTAAATAAAATATATCCATTACTGGAAGTACTCACGATTGTATCACTGACAATCTTTATCAATCATTAACTAGTAATATATATTTTTATTTTGTGTACATTTTTTTCAACAAAACATATATTAAATCTTGGTGCAAAATATGTTGGTTGTCAATGGAGAGACAGTGATCTAGAATTGAAATCTTTGGTTGAAAATTCCTTAAGCATAATTAATTCTGATTTAAAAGTTTGTAAAAATTTAGTAAAAAAAGTAAAGGAAAAAAATTTTAATTATAAAATGAATTATGATTGGAATGTACAACTATCTAAATTTTAAAAAATTACATCTAAGAATAATTTGGGTTGAATTAAAGAAGATAAAGCACTTAGAATGTGTTTATTACTAAAATCTGATTGTGAAGACAAAGTTATTAATTAAATGTATAATCTTAACTTTGCAAATGTTGATAAAGTAAATATAGAAAATTTACATATTCAATATATAAATAACATTTTTAAAAAATCCAAAAATAATGTAATTGATAATAGCACTTATTATAAGAGTTATACTCCTACTGCAACACGTCCCAAATTTTTTTTCAAATATAAAACTGATAAAAATGAACCATTACATTTAATTGTTTATTGGGTGTGAGCTTTTATTGTGAAACATGTTGTTTAATTAAAAAAATGCTACAAGAAATTTTTGTTTTTGGTTTCAATGCATTAACTTTAAAAAAAAATTAACACAAAAACAATAACATTTATAAATGAAATATTAAGCTTTATTGATAAAGTTATTTATGCATTTTTAAGAAGGATTTTTATAAAATGGGTAATGGCTGGCCAAAGGATTTACCTACTGTTGCTCAAATATATAATTTTGCAATTTTTTACATATGAAGAAAATATTTTGAAAAAAAAATATTATCAAAAATATTACTGTATATTACCGATACACTGATGATGTTTTTGTATGTGGCAAACCAAATACAATTAATGAGTTGTTTAAATAATTAAATGATTTAAAAGGTTTAAAATTGATAAAAACAAAAGAAAATTTAATGAGACTTCAGTTTTTTAATGTTAAAATAACTAGAACTCAATGTATTCAGAATTGCTGCATGACCATTAAACCAATAGTAATAAGAGGTTATATTCCATATAAATCAAGAGTGCCAATGTCACACAAAATGGAAGATTTGAAGTCCTTATTTAGAAATAATAGAATTTGCAAATATTCATTGAATAAAAACATATATATATATATATATATATATATATATATATATATATATATATATATATATATATATATATATATATATATATATAATATATATATAAAAGTTTGCAATTAACTGAAAGAAGACCCTTTGATTACACTTGGAGGTCTTAAAAGAACTGAGCAGGGCAAATTCCTAATGTCCACTCCATACATTCTTCTTGTTGCAGCTGTTATTACTATGTGATTATTCATATAGTATACAAACATGGATGGGCTGCTCACCAACACACATTAGCCAGAGTGGTGAGTTTATTGGCTTTTTACCTCCAAGTTTAAAAATATTTATTCCGATATATATGATCATGACAGACAAAAATAAACCATGACCCTTATTCCCAGGAGGCTGTAAAGTATATAAACCAAGGCAGTGGTTGGTGGACAAAGGCAGAGGGTGCTAAGAATCCCCTGATTGCAGAATCAGGCTGCCATTTGATGATGACTTTTTATTTAGGTACTTACAACTGCAGATCCCTTTCAAGTGAAGGAAGATTGCAAGAGTTAGAAGAAGAACTGTCTTATATTAAAAGAGTTAGAAGAAGAACTGTCTTATATTAAATGAGATATTATTGGACTATGTGAAGTTGGAAGAAAAGGTGAAGAAACAATTGATTTAAAAAGTGAACATATACTATAAAGGCACAAATATTAAAAATATAAGTGGACTAGGATTCATTATAAATAAAAAATGAAAGAATAACATTGTGGAGATTGTTGGTGTATTAGACAGAGTGGCAAGATTAGTTTTACTACTTAATATCAGATATGAAATGCAGATAATTTAGGTTTATGTCCCAACAAATTCTCATAGTGATTGAAGTTATAGAATATTTTTATGTGGATGTACAATAGGCTTTTGATCAGAGTAAACAACATTTTAAAATTGTTATGTGAGACTTTAATGCTAAAATTGGTAAATAAATAAAAGATGAAAATGCTATTGGTAATTTGGGTTATGGTAATAGAAATGAGAGAGGAGATAGACTTGTGGAGTTTGCAGAAAAAGAAAAACTTTATATTATGAATTCTTTTTTTGAAAAAAATGTTAAAAGGAAATGTACATGGAAGCATCCAAATGAAGGTATGGCAGAATTGGATTATATTTTGACTAACAGAAAATACATATTTCAAGATTGTAATGTTCTTAATAAATTTAATACAGAAAGTGATCATCGATTAGTAAGTTGTAGGATACATGTTAATGCAAAACTAGAGAGACAAAAATTATTAAGAAAAAAAATATTTACAGTTGATATTCCTAATCTTCAGAAACATTATAATGAATTTAAATTATAACTTACAAATCGGTTTTAAGTATTAGTACATTTTGAACATGATTCAGATTTCAATGAAATTAATATGAAAATAACTGATACACTTTTAAAAACTGCAACAAAGATAGATGGTAGAAAAAAGCAGCAATTGACCAATAAAATTTCTACTGAGACTAGAGAATTTATGAAGAAAAGAAGGAATATGAGGATCTACAACAATGATGCATTAAAAAAGATTGAAAATCTCGAATTTTGTAAAATGGTGTGGAAAAGAGTTGAAAATGATATAAGAAAGTAAGATTGTGAACTAGCAAGGAAAGCTTTAGAAGAGAATATAAGTCTAAAGAGTGTAAAACAACATTTCGGTATTGGTAGAAAATTTATATCTGCCATAAGAAAAAAAGATGGCATCATTACTAAAAAGACAAATGACATCATGAAATGTGTAGAAGACTTCTATCAAGAATTATATAGTAATAAAGAACAAGTGCATCCTATATCTCTTATATTTTCCAAATTGTCCAGAATTTTGAATGAGGAAGTAAGAAATGCAATTAAATTTATGAAGAAAGGGAAGGCTCCAGGTAATGATGGAATTATAATTGATATATTAAAAGAAACAGATCAAGAAATAAAAAAATTTTTTAGCAAAATTATATACCAATTGTCTAAATGAAAAAGATGTACCAGATGATTGGAAGAATGCAGTATTGAAACAGTAAGGTCTGCTTTGCAGATCTTCATTTCACCTTTTTTCACCTACTTCCTACCCTCATACCTTAGTTTGAACCCAAATCTATCGTAGCGTGTCTGCAATACACTTATATACCGAAAATCCAGCCTAATTTTAAACCACGAGCACAATGCTCATATTATATATATAACATTCCCAAATAAAATAAAATATTATGAATTATGTATTTGTTCACATAATTTACATTTATTAAAAAGTAAGTTATATAAGTCGTAATTGTGCACACACTATGATATCCATTTTAAAACATATCAAAATTATAAATTGTTAAAGTTATTTTGTTTGAATCTATTTACAAATATATTACTGTCAAGTAATGTTTTTTGATTTAAAATAAAACTCATTTAGTAAATATTCGTTTAGTAAATAGATTCAAATATTGCAATTTAAAATTAAAATAACTTTCATTTAATTTAATAAAAGTTATCCCAAATATTTCTTTAAAATAAATGAGGGACAATAGTTTAATTCGTTAATATTATATAAGTTTATCTAAAAACAGCAGATGTCCACTTAAGGTTTTCTTTAATTAGTAAAAGTAAATTTTAATTAAATCTAGTTTGTAATCCGAATGTCGACAAGGGAGATTAACAAAAGAAATTAATTAATGTTGAATTCTTTTGGACATTCGGATAGATTTAATTACAGATGCTAAGTCCAATATATTTTTGTAATGCTCCAAGGCAGTTCTATTGTTAACGTCTACTATAAAAAGAAGGTTTTTCTTTTGTTCTTTAGTTTTTCTTGTAATGTTTCTAAGAGAAATCATTCTGAGGTTTAATGTTTCTAACCAAAATTATTGTAGTAATTTGTAAATCTTGACATGACAGAGTAGAGCACGAGAAGGCTATTTCTCTTCGGATTGGTCATCTGCTGCCATAGACCATCGGAAGTTATCACACAGGGAACCCCGGAACTGCTGCTGCTGCCAAAAGTATGAACATTTCTAGATTTTGCTGTTAAATTATATAAAAACCTGCTGACCATCAATCTGCCTAAAAATGCTTCTCCAGAGGTAACCCTAAATTAACCCAAGAGCTCTTGTGATTCCTAACTAACACGCTATAGCTATTCTAAATTGTTTTTCTTTTATTTCACATAACTTTATTATGTACTTCTTTAAAGTGTTCAAATATAATCAACCATTTTGCTCTATCCTTGGGTTAATATTTTTTATTTATAAAGCTTTCTTTTATTTTATTATGATAATGTGTCAGAATCATCTTTGACCAAGTGAACTATTCCCTTTATTGAAAGTAAGATGCCGCTATTAAGGCATATTTTAAATTTATAATTTTCCAATTTTATTATCTTGCAAATCACTCATTTGAGGGCGATTCTTTTCTTTAATATAATATAATCACATAGTTTAAAATCTACATGTTATTGATTTTAATCTAATATAAGAGTATGTATGAAGTCAATGGTTAAATGTGTCCCTTAATGCATGATTGCGTATATAAATCTATACTTGCTTTTTAAACCCACAAGCATGCATTTTCCTATTTTAATTACCATGTTCTACTTTAATTATAAAGTTCATCATTGATGTCGAGAATGTGCGGACCCTTTTAAATGAATTTTGGGGAATTTGATTGGGCATTTCTCTTAATCTGAGTAAAACCCATTTAGTATGTTTTTATATACACTAGTCTCATATTGCTGGTAAATGAATTGGTTGTTGAGACCACTTTGTTTTATTTTTCCAAGGATTCTTTACACGGCAAAGTCCGTTCTTTTTGCTTATTGCAAGTTTCCAGGCAGAGGGTGTCCCAAATGACACCCCTGGGAATTAAACGCAATCGTCACATAGTCGCTACGTTTTGGCTGTTCATAAAATACTTTCCTACGGGTTAGCAGTGAGATGCCCTCCGTAATTATTCCGGATCTTCAATACTGTTTTATTTTATATTTATTTTACAAAGCATCCGTGACTTAAATGTGTCACACCCTCCAACTTTAATAAATTCATTATCAGCAATACTGACCTCCCAATGCAACTCTCTCAAATAAATGCTTTGATCACATTCCCACTTTGTTACTTAGTAAGCTTTTATCCGTGCTATTCTCGAAATCAATAAATATTTTAGAACACTTAATTTCAAATATTTTCTTAAACTTGTATAATTACTCAAAGCACCTCGCACATGTTCCTATCTCTTCAAGAACATTATCGTAATGCTATTAGCCCGAGGATTAGAATATATCAATTTGCTTTAAAACCTTTTGTCATTTATTGAAATTAATGCCAATAATTATTTAATATGTGTCCCTGTCTCAGCAGACAGTGGCATTACATATATAATTTATAAGAATAAATTTTGTGAAATTATTTAAAACTAAATTTGATCTCTTATTTTATTTGATTCCTATCACTGTCTCGGTCTATATATATATTTTCTGCATTTTTTTTGTAAATCCATAGACGTTTATTAGCCACCCAAACTTCTTTTAGTATAGTCTTTTGTTTCTCCCTGACCACCAGGCACTGGTCAAAGGTCTTACTAGTAGTGGCATCAGATGCATTGTCACGTAGATGGTGCTGTGAAATTTGGGCTTTAGATTCGAACTTAGTATATCTAAAAGGCAACCCCTCCAAGAATGTTCAGTTTCATGTCTGGGGTTTGAATTCTGCAGTGTGTTAGCAAGATAGACGATTCTGACTATTACAGTATTAATACTAATATTTAAAAAAGGTCATAAAAAGATATTAGAAATTACAGATTTATCAGACTTTTATCAGTTTTATACAAATTTTTACTAACATAATTACAACTCGCCTAGAGAAAACAATGGATTTCCACCAACCAAGAGATCAAGCTGGATTTAAAAGTGGTTTTAGTACAGTAGATCATATCCAGGTATTGAAAGAAGTTATAGAAAGGACAAATGTATATGAGTTGCCATTATGGTTACGAATTGTAGATTATGAAAAGGCATTTGATTCTATAAACATGTCTTCAGTGATTAAAGCATTGGATTATCAACATGTAAATCCAGGATGTTGTCATGTTTTAAAGAATATTTATAAACATTCAACGGCAACAATTAGATTTTATAATGATAGTAGAAAAATCAACATTGAAAAGGGTCTAAGACAGGGTGACTCCATATCTCCAAAACTTTTTACAGCATTGCTGCAAGAAGTATTTTTGGATTAAAATGAGAAACTAAAGGAGTTAAAGGAATTGGAGATTATTTCAGTCATTTAGATTTTGCAGATGATGTAGTTGTTTTTTTTTGCAAATAATGCTTTAGAGCTACAGGAAATGTTGCAGGAGTTATCAGATGAAAGTAGGAAAATAGGACTAAAGATAAATGTTAAAAAGTCTAAAGTAATGTTTAATATATTTTCTCAAAATATGAAAATAAAATATTGATTGTGATGAGTTAGAAGAAGTTAACAGTTACAAATGCTTTGGTCTGATTATTAATACAGATGGAAATATGATGGATGAAATTAATCGTAGAATTAAACTTGGCTAGAATGCTTTTCGTAAAAATAACCTGATACTAAAAGGAAATATGCCTATGTATTTGAAAAGGAAGGTTTTTAATAAATGTCTTTTGCCAGTTCTTACTTATGGATCTGAGACTTTTACACTTAATAGAAGAGCAATACAGAGACTTCAGACCACACAAAGAAGTATAGAGAGATGCATGTTGTGAGTAACCAAAAGAGATTGAAAATGCAATGTATGGGTAAGAGAACAAACAAGTGTTACTGACCTCATAGAAAAAATTAAAAGACTAATGTGGAGTTGGGTTTGACATATTGCTAGAAGAGATGATAGTAGATAGACAATTGAAATTTTAAACTGGATTCCAAGAGATTTTAAAAGACCCAGAAATGGACCACATGTGAGATGGATGGATGAAATAAGAAAGTGTGCAGGGGTGATATGGAGAAGAGAAGCTAAAGATGGATTGAACTTGGACAGACCTTCATCCTGCCAGTGGATTGATGATTGTCGATGATATATATATATATATATATATATATATATATATATATATATTGTAACCAGTTGGGTTACATCACACACACTAATATAGTGATGTGAATATATATATATGTAAAATAAAGGAAAAGTAGAAATAAACACAATAAATTTTTGTAGATTTTTTTTTATATATTTCCTATAATAAAACCATAATAAATAAAGGGTTAAATAATTCTGGGCTTAAAGTAAAATTTCATTATGAAATTAATATTTTGAAAAGGTTTGAATAAATATATATATATTGCATTATTATTAATTATTACTCTGATTTTGAAATTTAAAAACATCCTACTGTATTTTTGAAATCTTTAATTAATTTTTAAATTTTTATTGTCTAAGTGAAAACATGTATATAGATTCCAAGAGATTAGTGAGATAAAAATAAAAACTCTGTTTTTAATCAAGCTGCTGTTATCACCTTAGATGAGTCTATAAAAGGGCTGATAACAGGATTAGTTAGAGTTTTGAATAATAATTTTTGTAAGAAAGGTCAGCTTCAGAGTTGGTTGCAAAATTTTACTGCAACTTGATAAAGTGCAGCAGTTGGTGTTAGCTGACAAGAGAATTTGTAGAAAAGCTACCATGAACTAATAATGTTACTGAAGGCAGGAGCTGCTACTATTTTCCTTCACAGGAGTTTTGGTTTTGAAGCTGGGTCACTTCTGAATCAATAGCCTAAAAAAAATGAGGCCAAAATAACTAGCAGAGTTATATAAAGTTCCTATGAAGATCTAAGGACAGTCCAATAGCTAGCTGCCTTATAGTTTACTGCAGTTTTGATTCATGAAGACAGGGTCATTTCAAATGCATCAACTAGCTGCTTAAGTATGTTCTAGGAGACAGCTTGGACTACAAAAGAAATCTCATGGTATGCCAACAAATTATTGGAATTATGTACTTTTACCTGATGATGACATTTTCCCGGATTGACAATAAACCAGCTTGCCCAAGAGGAATACCAGCTGAATAAAGAAGTAATTATACTTATGCTACTGTTTATCTATACTCGCAAGGAATCAAGATAAATACATCGCGTGTATATACAATAAGTTATTTTATTTTAATAATTCTTAAAATGACTTATAAGATTATAAATTAATAACTTAAAACAAAACACGTAATTAATTTGCTTAAATTAAATGTCTAAAAAAAAGACGATTTGATGTATATTTTTTAAGAAAGTGTTTTGCTAATTCCTTTAAAAAATTGATATTAAAAGAAGAATATATAAATGCAAGCATAATTTTGTTTGAATTAAAATCGTAAAAGCAAATTTTTAAATTCATCTAAAAACGCTGATAATTAATCAATAAGTACCTGACAAACAAAAGTTGACTTTTAGTTTGATAAAAAAAAATAAGAACTTATGAACTGAAATTAAATTTTGAATTATATATTTTGTGTATATGCACTTACATGTGTGAAATGTATATGTTTTCCAAATGAATTGATTATGAAAAAATATAATATTATTATAACAAATTGGAATAGATAAAAGTCAGTGTGCGTACATACACGCACACTCATATATGTAAAATTTTAATACTTTTTTTATATTAAATGTCAGTTCATTTATTGAATATTAATTGTATATAATAAATCGCGTGTCTGTGCATGTGGTATGTAAACCATAGTAATAATATGAATTGTGATTTTGTAAATTAATGTAACAATTTGAATTTTGAATGGTAAATATTGTCAATTAATGTAATAACTTGAATTTTGTAGCAATATTGTAAATTGCAGTATAACGACTTATTATTGTATATTATTCAAAATCAGACCTTAAATATCTTTTTTTTATTGTTATTAATAAATGTATTTAATTGTTAAAAACTGTATTCCATCATCTCTTGGTCACATACAGTAATAGAGCCCATGTTCTCTGAGCTAGCCTTTGGACACAGATAAATGGGGATGTGTTTAGTGCTTTGGGCATCCAGTGATGATCAATCATTATCCTGGTTGGCGCAAAAGAGGATACTCTTTAAAACACATGCACTATTATTTTTTATTTTACTTTAGTCTTATTAAAAATTTAAGTTTATAGTTGGCCAGTACAAGTGGTCTGAGCATTGATGATGATCAGCATGTTTTAATGTCCCAGCATTATTGTTTAGATTTTCTAATTGTGTACTTCAATGGATGGGCACTAAGCTGGTGCATCCAAGTCATGTTTATATAATTGCCCAAGCTGGAAAAAGGCTCAGTACTTAGCTTGGTCTACAGAAGACCCATTTCAAATCCAGTCACAAGGTTAACTGTAGATTTATATGATTTACTGTATTGATTTCTTTATTCCCATCAATGATGATGATGGATGATTCTCTTAATATTTACTTATACTTACTTTGACTTACTATAATGCTGGTTGAATTTAGAATTATTATGGTTGCTCATCAGAATAGCTGGCTGATCTCACAATGATCTCTCAGAGATGTTCTAATCTCATACTCTTATATCTTTAAATATTTACTTATAGATAATTTTACGAAAGTAGGGACCTCTACAGGTATTGTCGAGGTTATAGCCTCAGTAAATATTACTTACGTAATCAATGTGCATTTAATAAATTTATAGTTATAGATAATTTTGCAAATTATTGATTTTTGATTTTAAATGGACTGGGAATGATGATGATGTTGCCATCACCCAGTTCAAATTCTCTTCTATCTATTAAACCCACCCCCATCCCGTTACTATATATATATATATACCCCCATCCCGTTACTATATATATATATATATATATATATATATATATATATATATATATATATTCTAAATGTATGGTATTGATTTTCCATATTTTTATTAGCAGGAGAATCATTATTAACCATATATTTAGAATAATCAAATAAATTTTATAAGGAAATTTTATAAAGGTATATGTGATATTGCATTGTACATGCCTTTTATATTAAACAAATTCATAAATAACTGCAATGATAAAACCTCATTTATAAATAAAAATTGTGTCAAATGGATATATAGGTGTGATAGTGGATATCTAGGTGAATTGAGATGTACATTGGAAAAAATAACTAAAGAGCACTTGATGTTATTCAAACAGGTTCAGAAATAAAAACAAAATTGTACAGTAGATAATAATATTTTAGCATCTGTTTTTTTACAACCATAATAAGTCATGTATTTATGGTTTTGACTTTAATTTTAATAGTGTAAAAATATTGCAAATTGAAAAAAATAACAAAAGAAAAATAAAGGAAGCTATGCTAATATACAAACACAAACATGACTTAATTAACAGGCAGGCATCAAACGTTAAGATCATAGAATTGTGGGAAGATTGGCCTTTCAAAGTGTTAGTTGACAAAGATTTGTAGGATAATAGAAAGTGCTCCTAAGGATAAAATCTTTAATTATCTAATTACTGTATTTATAAATATTTCATTATATATATATATATATATATATAATGAAATATTAAATATATGCTACATAATATATATATATATATATATATTATGTAGCATGCTTTTAAGCTTGTATTAACATCTTCACTAAAGGGAGCTTACTACTAACTCCAATCAAGCATTAATTTATAAATGCAAAAAAGAGATAATTCAAAATCTCTATTGGAACATCCTTATCATGAGACTAATTGTTTTCAAGCTTATGAGGGAAGCTAGGACTCCAGACATTAGAATTAAAATATTAAGTCAAAAGTCAGCCCTTCTCGAATATGTTTCTATCAATTTGAAAACCTGAATTTTTCAGACAGGAAAATGTCTTCAAATTCAACCCTGCAAACCAGATAGCTCCCTCTAATGAACATTTTAATACAACCTTAAAAGCAAGTTACACAATGTGGCTTGTTTTATTAATTATTATAAATGTACTCTTGAAGGCTTTTGTGATGTTATATTGCTGGGGCTATTAATATATGGTGAAACTGAACTGAGTTCAAACCAATATAAATAGCTGTTTTGTAGGGATGGATTTGAAGACATTTGCCTCTCTGAAAAATTCAGGCTTTCAAATTAAAAGTAACATATTTGATAAGTGCTGATGTTTGAGTTGGTATTTTCGATCTAGTGTCTGAAGCCCTAGCTCCCTTCTGAGGTGAGCCATAATCTCAAACAAATTGGTCTGGTGATAAGGACATTCCCATCAGGATTTTGAATTATTTCTCTTTTAGCACTTATAAATTAAAGCTTGATTGTAGCTAGTGGTAAGTTCCCTCTAGTGAACACATACACACACACACACACACACACACACATATATATATATATATATATATATATATATATTATATATATATATATATATATAAAATAACTTTTTTAAAATTTATAATTTAGCCAACTACAACTTATTTTATAGCCTCCACGTTGTAGCCAAATTCTAACTAAATTAAAACTTATTTAAATTGTATAACACGTATTTTGTAATCTTTTGATCGGTCATCCACGTTGTGAATCAAATATAACTAAAACGATTGGGAGAGTTTGCAAATATAACATATATTATCAGACAGTTTAAGCTAATTATAACTTTATTCAAATGGTCGCACATCCTCTTTATGGATCAATTGTAATATTTATTTATTTCAGCTCGAGCGACCACGCTATGCATTAATTATAATCTATATTGAATCTATCTGGCATTCAGACACTTGCAGGTAAGTTGCATGCCAATTGTAATGTTTTCAGGATGGATCGATAGATGCTTCATCGTCCCAGCTAACACTATTTCTATAACCTACTGAGATGATGATGATGGGATAGAACATCTTTAATCTTATTTGTCATGGTGCCAAATTGTAACTTCAATGAGAATATTGAGGCCAAACCTCATTTCAATAACTTATTAATAAATTTCAACAATAATATTTAATGAATGGGTTAATAAATAATCAATCGATTAAGAGAACACTGAGAATGCATTAAAAAAATAATAATAATAATAATAATAATAATAATAATAATAATAATAATAATAATAATAATAATAATAATAATAATAATAATAATAATAATAATAATAATAATAATAATAATAATAATAATAATAATAATAATAATAATAATAATAATATTGGAAATGCTTGGCTATTTTTCAGCACAATCCTCATTCACTATCATTAAAGTCACAATTAAAATTTTGTTCCGATTACAAATAGTCCTATATCCATCTCCATCTTCCTGATCCATCCACCTATCATCCTCACATCCATAGGTCTATTACACTATTATATGTTTTACTGTTAAATTTTCCATTATGGTAGCTCATTTCTCTCATTATAATCTCTTCTCAGGGTTTTTAGAACATTAAGGTGTGGAGATCGAACAAGCTGCGATAAATTATTGGTGATAAAATTATAAAGAAGTGCGTCTAGAAATATGTTTGAATACAACGGATGGGGAAAGGAATTTATGCCCACCCACTGCATTCACTATCACTCAATAACCATCTCTACGTAATAAAAAAAACTATATTAAATTACTTGGTAATCTTAAGTATTGCCATGCCACATAAGCTCAGAAAATTAACCATTTTAAATAAATTTTAACGGATATTATTTACAAAAATGATGATCCAACTATTAACAATAATATATTGATGTATGATTGGATTTGAGATGTCTAGATTATAATAACTCACAAAACATTGAGATGTACGCAAATTTTTATTTAAAACAAATAACAAAATTTATTAACATACTATAACTCAATACATAATATATACATTCACTTGATGACTCACATGGTTTTCCCCTGTTCTACAACCGTATTATGATATATATATATATATATATATATATGTAACGTTTATTTATATACGTTGCATATATATATATATAACTAAATAAGTAAATATCCATAAATAAATAATGTCAAGAGGTTTTAAACTATAAATATTCATTTTTAATTATTAGGGATTCAGGATTACCATGGAATAATTTTAATATCAGACAGATAAAATATTATATATCTTCATATATATTATATTTTTGTTCTCATTTTTATCCCAAACATAGCGAACATTAAATTTCTTCCCCCAGTGTTTAATGCTTTTAGCTACTGATTTGTTTCCAAGGGTAATACTTCCAATAATAAAATTTAATAATTTTATTTAATTATTTTAATCTAATATTCCTTTGTCTTATGTTCAACAATAGAGATATTTTATGTATGGTGGGACTAGGATAATTTTGGGTACTTTCAAATGTCAACGAATCGGTATCTATCTCAATCATCATCACACGTGTATATACACTATAGTCATGTTCTTATGACAATAATAATGTTTTAGTAATATTACCTTTACAGCGAAGTTCTCATCTGGCTGCAGATATATTTATTAGACAATTTCAAATACACATTGCTTACAATATTCGTAGGTTTTATTTAACCCTTAAGTTGAATACTTATTGACGTGATTACTTTTGGCTATTATTTATAAATTAAAATGTATCAACAAAACAATGTTCAAGTACACCAATCACACACACACACTACCCACACTTATCCTGACATCAAATTGAGTTTGTGACCCTGTATCCAACATTTGTAAGTAATGCTTAGTAATAGCTATATTTCATACACCCGTAAGAAATATCAACATTAACATGAGGCAGGCAGTGATTCGAATAAGGGAAAACATTTTCACTAAGGTTGAGATATGCTAGATTTTTATCGCTAGTCATATAAAAAGACTTGGGTTTACATATCAACCTCTAGCCATCAATAAAGAAATCATCTTATGGTGTAAAAAACAACTAAGTGGGAAAACTCGTCCACTGTTTAAATACTTTATAAATATGGAATAAATATCTTAGTGAGTGAGCTAAACTACGACTTCCCTAGCTTGGTGGGGACTCGTTGTCCACCCACATATATACAGGTCTTACATCAATCTGTACAACTAAAACTTTCATATATACATTATTCTTGTGAAATAGTACACTGGAACATGAGCCAATAATTCTTCTAAGCCTTAATTAGCTTGTATCTAGCTTTAATTTTATGATAATAATAATAAGAAGAAATGCGCACTAAAATTTAAAAACTACTTCTCTGCACTTTTATAGGATAATGATGATGTTTTAGCTCAACAGTCACACAACCTTCATAAAACATAGCATTAGGTCTAAGCACATGATAGGAATTACTGATCCGATTCAAAAAACATTTTCCACAGCAATATCTCTCACTCTTATCATAAAAAAAGTAAAGCATTTAAAACAAGGCACATATAGAATAATTTGGTATTAATTTCATCTATCCCTAAATGATAATAATAATAAAAACATTTAATAGGCACATACCACATATCTTAATATTAATTCCATCTACCCCTAAATGATAATGATGATGATGATAATAATAATAATAATAATAATAATAATAATAATAATAATAATAATAATAATAATAATAATAATAATAATAATAATAATAATAATAATAATAATAATAATAATAATAATAATAATGAAAGCATTTAAAAAGCACATACAAAATGACTTGATATTAATTTTATCTACCCCCAAAATAATAATTATAATTCTCACATGGATATATATGATAATAATAAAAATTCTTTTTTTTTCTTTCATTTTTTTTTAGATTAAATGTTCTACATGAATAGCAATAATAATAAAAATATACTTAAATAGTTCTCTGGGAATGTCCTTTAGATTTCTGGTTTTCATTTTTCCTGTTTTTCCTTTTTTTGGTCTGTTTGTGTGCACACATGACATTATGTGGAATAAGTTCTTTTGATAGAGTTCGATTCCTATACTAAAATGTACAAAGTTTTTACTCTGCTGACAAGATTTTCTCATTTTGGTTTCTGTGGATTACAGCTGAATAGAACTTGTATTAATTTTTAAATATATAAGTCCACTTCTTGATGCATTTTCAGTTCACTTAATATTCATATTTAATACTTTATATGAAATTATAGTGTTCAGATTTAATGCTTTATATATGACATCAAAATTTAGATTTTCTTATTTTCTGCAGTTTAAATTTCACCATTTGCCAATTTCTTATAAATTAGTGGGAGACAATAATGACATTGATTAATTTCTGGGGATCAATGTGCACCTAACTTAAACTTTACTCGAGAGTCTTTTTTTTATATTATTAAATTTGGAAAAGTTTGCTTCAAAAAACAGATAAAATAATTAACAATAAACAATTTTCTTTTTCTGTCTTTTTTTAAAAAAATGTTTGTTTTTAAACTTTTATAGCAAAGCTTCTCTCTAAAATCGATGATGAGAGAACTTGCAAGAGAAATTCAGATAGAGCCCATTACCCCCTCATCACAAGAGCAGAGCTCTTATAGTGTCTGACTTTTTCATTCTTTCTCCCCCAACATGACATTTCATTTACCCTTCCAATGTCTGTTCAGTCTATTTTCTTGATTAATTGCCTATTGTTTCTTTTTTTCTTGTTATTTTACACTTCTTCCCTCTTGAAAAACTACCTGCAAATTCATATCTGCATTCCAATAGATAATCACCAATTAATTTCAAGCTTAAATTCCTGTGTCATTATAGACACCACTTAAATCACTTTAGTAATTACTTTAGTAACTCTAGACTGTGAAAATTTTTCCAAAGAATAAATGACAGAAATATTTTCCCTTCTTTTTACTTTTTCTATATCAATAATAAAAAAATGTATAGCAACGCAACTTCAAACCCAGAATCTTGATAGAAATTTTGGCTGCTATGAATAAACTATTAAAACGAATTAATTGTTTCTTTGGAGGCGTTCCTCACAAATGACATAGTATAATTATTATTTCATTGTGAACTTTATAATTAAGATCCATAAATACACACACGCATGTCATACATATACAATTTTAATTACTGATTGTTTAATATTCTTGAAATTGTTTTTTTTTTTTTACAATTTAATTTTATGAACTATGTAGTTCTAACTTGTCAGTGTAAAACTATGACTATCTATTTCCACTCTCTAAAAGTAGTTTTAAAAATCGCACATCCCCCTCTCTTTTTTTCACTCCAACGACTAAATGATGTAAAAATATTGCTTATCAACAAATTATATCTTTAATATTAAATTGTCCCATAAATTAACATTAAATAAAATAATCTTTTGGTTATGACAACTGTTTAGATTGCCTACCAAGTAAAATGTATGCAATCCTTATGAAAATGGGTTCAAACCTAACCTTGGCTAAACAGTTTGTCTTTTGAAGAAAAAATACAAACTATGAGGAAAATTTTTATTAAACGTTGTCTTACATAGTTAATTGAAAAAAATGGAGTCTTGGGCAAACCCAAGGGCTACAATATATATGTATATATATATATATATATATATATATATATATATATATATATATATATATATATATATATATATATATATATATATATATATATATATATATATTGTACCCTTTTGTTTAGGTTAGCATGAATTATTTAAATCAATTTATTAAAAAAATTTAAATTTAAAAACTATTTTAGGGGCATGATGTATATGTTGTGTTGACAATCTTTTAAAAAAAGTCTAATTAAAGTAAATAAGAATATTTACTGTAAAATATTATGTTAAAATGGTAAATACAGTCAACTAAAAATAAATTATAATATTGTATGGTTGGGAAAACTGGCCATAATAAATATTGCATTAATAAGTCTTGTAAATAAATGTTTAAAGCAAATTTTAAAAGTAATAAATTAAAGTTTAATAAATAGACTATTTAATAATAATAATTATATTTAATAATTCTATTTAAAAATCATTTATTTAAAAGTGATAATATGGGAGACAAGTGCATGTTCGATTTTATATTAAAATAATTATTCTAAATTTTGCTATAATATTATTTTATATAATATTTTGTAAATTAAATCATTTATTTTATTTTCAGTTAAATTGTAAATGTTTCATTTATTTTTGTAAGCCATGTGATGTGTAGATATTCACACGTGTGCTTGCGGTGTTTTTTTTTTTTAGTAAAGTTGCAAAACTGTTTTAAAATTCTAATGTAAAATTTAAAAATATTATATTTGTCAATCCCAGAATAAAAAAAAAATTAGCTGTTATAAATATTAAGTTGGGTTTTTAAAACGAATGTAATAAGTAAAATTAGATTTTTATTTTGTTTTGGTAAATAACTACATTTAAAAAGAAGGCTAAAAGTAATAATAAATGTTATGATATGATTTTAAATGTTATTTTAAAGTGTTTGGTAGGTGTAAATAAAATATGAAAATTAACTAAGAATTAAATAATATAATAAATATTAGATAAATTATTATTTCTTTTTAACTTTGATCTTGCATTGTTGGCCAGGGATGTAGTAAGCTAGCAGATCACTGTTTAGTTAAACCAATCAAA
This sequence comes from Epiperipatus broadwayi, assembly GCA_028023455.1. Taxonomy (NCBI): domain Eukaryota; kingdom Metazoa; phylum Onychophora; class Udeonychophora; order Euonychophora; family Peripatidae; genus Epiperipatus; species Epiperipatus broadwayi. The sequence goes on from JAQFVV010006340.1 coordinate 2,113,139, forward strand.
TATGTAATTTGTTTGGGTATAAAATAGGTGCACAATTATTTCTCAAGGTACTCCTGTTGTTATCACTATTATGATTACTTCAGTTAACTAAGTGTACCATTAATAGTCAATTGTATTAATTTCTAGTTCTAAAAAGAAAGCACAGTAATTTATTATAAGATTCATATAATACAGATATGCCTTGCTAAAAGCTAAGTAATTCTGTATCTGCCAATTTATTGAGCCAAATTTAACATCACATTAACCCTTTTCCTGCCTCTTACGAGGCTCCTCATCGACATCTGATGTCACTCTAACTCTGCCAGTTCTTATGCTAAAATATTCGTTTGACAAGTATTGATTAGGTTTTTAAAAGTTCTGTAAGATGGTGCCCTCTTCTGAATTATTTTATAAGTAAAAAATAAAAAAAAACGCATTTAAACCTAAACAAAGAAAGAACATTGGTTGTGATTGGTTGTTAGTGAGATCTCAGCCGAAAAAGACATTCTGATTGGCTGGAAAGAACAAAGAAACCGCCTGATCAAAGAAAATAAAGAAAAACGCTGAGATTTTCATTTCGAATATAATTTTAAAGAATATTAAGTATATATTGAGTAATTACAAATGATTTTCAGAGAGAATACTAAAAAAACAAAATTATTTTCGAAAAATATTGAAGATTTTAGTAAAAATATTTAAGATTTAGCAAAAAGAAATATTTACTTTTCTATAATGTAAAAGTCATTTCATCATGATCTTTTTGTTTATATTATAGCTTTTATGTTGCCGAAATTGAATATTTTAGAATAAATAAATAGCAATTTATTTTTGAAAGAACTTTCGTTCTCTTCATAACCTGAAAAATTAGTAATATACTTTTTATAAACGTATCTGAGTTGAATTTAATATTATAGGCGAATATGTTTTAACAATAGGCTTTGTCTTCAGTTTGTGAGTTGGCCAATTAAAAGATTTGATTTTTACCTCATACAACCAATAATATAATTAGTGGTTTAAGGGTTAAACATGAATCAACCATTATTAAATTTTAGTTTATGTGGAAAATATCAGAATTATGATTTTTTTCATTGGGGACATAATTTTGCATGTTGTAATTAATAATTTTACTTTGCTATGGAGATTAGGAAGTTAGACATCACATGGGAGATTTAGAAAAGTTTGCCAGAAATGAAAAGTAAAAATATGAAAATGCTTTTCTTTGGAGAGCTTATTTTAAAAAAAAAATAAGATGGTAAATTTTAAAAAAACTTTTAAATTTGATAAAAGAATGAATTTAAGATGCAAAAATATTTCTTTATGAAGAGATATTTTATAATCGATTTTAAAGCTATTATAATAATTTTAAAAGATGTAAAAAAATTAAGATCATTATAGAAACATTTTATATTTTTGGAAAATAGGTAATTAAAATTATCCTATTATTAATTAGTGTATGCTGTTCTTACAAAAGTTATAAAATTATTTCTGGAAGTTTTAAACTACATAGTAAATATTGAGGAATACTAAATCTTATTGCTGTATCAGAGAATATAAACTTTTAGGAGAAAGTTGAATAAAAGTAGCAGAACCTTTAAAAATTATTTTGGTATTTAATATCAAAAGTACTTTCAATCATTATTTTATTGAATGATGAAATTATGAACAATTATTTTAGAGAAACACCTTTAAGAACAATTCCATGATTATTTATAAATCAATCTGGATATTATAAGTATAACTTACCATATTTAAATTTTGGAACATTGACATTCATTTTTGTCTTAAAAAGTGAAACCATCAGAGTATGCATGGTTTTGGCATCAAACGCAGTTTTTGTCAACAAGTGGTGAAGAGAAGAAGAAAGAACATTTTTTAATGAACTTCTAATCGATGGAGTTTTTTTTGTAAATATGGTTTTATATTTATTTTTACTAACTTTTATATTAATGCTTATTCAGATGTAGAGGTAAAAAAAGAACATGAAAATATTAAACTACTTACTAACATAGTGCTTGCATTCTTATAAAAATATTTAATAGTTTAAAGACTTAATATTTTAAGTGTGATAATGTGGAATAAGTGATATAATATATAATGTTTTATTTAGTTTGTGAACCAGAAATGTCAATTAAATGACCAGTGGAGATATTGTTTGTGGTAACAATTGTAAAAATATTAATGATTTTATAATGTATTTTTTTGTTTTTAATAGTCAAAATATGTTATTTTTGTGTGGATGTGTGAAAACATATATCAAAACATGATGCATACACATAGATTATAGGAGTTTATTTATTTTTAAAAATATGCATACTTTTATTTATATTATAAGTATATTTTAACGTAACTGAAATTAGTATTTATTTTAAGTGATTAAAGTGTTATATTGATACTGATTATTTATATTTTGTTCTAAGAGTTATAAAAGAAATGAAGTAATGTTTTTTTTTTTTATTGAGCAGTTAGGTTGTTATTTAGACGTGAATTTATTTATTGTTATAGAAATGTGGGAAGAATTTTAGTGATGTAGAGTGATATATCTCTAAGGAACTTATAAGGATAATGGCTTGGTAGTAATATAAATGAAACCAAGGTAATATTTTATGTAGGCTTTATTTATATGGGAATAAGAAAAATCAATAATGATGATTATGCAAGTACACCTGGATTTCAGTTTATGCGATAGATAGGTTCCTCAAAAAACATGCGCAAACGAAATCACGCAAAAATAGACATAACTTACATTGAAAAAGGGGGGGATGCTGTCTGTGATTTTTCAAAATTCACATAAAAGCAAAGCACCAAAGTAAAATTACTTTAAAATTCACACAAAAAAATAAGGAAATAAAATATGACTAATAAAAAATTTCAAATTTGAAAAAAATTGATACAAGACAAATTTTTTTTAACTATAATATTTAATTTTATTCAAAATAATATATTTTTATGCATAATTTACACTACAGTAATTTACATTTTTTATACACATTTTAATTATTATGATATTCTGGTGACAACATAATTAGTAATTAATCTTTGAGACGATGATTTTATTAATTGTTTACAAAGCTCACGATATCCAGACATACAACCATTTAGCTCTCGTTGGAATTTAAGAGCACGTTAATGATTTAGTGTCATTACTAATAAATAATAATTGATTACGTTCTTTTTTAAAAAGCAAAAACAGAATGTGATTTAAAATGCAAAATTAACACACACAATTTTTGAACAAATTTACATTATAATCTTGTAAAATTTAATATGTGTATATATAAAATGTGGAAATCATGATTTTAATTTCATTATTGCATAAAATCTTACTATTATAAAGCACTGAAAATATTGAAATTACTAAGATGAAAGTCGAATTCCAGTAATGTGCTATTTCTTTCAATATAATGTAAGTGTGCAAAATTTATTATTTAAAGTAATAGGGCATTATCGGAAATCGATTTCCGGTGAAACACAAATCAAATAACTTCAAATATCATGTTAAATAAGTCCACATAAAAAGAGACCCAGATGTATAGATAACTTAGCTTTATAGCTTGTATATTTTCCATGGCAGTGTTTTCTGTGTGTTGAAGTTGAATGTTCCATAGAACTGAATAAATAGCCTGGACATTATATTTAGTAGTGGAGGTTATTAAACAAATAAGTCATACCTCATTTTTATACACTGTTACCATGATGACTATCTAATACAAATATTATTGAATTAAAACTTTAGTTATTCCATATACCTACACATTTATTTTCTATCAAAATTTATCATATTACATTAAATGATTAATAAGTTTGGAAGTGCGGGATTGTTATTGAAAAGGATAAGATAATAAAAAGATGATAAGAATATGGTTTGTCAGTAAAAAAATCATGAAACTTTTCCTATTTGAAATTGATTATTTTTTTATAAAGATGGATAAGTGATAATTAAATTGGGTTTATAAAGATATTGATTAATTATTAAGTATTTTTAAAAGACTTAATTAGGATGCATATTTTTTGACAAGTAAAATGATAAAATTAAATCGTGTAAAAGAATACAAATAATCATAAGTTTTTAAAGGTTTATTTGTAATAACGATACACTAGCACATATATTCTATCTCATATAAAAATTAATAATTAGTAGGCAATCTAATTTAATCGCTATATTATGAATTAAATTTATTCATGTTGTTCTTAAATTGGGAATGACTACATAATGTATTAAATTATCTTAAAAGAATTAAGTACCAGTAGTAGAAGAATAGTAGCCTGATTAATTTTATCATATATTTTAAACTTATTAACTTAATGAAGATGTAATAGAGATATACTATAATAATATTTTAATAATAGTTATTTTTTTATAAAACAACGTTCCATGTCCCATATTTTATTTTTATTTTATTTATTTTTGGAAAGTACAGGAAATGTAACTAGATACATTTCATTAGTGATGTAAATAATGTACATAATTTATTGTTGAAGTTATTAATAAAATTTGTTAAATTTTGTTTTATAAATCTTGGTGTTGACTCAATTTCTCTACATCACAGTTACATAATCACAGATAATTTGAATTAATATATAATATTTGCACAACATAAATAAAACTACTATTTAAGAGTTATAATATTTTCTTGATATGATTTTCTTTAAAGAGCTTCATTTATCATATTATTATTATGGTCATAGAATAACTATAAATTATTTACACAGAATTATAGTATTATTTTGGTAGCCACAAGTTCTCAGATTATAAGATTATACCACATATTTATTTAAGATGCCATATGGATAAGAAAAGATTATATTATATTATTGTTATTATTACACATGATCCGTATTACAACGAGAAAAGATGAGATTAAAGTTTACATTGAAGATTATTATTATTATTATTTATTTATTGTTAGTATTAGTCAAATGTAGTTAGGAATGATATTAAATCCCTTATCATGCTTGATTACAGAGATTATAATTGCCTAGAATTATTTTAAAAGACCCTGAGATTATTTGAGCTAGATCATTTAGATAAAGTGATGAAGATTAATTTATTGGGATAATATTAATTAATTAATTATTATTGAAGTTTTAGGAATGTGATAGATTTAGTGTTTGAAATAGTAAAAGAGAGGATAGTATTCTTATGCCATTGAGGTAATATCCTGTGGGATATTAGTTCATTGCATTCACCTTGCTATTTGTAAATTCACTTCATAGTCTCATGAATTTTATTATATATTTATTTATTTAATTTATGAAACAGAACTATATATATTATTAATTATTAGTTAGAGCTAATTTAATAACTTACAGTATTGAAAAATATATTTATTATTGATTACATATATTTTAAATGAGCATAATTATTTATCTGAGCTAGACCAATTTATTATTATTACATATTTCCTAGAAATGAGGGTACTATATATATATATATATATATATATATATATATATATATATATATATATATATATATATATGGTCACTAGATGAAGCTTTACCAACAGCCCACTATCAAGCTTTGTTTATATAAACACTGAGAGAGATAGAATTCATATCTTTCAAATTGTTTCCAACCTTTAAACCATGGTTTCGAGTTTGTTGGCTCACAGCAGTAAAGGGTAGGAAGACTAGGAGATAGATCTAAACACAAACTCTACAATCATCATTTAAGAGAGACATTTCTATCAGCTTGAAAGCATGAATTTTTCAGATAAGTAAATATCTTCAAATCCAGTCAAACAAACTAGATAGCTATATGGGTCTGAATTCAGTTCAGTTCACCATATAGTAAAAACTGCTGCAATCTATATTATTGCAAAAACCTTCAAGGATACATTTATGATAAACAAACAAGTTATAAATTTTGTAACTTGCTCATAGCTTGCATTTTATGATCACTAGATGGAGCTTTGCCAATAGCCCACTATCAAGCTTTTTTACATAAACGCTGAGAGAGATAGAATTCAATATCTTTTTCAAATTGTCTCCAACTTTTAAACCATGGTTTTGAGATAGTTGGCTCACATCAGTAGGGTAGGAAGACTAAAAACTAGATCTAAACATCAACTCTACAATCAGAATTTAAGAAATACATTTCTACCAGTACTACTTTTATTTCTTTATCTACTTTGTTCATCCTTTCTCCTACTTTAAATTTTTATAATTTATTAAATCCTAGCCTAAAGTAATTGCTTCCTAAAGTAATTGCTTTTTTTATATCAAATTGAACATTTTTTGCTTTTTCTTTTACATCATGCTTTGTTGTTGGATACCTTCTGTATCCCTTTCACTTCTTGCTGCCAACGTTCCATCAGTATTCTCTGATTTTCATAATTTTTTTTTGCAGGTTTTCATTAATTTCGTCCATTGCTTCCTAAAGTAATTGCTTTTTTTATATCAAATTGAACATTTTTTGCTTTTTCTTTTACATCATGCTTTGTTGTTGGATACCTTCTGTATCCCTTTCACTTCTTGCTGCCAACGTTCCATCAGTATTCTCTGATTTTCATAATTTTTTTTTGCAGGTTTTCATTAATTTCGTCCATTCCCAGTTGATGTTCTAGCAAATTGTTTTCATTTGATTTATTTATTAAACAATTTTTTGCATATTTTTATTCATTTTTTTTTCATCATCCGTTTTCTATTGCAAATTTTCTTTCATTTTACTCATATTTTAATAATTCTTTGCATGTTTTCATTCATTTCAATTGCCATTTTCTGAAATATTTGATTAATTATTTCCATAGACCACATGCTGTAGTCCTCTTGCTTTTCACCTATTTAAATAGGTTAATTTTTCTGAATTATAAGTTGAGGTTTTTTAATTGTTACCTCAGATCTTTCAGGTTCTACTACTTCAACTTGTAGTGGAGGAGTGACAGTACTGACCTTTTTTCTTAACCATTACCTTTTTCTATATCTTTGGTCCATTATCATTAATTAGTGTTCTCCCAACAATGGAAACAAAACCAAATGAATATTTTTCATTCTATTTTCTTCAAAAGCATCAACTAAAATTTTACGTTGCTGCTTAATTTTATAATTTGTAATTAACACAAAATGTGTTTTATAATATAGAAGAATATAGGTGGCTCTTCAATATTCAAATTTATATTTTTTTAAAAAAATCATTAAATTGAATAAAACTATCACATAGTTTTTATTTTATTTTAAACTCATCAAATTAGGAAGCCTATATATATATATATATATATATATATATATATATATATATATATATATATATATATATATATATATATATATATATATAATAAAAAAATATGTTGTAACAGACGGGGTTCAAATACAAGAGATAATGCAATATAGTGTTAATTGTGAGTGTTGATATTGAGTGAGTGTATATGCGAAAAGATATATATAAATACTCATTCAAACCCGGTTACAAAGAGTGTGAAAGTAATATGTAATCTGTTAAAGGATGGACTGTATGCTTATATAAATATAGTTGTATGTGTGTTATTATAAAGGTGTATATGTATTAACAGTTATATGAGTGATTGACCAGAGGCAATTATATATGGGGTTGTATAAGTTTGTTATTGATTACACATATATATTTTGTTGTTCGTAAATTTTTTTTTAATTCTACTTTTTAATAATATTGGTGGGAACATGTGTTTCTTGATGAATCTATTGAACATATAAAGCTACAGAAATGCCTGTCGTCAAGAAGTCTGAGAACTGGTCAAGTTGGTATTTTGGAAACAATGGAAGGTTCGGTCTGCGGCGTACAAATATACAAGAGAAAATGCGATGTTAAAAAGTGTAAAACAAAAGAACTATTTTGGCTCTCTTAAAATATAGTGGTGATTAGTCGGAAAGAGAAAGAGGTGGCTCAGATTTCAGATTGTATTAACGTATAAGTAATTAAGAAGTTTTAGCAATATTCCCATAAAAATATTGAGGTAACTAAATAGTGTGAGTTTCATCAAACCGGTCCAGTGGATTGTTATTGTAGAACTCACCTGAATCGGATTTATTAAATTTGCTGTTTAAAATCTATCAAGTGTAATGGCAGTGAAGTAAAGTGAGTGAAATCATCTACTCCACATCTATGATAAACTATTCGGCATATCACATTGGAACTGTTTACCATCCTTAGGATTGACAAATATTAGTAAGGCCAGTATTTCTTTAGAATTATAAATGCGCAAACTGTTAGCTTTGACCACATGGACAATCAATTGTAATTAAGGTAAATTGACCTTTTCTCTATATATGTGTTCAATAAATGCATAGTAATGAAGGGATTCGTTTTACTTTTATATTAAATACTGTAATAAATCTTGTTTAAATTAAATAAAATAAAAACATTAAATAAACAACTCTGATGTATAATTGCACTATTTCATTGATATATATATATATATATGTGTGTGTGTGTGTATTGGAATAAATGGGTTGTGTGCATGAATATTAAGATATGTATTTGTGTGTATAAGACTTAGAATTTAATGGCAACTAGTGTAGTACCATGTAGCTTAACTTTGTTATAACTTCTGGGCTAGAGTAATAGATTTATACCAGGTAAATTATAGTGTAGTATATGTAGATATAAGTGACATAACCAGGAATTGTCTTTGCTTTGTTCTCTAGTTAGACCTTGTTTCCCAGACCTTAAGATTGAGCTAGTCTGGATGTGCTACCCTATATATATATATATATATATATATATATATATATATATATATATATATATATATATATATTCAGAACCCTTATTTACGTTTTCTATGAGTATAATTCTTATCAAAGTGTAAGATTGGCACTTGAGATGGGATTAAACCCATGCTCATAAATATACTTACTCGAAGCTGTGGGAGAGATCATATATGTGCATAAATTATGCAACAGTAATATGGGTAGACACTTACAATGGTGCCCAACTTGGGCCCGCAAATAATGGAGAACAGGCATTAAAAGAGCATCGTAACGTAATGAAAAAAGAGCTTTCAAATGAGAGTTGGAGAAATTTTTTAAAAAAAAAGCGATAGAGAAAACAGAAAGAGTTTAAACACATATTGGAAATTTAGTAAATGGGCATATTTTGCCATGTGTGAAAAGCGATAGAGAAAACAGAAAAAGTTTAAACAAGTATTGGAAATATAGTAAATGGGCATATTTTGTGATGTGTGAATATACGTTTAGAAAGGTTCTCAAGTGGTCAGAGGAGAAAATAGCATTGATGTCTGTTCAGTGATATATATATATATATATATATATATATATATATATATATATATATATATATATATATATATATATATATATATATATATATTAAAGTCATGTTTTATAAAATAGGAGTTTAAGAATTATATCAACATTGGGATATTATATAACAATATCATTCCATATGATAGCAATGCGGGATGAAGGTCTATCAGGTGGGTCATGCAGTGGACCACTGGAAGCTGGGGTGACAAACCTGGCACATTTTAGTCTTAATAGTGATATATATATATATATATATATATAAAAGAAAAGGGGCAATAGAATTGAAAATAAAAGTACATGGAGGGAGAAAGGAGAAGACAACCATAGAGCACCTCAAGAGCCTTTAAAGATACTATAAGTACTATGAGATAGCAGATGAACACCAAGTGATCATAGCATACCATCATCTAGAGAAACATGCAATGACATGGTGGAATTCACTGAGTCATCAACCTCAAACATTTCTGGAATATAAAGAAGCATGAGCCAATATACTCTGGAATGAAGAAATACAAGAAATGGTGAAGGCTCAAGTGGTAGAGCAGGAGTTTCAGGAAGGTAATGGAGAAGCATACATACATTTTTTTAGGCGGTAGGTGGCTACGTTGAGAACTCTAGAGGCCAAACTGTCAGAGGCACAGATTGTAGAAATGGCATGCAGAAAGTTACCCAATGAAATTAGGTGGATGCTGGGAAAAAGAGGAGAAAGATCAGTTGTGATGATAGATAAAATGTTGAGCCAACTAGAAATAGACACAGAAAGAAGACAGATAAAGGAGCATAAGCTTAGGTCCAAAGGGGACTCGGATGTTGATAAGCAGGAGACAAAAGAATAGGCAATTTAATATGTTCTTGGGAAAACTGGGTTCCTGGATATGCACTTCAGACCAGCCCCATCATCCCTATAAAGGTAGATTCAATGAATGTTGACGCCTTGATGGATTCAGACAGTCAGGTATCAGTAGTATCAGAGAGATTATACCACCAAATTAGAAGGGAACAACCATATATACTAATTATCCCTCTAAAAACAGTTCACATGGCAATGGCAGACAACCGGAGAGCTAAAGTAGAGCCAAAGCAGATATGGATAGATCTAAAAATTAATGGAAAGAGCTATTCACATGTGTTCCTTATAATGAAAGGTTTAGTACATGAGGCCCTACTGGGATCATATTTTCTAAATAGATACAAATGTAACCTTGACTATGAGAGGGGTCACCCCACATGTGAGGGTGAAGTGGTATGTTTTCTAGCAGAGGAGCCTCAATGGTTTATAGAAATATTACATCTAGAGGAGGATGTCCCTGAGAAACTCATAAGATCCATGGAACAAAAGTAGAAGGGAATGTTTAAGAAATTCCATTACATAAAACATTGACCAAGTATCACCAAGTCTTTTCAGACAAGCCAAAAGTTATTCAAAGGTTTGAGCAGAGAATTAAGATGAGAGACAGCCAGACATTCAAAGCTAGATCATACTCCACTCCACTTCAATACCAAAAGGAAGTAAAAGAGCAAATAGATCAGATGCTAGAGTGGGGAATTTATACGAAAATGCTCATCAGCATATTGCAACCTGGTGGTGGTAGTTAAAAAAAAGATGGATCTGTTAGATTATGTCTCGATGCTTGACAGTTAAATAAAGTGACTGTACTGGACTGTAATGTACCACCTCCCATGCAAGAACTACTGAGGAAGTTCCAAGGGAAGAGGGTATTTTTGACCTTCGATTTAACTGCCAGCTATTGGCAAATTGAGTTACATCTGGAAGATTGCCAATACACATCATTCAGATATAAGGGCCACTCATATCAATTTAACTGGATGCCTTTTGGCCTAATAAACAATGGGGCAGGCTTACTCAGGTGCTTGGATCAGGTGCTATCCTCAGAGATAAAAAACATGGTCATGATTTACATGGATGATGTGCTGATAGCCTTGACTGATATTAAGGAACACATGTGAGAAGTAGGACTATTTCTAGAGGAATGTAAAAAAGGGCATAAAAATAAATATCAAGAAGAGCACATTGTGTCAGAAAGAGGTGGCCTTTCTTGGGCACATGGTGGGAGCTCAGGGACTAAAACTACACCCGGACAAGATCTCAGCTATTCGTGACTTTCCAACACCTAGATCCATAAAGAAGGTCCAATCATTTCTGGGTCTGTGTACATTCTACAGCCACTTTCAAGACCGTTTTGCAGAATGGATGGAGCCATTGGTGAAGTTATTAAAAAAAGGTAGTGACTGGAAGTGGACAGAAGAACAGGACCAAGCCTTCCAAAAAGTGAAAACAGGTTTTTTGGAACATGTTATGCTGGTCTTTCCTGACTTTTCAAGTCCATTCATAGTTCAGACACATAGCAGTGGATATGGTCTTGGAGTGACCTTGGCCCAAGAGCAAGAAGATGGGAGAATGGGTGTAGTATATTTTCTGAGCAGGCTACTCAAAGGTCCTGAGGTATATTATACAACCACTGAGAAAAGAGTGTTGGCCATTGTTTGGGCCTTTCAGAAGTTTTGAACACTGTTACTGGGTTTAGAGGTCATCATGGATACTGACCACAAGATCCTGGAATTTATAAACCACAGCTACCTCACTAACAGCAGATGAGTACGTTGGAAACTGTACGTCCAAGAATACAACTATACGGGGAGATATTGCAAAGGGTCTGACAATGTGGTAGCTGATGCCCTCAGCTGCAATCCAGTGGACAATCAATCACATCATCTGGGTACTCAGAATTTGTATATAGAAATCATAGGGTTGAGAACAGATGAAGGACTTGAAAGTGATTTGAGGTGATTGGAGTACTTTCAGAGAGAAGACCAACAACTCCAGCCCATCATTGACCGATTGGAAAGTAAAGAAGCTAAATTGATTGGGGGTTGGGTCGAGTGGAATATTCAGAAATTTAAACTGAAGCAAGGTGAGCTACAATATAGAGTTAAGGAAGATCCAGCAGAATGGAGATCAATCTTCCCATGGCATATGAGGACCGCAGTGGTTTACACATGCACTGCAGGTCAGGCCACTATGAGATAATGAAGACTGAAGATGGATTAGAAGGTGGTTTTACTGACCAGGCATGCATGGCAAAGTTGCAGAGGTCATCGGACAGTGCGAAATTTTCCAGAGAATTAAGCCTGCAAACAGGAAATATACAGCTGCAATGTTGTCTATGATACTCAGGGAACCTAAGGAAATTGTTGCAGTGTATTTTTATGGCCCATTGCTGGCCTTCAATAAAAAGAAATGTCCCTTGGTTGTTTATGATTTATTCTCCAAACTGGTGTCTGCATATCCCATCATGCAAGCCAACACGAGGAACACTATATGTGTCCTGTACAGGGAGCATATTCCATCGGTAGGGTAAACCACAAACTATCATATCAGATCATGGAACCCCATTCATTTCAAGGGAGTGGACGAGATGGACTGAACAGTTGAAAATAGGACACGTGTTAACCTCGATCCGTAACCCTCAGTCCAATCCCTGAGAAAGAATCATGTGGGAATTGGGTGGGTTGTTCCATACTTATGTCCAAACTGACCATAGGATGTGGGTCAAACAGCTTCCAGACATTTTAAACTATATGAATTGGGCTGTAAATGAATCTACTGGCTTCACACCAATACATTTGCATTTTGGTAAGCACACACCTAGTTTATTCAAAACTGATTTTCCAGAAGAAGAAACTCCCATCGATATAAAAAAATGATAGGCAGCAGGCCTAGCCAGTCGATGGTTCACAGAAGCAGACAACAAAAAGAGGGTTTCAAGAGTTACTCGCATTCCTTTAAGGTGGGGGACCAGGTAATGGTGAGGACACCCCATGTAAGCAAACCTGGAAAGTTTATTTGCAAAAAATTTTGCAATCTATATGAGGGCCCATTTACAATAACAAAGAGTCGGGGAAAACATGCATTTTGGGTGGATACCGGGCAGGAAGTAAAGGGATTATACAATGCCTGGTCACTCAAGCAGCCTTTCGCAAAGCCTAGATGAGGAGAAAGGATAGAAAAGAGTCATTTAAGAAGCCATTCAAATACACAGAAAGTATTTGAATGCTATTGCACCTGGGGGTATGTAACAGACGGGGTTCGAATACAAAAAATAATGCAATATAGTGTTAATTGCAAGTGTTGATATTGAGTGACTGTATATGTGAAAAGATATATATAAATAGTCATTTGAACCCTGTTACAAAGAGTGTGAAAGTAATACATAATCTGTTAAAGGATGGACTGTATGCTTATATAAATATAGTTGTATGTGTGTTATTATAAAGGTGTATATGTATTAACAGTTATATATGTGATTGATGAGAGGCAATTATATATGGGGTTGTATAAATTTTTATTGATTATATATATATATTTTGTTGTTCGTTAATTTTTTTTTAATTCTACTTTTTAATAATATTGGCGGTAACATGTGTTTCTTGATGAATCTATTGAACATATAAAGCTACTGAAATAGAAATGAATCAGTTGCTGTGGGAAGTTTGAGTTAATGCCTGTCGTCAAGAAGTCTGAGAACTGGTCAAGTTGATATTTTGGAAACAATGGAAGGTCCGGTCTGTGGTGTATAAATATACAAGGGAAAACGCGATGTTAAAGAGTTTAAAACAAAAAAATTATTTTGGCTCTCTTAAAATATAGTGGTGATTAGATGAAAGGAGAAAGAGGTGGTTCAGATTTCAGATTGTATTAACATATAAGTAATAATGAAGTCTTAGCAATATTCCCATCAAAATGTTGGGGTAACTAAATAGTGTGAGTTTCATCAAACCAGTCCAGTGGATTGTTATTGTAGAACCCACCTGAATTGAATTTTTTAAATTCGGTTTTTAAAATCTATCAAGTGTAATGGCAGTGAAGTACCTTTGACTACTTGGACCTCTTAAGTGAGTGAAATCATCTACTCCACCTCTATGATAAACTATTCGGTGTATCACATTGGAACTGTATACCATCCTTAGGATCGACAAATATTAATAAGGCCAGTATTTCTTTAGAATTATAAATGTGTGAACTGTTAGCTTTGACCACATGGACAATCAATCGTAATTAAGGTGAATTGACCTTTTCTCTATATATGTGTTCAATAAATGCATAGTAATGAAGAGACTCGTTTTACTTTTATATTAAATACCATAATAAATCTTGTTTAAATTAAATAAAATAAAAACATTAAATAAACAACTCTGATGTATAATTGCACTATTTCATTGATATATATATATATATATATATATATATATATATATATGAATCATATATGTGTGTATTGGAATAAATGGGTTGTGCACATAAATATTAAGATATGTATTTGCATGTATAAAACATAGAATTTAATGGCAACTAGTGTAGTACCATATAGCTTAACTTTGTTATAATTTCTGGGCTATAATAGATTTATAACAGGTAAATTACAGTGTAGTATACGTAGATATAAGTGATGTAATCAGAAATTGTCTTTCCTTTTTTCTCTAGTTAGACCATGTTCCCCAGACCTTGAGATTAAGTTAGTCTGGACACGCTACCTTATATATATATATATATATATATATATATATATATTCAGAACCCTTATTTATGTTTTCGATGAGTATAATTCTTATCAAAGTGTAAGATTGGTGCTTGAGATGGGATTAGACCCATGCTCATAAATATACTTACTCAAAGTTGTGGGAGAGATTGTATACGTGCATAAATTATGCAACAATAATATGGATAGACACTTACAATATATATATATATATATATTCTTCACCTATTTCATTTTATGTACAAATAAATACCCAGGCCCCAATTCTACACAAGATAGAATAAATTTATAAATGAAACTGTTTTTCTACTTTATTCATAAAATTCTTATGTTGCTATTACTCCAAGGCTTAGCTCATTTGGGGTTATAGGGTATGGTGATTATATAGGATTCAAATAGGGATGATAGAAACATTTATAAATAACAATTCTATAATGTTGATTCAACTATATTATAAGCATGTATTAAAGAAATAAGGACTATTGTGCAATTGATAGTCATTACACTAAACAAAGTATAGACAATGATGAGGATAGGGTACCTTTTTGCTCTTCATCACCATCTATTTTAAGCAAGGTAAAACATATTTTTGCCTCTGCAATAGTAAGATCTGCTAACTCTTGACTGTTTAAATAAATGACCTATACTCACAAATCTATAAATTCTATAATTATCTTATGTTGAAAATATGGGTGTGTGGAAATGGACCATCGAATGCATATAATAAAACAACTCATACGGGATATTATTTCAAAAAACATTTATTATAAGAAACTTTATTTTATAACACATCGATGATGATATTAATATTTCTTTTATAGCAACACAAACTTCATTAATATTTGTTATATAAATTTAAGTGACAGTTTTATTATTATTTTCTTTTTCATTAAATAAAGTAAAATTTTCCTAAGTTAATATTACATTCATATTGGAGGATGAACTGCTAATAATGATAACAAATGAGATATTGATAATATATGTAATATGATGTAATAATTACTTATAATTAATAATTTTAGTGATGTTCTTCTTCAATATTTCTTTGTTTACCTATTTTCGAGTGTATGCACCTTTACAAAATTACAAATACAACACATTTATAAATTATAGTTTCTACTAGTTTATTTACAGAATAGATGGTGCAATAGGTTAACCATTAAACTAATGATTTTATTTAAAATATATTACAAAATTCTATAAAACATTTATCTGATATAATAACTATATATTGTTTGATGATAACTACACCCAAATAAAGAAAGTGAGGGGATAAATAATAAATAAATATTTGCATATATGCGCATGAAGATTAATCAAAATCTCCAAATTCAAACTTGACTCATTAATATAATATCTACTAACTTTTAAGACACAAAGGTTACAGAACTTAGCTGAATTATCATCAATAAATGGGGCATTTTCCACTTCATTTAAAAGGAAAAGTAACTACAACTATCTCATCATATGTTCTCAAATAGGTACACTAACCACCCACAATTTAATAAGCAAAGAATCATGTAGAGTATAACTCAATCCACATAATAAAATCATCCCTCGATCACATCTATCTCCAAATGCACTCAATGTATTTTCTATATAACAAATCTATACACAGACAAACTTTTAATTCTCTATCTTCTTTTAACAAATGGCACCAAATGAAACTGAAATAAAAATAAACTACAATGTTGGAAAAATAATTTACCACAGTGCACACACACCTGAATATATGATTATATATAATATGATTTCTAAATCATATAAGACTATAAACTGTCATATTACAATAATAATAAGTTACACCAAGCATAACAAAAAATGTATCTATCTATTATAGGGAATTGAAAAATATACCTATGAACATTTAATCATTCAATGTTGAATTTTTTAAACTTGAAAACTTGAACAAAAGCATACATGCTGCTTACAATAATAACAGTGAATTACAACATTAATATATATATATTGTAACGATCCGGAGATGATTGCTTAACGTAAACTGCACTACGGGGCGCCATCTAGGCATTTGAACCTAGAAAAATTTATAAAGTAGGCAGATACGTGAGTCAAAAAAAATATATATTTTTTTTTTTTCTTAAATTTTGATTCCGGTCGTTAGCCCATGTCACTAGCTCAGTGGAATAGCAGAGATTTAATAATATCATTTACTAGGATATAAAAGAATAAAGTAAGCCACTGCCAGTAATTCACATACAAACATTTATTTATGCACATATATATAAGGTTTAAAATTACTTTAGTGATTTACATTTAATTTAACATTTAACATTATTTTTTTTTACTTTGATTTTACTTTAATTTACATTGCATTACTATTATATTATAAATTTACATTTTTAATCAAGTTCGCACAGATGGGATTATATTAACCTGTTTAATATGTTGCTATAGATCGGTTACATAGATTTCAACGGTCAAAAACATTTCAAAGTAAACATAAACGATCAAAATACAAAGTTATTGATTACTGACAATTGCAGAGGGAAATATAAGAAACCCTCTAGTATTCATCGTAAGATACCTGCATCGTCACCAATAACTTAAAAGACATCCGAATAAATACCTTTTAGATACTCACCGTAAGGTATCAGTATTTGTCGAATGTCTATATATTTTGATCAAATATGAAAACGCAAACATATTTAACCGATAGCCAATCTATGCAAGCGTCTATAAACAACTTAAATTTAATAGTTTTATAGGATCGAGCCTGAATATACTATATAGATTTGCATTCGAAAATAAAATATTCTATCCCTATTTAACCCTCCCTTAATTATCTTTACAAATCGATACAGCCATTCACGCCCGACTCAAGTTTAACATTTTTTTATAATTTATTTAACGGAAAACAGAAATCATAACAACTTAAAGAACAAAATTAAATAAATAAATAAATAAATAAATGGAAATGATTTTACAAATTAAATACATTAAATAAAATTATAACCAATTAATAAATATTGTTGGTCAGATAGAATAATATTAAAATCATTTTAAATATGAAAAGTTTTTAATTTACTGTTCATAAATTTTAAAGTTCTTACGGTTATTGAAATAGTTCATCCTATTATATTCCTGGCCGTTTAAACGTGAATTCCCACGTCGTCCGAAGATTAGTATCCGGTTGATTTATTTATTTATCCTTTGGAGATTTTGTTTTTCGTGTAGTTGGTCCTCATTGTATAAACGATGGCCCATTTTTTTCTCTTTCTTAGCAGAACTGAAGGGATTGAAGCTGTGCGTCTTTTTCAATCCCCCCAGCGCTAACACCTAGCTGTTACATCGTCAATAATCAATCAATTTCCAGTCACTAACTGATGCTTTCCAAAACTTGTCCTTTTTATATTTTTGTCAAAGGATTGAATTAACATTGCGTCATGGATGTAATGATCCTTTCGCTGAGGTCCGATTTCCCAAATGGATTTCTTTCATTGGCTAATCCGTTTCTATTGTTTTCTTTCTATCTGACTGAAGTTATTTCATTTAAATGCTCAAGGCTGGTTTACATTTAACTAATTAACAATCATTTCCATTTCTAATTAATTACCCTGTTTTCCAAATCAAAAATATATTTAAAGACAGATTTAGAGATATAATTTTATCTCCAAATCTTTTTAAAATTTAGTTTTAAAAATACCTTTTTCTTTAATAAAAATTTTATTTTAATAATTTTTATTATCTGTGCGACTTAATATATAAGAGTTTAAGACGATATTTTAATTTCAATTTTTAATTTTTAAAGAAAGTTTTTAAATGCGAACTTTTTATTTTAACTTGTTTAATAATTATATATAAAAAAACAATGTAACGAACGTCTGTGCTCGTTACAATATATATATATATATATATATATATATATATATATATATATATATATATATATATATATATATATATATATATATATATATATATATAACCTTTGGTTTATTTCATCTATAAACCAATTGTAAGAAAATGAAACTAATTATAGGCAAAAATTTTTTTTTTTATGTAAGAAAAGTTAAAAAGTTTTATTTGAAAAAGTAATAACTGTATAGCTCAAATATAACATATATAGAGATACAGTTTGTATTTGTATAAAATATAGCTAGCATTATTTAATGCAAGGGGGGTTGATTTTTTGTTGTACACCACTATAATAATTTACCAATATGATAAATATTTATATGGCTAAGATAAAGTCTTTATGAATTTTAATGTTTATTACTAAACAGTTGATGAAAATTGAAATTGAATTAGTTGTCAGTAGCTTTAGTTTGACAGTATCTTTTCAAGAGTATAGGCTTAAAATTATAAGAAATTATAATGGATATTTAATGTTTGTGATTATAAGAAATTATAGTGGATATGTTATGCTCATGTATTCTGAATAAGCAGTTTTCTGATTAATGTTCTGCATATGTATGTGTGTGTGATACAGCTATATGGGTTTGATTTTTTCTTTCCTTTATAGAAATTGATATACTGTTCTATATTATTTCATGATATAGTGTAAAAATGAATCTATTTTAGTTAGTTATTCCTAGCTCCAAAACATAAATCTAAATAAGAACTATTTAAGTTTTAAATAAAAGAATGTAACATTTATTTTACCAAAAAATTGTCAGTAGGGTTATCTTTTAATTGAATTTTCTTTTAATTGCTTTTTCATAAATTATCCAAAAATATGTTTGCCATGTGGCAAAATTGGAGCTGGAATGAGGAGTTAAAATTTGAGAGTTAATACTTGATCTTTAAATAGTTGATCTGAGAAGTTAATTAAAGGTGAAGAGAAAATCCAGACATAGAAAGAAAAGCTGACAGATATATTCTTTCTTTTCTTTCTCTCTGTACCTATAAAAAGGGTTGAAGAAAATGAGGGGGAGGACTTTAATAATTCAGAAATACCTGGCTAATTCAAAAACAATTTTTATCTCTGAATGTTTTTCTCTGATTTTTCAATTTTCTTTCTTAGAATTTAATATGTTTAGGAAGTTTACTTTATACCCAAGTTATGAATTTCTAATTCATATATAAGTGGTGCATGTTTCCTTTTTCTCCCTAAAAAGTCAATTGTGGACAAATCAACTTTTAATAAGAGATTCTGTGTTGAATGCCACAATGTGTCTATTTGGCTTATTAAAAATTCTTTAAGGAGAGAACTGTCAAACTTTTATGTAATGATGAAGGATCAATTCATATTTTAATAATTATTTGGCTTATTAAATTTCTTTTTTTTTTTAAAAGAGAATGTCAAATGTCTGAATAATGTTTAAAAGTCAATTCATGTTTAATAACCAAAATCTACTTGTTTAAATGCATTTTGAACTTAAAATAAAAAAAACTATATTCAAACCCAGGAAGAAATTCATCAAAATGGAAAGGTAATCAGCAGTACTCTTTTAAATTGTTTTTATATACATTTTGATTTAAAGAACTGTCTGTGCGCTTTTATATACATTTTGATTAAAATAACTGTCTGTGCATTTATATACATTTTAATTAAAAGGATTGTCTGTACATCTATATAGCTATCTCCAAAATAAAAATAACCTAAATTGTGATTAATTGGTGGACAACATCAAGTCATCAAACTTAGCCCTCAAAGGAAGGAGACAATGGAAAGAGAATATTGTAATGTTTAATATTTATTCTTTATTTGTTTTGTTCATATAATATGTAGCATGTTTTATAGAAACTTTAGTGATTAGATTATATTAAATTTTTTTTTTATGTTTTAAAATGTTTAGAGGAAAAAAGAATGATTTGATCCCAATTAAAAAAAAAAGTTTAAAAATTGTTAACTCATAATAGTGATAAAGTATAAATGCTTACATTTTTTTTTTTTTTTAAAAAGTTACAAAATATTCTTTTTGTTTGTTAACAAAATTTTATGCTTAATATAAGATATATGAAGAGTAATTGGATGATCATATGAAGGATCATCGGTATGCTATAATGTTTGATTCGATCTGTTATTAATATAAATACTAGGTGTATGTTGTTGTGGTCTTGACTGTTTAAAATTGAGAACATTCATAGTTTTGACTCAAGATCTGGTTAATCTCTGTCATTTATCTAGACTGTAATCGATGTATGTGTGTCCATATGTAAAGCTATTAGTTCTTGTTATTACTGGGGTAGAGTTATCTTACCTCCTCATAGATAGGAAATAACTGTCTCATGATTTATTTACTATGGCAGTAGGAGATGACCAATTTTCACTCCAGTTATTTTTGTTAAGATAGGGAATTATTAATAGAGTTATTGTTCAAGTTGTAGAAAATGTTGTGCATGCTTATATAAAGTAAGTGTATAGACAAGAGTTCTTCACATGATTCTACGATTCAAGAAAGGACCTCTCTCACTGGCTAAAGCAAACATTTGAATTTAGGAGTTGTTGTTGTTTTTTTTAATTTCCCTTACCAAGTCGCTGATGTGTGCACATTATAAAATACTGCATGGTGATGTGAAATATGAAGAGTGTTTTTCTTATGTAGGACAGAATAAAAGTTGCCTCAACAGGATAAGAATTTTAGTCAGATGTATGTGTGTTGATGGGAGAATGACAAAGATTTTAATTTAGAAACTAACTGATCTATAGTCGATTTTGGGAAAGATGGTAAATTGAGTATCATCAAACTGTGGTGGCATGCTGCCTATCAAAATATATACAGTTGAAAAGCATGAGTATCTGGATGGCATGAACATAAAATTGTGGTTTTTTAATTTAAACTCATGTGCAGGACCAATGAGAGAATTTTAGTGTCACATCATCCTTTTCATAAGAAATGTAAAAGTTATTGCTTTTTAAAATCATTTAAAAATTGATGATTATTTATTGTTGCTTGGTAGAATAACTAAAACTGATAAAATATTTTGGAATAGTCCAATTGATAATGTTTGCAATAAAAAGGGGAGCAGGAATTTATAGGTTTTGCTTAAAGTTAAACATATGTAAATAGGAATTCTGATTCTCTGTGCGTAAGCAGTTTTTTTTTATTTGATAAATAAATGGGTCAAAACAATGAATAAGTTATTCAAAAAATTAGTTAATTTAAATATAGATTCATATCATCAATATTATTCTTTAATAGATCTGATATCATATATTTGAGTGTGATGACATGATATATAAGTGTGTTTTGTTTTTATTTTTATTTATTAGCATTATTATTATTGTAATAAAGATTTATTATTGTTATAAAATTATATTGCGTCTTGTGTTTTAATGTTTCAAATATCTCCAGAATCTACATCCAGCACCTATATTTAAAGCTATTATTAGTTCATACTTAAATTTAAATTCTTCATTTTTAAGATTGATTGATTCCATGATCGATTTACAGTAGTAATTTTTATATTGTTTCCATATTCGATTCACATAATTCATTTTTATACTGATAATTTATTTCCATGATTGATTTACAGTATTTATTTTTATATTAATTCTTTCCATATTCGATTTACAGTATTTATTTTTATATTGATTCTTGCCATATTTGATTCATATAATTCATTTTTATATTGATAATTTGTTTCCATATTCGATTCACATAATTCATTTTTATAATGATAATTTGGTTCCATATTTGATTCACATAATTCATTTTTATATTGATAATTTATTTTCATGGTTGATTTTCATTTTTGCATAATTTATTTTCATATTTGATTTGCATAATCTATTTTTATGATTTATTTCCATATGTCACTTACATAAGTAATTTTTTGGTTGATTTATATGATTAGTGTCCATGTTTTGCTTCCATAGTTTACTTTGGAAAAATATAATAGATTTAAAATTATTAGTTAAATTTGGTCAAACAGATTCTATAATATGGAATAAAATTATAGGGAATAGTTAATGTAAGTTTAATAAATTTAATCATTTGGTTCGTTGCGATGTTGTGAATATTGGGAGCAGACATAAAATCACTTTGCTTCTCTCGGTGTTTAGTGTGACTCCCATTAGTAAACTCTTGTTAAAATTTAATTTAGTATATTTTGGGATCATATCCATTGCAATGTAATCGTTCATAAGTGCATCTCTTGACAGATCTAGACCTTGAGAAAGAGTAGTTCGATTATTAATCTAAGAGCTAGTTTGGAAGTCAAGTAGCATATTGTAATAAAATTAGAAATACTGTTGTTATAATAATGATCATGAATTGATAGTTGCTTGAAAGGTTAATATGTGTGTTTAAAGAAATAAGATTAAGGGTTATCAGATTAGAGAACACAACACAAACATTCCGTGTTATATAACTGTAGCTATTAAAAGTGATGGATGCTGAGAACGAAAAATAAAGTAATGAAATTAAATGGGGAGGATTTATTTATAATATTTTATCCTGTATTAAATTAAATAATAATTTTATATTATAAACATAAATTTCACACCACCCACCTCTCTCCACTCTATCTAATAACACTGATACACCTAAACACATATATGCTGAAAAGATAAATAATCACCAATATACATATTTCATGCTAAACCAGCAATCATCAGTTGGTCCAGACTATCATCTTTATACACATATATAGTATAAGTGATCAGATATATATTAAGATAGACTATCCTCATAGTTTAATGGACAGGTTTCAATCCAGTCCACACTCCAACTCTTCAACTGTCCATCCAATTGAAAATCTGATGATGGAATGCTCAAAGGCCACCCTGAGGCCGAGATTATTGTCACACCCATGTTGACCTAAGGTCAATATGAACCCCACATGTACAGGACATAATCCATTTAATACATATGCAAGGATGGGCAGACATCTCTATAATGTAATAACTGAAACACAGGCTTGTTATATACCTGTGGCTATATATATGTAATATAGGGTATATGAGCACAGACTTTCACACCACCCACCTCTCTCCACTATATCTAATAACACTGATACACCTAAACACATATATGCTGAAAAGATAAACAATCACCAATATACATATTTCATGTTAAACCAGCAATCATCAGTTGGTCCAGACTATCATCTTTACACACATATATAGTATAAGTGCTCAGATATATATTAAGATAGACTATCCTCATAGTTTAATGGACAGGTTTCAATCCACTCCACACTCCAACTCTTCAACTGTCCATCCAATTGGAAATCTGATGATGGAATGCTCAAAGGCCACCCTGAGGCCGAGATTATTGTCACACCCATGTTGACCTAAGGTCAATATGAACCCCACATGTACAGAACATAATCCTGTGTTTCAGTTATTACATTATAGAGATGTCTGCCCATCCTTGCATATGTATTAAATGGATTATGTCCTGTACATGTGGGGTTCATATTGACCTTAGGTCAACATGGGTGTGACAATAATCTCAGCCTCAGGGTGGCCTTTGAGCATTCCATCATCAGATTTTCAATTGGATGGACAGTTGAAGAGTTGGAGTGTGGAGTGGATTGAAACCTGTCCATTAAACTATGAGGATAGTCTATCTTAATATATATCTGAGCACTTATACTATATATGTGTGTAAAGATGATAGTCTGGACCAACTGATGATTGCTGGTTTAGCATGAAATATGTATATTGGTGATTATTTATGTTTTCAGCATATATGTGTTTAGGTGTATCAGTGTTATTAGATAGAGTGGAGAGAGGTGGGTCGTGTGAAAGTCTGTGCTCATATACCCTATATTACATATATATAGCCACAGGTATATAACAAGCCTGTGTTTCAGTTAAACATAAATTATGAGTTCTCTGCAGCGATTACTGATTTATTTCTATTCATATATAAATACAATGTGTATAACATTTTCCGTAGTTACCACTCGAAGTCAGATATTTATATGAAAGTTGTGGAAGAAAGTTGTCTTATTATTACAGATTTAGTACTAAATTATCATGAAATATTTGCATGAGTAATGCTAGGTTTGAAATTAAGACCACATAGATTGAATGGTTTTATCAACATTATTTTTTCAGAGACAGTTTAATAACTTTCTCCATTGTCTTTTATAGTCCTAAACATGCCTAATGATGATGATCTCTGGTGGGCATTACGATTTATAGTTGCAATTTGGCGCCCAAGTATACTTGATCTTATTGTTAAGATTAATAGATAAACACCCTAGCCATCCTTGTTTGATCCTAAAGTTAATATTAAATTCAATTGACTAGCTACTTGAAATAAATAAGAGTTTGTTGAGGTTAAATAAGTTAAAGATTGCATTGAGATAAATGTTGAGGCTACAATATATATATATATATATATATATATATATAAAATAAATAAAAATATCCGTTAATTAAAAAAACAATATTGTAATTATAATTGAAATAATATTTTAACGGTTTATAAATAATTACAAACAATCTTAAAATCCGCAGAAGTACTTTCAGTTACTTTCTAACCTGCCTCAACTGCCATTAAATTCAAAAACCAAAAGCGGAAGCAAACATCATCAATTCAAATTTCACGAATCTCGTATTTTAATGTTAGAAGCTTGTCAATTTATTAAATGCGTTTTATTCCTGTTTATAAAAATTGCCTCTTTAATTTTTCTTTTACTATGGTTTCTCTCTTCATGAAGAATTTTCACATTTTCAAAATTAAATTTAAATTTATATTTACATGTTTTTTCGTGATCAAAGAAAACTGAAGAAGATATTAAATCACCATTATTTTTATTTTTTATACGCTTATACAGCAATTCATGTTCCTTCAATCTTTTCTCAATACTGCACCTAGATTCACCTATATATGATAGCATACAATCACAAAAAATTTGATATATGATATTACTTTTTTGCTTGAAAGGTATGACATCCTTAAAATTATTGACTAATTTATTAATATTGTTTGGAACGTAGAATGAAACATTGAACACATTCTTATATAAATCCTTAAAAAATTTTACTTGTGGATTTGAAATAAATGGAATAGATATCCATTTTTTATTATTAATCTTCATTTCTTTTAAATTATCATAATTTTTTTTAAATTGATATAAAGCATTGTTTATTTGTTCCATTTTATAACCGACATAAATCAATTCCTTGGCAAACATCTCAATATTTTTTAGTTTATCACTTTGGTAACGACATAATTTTTCATTCCAAAACAAAAAAGATTTAAAACTTGCCATCTTATGCATCATTGGTACTTTTGATTTACAATTTATATATCCTCTTTTTTGCAGTGGCTTAATTATTAGTTTATAATTTAATATACTGTTATCTCTTGTGATCATTAAATCTAAATAGTTAATCTTATTGTCCTGTTCTTTTTCAATAGTCCATTTCAAGCCATTCAACTTATTTAATTCCTCTATAAGCAAATTTATACTATTAGTATTTCCACAAACAAAAACATCATCCACATATCTTTTGTAAATTTTACATCTCCAAACAATACACATAAATTAGTCAATAATTCTAAGGATGTCATACCTTTCAAGCAAAAAAGTAATATCATATATCAAATTTTTTGTGATTGTATGCTATCATATATAGGTGAATCTAGGTGCAGTATTGAGAAAAGATTGAAGGAACATGAATTATTATATAAGCTTGTAAAAAATAAAAATAATGGTGATTTAATATCTTCTTCAGTTTTCTTTGATCATGAAAAAACATGTAAATATAAATTTAAATTTAATTTTGAAAATGTGAAAATTCTTCATGAAGAGAGAAACCATAGTAAAAGAAAAATTAAAGAGGCAATTTTTATAAACAGGAATAAAACGCATTTAATAAATCGACAAGCTTCTAACATTAAAATATGAGATTCATGGAATTTGAATTGATGATGTTTGCTTCCGCTTTTGGTTTTTGAATTTAATGGCAGTTGAGGCAGGTTAGAAAGTAACCGAAAGTACTTCTGTGGATTTTAAGATTGTTTGTAATTATTTATAAACCGTTAAAATATTATTTCAATTATAATTATATATATATATATATCCTATAGGCTGAAGTAAAATTTCACAAAAGCTGTAATAGTTTCCAATGTTTTAGAATTTTTTAATAAACATTATAAACAACCCTTGTGTGCAATGGAATTACTTTATTAGTCACAAGAAACAAAATCTCTGACTCGGTAAGAAAATCCAAGTAAAGTTTATGACTTTATTCCTTTTAGGTTTATTTAGTATTCAATATAATTTTCATTAACCATTTAATCCATTATCAATGATTTATCCATACTTGTATAAGTAATTAGGTCATGTTTTCAATCATTCTTTTTTTATATGTGCAAATAGTAAGGTTCTTTAGTATATAACTATCGTCCTAATATGAGCGTATCAATAGACAAATTTCTTCGTTTTAATTTTATTTTGCATAGTATAAACAGAAACTTTATTAATTGAGATTCCATAAAGGGTTCCACTAAAGTGTTGAGCATAATTTTTCTAGTTAATTTCATTTTTTAATAATTCATATAATTCTGAAATTATTTATTCATAGTAAATACGTTAAAATAAATTATAATTAACAATCTTATACAATATTCACGCATTATTGAATAAAGTAAATTCAGACTATTAACTGATAAAAGCCTGAGCTGGGTACCTTAAGAATTTAGCTTTCCATGTATAGTTTTCCTTCGAGTAGTATGAGATAATTATCCATAGGAAAAGTATCAAATCTTCACGATGTTTTTTTCACTTAACTTACTATTTCTTTAGAGAATTATTTTACTTTCCATAACCATTATTTTTTTCACCCCTTCCTTTTTGAAAATCCTTGTCAAAACTCCCTCATGCCATCTTTTTTATTATAATCATGAAGTTGCCAATATGCCAGAATTTTCTTGCTTATAAAATATTAATAATAGAATATTGGAACGAAAGAAAAAAATATTAAATATTAAATATTAACTTACAAATGCTTCCTAATAATAAAAAGATAGCCTTACAATTTTAAATGCAAGATTTTAAGTAATATATAATTAGTGAATAATAAATAAAATTAAAGAAATCATTCTAATTAATGGTATATATGTGTATCTGTTTTCTATGACATGTAAATTCTGCCACAACAATTTGGACATTATAAGTAATAGTATGAAATATGAATAAAGTGTGAGATGATGTAAAATAAACATACACCCCATATACAAGTTAAATCTCGGATGGGAGTAGACAATAAATTAGAAAACGAATGAACAAACACCTGCTATGGCTCTCCTATTACTTTAGCTCTCATACTAACAATCGCTGATATTTTCCATCATCCTCTTTCACTATCAGACACATATAACCTAAAATTTTAACAACTGGTACACCCAACTATAGTCTTAATAAATTTTTAAACCAAATTTTAAATAATAAATTATATCACAATTCTTTTTTTTTTTAATTTATTTCTAACCATTATTAGCATGAATGTGAACTTCCCACATTTCTTCCTGGTTCCAACCTGGAAGGTCCCTATATATATATATATATATATATATATATATATATATATATATATATATATATATATATATATATATATATATATATATATATATATATATATATATATATATATATATATATATATATATATATAATCAAAACTACCCCAAATCTAAAATTAAACCAGACCAGCATAAAAATAATATTAAAACACAACCTAAGGTTTCACTGCTACAAGCAGACTTCTCAAGTGTAAAGAACTACAAAAAACCACACATTATATATACTATTAAAAACTACCCACAAATCCATTCACTTCCCATCCACCCTTAATATTAAAAGAACTCTTAAATAAGTTAATTGCTTCAGAATAATAAATTTTCAATAATAAAGACTCTTTAATTCTTCTTTTGATTTCATTTCTCTCAAAGAAGACAACCTTAGCTTCATCAAAATCAATAGTGTGGCCTGTATCTTTTTCATGGACATACAAAGCAGAACTAAGATATCTATTTTTAACTCTACTTTTATGAACCTTTATTCTTTCATTTAAACTCAAACTACTCTGACCTATGTAAACCTTCTTACAAAATAAACAAGGAATAAAATATACCACACCAGGAATAGTCTTTCTATCAAAAACTTCTTTTGTATTATTTAATAAATTATTCAATGTAACACCCCTTTTCCAAGCAATTTTCTTATTTCCAAACAATTTACTATTTCTACACACAATTTTATAAGAAGACAATTTAAATGGCAAAGAAATAAAATCATATTTTTCTTTAACCTTTACATCCTTACAAATATTACTATTAAATAAAATATTTTTAACAAATTTATCAGAGTATCCAACACTCAAATAATCTTTATAAAATTGATATTTCTGAAACAAAGCTACCCCACTAGAATTATTTAATTTAATATTCCTATGACAATAATTCCTTAAAGCAGCTACTTTATGAGATACAGACTGATAGCTATCAGGTTTAATTATAGATCTTAATTCTTTACTTTTAACTAAATGACTGCACAATAAACAATTAGTTTCTATATTTCTAATCACCAAAAGATCTAAAAATTTTAACTTACCAAAATCTAACCCCCCTCCTTCTAACACAAATTTTGTGTTAGAAGGAGGGGGGTTAGGTTAAAAAAAATCGTTAATAAATGAAAGCATATCATATGAAAAAAAAGTTATTTAAATATGTTAATATTAGCTTTTATGGTATAACTTTATCAAAATTCCTAAAATTAAAATGACAAATCTTAAACAAAAAGACTATTTATATCTTTTAAGTAGGAGTTCATCTTAGCATCAAAAGTTACATCACCAAAATGATAAAAACCTTAAAATAAGTATCTTCTCTCAGGGTATATGTTTATCAAAGTTCCACTGATTTGGGTCAGCAAAATGATAAAAATAATACTCTTCTTTAATAGACAATCAGTCTTTATGTAGCTTTACTAGAAAGCACCACTAGATAATAAATGTAGAATTTTTTCCAGTAACCAGTTATAATATAATATTGTTAATTAATATAAAAAAACACCAAAGATTGAAGTTAAGTTTACTAATAAAGTCACAATTATAAACAAGTACTGAGATGTTATGAATTACAAAATGAAACTATTCCAACTAATAATAAAGTTTTAAAAAAATGACAAGTTTATTCAGCAAGAGTTATATTTAAACACCTATTAATTTGACACATCAGTATTTTGGATTTTATAATTCAAACAATAACCAGCAATAAAAAAACAGAATAATTTATTATTACACAAAATAATTTATTTAAAAATAAAATAACAATAATGTCATTGTAATTGTTACTAATATTAATACATCAAAATCAACAAATACACGTGATCAACAGTGAGTGAAATTGTCAAAACAAACCAAGATATCCTTATCCTAATATCTATTATCACGATAACTTACACACTGAGGGCTATAAAATTATGTAGTGGGTAAAATGCTTGATATATATATGCTTAACTTTCTATTACAATAATCTAGGCAATGACATAAAAATATCTACTATTCTCAAAACATCATATATAAAATATTTAAGTATTATTTTTTTAATATTTTTTTTGTATTATTTATAAAGATATAAATATTGTCCATGCTTAAAAACGTATTCACTACAAAATAAAATCATTACAAAATAAAGCCATAAGAATTTATAACTGGAACCAAGCCATAATATCAAGCTAAACATATCAATATTATCTTAAATGCCAAGACATACAGTATCAGTTATGTCCCATATATACAAAATAAATACTTATTAATATTTAAACAATTATTATTTAAAATTATAAAAAGCATTAAATAACGCAAATTATATATTTCATAATCTGTATTGTAATGTGGCATCTATCATTTATTATATCTTTATTATTTTTGAACGTTATATTTAAAATGATTTGTAAATATTACTTGCATATACCAGTGATAATTATGTACATAGAGATCAATTCATTATTTGACAATTTAAAATCACTAATGTCAGCATAAAATATGTATACAAAAATATTTACTATAAATTAAACAAAATATTTAATGCAGACTTATAAACTGTTTTATCACTTTAACTCATTTACCAGTACATAAACTTAAATGTCCACAAATTTATAAATGTAGCAGATGTTTTTTTATCATGGCATGTCATTTGAAATATAGAACATAAGCCTAAACAAAATAGAAGAAAAAAAAGTAATTTTGCAGTACTAGATTATTATAAGGTAACCTTATTTATGATAAATGAAAACAAAAAAGTAGAATATCCTTTGAGTCTTGAGTTGCAAATTCTTGGATTAAAAACTATTTAATTACAAGTTGATTTGGAGAGATTAAAATACAATGGGTTTTTTTTAAAAAAAATTAAAGAGTGGATAATTTTGTTTACATGATCACAACAATTTTATTGATGAGAAATCATTCTTTGTCAGTTGCCAATAGAATAATAAATAGTTCTCAGTTTATTTAAAAGTATATTTAAAATAAATAATTGCCAATTCTTTAAAATTAATATTTATAAATTAAACAATTGATTTTTTTCTAAATTATCAATTAACAAAATCAATGTTCATTTATATAAAAAGCATATAATGTCTTTTTAATAATAATAATAATAATAATAATAATAATAATAATAATAATAATAATAATAATAATAATAATAATAATAATAATAATAATAATAATAATAATAATAATAATAATAATAATAATAATAATAATAATAATAATAATAATAATAATAATAATAATAATAACAACAACAACAACAACAACAACATGAAGAACTCAAATTTTAAAATATTAATGATGTCAAACTTCTGAAAATTAATAAAATTTCTTGCAATATATATTATTAAGTTATATAAAATGAAATATATTTCAAAGAAATAAACTAGTTCAATATATACTATAACAGTATGAAAAAAGAAGATTGCTAGTGAGAGGATGTGGGGGAGATGAGAAGCTATCATCATCCCCATAAAATAACTAATCAAATTGGATATAAAAGAATGAGCATGATATCAGCAATAAATGCAACTAACTATAAGTTCATCCCATATCAAAGAAATGAGTCATTCATCACCATGAACAATGAACAATAAAAATCACACCATTAAGTCAAGTCAACCTTGTGAGTGAACCTGAAATAGGTCCACTAAGAATATATAAACAGATTTCCTATCTAGCTATTTCCAGATTTGAGACAGATTATATAAACAATAATTTAGATGTGCAGACTTAAATGGTAATCCATCACAATATAACTATAACAAATAAGGCTTGGATATAGAAACATGCTGATCATGATCAATGCTCTGACTATATAATACTATTAATGTACTGGCAAACTATAAACTTAATTTCTATTAAAATATATAATAAAATGTAGTTCATGAACTTTAAAGGAGGTACCACTTTATAGGTTGCCATCTTAATGTCCAAACACCAATTTAAACACATATTTTTATAAGTAACTATTAGGGTCTTAAATAACTCAGGGAGTAAGAATTCTTTAAATATTAATGTGGACAATCTTTAATTAAATATAAAGTTACCCTAAATTAATTTAAATAGTTATAAGTTAACTCTATTATAATTTAATAGCTTTACTTGGATAATTTAAATATCCCTAAAATACCAAGTTATATTGAAAAAAATTACACACACTGTCAATTCATGTAACAGAGACCTGGACGAATACATACATTTAAAACAAAAATACAATTTAAAACAATTATTTAATAGCTGATAAAAAATAAATCAAAAAGATATGATAATATAAAACTTCAAAACTTATCCATTTTAGTAACAATATAGTTTCATAAAATTATATCTAACAAGTTGATTTCTATTTATTAATTTAATTACATTTTAATTAATTAAATTCTTTCTGTAAATTACAAAAGTTTAAAAAATTTTCAATCAGAGATAAGAAGTTAAAATTTGCAAAACCATCAGGAAATCATGAAAAGAAAATGTGTTTAAAAATTTATCAAAATTAAATTTTCAAAAAATTTATCAATTTTATGAGTAAAATCAAATGGATAAAGGTAAAATGTTTTATTAAAATTATTTGATATTTTCAAATATTACTTTTAATTATAAAAAATCCTGTTTAATATAAAAATCAAATTACAATGTATACATAAAAATACATTTAACCATGGTTTTTGGAGTCTTTCTTTGCAGATATAAGTTTATGTCTGTCCAAGTTCTTTCTTGAAGTCTTCTACACAATGCACATGATTAATTTTCTTTTTATTCAGTATTTTCAGGTTAACAAAAAGCAATAACTTATCCAATATTTCCAACAAAATTTCCAGTTGAAGCTAATATAAAGAGACTAATGCTCATGATTGAAGACTATGTTACAGATTTGTTCAAGGGTATTTTTCTTCATTTTTACATTTTCTAAAGAGTCAGGTTACATGGGGGGATGATATCTAGATTTTAATTGATGTAGAACATGATTGTCTTCATCTTAGAAAGTATTTTTATAACTAACATTGATCTAACAGCTTGTTTAAAATTTATGTTCTTCTCTGCAGCTGCTTGTTTAAAACATTAGCAGATAATTCAGGAAAATTTTATATCCTACCTGTCTTCTTCAGAAGCCATATCAAGCCTTTTTATCTTACTAATTTATTCAGTAGCTGCATCAAGACTTTTTTACTATTCTCTTTAATAGCTGGGTTATGACTGAATGCCAAAAAATTTAGTTCTAATGATTTACCAACACCCCTTTACTTTTTTGGTATAACCCTATTTTCAAGATAATCACAATTCTATCCCTATCATAGCACAATTCAGTAATAACCAACTAGATCAATTTTGACAAATACAATTGTTCAAACAATTTCCTCCATCATCATTGAGATTGATAACCAAGTCAAAAACTTAAATTAGATTCATAATATTTTGGCATTTCTTTCTAAATATTTTTTGCAATAATAACAAGATAATTAATTAATTAAACTTATTTGACAACAACTTCATATTTTATTGAAGAGAGAGAAAAAGAAAAGGAAAAAAACATCAACTCTTTATTTAAAATAAGTTTAACAAAATGTTAAACTTTTCTTTTTTTTTTTTTAAACTTTATTTATTTATTTATTTTAAAGTGAGGATTAATTTTATAACAAAATTCACTAAACAGAAAAATATCTTCTCTTTACACATTTTCAACATTAAATTTAAATTAGTAATTAGTTATAGTTACTAAAAAGAGATACTTTAAAAAGTTTGTTCACATTATTTTACAATTTTCTCTCTTAAATTTTTCAAATGTTTATTGCACCTGAAAACCATTGATGTGCCAAGATTTGGCCAATTTTGATGGCAGAATTGTCATTTTACATTTATTTTGTAGAAAGTTGCAAATTTAAAATTTTAATTTCTCAAAAATCTATATTTGGCACTAATTTCTTGAAAGGAATCATTTTTTTTTGCTCTCTATTGTTACATAGTCCAGCTTTTGAGCTTTGGCTATTGTCTACTAGGCATGGTGTACTGTCAAATTCAGAAATCAAATGAAAGTTTTTTTGAGTGTTTTATGCTTTGACAATAGATTTTGAACATAAATAAATATATTTCACATAATTTTTTATATTGATAATTAAGTTTTCACATTAATATGCTTAAATATAAACATTGATCTGAAAATTTATTTAGATAAAAAATAATCAAAGGAGATATAATATCTTTTGAGAGCTATACAGCTATGTAATGTATAAATGAAATCCAATGTTCTAGAAAAATTAAACTATTTTTCATAAAAAAGCACATGTTTTATTATTACTTTTTATATTTTTTAACTAATACAATTTCTATAATGATTGATAGTGTGTGTGTATATTTATATATATATATATATATATATATATATATATATATATATATATATATATATATATATATATATATATATATATATATATATATATATATATATAATATTAAATTTTAGATGAAGAAAAAATGACAAAAAATGAATAGTGAGAACTCATAATTAATAAGTAATAAAAATCACTATCATTGCCATGTAAGGATTGATTTAAACATATTTTTTTTGTTTTATTGCTGGCTGTTTTTCAAATGTTTTATTGTATTTTTTCAGTTATTAATATTCTTTTTAATTTTTCATTATTTTTGCAAATTTGAATGTGAAATAAATCGATTTCTAGAAGCTAAACTAAAACCATTCTGATTATATGAGGGTTTAAAATTTTTGAATCGAAGCACACTCCAAATGTAATTGATGAATAACATTACTTTAGTCTCCTATGTACTTGACCAATAAAATTAATACCAAGGTTTTTGAAAAAAGACAATATCAATAAGGTTAACCTTTCTGCCGTTTGCTCTGATTATAAACAAATTAAATAAAATAGTAATAATTTTTGTGTTATCATAGCAAATTTACACTCATTTTAAAGCTTTAAATGTAATGTAAAATCCTGCCCTCTCTAAAATTATTTTACAAGTAAAAAATCAATAATATTTAAATTTTAAACTAGAACAATGGGAGAAGGTGGGCTTTCCAAGGCATTAATTGGTGTGCCTCATTTTGAATAAAAAGAAGCACTTGCCAACAATTTGACAGCTCCAAGTTATTTGTTTTGATTTTCAAAACAAAAACGAATGATTTAGAATATTTTTAAAGTATCTTTGACATATTATAAATTGTTATAATAAAATAAGATGAAAATATAATTATTTTAGAAGAATAGTTAAGATTTTCATAAAAAATATTTATTAAATTGTGAAAGAAATCAATGACCTATACATCATTTTCTAGTAGGTTACAGAACATTCTTTTTACATTCTATACTATAGAATATTTTTATAATTGTAAATAGCTATGTATTTTTGAAAAAAACTTTTTATTCACTTCCATAATCTGACAAATTATTTGTTAGCTTTTAACAAGTAAACTAAAAGAATATTAAAAGACAAATATATTTTTACTAATGATTTTGTAATTGACCAATCAAAAGTTTAGAGCTTGAACAACTGGAATTTTTGACAGCAAAGCCATTAAAATAAATGTAAATAATTGTAATTTTAACTTTAGAATAATTTTATTAAAAATGTCTTGCATGTGTATAATGGAGAAAAAGATGGCACAATTTTCATGACTATTAAAGCAAAAGAAATTTTTTGCCATTTGGATGGAATGGATTGTTATGCCAACATGTTTGCATTTTATGTATAAATTGCATTGAAGTAAAATAAGAGTTTGAATCTATGTAATTTATTGATCACACATAAAACAGTATGTAGGGTGTTGCTCAATAAAAATTTTATGTTGTTACATGGCATTTAAAATTTGTAAATTATAAATTTTTGAATTTGTCTTCATGGCACTTTCTTGCTTACCATGTTCAGCTAGAGAAATTATTAAACATTCACCTTCAGTAGACATCAGCCTTTGTGATTATCACTATGAAATATGCTTGACATAATTATTATGATAACAACTTAAATTAGATAAATTTTCATTGGAGTTTAGACTTATTTCAATGATTTTGTTATGCTATTTTACAAAATAACCTTTTTGAAAGCCTAAATGAAATGTCAACCCTCACTTTATAATAAGATGTACAACTGGAAATCTAGTCACATTGGGAATCTGTGATATAATTAGCTATATGATTTAATTAAAAATATGATGAACAATCTTGATATGGCTCTTTTTTAAAAAAAATAAACCTCATGTTATAAGTGGAATTATGTTATTGAAAGGAACAATATGTTACATATTATCACATGATCACCATCTCCATACTAGCACATAATTATTGTAAACAAAGGCAAAACTCTCCATACAGTAGTGCCACCCTGTGCCAAACAGAATAATCAATGGATGCCATCAGGTTTGTGCATAAAATTCCTATCTAATGCCTACTCATCCAATATCCCCAGACTAGTTTCTGGCTTGTGGCCAACATCAATGAGGAGCATTGGATCCGTGACCACTGCACCTAGATCTTAGGATCTAATGCAATCCTCCAGCAGCCACCTTTTAACTCTACTGTACTACAAAACTATGAGAATGAAATTGAAAACACAATAATATTTTCAATCTAAGCTCAATAGCTTATATAGTCATATGGGTCTGAACTCAATTCAGCACCCATACATTTTGGTGTCTTTGGCTCTTAAACAACCCTAGCCACCATTATCCTAGTAGGCAGGATTGGTGTTAAACCACTAAACATCACATGGTCATGTGCTAGTATAGAGATGGTAATCATGTGATGTTTAGTGGTTTAACACCAATCCTGTTTAATAGGATAATGGTGGCTATGGTTGTTTAAGAGCCAAAAACACCAAAATGTATGGGTGCTGAATTGAGTTCAGACCTATATGACTATATAAGCTATTGTACTTAGATTGAAAAGAGGATTGTGTTTTAAATTTCATTCTCATAGTTTTGTAGTAAAGTAGAGTTAAAAGGTGGCTGCTGGAGGGTTGCATTAGATCCTAAGATCTAGGTGCAGTGCTCTCAGATCCAAGGCTCCTCACTGATGTTGGCCACAAGCCAGAAACTAGTCTGGGGATATTGGATGAGTAGGCAATAGATAGGGATTTTATGCACAAGCCTTCTGGCATCCATTGATTACTCTGTTTGGCACAGAGTGGCACTACACTATGGATAGTTTTGTCTTATGTTACATATTACATAACTTTGGAAATATAAGTGAAGTAAAATAAAATGTATATATATATATATATTAAATAGATATAATTTTGAAAGAATAATAATAATGTGTGGTTATAAAATAATTTCTATACCAGAATTTACATTATAAATATATATATATATATATAATTTACATTTTATATATATATATATATATAATTTGAATTTCATAATATTCATGAACTTTTAATGAATAATAGTTTATTAATTAATTACTTAATTTTTTGCCATGTTTTATGATAAATATTTTAATTGTACTGTATATGTTGAATATTTTCAAAATTCTTCTCATTCTGAAGAGCAGTAGTATGGTTTAAATATTTAATTAATATAAAATGATTGCATGTGTAAGTGCTATTAAAAGAGGGTTGTTGTTGTTGTTGTTATTATTATTATTATTATTATTATTATTATTATTATTATTATTATTATTATTATTATTATTATTATTATTATTATTATTATTATTATTATTATTATTATTATTATTATTATTACTATTATTAATATTACTACTACTACCACTATTATTACTACTACTACTATTCCTACTGCCACTAACACCACTAACTACTATTATTATTATTATTATTATTATTATTATTATTATTATTATTATTATTATTATTATTATTATTATTATTATTATTATTATTATTATTATTATTATTATTATTATTATTACTATTATTAGTATTACTACTATTACCACCACTATTATTATTATTATTATTACCACTACTACCAGTACTATTACTATTACTACTACTACTACTACTATTATTATTATTATTATTGTTGTTGTTGTTGTTGTTGTTATCATCATCATCATCATCATCATCATCATCATCATCATTATTATTATTATTATTATTATTATTATTATTATTATTATTATTATTATTATTATTATTCAACAATAATATTATTAAACTTTGATTACAAAATATACACAGGTTTGATTGCAAGAGTTACTGTGGTAATCTTTTTTTTCTTGGCTTCAATAGTTCAATATTTAATGTTACATTAGTCATTTGTGATTTATATTTAAGTATCAAAGTTTTTAAATTATTAAAAGATCTGCAAAAAATTTAAGTTTTATATTCAGGTTTATAGAACATAGTTCCATGTATAAAAACTGATAACAGTATCCATTGAGCATTTGTTTGTACTATTTTAAATTAGAGGTCTGCTGGCTGCTTGAAAAAAAAAACTAGTTGTGACATGTATGTCTGGAATAGCAATTTTCAAATATCTGTTCTTAAGTTACTTAAGTTTGTTTATAAATGTTGATGGATGTCACTTGGTATTATTTCCTAGAATAAATGTGCAACAATCACAACAAAATGTAAATAGTATAAATGTATTATCCCAGCCTGAGGTTATGTTAGACTTTTGATGTGGGCTTATTATTTGCTGAATTGAGCATTTTGTTTGCCTATATGTATTTATTGTGAAATTGCAAATTTTGTTTAAAGATTAACGTGAAAAGAAAATCTAATGCAGTGCTTCCTCAGTTTCATGGAACATTCCACAGAATGGATCAATGGGTTTGTACAACTGTTGATATCTGATAAAGTACGAGGTAAGTAAGACATGCAGGCTAAGTCAGGTTAGAAAATCAAATATTTTGGCTCACTTTTCAATCTCCAGAATTTGGGTAGTAGTTGTTTATTGCTGTTTACTAATATGGAAGAATTTATAGCAGAAAATGTATTGAGGGATAGCAAAATGTGTATTTTCTAGTAAGTGTATTTATCAACAGAATCTAAAGCTATTTGAATATGTATATATTGTACTGATTTAATAAGATATGCAAGATATACAGATGATGGTAAAGTCTTGTCAGTAGGTGTTGTCAGAATTAGACATAGACGTTTGGTGAAGAATGTAAAAGTACTGATACATAGATTAACTGGGTTTTTTTTTAATTTGGAAGGATTCAAAGTTATGAAGTCCCAATCGATTTTGAGTAAATGGTTGACTAAATAGTTTATGAGATATGGAAACTATCTTCCTTCCCCACAACATTTTGTTGCAAAGGAAGGAAATGGTAGACATAAATAATTTTATGAATTTAATTATGGGTATGCAATAATTTATCTTTGTTAGAACATCTGTATTTAACAATTGGATTTTTACATGTATGGAATGGGCACATTCTTTTGTATGTTTTGCTTCATTCCATGTGTGCCCAAATAAAATGGAAAACCAATAAATGTGGTGGGGTTTTTTTTAAAGGTTTTTGTATTTGGTTTATTGAAATGAAGAAACGATCCAGCAGTTTTGTTAAGACTGCACTTTAGTTTATGAGTGGATGCACAGTTTTGAAATATTTTTTGAAGTATCAGTAGTTGCTTGTATGAAGGGAGGAAAACATATATGTCATCCACAATATAGGGGGGGGGAGTAAGGATTCTACTTATTTTTTGCTAAATTTGTATTAGAAGAGGATTGATAAAATAAGTGAATAGAAATGAGCAGAGTGATAATCCTTGGGAAATACATTTAGTAGGAGTAAAGAAATTCTAATTTTTGCCATTAAAATTAATGTGTATTTTATGACTTAGCATTTGGTTGGTGATTATATATAATGTTGTAGTTGATATTGTAGCTTCAGCAAGCATAATTATTAATAGTTTAGTGTGAACTGAATCAAAGGCTGATTCGATGTAAACCTGTATTGCCTAGGGTGTGAATTTTTTGCTTATACAACATTTTGAATATTTTTAGAAATTACTGCAGCTTGTGTAGTTGATAATTTTTAGCAAACTGCATTGTTTAAATCAGGGAAAACAAGTGCATCTTTATTTGGTCTGTTATGATTTTATCCAACATTTTTATGAATAGTGAACTCATGAAAACACACCAAAGGATAAAAAGTCCAGATATTGATGTTGGTTTTTTATGCATGAAAGAAAAGCTATAGGATATATGCCTTTAATTGGATATATATTTTTTGTGAGAGATAGTTAGCAGGGTTACATAGAAATCTTTTAGTGAATTGACTAAGATTAGAAAACAAAATTTGGGGATTCAATGAATTGCATCTGGTTGATATATTAATTTTATTTTTAAATTATAATAATATTGACAAGGGTATGCCTATAAGTATACAGAGTTCCAAAAGTAGGTGGATTCATTCTATTCTTGATTCTTTGTTCAACATTTACAATGTTTTTAATTCTTAGCCTGAATGTGTGTGATTTTACTTCCTTATATATATATATATATATATATATATATATATATATATATATATATATATATATATATATATATATATATATATATATATATATATATATATCATCAACCATTATCAATCCACTGCAGGATGAAGGTCTCTCCAAATTTAATCCATCTTCTCCGATCTTTAGCTTCTCTTTTCCACAACACCCCTGCACATTTTCTTATTTCATCCATCCATCTCACATGTGGTCTCTTTCTGGGTCTTTTACAATCTATTGGAATCCAGTTTAAAATTTCAATTGTCCATCTATTATCATTTCTTCTAGCAATATGTCCAGCCCAACTCCATTTCAATCTTTTAATTTTTTCAATAAGGTCAGTAACACCTGTTTGTTGTCTTACCCATACATTGCGTTTTCGATCTCTTCTTGTTACTCCCAACATACATATCTCCATACTCATTTGAGTGGTCTGAAGTCTCTGTATTGCTCTTCTATTAAGTGCCCAAGTCTCAGATGCATAAGTAAGAACTGGTAAAACACATTTGTTAAAAACCATTCGTTTCAAACACATAGGCATATTTCCTTTTAGTATCAAGTTATTTCTACCAAAAGCACTCCAACCAAGTTTAATTCTATGATTAATTTCCTCCATTATGTTTCCATCTGTATTAATAATCTGACCTAGGTATTTGTAACTGTTAACTTCTTCTAATTCTTCATAATCAATCTTTATTTTCATATTTTGAGCAAATCGATTAAACATTACTTTAGTCTTTTTAACATTTATCTTTAGTCCTACTTTTCTACTTTCATCTACTAACTCCTGCAACATTTCCTGCAGCTCTGAAGCATTATTTGCAAAAACAACTACATCATCTGCAAAATCTAAATGACTTAAATACTCTCCATTTACTTTCATTCCTTTAGTTTCCCATTTTAATCCACAAAATACTTCTTGCAGCACTGCTGTAAAAAGTTTTGGAGATATGGAATCACCTTGCCTTACACCTTTCTCAATATTGATTTTTCCAGTATCATTATGTAATCTAATTGTTGCTGTTGCATTTTTATAAATATTCTTTAAAATATGACAATATCCTGGATCTATACCTTGATGATCCAATGCTTTAATCACTGAAGAAATGTGTGTAGAATCGAATGCCTTTTCATAATCTACAAATCCAAAACATAATGACAACTCATATTCATTTGTCCTTTCTATGACTTCTCTCAATATCTTGATATGATCTATTGTACTAAAACCATTTTTAAATCCAGCTTGTTCTCTTGGTTGGTGGAAATCCAAAGTTCTCTGTAGACGAGTTGTAATTATCTTGGTAAAAATTTTATATAAAACTGATAAAAGGCTGATAGGTCTGTAATTTCTAATATCTTCTTTATCACCTTTTTTAAATATTAATATTATTACTGCATTCTTCCAATCTTCCGGTACATCTTTATCATTTAGACATTTGGTATATAACTTTGCTAAAATTGTTTCTATTTCTTCACCTCCTTCTTTTAATATATCAATTATAATTCCATCATTTCCTGGAGCCTTTCCTTTCTTCATACATTTAATTACATGTCTCACTTCTTCATTTAAAATTCTGGGCAATTCGGAAGATGTAATAGATATAGGAGGTACTTGTTCTTTATTACTATATAATTTTTGATAAAAATTTTCTACCAATTTCATGATGTCATCTCTCTTTTTAGTAATAATTCCATCTTTTTTTCTTATTGCAGATATAAATTTCCTACCAATACCAAAATGTTGTTTAACATTCTTGAGACTTTTATTTTCTTCTAGAGCTTTCCTTGCTATTTCACAGTTATACTTTCTTATATCATTTTCAACTCTTTTCCGTACCATTTTACAAAATTCGAGATATTCAATTCTTTTTAATACATCATTTTTGTACATCTTCATATTCCTTCTTTTCTTCATAAATTCTCTAGTCTCAGTAGAAATTGTATTAGTCAATTGCTGCTTTTTTCTACCAGCTATCTTTGTTGCAGTTTTTAAAAGTGTATCAGTTATTTTCATATTAATTTCATTCAAATCTGAATCATGTTCAAAATCTCCTAACACTTGAAACCTATTTGTAAGTTCTAATTTAAATTCATTAGAATGTTTCTGAAGATTAGGAATATCAACTGTAAATATTGGTTTTTCTCAATAATTTTTGTCTCTCTAGTTTTACATTAACACTTAACTTACACCTTACTAATCGATGATCACTTCCTGTGTTAAATTTATTAAGAACATTACAATCTTGAAATATGTATTTCCTGTTAGTCAAAATATAATCCAATTCTGCTGTACCTTGATTTGGATGCTTCCATGTCCATTTCCTTTTAACATTTTTCTCAAAAAATGAATTCATAATATAAAGTTTTTCTTTTTCTGCAAACTCCACAATTCTATGTCCTCTCTCATTTCTATTACCATAACCAAAATTACCTACAGCAATTTCATCTTTCATTTGTCTACCAATTCTAGCATTAAAGTCTCCCATAACAATTTTAAAATGTTGTTTACTCTGATCAAAAGCCTTTTGTACATCCATAGAAAAATCTTCTACTACTTCATCACTATGAGAACTTGTTGGGGCATAAACCTGAATTATCTGCATTTGGTATCTGCTATTAAGTTCTATAACTAATCTTGCAACTCTTTCCGATACACCATCAATCTCCACAATATTGTTCTTCCACTTTTTATTTATAATGAATCCTACTCCACTTGTATTTCCAATATGTGTGCCTTTATAATAGAGTATATGTCCACTTTTTAAATCAATTGTTTCTTCACCTTTTCTTCTAACTTCACAAAGTCCAATAATGTCCCATTTTATATAAGACAATTCTTCTTCTAATTCTTGCAATCTTCCTTCACTTGAAAGTGATCTGCAGTTGTAAGTACCTAAATAAAAAGTTGTCATCAAAT
This sequence comes from Epiperipatus broadwayi, assembly GCA_028023455.1. NCBI lineage: Eukaryota > Metazoa > Onychophora > Udeonychophora > Euonychophora > Peripatidae > Epiperipatus > Epiperipatus broadwayi. The sequence goes on from JAQFVV010006340.1 coordinate 2,156,694, forward strand.
GGCAACCTGGGTCCACAATTAGGGGATTCTTAGTACCCTCCGCCTTCGGCCACCAACCGCTGCCTTGGTTGGTAACTTTACAGCCTCCTGGGAATAAGGGCCATGCTTTATTTTTGTCTGTCATAATTGTATATATATATATTGGAAAAATATTTATCATTTACACAAACATTCATTCTGCCTTATCAGGCACTGAGAAGAAAGACCATGGTGTTTCTTGATCTTAAACTCAGAGGTAAAAAGCCAATAAACTCACCACGCTGGCTAATGCATGTTGGTGAGCAGCCCATCCATGTTCGTATACTATATGAATAATCACATAGTAATACAAACAGTTAATACTTAAATAGTATAAACTATGTTTGTAATTAAATTTTCATCTAGGGAAATATAAAGACAGCTAATGGATGATCATGTACATGGAGAAGTGACTGAATGCAATTTATTTTTAATTGATAAGTAGATTCTAGTCAGTGAATCTATATAAAAGCAAGTTTTCATGCAAATTCAATTATATTTCCTGATCATTATCTTTCTCCACTCAATATGTCATTACATTAACAAATAAATAATCAGTTTGGTTCAGATCAAAAAGGACAAAAATTAAATTATTAATAACAAAATCTTTAATCAAAAATGATAATGATAATAAATGCAAAAAATATTTACATATTTAAAATTTAAAAAAAATGACATTATGCATCGGGGGGGGGGGGGAATGTTTGTAATTTGCAATCTTTTTGAGAACATCTATAGAAAGTTCAGTTGATTTATTTTAATGTATAATTTGTATCTGTCAATGTGGTAACAGGACCATTATATTAATGTTTTCTTGCAAATATAATATTTCAGTTTTTTTTCGTTTGAGGCCGTTTAATTATGAGACCTCCAATGCAATTTTTTTTCTGAGCATTAATATAGGCAGACTCGCAGATTAATTTATAGAAGTGGTGGAATAATCACTCTAAATGACTAGTGATTAATATCAAATATTTCTTCAACATTCCATAATAAAGAATAGATCGGCAGAACCAAGACTAATTTTAAAGACATATTTTTACCTATGGTTTTCTATTTTCAGGTACAATTCTCTAAATATCAGGGAAGTTATCCAGGAGGGTTTTCTACTTCATAGGATATATGATATAATTTTAAAATGTTTACAACATTTTTTGACTTCTATCTAGTACAAGACACATGGACCACGTTTGTTACAAGTCTTCCCATGTTTTTTTTAAAGCAATCAAGATTTGAAAGCTTCTATTGGTTCCCAAAATAATATTTATATTTTTATTTTACCCGCAGTCAATTGCAACTGGTTTCTATAGCAATGTTTCTTAAATTGAAAATCATAATATTATTATTATTAAACAAAAAAAACAACATGACTTAGTTTTATAATTATTATTACATTTTAAAATCACATATATACTTTATTCTATAGACATAACTTTTGATATTTTTATTTCTACACATAAAATACAATTTATTTCAATTTAACAATAATGTCATGCTTAGCCATATTTCTTTGGAAGTGGGCTTATAAGCTGGAATAAACATAAATAACCTCATCTTTAGAAATCTAGTGCATTGGTTGGTATTCATATAAAAACTGCTTCGTTCCTTCAATCGAAATTATCTATTACACCCGATTACATGCCTGAAATTGTTGAGATGAACAAAAAATCTTCCACTGACAGTAAGTCTATCATGCTATATGAATATCTAGAGAGCTATCTTGGTTACTAATATATATATATATATATATATATATATATATATATATATATATATATATATATATATATATATATATATATATATATATATATATATATATATATCAACCAACACATATAATGACCAATGCAGTGAAATAAAGTCTTGAGACTTTGAGTCTGTCAAATATCGTAATACAGTTGACTCCTTTTTGAGACTGAAAGGCTGACAAACATACAACTATGCCTAGCTTACTTTGGAGACTTAGAGGCTGACAAACAAAAATCTATGCCTAGATCACTTGGGATACTTAGAGGCTGACAAACATACAACTACGCCTAGCTCACTTTGGATACTTAAAGGCTGATAAATATAAAAATAATATGATTGAGAACAGTGCTGAAATAAAATTTTGAAGTATCAAATAAACATGACAACCTCAAAACAATGAAACACTCTCTATCCATCACCAAGACAGAAAGCGACATGATCAATCAATAATAAACTCAAAAAAAATATTTTTGTTTTTTAACTATGTTGTGTTTTTTATACATGCTTAATCAATAATCAAAGAATAGAGTGATATCATTTAAATTCTAAATGCTAATGTATTTTTTTAACTATTCATTTATTGATATTAGAGTACAAAATTTAAATCTAAATATTTAAATATGAAAAAGATTTTTTAAGCTTCTATCAATCATTTAAATTAACAGGATAGTATTTCTATATATTTTTACCAACCTTTCAATATTAAATGAAACATCATTATTTTATGTAGTCGTTTGCCACAACTTTTTTTTTTAAAAAATAGTCATTCTTTTTTTAATGCTTGGGTAGAATCTTTCTTTTCTGTAATATGTAAAACAGAATGTACTTGTCTATTTTTCTCTATCAAATACCCATTAACAAGTCCATAGCCATATATCCTGATTCATAGAACGATTAATCCTTGCCCCTCTCTAAATATGTTTTATTTTTAGAAAAAAATGAATATTTTATTTTGCTTTTTTTATGTCTACTTCTTACTCTCATCCTCATATGACGAGTTAATGAACATACTTTATGATTTGACCGTTTACCTAGCTAAACTATTTATCTAAACCATGGATTACTATTTTCTAGTTCTCTAAATTTTAATCTTGATAGATTCCTACTACCAAGTAAAATACTTTTTTTTTTATTTGACTGCATTAAGGCATCTTATTAATCTTTTTTTTAAATATTTAAATAACTTAATTAATTTTTCAGATCATATATTTCTGCACGCCTTTCTTTACTGTATGTGAATTCAAATGCATAATACTTAACCGTAATGTAAATGTTACTCTTCAAAGCTTCTTCGAGAAAATTATTTAGATTATCAATATACTTAACACTTTTAAGTAACGCAATCGGGCATTTATCACTAGCTTTATCTGTTTTATCTAACTTAGATTTATATATCTGTAGTGGTTTTAAAATTATATTGCAACTAGTTATTACATAGGGTATATGAGCACACACTTTCACACGAGCCACCACTCTCCAATCTATTTCATAACAATGATACACCTGAACATATATATGTTGAAAAAATAAATAATCACCAATATAAGTATTTCATGCTAAACCAGCAATCATCAATTGATTTAGATTATTATATCTGCACATATATGCCATAAGTGCTCAAATATATATTAAAATAGCCAATCATCATACATTAATGTACAGGCTTCAGTCCACTCCAAACTCCAACTCTTCAACCGTCTATCCAATTAAAAATCAGATGATGGAACACTCAAAGGCCACCCTGAGACCGAGATTCTCGTCACAGCCATGTTGACCTATTATTATTTTCTTTAATTTCTTTTACCAACTGGATTCCATCATTCTTTAGGTCGGTAAACGAATTTTTCATTTGCTCTCTCAGTTCTTCATTGTGTTTTTCATTTAGTCTCTATATTTTGTGAACATGCTTTCTGTATTCTTTTTAATTTCTTTATTTTGTTTTTTAACAAGCTTTACATGGTCTCTTTCATTTCTTTATTTTGTTTTTTAAACATGCTTTCTATATTCCTTTTAATTTTTATATTTTGTTTTTCCATTCGTTTATTTGAGTTTCAACTTTTTTAATCAATTCTGTAAACATTATCATGTTAAACACACAATCATGAGTCACAGTTTTATCTTCCTGACCTGCCTTTTTTGCTTTAGTTTGGGTGATATCTATACAATTTTATACAATAAATTAGCTTCTGATTTTCTATAATTTTTTTAAGAAACCTACGTAAAAACTCTAGCATTCCTTTTATTTATTTAATATCTAGAATGGTCGCCCCTCTTTCCTTCATGCAACTTTTCTAGAACTGCAAGTCACTTTAAATCTAATGCCTTATTTTATTTATTAGCATATTATTATTATCTCTACCCATCCAGTTTTGTCACTATTTTTGTCTAAAACATTTATGAGTTTATTGATCGATATTTATTTATAACCAAATAAATGATTATATTTATCATTCCACCAACTAATTATATTTTTCCGAATTTTAATAATAATAACAAATATTTTAAAAACTAAACTGGGTTCAATCCCTGTTAGTTTTAATCAAGATAATCCAGGAACCAGATCCTCAAATGTTACAGGAGTCACCCTGTTTATTTCAATTGGTAATAAAACCCTTTAACAATGAAATAGTAAAAAAAAAAAGATATTTGGTAATTAAATTTTCATCTAGAGGAGTTTAAAGGCAACAAATGGGTCAACGAATGGAGTTTATTATTAATTGCCAAGCAGATTCTAGTCATGAGTAACGATCAAATTGAGCCTACACAAAAATAAGATTCCATGCAAGTTTAATTATAATATTCAGTCGTTACCCCTCTCCACCATAAACTATTACATTAGCCAAAAATTAATCAGTTTAATTCTAATGAAAAAATGACCAACAATAAAATGATTAACAAAAACAATAACTTTAATAAAAGTGTAATAATGATAACGATTATAAAAAATATTTACATGTATACAATTAAGGAAATTATATGGCAGTAAGATTGAGGGAAAACATCTTCGTAACATATAATATATTTAAGGATAGCTCTACAAAGTTAAACTGATTTATTTTAGCATCTTTGTGAGCTCTCGTGTATATTTTGTAACCGTGAGAATAGGACCATTAATAATTACATTATAGTGTTTTGTGGCAATATAATATTTTAGTTTATTTTGGTTCCTTTCTATGTAGTTTTCTTATGAGATTTCAATTGCAATTTTCGTTTGATTATTTAAAATAGACAATTTTGCAAATTAATTTATAGAAATACATTTATGTGGAATAATCACTCTAGATGTATAGTTTTCTGACAAATATTTCTTCAACATTCAATAATGAAAAATAGATCGGCAGATAGATTAATTTTTAAGGCATATTATTCTCTACAGTTCTTTATGTTCAGTAATAGTCCTGGAAAAATCAGGAAAAGCATCGTGGTGGATTTGCTACTCCATAATGCGCATGATATAGCTTAATTATCTAGTACATGACACATCAAACAAGTCTTTTATAATTTTCCCCATGATTTTTTGCATAGGCGGCGATTTTTGAAAGCTCCCATAGCAATACATTTATATTTATTTTCCCCTCAGTCGTTTGCAACTGGTTTCTATAGCAATGTTTCTTTTATTTAAAATCGTAATGCTCGAATTATTTACTTCATTAAAAATTGTAATCTATTGTATATATGTGTGTGTGTTGTATGCACAGATAATGAAGCTAGTAAATATATATAAAATTAAACGCAAAATATTAATTTACTATAAACATAAAAATATTAATTTATTTTAGCTAAGCTGTTTCAAGAGACATCTTGGTCTATTAATAGAAGAGAAACCTGATTTGCCCTGTCCCGAAAATGGCAATTATAAATTATTTGCATCACTTTGCATAAATTTCCTCTTTTACAACGCAGTTTTAACCACAGCAGCTATGAGTATAAGAGCAAGAAATATCTTGAAAGCGCTTAGCTAAAAGAAATTAATATTTTTTTTTTTATATTTAAAGTAAATTATTATTTGCGCTTAATTATATATATTTACTAACTTCATTATCAGCCCATATATATAGTAGTTTAAAATCGTAATTTAAATAATAAATAACAATATATTTTAGTTTTATACTTACTGTTACATTTTAAAAACATATACTGTATAGAAGTTATTCTATATACATGACTTTTGATATTTTGTTATACATAATAACGAAAAGTATTTGCGTTAAATCAATACTTGTAACCTCAGACTCGAGGGTTGCAATATCTGTATACCACAAATCGATGTCTGTAATTCTTCAAAATAATATACGTAAACTTTTAAATAAATATTAGAAAATACAGTAATTAAAATTTGTTAAAAGTAGTCTTTGTCAACTAATACTTTGAAAGGTCAACTTTCCCATAATTCCGTGAACTTAATGTTTGTTGTGTGCATCTATTGATTAAATCTTGCTTGTATTTATATATTAACATAGCTTCCTTGATTTTTCTTTTATTATAATTTCTTTCAGTTTGCAATATATTCACATTATTATAATTAAAATCAAAACCGTATATACATGATTTATTATGGCTATAAAAAAACAGAACTAACAAATTATCATTATCTTTAGAATTTTGTTTCATATTTTGAACTCTTTTTAATAACAACAAGTGTTCTTTTGTTCTTTTCTCCAATTTGCATCCCGATTCACCTATATATCAGCTACCACACACATACACCCTTTTATAAATGATACAACTTTTATTTGCAAATAAGGTTTTATCTTTACAGTTATTTATTAATTTATTTAATGTAGGTGGTGCATAAAATGCAATGTCACATATACCTTTATAAATTTTACTTATGAAACTTGCCTGTTGATTCGAAATATTTGGTATTTATATCCAAATTTTATTGACAGAAGAATTAACATTATTATTAATCTTATTTTTATTTTTGTATTTATATTTCAAATTAAAATTTTTAATAGTATGATAAATATAATATCATAATTATATCCAACATTTAACAATTCTTTATAATACATTTCAATATTTTTTGCCTTTATCTGATGAATATTTACAAAGATTATAATTTCTAAACAAGAAGGACTTCAAACCTGCCATTTTCTGTGTATTGGTATTTTTGATTTATATGGAATGTAGCCTCTTTTTGCTGTTGGTGTAATAATCATATAATAATCCATATTATCTCTGTTTCTAGTTATCTTAAGATCTAGAAATTAAATACACATTAAAATTTTATTTGTTTTAATACATTTTAAGCCTTTTATATGATTGAATTCATCAAGCAAATCTTTAATAGTATTTGACTTTTCATGTACAAAAACATCATCAGTGTATCTATAATATAAAGTAATATTTTTTGATAACATACTTTTTTCAAAATATTTTCTTCATATGTTGAGATTACAAAATTAGATATTTGGGCAACTGTAGAAAGACTCATTGGCCAGTCTTTACTCATTTTATAAAAAAAATCATGCTTAAAAACTGCATAAATATTTCATCAATAAAGCTTAATGTTTCAACAATATTTTTTTATTATTTTAACATTAACATTTTATAACTATAATGCACTAGTAATTATTTAAATAGAAGTCATTCTATCAATTAATCCGTACATTTCACTATTGACAAAGGTACACATTACATCACAAACATCAATGTCAACATCATTAATTTTATCAACAAAATCAAATGAACCAAGAATTTCCTGTAACATTTTCTCATTTAATTTACATGTTTCGTAATAAAACGCACCCCCAAAAATCAAACATTAATCATGATGGTTCTATCTCTTTATGCAATTTTATATAATAAAGCAGATTAACAATAATTAAAATTTTCAGTCCACAAGCAAGATGTAATTACCAATTAGTTCAACACCATTGTGAATAAATAACTTAATACCGTATTTGTAAATATAAACTAATATTTACCAGCATAAAGTAATCACTGGAAATGATAAATTTTCTGCTGATGTGTTAAACTATTGCACTGTTTCAAATTTTTATATGTGATAAAAAACAACAACAATATATTTCTATTTAAATTATTAACTTTAAAAGACTGTAAATGTGAAAATGATATAGTAAACAAAATAGTTTCTGTCAGTTAACCAAACATAAAAATTGTTTTTTTTATATTATCTAAAATTCTAAAAAATAGCACTTAAGAACGTTAGTTTTAATTGTATAAAACTTATTAGGTTAATACCTAAATATAATATATTAACATTACATTAATATGTCAGTGTTGTTTGCATCTGCACATAGTTAAAATAATTTCATATTTCTGCAATGTAATTTTACGACACCACTTTCATGCATATACGATTCATCGTGACTTTTGTTATAAGTATATGATTTCACCCTTCCACGAGATGTTATAAGTGGATAGGAACTAATCCCTATGTTATATGTGAGTTGTGTGGTGAAAATTACACTACATAAATATTATTCATTAGTAGATAATCTCTAGTCTTACGGATGACTAATACGAATATCAATATAATTCGTTAAATGCAGATGTTATATGATGTAATAAAAAAAAAAAACTTACCAACAATTTTTTCTTCTATTTAATTTCGATATCTTTCATCTACAACATTATATACGTTTGTCTCACATTAATTATGCATTAAATAATGGGATTTTCCAAAATAAAATTAGTTTAAATTTATAAAATGATATTCCATTACATTACCATATATTATTAATTTATAAATAAATGTTAACGTTTTAACAAAGGGATTTGATAGAAATGTTAAATTAAATTTAAAATTTGGAAATGTTTGTACTTATATCAATAAATATCCTATCCTTTTTAATAATTCAATGTGTATTAATATTCTAATCCGTATTAATATTCCATTTTTGTTTATTTCTATGAATATATAGATCCGTAATCTTTATTGTAGTAAGCATGATCTTAATATATAACATATTTTCACATATTCTTTTAAAATTTTTATGTATTTCTTCAAAACTAACGTATTCTTAGATTTAAGTTAACGTAATCATTTATTTGAATTATTGTTTTTGTTATTGTTGTTTTTAACTTATAAAAATTGGACTAAAAGTAAATATTATAAATTATCAAAAAATTAACTCAGAAGAATAAAATAAAGATTTATACTGATTAACTAAATAAAATAACCAAGTAAAACATAATTGATGATAGAAATAGTAGAATTTAACGTTTATTGAATACTTTTATTAGAAATAACTTAGCATTAAAAGAAAATATTCCATTGTGTTTAAAATAATTTATTTAATAATTGTTTTACCAATTCTGATTTATAAATATGGGATATTGGTTAAATAATTTAATAGAGAAATTATGCAAAAGCTTCCAACAATTCTAGAGAGATGGATATTAATAATAACAAGAAGAGGTCGAAGAAAAAAGACCAAAAATGTTGATATGCAGTTATTAAAATAAATAATAGGTTGTAATAGCTGTGGGCTGAATATATGTGCAAATAAAATTGAGAGATCTTGCAACCAATCTGGGATGGGGACAATCCAAGATAAAGATTTAAAATGTTTTCTCTGATGGCATTTATCATAAAAGAGTTTGTTTAAAGCTATTAGCACACTCTTTATTCATTATATATTGATAGTAATGCAAGCTATATAGTTCATGTGATATATGATGTGTTTATATATATATATATATATATATATATATATAAATGCAAAACCATAAAACAATACAATACTAAATTAAATCCAAAATTTTACCAAAATCCTTACACAACCATGGTTTCATCTACTACAAATAGACCTTCTCAAGTGAAAATTAAACTAAAAGAAAATAACATATATATATATTGTAACCATAAATCTAAATATATATATATATATATATATATATATATATATATATATATATATATATATATATATATACAAACAAACAAACCTTCCATAATTCATTTAAACTCCACCTTCCCTTAATATCAAAAGAAATCTTCATAAGATTGATAGCCTCACAATCAAGAAGTTTTATCATCAAAGTCGCCTTTATTCTTCTTTTTAACTCATACTTTTCATAAAAAAATAACCAAAGCCTTGTCAAACAATTCTATGACCTGTATTCAATTCATGAATATATAAAGCTGAGTTAAGATACATATGTTTAACTCTACTTATATGAACCTTAACCCATTCATTAAGGCTAACTTATTCTGGCCTACAGAAAAATTACCACAACTACATGGAATCTTATAAACAATACCAGGAATAACCTACTGAAAATAGACTTTTGAACCATTAAGTAATAAATTCAAATCAGAACCTTTCTTCCGTGCAACCTTCAGTCCATCTAACAAATAACTATTCCTAATTTACACTTTTTTAATAAAATCACGACTTTAACCCAATTCTACATATTAAGCAGCAAATTGACTTCTTTGAATATCAGCTTTATTATTAAAATTAAAATGATTAAGCCTTCTAATCCTACAACAAAAATTCAACAAAGACATTTTTATGTATAAAAGGCTGATAACTACCAGGCCTAATGATATTTCTCAAATTCTTAGGCTTTATAAAATGACTACAAAACAAAACATCATTAACCTTCTCAACATTTAAATCTAAAAACTTTAATTTTACAAAATCAAAACTAACCCACTCACCCTCAATTGTAAACTTAATAATAGTAATCAAAACCATTGAATCCACATAAAAACTCTTCTAATTTGTTTTTCTGAATAACAAACAAACAATCATCAAAATATATAACAAATAATTTAATAGAACATGAAAACCATGGTTGTGAAAGGATTTTGGTAAAGTTTTGGATTTAATCTAGTATTGTATTATTTTATGGTTTTTCATTTTTATTTTTGCTAGTATAATGTTAAGCAGTTTTGGTTATATATATATATATATATATAATATATAACTATATATATATATATATATATATATATATATATATATATATTACAATTGCGTTTTACGCAAAAAAGTGAAGCTTGACTAAAATATTATATATGGCTTAGCGCTTTAAGAGACTTCAAGTCTCCATAATCATAGCCTTATTTAATTAAAGTTTAGTGGTGATTTATTCAAAATTTATGCTAAATTATAAAGCCCATTTTCTGGAAATTGCAAAGCATGACTCCTTGCGGTTTATTGCAGATTTCACATGCAATAAAGCATGCTTCCTTAATATTTTGCTTCACATCGTTACATTCTGTGCACAGTGCTCTTGCCACAGTGGGCTTGAACACATGGCCTGTTGCCTTTTGGTGCTTGAGGAATATAAGATTTGTTTTCCATATTATTTATAGCTCTCCTGTAGAAATAATAATGTTGAGATGTTCTTGTTGTTATATTGACATAGGTCTCCCCATAATATGCTACTCTACATCCATTGGCTGGGCATGAAATCCTATAAACTGCTTGGGCTATTTGATCAGAGGGTATTTTGTCTTTGGTATTGTTTATCATTCTGTTTGTTGAAGGTGGAATGTGGAATCCTAGTACAAAGGAATCAGCAAATATTTTATATTTCCTAGCCATTGATGGAATGTAAGGTAGTAGTATCCTGGGTTTATTATTTGTCATCGTGTCAGTTTGCAACTTAGTTTGAAATTGCCTGATCTTTTTGTGGATAATGTTGTGTCAAAATCCAACATTTTCTAGCTCTTTAATATGTGAAGTTCTTTGTGTGTATATATATATAGGCTGTAGAAGGGAGATTGCTATTAACTGAAAGGAGACCCTTTGATTCGCCTTGGAGGCCTTAAAAAACCGAACAGGGCAAATTTCCTAATGTCCACTCTATACATACTTGTTGTTGCAGCTGTTATTATTATGTGATTATTCATGTAGTATACAAACATGGATGGGCTCCTCACCAACAAGCATTAGCCAGCATGGTGAGTTTATTGGCTTTTTACCTCTGAGTTTAAGAATATTTTTCCAATATATGCAATCATGACAGACAAAAATAAATCATGGCCCTTATTCTCAGGAGGCTGTAAAGTCACCAACCAAGGCAGCGGTTGTTAGCCAAAGGCGGAGAGTGCTAAGAATCCCCTGATTCTGAAGTCAGGCTGCCATTTGATGATGACTTTTTATTTAGGTACTTACAACTGCAGATCACTTTCAAGTGAAAAAAGATTGCAAGAGTTATAAGTAGAACTGTCTTATATTAAATGGGATATTATTGAACTTTGTGAAGTTAGAAGGGAAGGGGAAGAAACAATTGATTTAAAAAGTGGACATATATTCTACTATAAAGGCACAAATATTGGAAATAGAATTGGAGTAGGATTCACTATAAATAATAAATGGAAGAATAACATTGTGGAGATTGATGTTGTATCAGACAGAGTGGCAAGATTAGTTTTATAACTTAATAGCAGATACCAAATGCAGATAATTTAGATTTATGCCCCAACAAGTTCTCATAGTGATGAAGTTATAGAAGATTTTTATATGGATGTACAAAAGGCTTTTGATCAGAGTAAACAACATTTTAAAATTGTTATGGGAGACTTTAATGCTAGAATTGGTAAACAAATGAAAGATGAAAATGCTGTAGGTAATTTTGGTTATGGTAATTGAAATGAGAGAGGACACTGACTTGTGGAGTTTGCAGAAAAAGAAAAACTTTATATTATGATTTATTTATTTTTAGAAAAATGTTAAAAGTAAATGGACATGGACGCATCTAAATCAAGGTACAGAAGAATTGGATTATATTTTGACTAACAGAAGATACATATTTTCAGATTGTAATGTTTTTAATACATTTAACACAGAAAGTGATCAATGATTAGTAAGATATAAGATACATGTTAATACAAAACAAGAGAGATAAAAATTATTAAGAAAAACAATATTTACAGTTGATACTGCTAATCTTCTGAAACATTCTAATGAATTTAAATTAGAACTTACAAATAAGTTTCAAGTATTAGTAGATTTTGAACATGATTAAAATTTGAAAAACATTAATAGGAAAATAACCGATACACTTTTAAAAACTTCAACAAAGATAGCTGGTAACAAAAAGGAGCAATTAACCAATAAAATTTCTACTGAGAATAGAGAATTTATGAAAAAAAGGAATATGAGGATATACAAAAAAGATTGAATATCTCGAATTTTGTAAAATGGTACGGAAAAGAGTTGAAAATGATATAAGAAAGTATAATTCTGAACTAGCAAGGAAAGCTGTAGAAGAGAATAAAAATCTAAAGAGTGTGAAACAACACTTTGGTATTGGTAGGAAATTTATATCTGCAATAAGAAAAAATATGGCATTATTACTAAAAAGAGAGATGACATCATGAAATGTGTAGAAGACTTCTATCAAGGATTATATAGTAATAAAGAACAAAGGCCTCATATACGTATTATATCTTCCGAATTGCCCAGAATTTTGAATGAAGAAGTGAGACATGTAATTAAACTTATGAAGAAAGTGAAGGCTTCAGGTAATGATGGAATTATAATTGATATATTAAAAGAAGCAGGTGAAGGAAGGAAATTTTTTTAGCAAAGTCACATACTAAATGTCTAAGTGATAAAGATGCACCAGATGATTGGAAGAATGCAGTATTAATATTAATATTTTAAAAAGGTGATAAAGAAGATATTAGAAATTATAGACCTATCAGTCTTTTGTCAGTTTTATACAAAATTTTTACTAAGTTAATTGCAACTCGTCTACAGAAAACACTGAATTTCCACCAATCTAGAGAACGAGATGGATTTAAAAGTAGTTTTAGTACAGTGGATCATATCCAAATATCAAGAGAAATTATAGAAAAAACAAGTGAATATGAGTTGCCATTATGCTTGGGATTTATAGATTATGAAAAGTCATTTGATTCTATAAACAGGTCTTCAGTGATTAAAGCATTGGATCGTCAAAGTGTAGATCCAGGATATTGTCATATTTTAAAGAATATTTATAAAAATGCAACAAAAACAATTAGATTACATAATGATAGCAGGAAAATCAACATTGAAAAGGGTGTAAGACAGGGTGACTCCATATCACCAAAACTTTTTACAACAGTGCTACAAAAAGTATTTTGTGGCTTAAAATAAAAAGATAAGGGAGTGAAAGTAAATGGAGATTATTTAAGTCATTTAGATGTTGTAAATGAGGTAGTTATTTTTTCAAATAATGCTTTACAACTACAGGAAATGTTGCAGGAGTTATCAGATGAAAGTAGGAAAGTATGACTAAAGATACATGTTAAAAAGACTAAAGTAATGTTTAATAGATTTTCACAAAATATGATAATAAATATTGATTATGATGAATTAGAAGAAGTTAACAGTTATAAATACCTTGGTCAGAATATTAATACAGATGGAAATAGAATGGATGAACTTAATCATAGAATTAAACTTCGTTGGAGTACTTTTGGTAGAAATAACTTGATATATGTGTGTGAAAAGGCAGGTTTTTAATAAATGGGTTTTGCCAGTTCTTACTTATGGATCTGAGACTTGGACACTTAACAAAAGAGCAATACAGAGACTTCAGACCACTCAAAGACGTATGGAGAGATGCGTGTTGGGAGTAACAAGAAGAGATCAACAATGCAATCTATGGTAAAATAACAAACAGGTATTACTGACCTCATTGAAAAAATTAAAAGTCTGAAGTGGAGTTGGGCTGGACATATTATTAGAATAGATGATAATAGATGGACAATTGAAATTTTAAACTGGATGCCAAGAAATTGTAAAAGACTCAGAATGAGACCACATGTAATTTGGATGGATGAAATAAGAAAGTGTGCAGAGGTGATGTGGAGCAGAGAAGCTAAAGATAGGAAAAGATGGATTAAACTTGGAGAGACTTTATCCTACAGTATATTGATAATGGTTGATGATTATATATATATATATATATATATATATATATATATATATATATATATATATATATATATATATATATATATATATATATATATATATATATATATATATATATATATTGTAACATAATTAAAGTTCATTCAAAAGATATTACCATACCTGAGTAAAGGAGTCCAAATATCAAGAATTATAAGCAAATTATTAATAACAAGTATTATAACTCAGGTATATGAAATCACGTGAAGTGAGTACACTAGTAATTCAATAAACTATAACTCAGGTATACAGGCAGTAGATCTTATCCACTTTCATTTCTTGGTTTGATGTTAAGTGCATGTTTAAACAAATACTAAGTGAATATGGTCTAGCAAGGCGCCATTAGATTATCTGAATCTAGACACGGTTATATCTAATAACCTTTCACATGTACCGGGTTTGAATCCCTTCTTGGTACTTTATTTCTAATAAAATGGGAGATTTTGCTTTTTGAGCCATATCACTATATGCACTAATATCTAGGTAAAAGTAAAACATCTATAAACCAAAGTGGAGTATACTAGACATAAATCATTTCTCAGATCTTAACATAACAAATGTGTTTCAATATGTTTATAAGTTTACTAGCTCAGATTATATATAACTAATTTAGGATGGCAATTCACTCATCCTTGCATGAAATAGATGACGGGATGTGATTATAATAATACTAAGGAATCACTAAATATTATAAAATCAATATTTATTTATGGCCTTTAAACAGTTAAACAGCTCATTAATTAAAATGTTGATGACGATGATGATGATGACAATAACGATAATGACAAGGGTTTCAACTACAGCTCTAGGACTAAGCCTAAACATAAAACTAAATTTTATGAAGAAATTCATAATTATTGCTTAATTTTAGCATATTTACTTATATCTTAAATAACTAATATTCAACCATTGATGATGATGAATAATCACACTTAACAAAGACTACACATAATGAAATATATACGCCTCGTTTAATAAAACAAACTAATATTTATTACTGCATTTCTAACATATACATAAAATTTCTAGATAAACATGAATAATTGACATGAATAATAATAATAATAATAATAATTGATTATATTACAATCCTCAGATTAATTTTAAGTTCTTCCCCCTTTCCCTTCAAATGTATTTTGTATTAAGTTGGACATCACATTGACCATGATTTTCACTCCATGAGAAAAGTATTTCAAGAAAAAAAAATATTATCTGCTCATTAGCACACATACTTTAAAAATCTAACATGTAAATAGAATGTAAAAAAAATGTTAGTAGAATTGAAAGAGCAAGTTTTTAGAAACAAGTTTTAAATTACTTTCTCCCCCCTCTCTTCTAAGTGCTGAAATCTATACTTTCTCAAGACAAAATAATTTAATATTTTAACATCACCTATTATTTCACATTCACTCGCAATTATACACATATAAAAATATCATTATGTATGTGCATGTTTTATCCCACAATAACAAAATATTATTTAAAACCAAAATAATAATATATTAGTTAAAACTAAAATCATAATACCATAAAAAAAATTGTTTTACACATTAATATTGTAAAATTAATAAACAAATAATTTTCATACATTCAAGATCATTTATGAAGCTCAAAGTTATTATTAGTAAGACATTCTTGTTTTTAATCGATCTGAATAGTCTTTAAAAGTCCTTTAAATAAATTATACCACTTTATTGCTAAAATGTTTATTAAGACTCTGATATCATAAAGAAAATAGATATAAAAAGTCATATTACCAATCTTTTGTTTGTGGTGAGTTTCCAAGGGTTCAAACTTGTCTTGTATAGTGTCTATATTTCTGCAGCTACCATTTCCGTTTTACGTGGGAACAATCTCTTTCTTGAGGTGTATAACTATTTGATGATGGTGACTCTATTGAGGTTATTTGCTTTAGTGAACAATTTGGAAATCATTATATTAATTTTTCTTCTCCTCCTGTCAAGCATGTGGATGAAATACAGCAGTAGTTTTCACATCTATAAATTTTCTTGAGTTTAAAATCAGTGGTTGTAACAATTAATTGGACTTGATGATTAATATTTATCAGTAGATTAATTCATCTTATTTGAATGCAGGTGAATGCTTTCTTCCTTCTATTAAAAACAACATCTTATTTCTCTGGTCAGTTGAAAGGTGTAGAATATTATTTTAGACAATACATCTTTTCTTTCCTATGTGATGTGCAGCTTCCCCAGATGGTCCGAAATGATGGGACATACATATAATTTTTCTAGCCAGACATTTCTTATATTTTCAACATTCAATTTAATAGTTTAATAATATGAATCATAATCACCAAAAATAATAATTCCAGACACTTTTTATATCCAATTTTTAGCTAACTTAACCAATCAGAGATAGCGTCACTTGCTATTTTTGGACAAATTTGTTTTAATTACATCTCTAATTTATTTTCAACTAAATTATTTTTCAACTGAAAGTTTAATCCTTTTTCCAGACACTTTTGTTTAAAAAAAATAGTCTTAATCCTTATTTCCTTTCTTTTTTTACATTTAGGTAACATTTCCAATCTTTGAGCTTCCTTCTTTAGATCTTGAGATAAGACAATTTCAAAATTAGAGTTCCCACCCAAATTAAGCTCCCAAAGTGACAAACAATTATTTAAAAAAAACAAAATTGCTACAAAGATAGATATCTGATTAAACAATTTCCTCTTTTAACATAAAATTGTACAAAAAAAATAATTTGACAGATTTAATCCTTCCTTTTCTTTCAATATTTAGTAAATGTAAATTTCTGTATGTAATGTACACACATCCTTCATTCTTTCAAATCATTCATAAACTAACATTAAATAATAAAATTGCTAGCTTAGTAATTATAACCCAATTATTTAATTAAATCTGTAACTTTTAAATCCCACTTATAATTAAAGAAAAGCAAAATAGAAGCATAGAATAAGACATTAAAATTGATCAAGCATAGGTTAGTTTTAAAGAAAGTTAAAATGTTGTATATTTGAAATATAAAACAATTAAATAGTTTACACATACATTGCCTATACGTATGCATTATAACTTTGCTTTTTAACAGAAAATTTAAATATTAAATAGTTTAAATGTGTGTATTACCTTTCTATCAACACACAAACAAATAAAGCATATAATTGTTGACCCACTCTTTATCTAAAGCTTTTAGAACTGGACCTTGTATGGTTTGAACTTGGATGCCCTACAGCTTCATTTATGATTATATAAAAATGTGATGATGATTTTTGGTTTACCTTTTCTACATGCACATTACTATAAATTTAGCTAGTGACTAAATTGTAATGGCACAATATATATATATATATATATATATATATATATATATATATATATATATATATATATATATATATATATATATATATATATATATATATATATATATATATATATATAAGAGAATCAAGTCATATATTACATGACTCAATTTAATCTTGTATTACAGATATAATTTTTGTTTACTGTTAAATAATTTATAATACATAATGTAGCTTGTTAGTACTATATATAAAGTAAATTAAAACTTCAAATGATTAAGACAAAGTCTACAGTCAGTTTTTCCCCCAACTTACAAAGCCAGTCATATAATTGTAAGTTGTTTTCTTCATTATGACAACAACTAATCATTTCGTATGTGGTATTAGTATCATTTAAAATGTCCAGTTTTGAAATAAGAAGTAAGAATTGTTTGTCCTTTTGACTAGAGATTTTGCAAATAGGCAAGTCAAGTTCAGATGTTAAAAATTAAATTCAGCTGGTTGCACTTTTTTCCAATCTAATCAGTCAGAATCTGATTTTAATTGAATTAAATAACAATCCAATTGAATTTTCGTAACTACTACTACATATTTTTGAACAACTGACTTTGACTTCACAGGCTTTACTAATCATATTTTTGATAGCTTTATCACTGAATTTTATTTCTAAATACGGGGGGGGGGGTGAAAACAACTTTCTTATTTCAATTGTATGAAACTTGCAATACACCTGGATTATTAAATTTCCTGATTTTTATCTTTTTTTGGTTTTGAGCATTTTATAAAAGTAGTTTAATCTTCATTAATGTAATTGCTTGAAATCTATTCTTTCATAACTGAATTGTTTTGCAATACATTCTTTGATAAAAGAGTTTTAATATATCTTACTATATATATATATATATATATATTGTAACAGAAGAATGATCTTTGAGATATGCATATACTGACCATGATGGCGCCACTAGTCCGAAAATCGAAACTAGATATTTATTTTAAAGGTGGACAGGATATGTGAACCAAAATGCACCGGATTAAACTCAGGAAGAAACATGATATCTTAAATCACAAAGACAAATGTCAGCCAAATTAAATTTAAACAAATTTTAAACTTTTATTTAAGAGCAAAATATCTTGTAAGAAAAAGTTTACACGAAAATCAATAGGGTTATCTCAGGTGTGTACTAGAAAGACTAAACACATTGCTCTGGCAGACTAACTGACTCTCTAATAACAAATTCTACAGAGAGGAAGTATTCACCAAAACATTGGTTTTCACTTTCAGATATTTAAACAATTTTTTCCCAAAACAAATCAACGAAACCAGCACCGGCGAACTTTCCAAGGTCTGCAAAATATGTTGGCCCACGAATATCATCTGTTGGTAGAAGGTGCACCTATTATTACATTTAAAATAAAGGTGATTGATTTGCCTCAAGAACAACCACAAAAGAAAACAAACAATTAAGACTGGCAAATCCCCAACCAAATGATTGGCGAAAACTAATCTAAGAATTAATGGTCTCAATAGGAGACAAGTAAATCATTAGAAAATCAGTTACATCTGCCCCAGCATTTAAATAAAATGAATTACCAATAATTATAATTAAAAAATAAATTTATGACACAAGTTGTGAGTACACGCTCTGATAAATTTTCAGCTATACAATTAAATACAAAATAAATCTATTGGAGAGTGCACATGAATACGAAAATAGAAAAGCTATAAATACTTTAGCAGTGAATGTCTCTTTCAGCTGTAATTTACAAAAGGGATAAATATTGTCTTCCTGCTGGCAGCTTAAGTAATTACAAAGCAAAAACAATTGTTTTGGCTTTCAGAGTTATAAGAAACAAAGACTATGAAAATAAAGTCACCAGCCAAAATATTTGGTGGTTTGCAAAAGCACAAACACAGTATTTAAAAATAATTCAGGCTACTAAAATAATTACAGGTAAGCATTCAAAATATACACGACTTCCAAAGCATTTAGTAAAAGTTAGGCATAAAAATAGAAAAACTCAAATGTCACTCTCCAATAAACAACAACTGAAAGCAAACTTGGAATCTTAAAACTAAGATTCCAAGACACACGACAAAGTACAGTAAAAGAGAATAAATATAGCTAATCAATATGAAGTTAAATATTAATTTATGAATACAGATTTATAATTAGATTGACTGGAGATTTAATGAAAAGAAATTTACCCTGGAAAGAATAAAAAAAAATTTCATCTTATGATAAAGCACAGTTCGCATAGAGTGCACACATTTATCTTTAGTCCATTTTCAGGTTTTTTGACAGTGGCAAGGTAGAGGCAGTGTTTATTTTAGAGGCTCATGACATGACTGAAGGAGAGCTGGCAGGCATGGGTCCATCCTTTGTTTAAATTAGCAAGACATTCTGATGATGGCAAAACTCATAGCAGTAGATTTTAACATCTTGCACAGTAATGAAGTTTGTCAATTTAAATTTTTAGCAGAAATTAAATGTCCGACTGCTATTCAAAATGGTATAACTCTCCACAGGCAATAATCCAAGGGTCTACTGGAATATTTTTTTATCTCTTCTAAAAATTGGCGGGCTATCCTTGCCTCGCTACATTTCTCAGGAAAAACTTTTCTTAGTATCCAATTCTACATCTCAGGCAGGGCAAATATTATTTTGCCCCTCAATCTAATTTAAGAATTCCAACCAGGGATAATTGAAACAAAAATGACAACGCAATTAGATCTCCACTTTCTAGAATTAACTTTAAAATATGACTAAAATAAAAGCAACAGGAATATTTAGTTAGCAAGCTTGCCTGTTTTTAATCAAATTGATTAAAATAGGCAGTGAAAGTAAACTATTTTAAAATAAATCAATTCTATAAACAAAAATTAAAATGCCCTATTTAAATATAAGTGAGTATATGTTTTAAATAATAATAAAAATAATTTAGCAATAGACATTTAATGAAAATTAAGTTGTTTTTCCTTCTTTTAATTTTAGTAATAAAACCATTGAATTGTAAATCAATCCAGTTCAATATATATTGTAAGTAAATCAAAAGTAGAGCCTTTTCTTAGTTAACTTGTAAAGAATTTATTAAATTGATATAAAACATATTTTGTAATCTTTCGATTGGTCATCCACATTGTATTTCAAATATAACTAAAACAATTGGGAGAGTTTACAAACATATTATGGGACAGTTTAAGCTAATTATAACTTTATTCAAATGGTCATACATCCTCAATATTTATTTTAACTTGGGCAACCACGCTATGCATTAATTATAACCTATATTTAAATCTATATGGCATGTAAACACGTGCAGCAAAGTTGCATGCCAATTGTAATGTTTTAAGGATAGATCAATGGATGCTTTATCATTCCCAACTAACATTATTTCTAAAGCCTACTGGGATGATGGTGATGGTATAGAATATCTATAATCTTATTCGACAAGGCACCAAATTGCAACTTTAATAAAATATGAAGGTTAAACCTCATTTTGATAATTTATCACTAAATTTCAGCCATAATATTTAATGAATTGGTTAATAAATAATCAATCGATTAAGAGAACACTGAGAATGCATTAAAATCGATAATATTAATATCTTTGGAAATTCTTGGTTATTCTTAGCACACAACCCATGCCCCATCATTGAAGCCACAATTAAAATTTTGTTCCGATTACAAATAGTTCTATATCCATCTCCACCTTCCTGATCCACTCCTCCATCAGCCTCACATCCATAGGGCTATCACACTATTATTTCTTTTACTATTAAAATTTCCATTCTGCTAGCTCATTTCTCCCATTACAATTTTTTCTCAGGTTTTTAGATCAATTAAGTGTGAAAATCAAATAAGCTGTGATAGATTATTGGTGATAAACACTCCTCTCATGATCATTGGTGATAAACACTCTTCTCATGATCACCTTCAAGGTGATCTTGGGCTGGATTTAATGCAGTTTAATATTTATTTACATTAAAGCTTGGAATAATTTAAGTTTATTAAATCTTTTAGAAATACATTATAAACATATTAACAATTATAACAAAATTATAAAGAAGTGTGTCTAGTGAGGTGTTTAAATACAATGGATGGGGAAAGGATTTTATGCCCACCCCCTGCATTCACTATCACTTAATAACCATCACTATTCATAATTTATATTTAAATTATATTAAATTATTTGGTAATCTTAAGTATCGGAAATTAACCATTTTAAATAATTTTATAGGATATTATTTACGAAAATGATAATTCAACTATTAATAATAATATATTGATGTATGATTGGATTTGAGATGTCTAGATAATAATAACCCACAAAAACATTGAGACTTACGCAAATTTTACCTAAAACAAATAAAAAATTTTATTAACATCATACAATTCAATACAGAATATACACACTCGCTTGATGACTCGCATGGCTTCCCCTAAACTACAACTGTATTATATATATATATATATATATATATATATATATATATATATATATATATATATATATGTATTATATATATATATATAATACAGTTATATATATATATATATAAACACATAAATATCCCTAAATCAATGGATAACATCAAGAGGTTTAAAATATAAATATTTATTTCCTAATTATCAAGGAATCATGATTACCATGGAGTAATATTAATATCAAATAGAAAAAATAATATTTACCTTCACACATATCATATTTTCATTTTCACTTTTATCCTAGATACAGTGAACCTTAAATTTCTTCCATGTTTAATGCTTTTAATTACTGATCCGCATTTAGATCTAATTCTTCCCATAATAAAATTTAATAATTTTATTTAACTATTTTAATTTAACATTCCTTCGTAAATTTACTAATTTTATTTCATCATTTTGTTCTAACAATCCTTCACCCTAATCTTTACAATAGAGATATTTTATGTATGATGGGACTAAGTTAATGCAAACAAATTGGTATCTAGATCAATCATCATCATACATCTATATACTTTATACTCATGTTCTTATGACCATAATAATATTTTAATAATACTATCTTTCCAGCGAAGTTCTCAGCTGGCTGGGTAAATATTTATTAGATAATTTCATATACACATTGCTTACACTTATATCATTCATAGGTTTTATTTAACCCTTAAATTTAATATTTATTGACTTTATTACTCTTGGCTCTAATTAATAAATTAAACTAGATCAACAAAACAATGTTCAAGTACACCAATTGCACATACATTATCTGCATTCATCCTGACATCAAATTGAGTTTGCGACCCTCTATCCCATATTTATAAGTAATGCTTAATAATAGCTATCTTTCATACACCTGTAAGGAATATCAAACATTAACATGAGGCAGGCAGTGACCCAAATAAGAGAAAACCTTTTCACTAAGGTTGAGATATGCTAGGATTTTTATCACTAGTTATACAAAGAGACTTAGGTGTACCTATTACCTCTGGCCATCAATAAAGAAATCATCATACAATGTAAAGAATAATCAAGTGGGAAAAACTCTTCCACTGTGTCTAAGTACTTTATTATTATAGTATAAATATTTTAGTGAGCTACAACTTCACTAGTTTGGTGGAGACACTTTGTCCATCCACATTATATACAGGTCAAAACATCAACTTGCAGAAGTAAAACTTTCATATCTACAATATTCTTGCGAATTAGTGCACTGGAATATAAGACAACAATTTTTCCAAGCATTAATCAGCTTGTATCTGGCCTTAACTTTATGATAATAATAATAAGAAGAAGAAGAAGTAATAAGAAATGCATATTAAATTTTGAAAACTATTTTCCTGCACTTTTATAAGATAATGATGATGTTTTAGCCCAACAGTCACACAATTTTTATAAACATAGCAATAAGCCTAAGCATTTGACAATAACTTCTGATCTTATTCATTCAAAACATTTTTTTTAATAATAATATCTTACTTTTTTTTCATAAAAAATGTAAAGCATTTAAAATAAGGCACATACAGAATGACTTGATATTAACTTCACCTACCTGCAAAATTGATAATGATAATAAAAAGTGTTTAAAATAAACACATACAAAATGATCTGCCATCAATTTCTCTACCTTCCAAAATAACAATTATAATTCTGACATGAATTAGTTTTAAATGGATATATATGATAAAACATAAAGAAAGAAATTATTTTTCTTTCTTTTTTCTAGATTAAATGTTCTACATGAATAGTGAATAATAAAATAAAAAATATATACTTAAAGAGTTCTTTGGAAGTGTCCTTCAAGTTTCTGATTTCCATTATTCCTTTTCCTTATCTTCCTTGATTTGTTTGTATGAGCACATTAGTTTATGTAGAAAAAGTTTTGGCAATAGAGTTTGATTCCTATGCCATTAGATATATGGTTTTTATGCTGCTGAAATGATTTCCTCATTTTAATTTTATGTAGAATACAGCTGAACAGAACTTGTTTAAATTTCTAAAGATATAAGTACACTTCATGTTGGCTTTTTTTTTTTTTATATTCATTTAATATTCAAATTGAACACTTTATATACAAAATCAAATTTAGATTTTATTTTCTGTGCTTTAAATTTTACCATTTGTCGATTTGTCATCAATTAGTGCAAGACAATCACAACCATGGATTAACTTCAGGAGATTAAATGTGTACCCAACTTAAAAACTTATTTGAGAGACATTTTTCTTTTCCTCTTATAATATTAAATTTGGCAAAGCTGTTTTAAGAGACAAATGAATAATTTACAATAAATGATTTTTTTAAAAAAAAATGTTTCTTTTAAACTTTATAGCAAAGTTTCTCTATAAAACCAATGAGAGTTTAACTTGCAAAAGAGAGATTCAAATAGAATAGCCCACACTTTTGACAAAATGGCAAATCTTTTATAGTGTCTGGTTTCTTGCTCTTATGTTTTTTTCCATCATAACATTTTATTGATCCTTGAGATCTGGTCAGTCTGTTTTGTTAATTAATTGACTCTTGTTTCTTTTTCTTTTTGGTTATTTTAACCTTTTGCCCTTTTGAAAAAACCATGCCAAATTCGCTTCTGCATTCTAACAGATAATCACCAATTAATTTTACATTTAACAGATAATCACCAATTAATTTTACACTTAAATTCCTTTATCATATATATCACTTAAATCACTTTAAGAATTTACTTGGGTGATACTACACTCATGAAAACCACATTAAAAAACAAATTACAAAAAGCTCTTGCCTCAGAATAAATAACAGAAAGTTCTCTCCCCCTTTTACTTTTTCCATTATAATAATAATAAATTATATATATAGCAGCCAAACTTCAAACCCAGAATTTTGAACTAAATTTTGGCTGTGAATAATAAACTATTAAAAATGACTTAATTTGTTTTTTAAAGATTTCCTCACAAGTGATGATAAAGAATAATTATTATTTAATTGTGAATTTCATAATTAAAATCCACAACCAGATTAAATACACACACTGTTGCACATATACAATTCTTTAGTTAAACCGATTTAATATTTTAATTCTTAATTATTACTACCATTATTTTTTTATAATTTAATATCATGAACTACTTATGTTTAACTTATCAGTGTAAAATTATGACCATCCATTATCACTATCTAACATAGTTTTACGAGTCACACATCCCCCTCCTTCTTTTCACTCAACTATTAACTGATATATAAATCTTGCTTTTCTAATAAAATATCTCTTTAAATCAAATTGACATATAAATTAATGCCAAATAAAACAATCTTTTGGTTAGAAATCTTTTAATGACAAATGTTCAGATTGCCTACCAAGTAAAATATATGCAATCCCTATGAATATTGGTTCAAACCTAACCTTGGCTAAAAAATTTGTTTATTAATATATATATAAACTATGAGGAAAATTTTATCAAACCTTATCTTGCATAGTTAATTCAAAAAATGGAGTTTTGGGCAAGCCTAAGGGCTACAATTCCTCTCTCTCTCTCTCTCTCTCTCTCTCTATATACAATTCCTCTCTCTCTCTATATATATATATATATATATATGATCAATAGATGGCGTCTTTACATATATATATATATATATTGTAACGTTTATTTATATATGTTGCAAATATATTGGCATTTGGTAAAAGCTAAAAATAATAAAAGTAAATTTAGTTTTTTTTTCAGTATAATTTAGTTTTTATAAAAAATGTACAATGAAAGTTAAATTATTCTTTTGTATTTTTTTAATGTAATTAGAAATAAAAGTAGAATTTGAGAGAACAAAAGAATTCCAAAAGCAAGTAAAATGATAAGCTAAAAGAAAAAGTATAGCTAATTAAAGATGGCCAAAAAACTTGATGAAAAATGAGAACTTAGTAATTGAAAAATGATAAAGACTGTATAAGATTATAAACACAAAATGCCATGATAATAGCATGCGCAGAAGTCTGAAAATTGGACCTCTAGTATAAAAAGGAGGGATTCAGTTTGAGGAATATCTTGGTTTGCCTGATATTCTTTTGGTTGGTTTTGGATTAAAGAAGGCAGACCACTCTACAATAAAAAAGTTCTTCATGTGAGAGTAAGCTTATGCTACTAGCCTATGGAACCAGCACCAAGATCAATTTATAATCAATGGTAGTGAGCTCATTTTGACCACAAAAAACTGCATAGTAATCTACAACCATTGTGAATTCACTAAAACTTACCGGTAAGACTACTTATTCCTGATTGTGACAAGATTAAGCGTTAACAAACAAGTCTTAGAATAATCCCGATAGAGACTTTCTTTTTTTTGTACAACAGACTTTTGTTTATACCAGAACTTTTTAATTATATATTTTATTTTATTGATTGCATCGTGTTTGAATTAATATGTGTTCTCTCTAATTTACTTGATTAGGAATTCTCATTTTAACTTGAACATATTTTTAATCTATTATAATAAAAAATATTTCTAATATCAATTTTCATTTGTACATTATTAATAATAGATATTATTTTTTATTATTAAATTTATTATTAGTTTAATAAGATTTAAAACATAATTTACCATTGCCAATTTGTTTGAATAAGCCCAGGAATAATAATCTTTAAAAAATAATTCTCGTTATGGTATGATACAATACCGATTAGTTTAAAAGTATTTTTTTTTATTTGCGAGACATTATATAATGATTTCAGTGAATTCTTAGGAATTCTGGTGCCCAGGTTGAATAAAATAAAAACTGATTTCGTTGATAGCATAATTCTCAATAATTAATAGGCCAAGTTGATTAGGAAATATAGCCACGTTTTTAGAATAGAAATATATCTTTCTTCTTTTTGACATAGCTTGATCAACTCACGCATTTATAATGCATATAGAGGCCAAACAAAATGAAAAATGTTATAATATATATATATATATATTAGAAACTTAATACATTTTTTTTAATTTGACAATATATACTGGAAGAACTAATAAAATTCTATTTTTTAGAGTGTCTTGGTCTATTAAATTATTGATATCTAAAACCAAAAGACTGAAGGCAACAATTTATACTGCTGTGCTACTTTTTTAATGCAAAACATCACTATTGATTTACAGATCACTTATCTACTTTTTTAGGGTTATTAACTTTTAGGGTAGGACACTTAACTACTTGTATAATCATTATTGATGTTCTCCATAGCAACATACAATAATATGGGCATTTAAAGCTATTTTGTATTGTTGTTAAAACTGTGTTGATAATGATTTTAAGTATGTTATTTTGTCTGATATTAAACATATCATCTTTTTCATAAATGTTCAGGTAAGTATTTGTTAAGAATTGGCCCTATTTTTATCTAAATCATTTATATTGTTCATAAACTTTTTCAACACATACAATAAAGTATTTTGACTATAATATTTTATGGTGTAAATAATAGTAATATAAATATATTTCTAAAATAATACATTCACAATTTACATTAATTCTTTTTCTTAAAGTATAATTTAAATAATAAAATTTCTAACAAAAGATAGTTTTGGCATAGTTTAAAATAATAAAATTTCAAGAATGTTTAAGACCTATTTGCAACAAAAAAGATCATTTTATGTATATTTTACAAAACAGTAAATTAAGTTTAAATTTCCACACAATGACACATCAATATAAACATCATATGTAAAACATGACCTTTCAAAATCTGTAAGATGCTTTTGAAATGTTAAAAAGAAAACAAGGAAACATTTTATTAATCTTGTTTTTTTATCCTAGGTAAAGATATTCAAGTTTGTTTACAAAGCAATCATCAATATTTTCTTTATTGTCTACTATGACAGCTATTAATTTAGATTGTATTTCACTGTGAGAAGCATCGAATACTTTTCATTTTAATTTGAAAATAAATTTAATTAATATATATTGTGGGGAATAAATGAACTCTCACTTATGATAGATACACTGAAATTTTTAGGGCATAGGTTGTAATTATGAATATTTTAATTAAGTTCCAAAAGTTTATTATTTTATGTAAAAACATAATGACATATAAGATAATACTTTTGCATAGTATGTACATATAATTGATGAAATGGGATGAATATATATATATGAAAAACAAAAAACAAGTTAAAAACTTGCTAACGCTTGAATGCTTGCTCTGACGTTTATGTAAACATAGGCTTTAACGGTGATTTTGGTAGAACGCCATATATTGATATATATATATATATGATTCTGCTTTATTATGTGACAGTATACTTTCCAAACAAAAACCACATGTATATAATTCTTATTTAATTTGTGTGGCTGCTTCTTACGTATTTTTTTCTTTATTATTATAATATGCAAACGTGTGATTCACATATTCTATGAGATAATTGGACAACATTCTCCTGTTTATGACGTTGTTGTGGTTAGTTATTAACCATGCCTACTTCACCTTCTTTTATCAACCCTTGCATTCTAGGCATAATAGGTTATCACTTTGTAGATTGAAATTGTGACCGTATTATCCTTCATGATCCCACAAAATGGACTTATATATGAGATTTTCTTGAGCCCGATTGCGTAAATATATATGCTGCGCTACTCTGGTAGGAATATTGACCTTATATTTGGCTTAATATATCGCTCTACATTGTGAATCATTGCAATGAAACTCATAGAGTATTATTTGTGGAATATTATTTTTGGCAATATGTCCTTGTTTTTGATTTGTCTATAAAGACTGGCTGAGATGTAAAACTTTGTATTCTTGCTCCCTCATGTTTGTTACTTTATCAGTCAATTTTGTTATATAAGACAGGTCTTGTGGTCTTAAATTCAGCCACATACTTATATTAAATCTTTTCATTCTTTCATTAATATTTTTCCCTGTACCCAAACTGCATAGATTTTTTATACATTCATCAACGCTTCGTATTTCGAATTTGTAGAATAGCTAATAAAGACAGATCATATAAGAAGCAGCGATAACTAAATAAGGATTCTAACATTTTGGTATTCTGAAACTAAAGTACAGACATCCCGATAATAAAGCAAGCGAGGAAAGAAACAAAAATCCCACTTCTTCAACGCACATGCATTCGGATTATCTATACAACTAAGTAAAAAATTACAATTACATTTGCACATATATACTAAAAATAAAAATTGTGGGAATTATCAGAGGTATAATTCTTTAAATTTAAAATGGTTGGTTTTTTTTTTCAAATTATTTCCATTTAAGCTTATGTTTAGGCATTCGTAAAATGTAAAATATTATAATTGAAAGTCATCTGATTTCAATTGGTAAATATGCATTTGTTTAGAGCACGAAAAATGAATTCTTATAATTGAAATCTTTAATATTATTTTAAATTAACAGTTATAGAGTGATAAAATTTTATTGTAGAAAATAAGTATGATGGATGCGACACTGCCTATGTAGAATAATATTACGTGGTCAAACAATTTGTAATGGAAGTTAATACATCGAGATTGTTTTATGTGTGAAAGCATCGGCCGGGAAGCGAACCCGGGACAACTGCTTGTAAGGCGATTGTGCTGATTTCTCGGCTGTCAACGCTTGACAACATTTCCATCAATGCTCCAAAATAAAAAAATAGACTTGAAAGTAATGTATATTTGCTTTCATTATATTTATGCAATAGAATACATGATTTATTATTTATTCTCAATAACAAACAAGAAATTATTAATCCAAGAAATATAAAATTAATAACATTCTATTCTAAACATTTAGCAGCCTGTCATCTATATTTGGATATTTAAAACATTATCCCGAGTCAACTATACATGTCTATTCATTATTAATTCCTAATATGTTTTCAAGTAAAAAAGTTAAATAATCATTTGGAAGTTTGTCTTTATATATATATATAATTTTTAAGTTTATTTTCAGTTACAATCTAAAATATTTTAAACAAAGAAGCATTAAAAAGTTAACAATAAAGATAATTGTAAAAGAAAGTCACGTTGGCAGGCTAAGGAATCCAGTCAGGTTTTATCTGAGGGAACCATTCGTTATGAGTATAATGAGATAAAAAACTGCCAATTTACCTTTATTTTTTTAAATAAAAACAACCTGGATTTTATTTACTACACCGATTCTGTCTTTATAGATTACATATATTTTATTTACAATTTATTAGCGAATATCACATCTTTCCACAAAATGCATGTTATAAACAAATTGATGAGTTAAGCATTTTTATTAATGTTAAACACTAATATAAATGACCTGCTAGTTACGATCTTAATCCAATTTATTGGTTATATATGTCATCAAACATTATGAATCCACTGCAGAATGAAGGTCTCTCCAAGTTTAATACATCTCCGACCTTTAGCTGCTGTTCTCCATATCACTCCTGCACATTTACTTATTTCATCCATCGATCTCACATGTGACCACTTTCTGGGTCTTTTACAATCTCTCGGAATCTAGTTTAAGATTTCAATTAACCATTTATTATCAATTCTTCTAGGAATATGTCCAACCCGACTCCACTTCAGTCTTACCCAATATATTGTGTTTTCGATCTTTTTTTTGTTATTCCCAACATACATCTCTCCATACTTTTCTGAGTGGTCTGAAGTCTCTGTATGGTTCTTCTATTAAGTGTCCAAGTCTCAGATCCATAAGTAAAACTGATAAAACTAACTTGTTAAAAACCTTTATTTTTAAACACATACACATATTTCATTTTATTATCAAGTTATTTCTACCAAAAGTGCTCCAACCAAGTTTAATTCTATGATTAATTTCATCCATTATGTTTCCTTCTGTATTAATAATTTGACCAAGGTATTTGTAGCTGTTAACAACTTCTAACTCATCATAATTAATCTTTATTTTCATATTTTGAGAAAATTCATTGAACATTACTTTAGTCATTTAAACATTTATCTTTAGTCCTACTTTCCTAATTTCATCTGATAACTCCTGCAACATTTCCTGAAGCTCTGAAGGAAAAACAACTACATCATATTCAAAATCTAAATGACTCAAATAATACTCCATTTACTTTCACTCCTTTAGTATTTCATTTTAATCCACAAAATGCTTTTTGCTTTACTGCTCTAAAAAGTTTTGGAGATAGAGTCACCTTGTCTTACACTCTTCTCAATGTTAACTTTCCAAATATCACTATGTAATCTAATTGTTGCTGTTGCATTTTTATAAATATTCTTTAGAATTTGACAATATCCTAGATCTATACCTTGATGATCCAATACTTTAATCACTAAAGAAATGTTTACAGAATCAAAAGCCTTTTCATAATCTACAAATCCAAAACATCATACCCACCCATACTCATTTGTCCTTTCTATAACTTCTATCAATACCTGGATATGATCTATTGTACTAACACCACTTTTAAATCCAGCTTGTTCTCTTGGTTGGTGGAAACTCAATGTTCTCTGTAGACGAGTTGTAATATATTGGTAAAAAAAATTGTATAAAACTGCTAAAAGGATGATAGGTCTATAATTTTTAATATCTTCTTTATCAACTTTTTTAAATATTAATATTATTACCGCATTCGTCCAATCATCTGGTACATCTTTATCATTTAGCCATTTGGTATATAACTTTCCTTAAAAAAAAAATTATTTCTTCATCTGCTTCTTTTAATATATCAATTATAATTCCATTATGACATGGATCCTTTCTTTTCTTTATACATTTGATTGTATGTCTCACTTCTTCATTTAAAATTCTGGGCAATTCGGAAGATGTAATATATATATATATATATATATATATATATATATATATATATATATATATATATATATATATAGGAGGTACATAGACTGTTGATCAGTGATTCCATTCGATCGAAGGATAACACATTCAGCAAGCCAAATTTGTAACGTAGAGATAAAAAATAAAGACAGAACAAGCCAAACACCAAATTATAATTTAAATAATTGCATTTAATAGTTGTAGCAATAATAAAAACAACAACAACAATAATAATAAAAATAATAATAATAATAATTATTATTATTATTATTATTATTATTATTATTATTATTATTATTATTATTATTATTATTATTATTATTATTATTATTCAATTTTTTGCTTTTATAACGTATGTATCAACAGCATTTAGCCAATTATAGATTGCATAATATGGTTATTATTATATACAAATCTAAATAAGCATTAAAAAAACAACAAACAAAATAATAATAATAATAATAAAATAGAAAAACAATAAAATGCACAAATAAGTAAAAAAGTAATATATCAAATGAAATTAAGGATAATATTTTTGTTAAGATGATTTTAGTGACTCGCTTAAAATCCAAATTAAAAAATGTTCTTTAACAAAATATTTGTTATAAGTTCTAGGTAAAGGGAAAAAGAGGAAAATTTTAATACATCAGATTTACAAATTTTTAGTTCAAAAATATCGTGAGTACAGGGTTATAATTCTGTTTCTTGATACCTAATTTAAAAAGCAAATCTGATACAGAAATATTTTGGGAAATAAATTTATGAAGAAATTTATGATCTCTTGTTTTTCGTCTCAGCATTAAGTCAATATACTGTTCATTATTTAAGCTATTTAATTTTAAAAATTTATCAAAATCAGACTGAATTCTTATGGTATCTGTCTTGTTATGAGAATTACATATAATTGAACCATACTCCAAGATGTGAAGAACTAAGGATATAAAAAGTTTAATTTTTGTACATTTATTAAATGCTTTTCCATATCTGTAAATAGCTTCTACATTTTTAAGAGATTTATTCACCATAAAATTAATGTGGTTATGAAAAGATCCACTATTGGAAAATATTATTTCTAGACCTCGTTATGATCCTTTGTTATGATTTTAGAATCACCAATATAGTAGTAAAACCGTAAGATTACACATTTTAAAGAGTAAGAGACATTGGAGCACAAATCCCTATTTATATTTATATAATTATTGTGAGAGTACCATATGAGACTCACCTAAAACATTTTGTGTTTCTTTGTGAATTTAACTGTGCCTATATCGAATCAACAGATATAAATAACTTACACCTATCTTAAGCTTTTCATGTATCAGCTATATATATAAACTAGTTAGTATTAAAAGAATAATTCTAAAAATGAATAATTCTAGTTTATTTATACACACACATAAATAAAATGTTTCTCACTAATAGTATTTTTTTATTAACCAAAACTTGACAAATGACAAAGCCTTAAGTCAACATTGCATTTTTATCAGTTGAAACAAAGGAAATAAACGTTTGGGGTTCATTACAAATTGTATGTGTTAAACAATAGAGAGCGTGATTATGTGATATGCTTGCTGAAATTAATCCAGTATAAAAACGAACAAATATTGTTATAACAATAATCTTCTATTTAGTTATCAAGGCAAGAACTACGTCTGTAAATTTAAATGTGTTCGAATTTAGAACACATTTAAGAAAAATTAAAAAAAGGAGATTCAATATTTTAAAACCTGCTTCAAGTAATTAATTTACCGCCTTTGAAAATTATAAAGAACTATAAAAAAATAATCATTGTAATTAACAAAGTTATAAAAGTTAGCAACGTCTTCTAAATGAGTTTACAAAATATATATTTAAGAAGACAAAAATTTATAAAGATGTTTTTGGCTAGACAATTTATGCCAGGGATTTCTGCTGATGTTTTAAACACGAACATGTAAATTTATTCCTACTTAATCAATGCCTAAGATATAATCGTTGTAATTCTCATTTAAAAAGCTGCCTTAATATTGGAGTATTATATTGAAGAAGATGTTAAATATTTTACTATGCAAATATTTAAAGAATGAATATCTGGATTGCCTCTTCGAAGGATGATCAATGAACTTTATGTTTCAACATTCATCGTCATTTTATTTCGTCTAAGGAGGGATATAAAACCGTTATTCTTTCTCGTCTTGGATTACTTCATTGTGTATTTTAATAACCCTTAAATTTTATTTCCTTTGTGGATAATTATATTTACTTAGAAAAATTACTTCGTATATTAAAGTGGAGAACTGATAAGCTGAACACTTTATTTTTTTATTTTATTTAATAAAATTTAAATGTTGATATTTTGATATATACTCTGATGGAAATGACAGCTGACTAAGGTAAACGTTTTTAAATTATTTCAATTTGGAAGTAAGTTTTATTATATTCCAAATTGAATTTTACATGACAATTAACATAATATATTTTTAAACATACATAACTAATATCAGAATACATTCTATTATTAATCTAGTGTGAATTGATGTTGTCGTATATAGACATACAACACACACTGAATCATTTTAATGACAATACTTAGATTTATAATGTATCATGTGTATTATTTATTATACACACGATTTTAAATTATATATATGTAAATGATTACATTATTTTTTTGAATATTAAATAATTTATTAGTGTATATATATAAACACAGATTATAATTCTAAATTTTAATGTTTTTATGTGATAATATTTTTTGTTTTTTTATTACTGATTAAAATGTGTTAAACTTGATTTCAAAATTAAACAGGTCTCGTTTGTTTATTTTATTTAGTCATTTTATAAAACCAATAATTATAAATATACATACTCATGCATATATATGTTAAATCAACTTAATGATTTAATATTTATAAAGAAGTTATATATATAGCTTATATTAAATTTATTATTACTATGGGATATTTGTGGAAATGCCTGAAGAGAGTAGATTGCAATTTTTACTCTGAGCTCGAATTCCGAGAGTAACGAGGTTATTAATAGAGGAGTGAATTGGATTGTATTTTAAATCACATCATCCATGGCATTCTATAAGAAGACTCTGACTATAGTTAGATGTGATTTCCTCGAGTCCTGAAAAGGATCGTCCCGTTATACTAGGCGCCCATACTTAAGGCATGAAACAGTAGTTTTCCATTGGGTAAATCCATAGTTTAAAGAAATAAATAAATATATGAGTATGTCATGAATTGGTAAATAACTGAATAATGAATAATAGAGACCTTGAAATAAAATAAACCGTAATAAAGAGATAAATCAGTCGCTTTAAAATAAATTATAAATAAATACGATTATAATT
Organism: Epiperipatus broadwayi; assembly: GCA_028023455.1. Classification (NCBI taxonomy): domain Eukaryota; kingdom Metazoa; phylum Onychophora; class Udeonychophora; order Euonychophora; family Peripatidae; genus Epiperipatus; species Epiperipatus broadwayi. The sequence continues at coordinate 2,192,205 of JAQFVV010006340.1, forward strand.
TGGACATTAAAATATATATTATAACAACATCTTATAAAAGTAGGAAAAATAGTATTACATTTAGAGTCATAAGCACAGCATGAAATCTTATGACATATATTAAAGTATAACCTTGAAAAGAAAGTACTTTATATATATATATATATATATATATATATATATATATATAACAGTAGAATTTTTTTAATGATAATTAGAAGTGGGAAAAAGCTAACAATAATGGAAGTAAAAAGTTTCGAAGAATCTTTAAGTAATAGAGATAATGAAATAGAAATTACTTCAATTGGTGATGAACAAGGGTCTTTACAAGTCCTAATGTCTGAGGGGTTTGTAGAAGAAGTTGAACATCCTTCACAAGTTCACATGACAGATCAAATATTATCCCAAACACAAAGGGTAACTGAAGCTATAATAGTACAACCTCAAGGAAGTGATAATTATATGGCTCAATTGGTCCGAATGATGATGGAAATGAAAGCTGATATGAATAATATGACAACCAAAACTGATATAAATAATATAAAAGCTGATATCAATAATATAAAAGCTGATATGGCAACCAAAGCTGATATAAATAATATAAAAGCTGATATGAATAATTTGGCAACCAAAGCTGATATAACTAATATAAAAGCTGATATGAATAATATAAAAGCTGATATAATAATATAAATGCTGATATAAATAAAATGAATGCTGATATAAAGGAAGAAATGGCTAGAATGAATGATAATATGGTAACTAAAATTGATATGGATAATATGGAAGGGAAATTAAAAGGAGACATAATTTCTATAAAAGAAGAGTTAAAGAAAGATATTGATAATGTTAAGGAAAAGATGCAAGTAGAAATCAAAGTTGTTGTTGAAAAAACAAACTGCCAATGAAGTAGAATGACTTCATGACACAAAAGTATCAACAATATTGATGGCAATTCAATGTCAAAAATCCAAAACTTACCCAGAACATGAGATATGTGAATATAATGATAGCATCCAAAACAGATCACTCTTAGTTCAAATGAATATTTCAGAAGAAAACGGTCATGACTATCATTTTCCCATACAGCAGAGCAATGAAGTAGAAGATCATTGCAGCATTACTAAAGTGCTTGAATCTGATCCCAAAATCTTACGAAAAAAAAGGATATGGATTATGTGAAATATAAATTAAATTCCGAGTCTCAGGAATTGAGAGAAACACAATCAAATGATAACACTGAATGTCTAGATAAATTAAGACTTCGGATTTCTTGTATTAATAATAAGTTAAATAATGAACTCACAAAACTTGAGATGACTCCACTATCTAAAGATATAATAGATGAATACAATTGTGAAATGTATTTTGAGTCATCCCATCATATTTGTTTTTACTCCCAGAACAAAAGTAAAACATTTCATCAACAAGGTGTTGATAAATTGTATGACAACCATCTGATAATATCATTATCAATGATAATATTTAATGGAAAAGAAGGTTGTTTTAATAGAATGTTTAATATAGAAGATGTGAATGAAGGCAATAAATTTAATTGTTTTAAATGTAAATTATGGTGTATGAAGCATCACCATAATCCTGAAGATAAACAAATTATAAAAAGTCTTCAGACAATAATAAAAATATTTATAATACTATCTAAGAGACAGAAAGGCTCACAATTCCATAGGTTGTGTAATACTTATGAAGGTCCCTTCACATTCACTGAACATGTTAATGGATGTGCTTTAAAAGTAAAGCACATATAGTAAGGGAGGACTTCATAGATTACGACTTTGGGATGTGACAATGGACTTTCAGTAATGATAGAATCCATTAGGCTATTCTTTTAGGAGAATAATTGTGTATATGTATATAAATAATTGAAATTGATATCAATAATAATAAAATGCATCAAGTTAACCAAAGTATGGAAAAAAAATACTTACAGGTTTATTAGAGTACAAGTTGTGGTTAATGAAATTAATAATAATGGTAGATTAATTGGGCATCATGATAATGCAATCTGATGTTGACACCACATATAAAATGTAAGTCCATTATTGTATATTTTGATATGGATATATATAAATAAGAGATTTATTTTATATAGTGTGATGTTGTTAAACTATAATAGCAATCGGGATTAAGCCAATGCACATGCATTTTGTGGATATATATATATATATATATATATATATATATATATATATATATATATATATATATATATATATATATATATATATATATATATATATATATATATATAAATGGATACAAGAGAAGATAGAGTAAAAGCTTATAAACAACTTGTTAAAAAAAAGGCCAGTCAAAGAAATAAAAATGTGAAAATGACTTCACACAAGTTCCAAAATGGAGATCAAGTTTTTATAAAAACACCTCATATGAGTAAACCCCAAGAGAGCAAATATCAAAAGTTTTACCATCAATATGAAGGACCTTATACTATCATAAAGCAAACAGGTCCCAATGCATTCTGGATAAATATAAAAGGAGACATTAAAGGCACTCACCATGCTAGAGCTTTAAAACCCTACTTTGGTCAAATGGATCAATAATGTTTTACCACATTTTACTTATGTATAAAGTAAAATATTGAAAGAAAAGATCATTTAGAATAGGTAAGGGGAGAAAAAGTTTTCATTTAAAAGTATATATATATATATATATATATATATATATATATATATATATATATATATATATATATATATATATATATATATATATATATATTGTAACAATTTAAATAAATCAATTGCCATTTGTAACAATATTTATCAATTAATATCAATATGTATTTGTAATTATTAAATTAATATAAAAGATATGTATTTGTAATTATAATTTGTAGCTATATCAATTCATCATAGCATAGACAAAGAAAATATCAGCATTAAAGATTCTTGGTATTTATTTATATATTGGGGCAGTCATCTGAACAATAAAACATACTGGACATTGTCATCTAATAAAAATAATATTAAATATAGCAACTGAATAAAAGTACCCACTGTGAGATTCCTGGAGTGCCTTATGCTTATCTCCAATACTAGATTCTTCTAACAAAGAATCCTTCTATCCTTCTTTCCAAATATATAAGACCATTCATGGTCATATGCACACACTGGTGCTATTCATGACAACTTATAAAAAAATATATTTTATAAAACTAATATTATGAAGTTGGAAAGGGATGATATCACTCTTTATTCAGTTTAGCTAAGTACATGTGTTTTCCCATGAGCGCCACTAGATTGTTTTCAATCTAGATAAGTATCTATTTATAGTGTACTTGAGTTCAAACTCATTCAGTACATATTTATTACACATGACTTGGATGACTATTGAACAAAAATGACATTCTTACATTTTATCTATATTGATAAAATTACAAGATCCCAATATTACCAAAGTTTATACTATAGATCAAAGATTCTTATAGACATTGCTAGCTCATTAGCGTATATTGATGAACAGACATGTATAATCCTATTAATGGCTTCCAAACAAGCATGTGAAGACCATTATTGATATTGATGGCCATTTAACTAAATTATTTATCACAATAAAGGTAATAATGATGATGATGATAATAATATCATAATAATGATTATAATAGTGATGTCATAATAATGATTATAATAGTGATGATGATACCAGCCATGGCTTATCAATAAACTCACAACAATAAATTCATCTTTATAAACTTATAGGCATCTATTAAAATTATCATATTTCATACTGGGATTTAATAATACTAATGGTGATGATTGATCATCATGAATCTCTTTGCATAATATTCAATTTTCTATAAACCCCTATTTACTAAAACATATTCATTACGCTAAACATTAAATTTAATGATTATAATTTATTAATGATGATTGATGGCGATCATAACTTTTATATAGTATTATTTGAAACATTTTTAACTAATAACATGATATCCATCTTTGATGAGGATGATCTAAATTCATGGACACAACACAATTTTAGCTTTCTATGTTGAACTATAATTATCAAAATTTGGTTATTCTCAAGCATAATCCTTAAATACCTAAATATCAACATTCTAGTTTACCTATTATTTTGCGGACGCTTAATATTTGCAAGTGATTGCTCAATATATATGAATGGTAATACTTAATAACTGCGAGCAATGATGCTGAATTAAAATGATAGAATTAAGACAAAAAAAAAAAAAACACAATATTCTTAATAATAACTCGGAAACCAATTAAGATATATAATTATATTTTATTAACACTACTACTCTTTCTTTCCTTCTTTAAAGTTAAATCGACAATTAAATAAATGGCTTATTAATATAAAAATTCATATAAGTATAAGCAAATAAACTTAATATATAGGTTTGTCACTTTTCTTGATATCTCAAAATAAGCTGACTTAAATCAATATTAAAAAAAATACATATTCTATAAATGCTTATTTAAGACTTTTCTTACTTATCATATCATAAAATAAATTTCAGGTGAAACTTGTATGTGTTATTTCATTTCCATTCAAATGTAATGCCCTACTTTTTAATTTACCATTTTAAACTAATCATATATAACCTATTCTTTGATGTGTTTGGATAAACAGTTACACATTCACGCATTCGGTAATGTTAACATATATGTTTAAAATGTATACCCAAAAATCACATATATAAAAATATCTTTTTCTTTTGCAACCTTATAGCGAAAGAAAATAAAATACATATATTAATTCTTTAATATGCAACAAGATAAAATAAAAATAAAAAAACATTATAAATGCATATATCTATAGGTTGCTCATTATCATTAACATCTGAAGAACAATTAAAAAAAAAAACATTTCAACATTACAATATATAATAAAAAAAATAATGAAAAATTTAAGTTTAAAGATTTAAACTATGTTTGTGCTATGTTGTGAGATATTGCAAATAACTATAGATAAACAAGTCTTTAATGTTTCTGTATCAAAAAAGAAAATTGCTTTGACCAGTAAATTAAGGTTTACTTTTAATAAGTAAAAGAATAAAATCGGTTAAGGAAAGTTCATATTTACCCGTCTACTTTTTACTTCTTATTAATGTCCTGAATTTGAATTTTCAGACTGCTTTTCTTTGCTCACCAACAACAAAAAAAAAAAGAAAGTTATTGCAGATACTTTTAAGATAATGCTGAATCAATTGACTTTGCTTGTTTCTTCAATTCCATTATTATTCACTGTTGATTGGCTTCCTTCTACCATTTAAAAAAAAAGTTATTATAAGTACTTTGAATAAGTAGGTACCGGTGGATTTGCTTGTCTCTCTTCTTTAAAAAAAATAATTGCTGTCGACACTTTAGATGATTGAGGTAAATCAACAAAAATTTGATTTATGGCTTCAAACTTGGTTCTACATGGCTGTTATGGATTTTCTCTTCCTCCTATTTCCTCTTCTCCATTGGTTGAAAGGCAATGAGCTTTTAATAAGACAGGAACTAGGAACAAAGCATTCCATATAGCTTGTGTGGTTGGCTTCAAAATTTATCATTTTGTTGGTTATTACTGGATACATGATTTCATAGACAGATCAGCGATTTTGACTCATTCTGTATTAATCAGGAAGCAGAAAAAATGGTTTAGCAATGCAGAGGCATATTATGCATAACCAAATATGTTAATATCATTTTTATAATTATTACTAACTTATAATAAATTCAATCTTGTTCCATTTCTCTCCTATTCTTTAATATTGCTTGAAAATTGCTTTATATAAACGCACATTTCATTTGCTCTTTTTTTTTTTCAACTTTCAAAGAGTGAGAAAAAAGAATTAAAGCGTTCACTCTCTTTTTTAAAAAAAAAGATTCGAGCTTACATTTCTGCTTAAGAATTATAACAAGGAAGGACCGACTGAGTTGAGTCTCAAAATAATAATAATAATTTAACTGATCATCTCTCTAAAGAAATTTATTACTGACTCTTAAAAAAATTTATGATTAACTGCCTAAAAAAATTGTTTTAATCGTTTATATCGCGAAAAACATCTGGAAATCTTTATCTTAAAAAAAAAATCAAAGCTTCACAAGTTTGACGGTCACAATCAATGACGACTTATAATTGATCGTTATCTACATCAAAGCACCTCTTTTGTAAAAATAATTTTAAGATACAGATAACAACAAAGCTGGCCATCTATAGCCATCAGAAATAAGTGTAAAAGCATCTTTGTGTTTGTACAGATCTATTCATTGTTTCACACGTGTACAATTTTTATCTCCTAATCTAACAATTTTATTTTACACCTTTCTGATTTACTCTCTTTTAACAAAATGAAAGTTAAATAAATTTAACACATATTATTTAATAATAAAAAGAATATTATATAATAAATCACAAAAAAAAGAACTGCTTATTCATAATAATAAATCTATACATATAAATCTCTGTATGTATAAAAGAATAAAAAAAATTTTTTTTTTTTTTTAAATAATTGAATACTGTATGTATATGTACAATATATATATATATATATATATATATATATATATATATAAGTCAAAAGAGACATTAAATTTCTTTGATGAGGGTATGTTAAGCAATTAAAATTAATTCTTAGGATACCTGAAAACTAAAAACGTTTTAAGAGTTAATCCATGCTGCATGATGGATGTTCTTATGTTTTGGATAGTTCTCAAAAGAGTCCATAAGTCTTAAAGAAAAGCAGGATGGAGACTACCAAACAAATATATGTGACATCTATAAAAGATGCACATGACAATAAATCCATCAAAGGAAAATAAATAGAAAAGGGAAGAAAAAGAAAGAACCCTATATATATATATATATATATATATATATATATATATATATATATATATAAACCTCCTTATCCTTCTGTTGAAAGTGTATAATATTTAATGTAGAGAAAGGAAAAGGGTTAAAAAAATAGAGCAAATAATAAGGGTTGATAAAAGCAGGAAAGAAAAACAAGCTCGACAACTTTATATTTAATGCATACATTAACACACATTAAGTGTCCAAATTTTAATGGTAAATATAAAATGTGAACTTTTTAAAGGGGGGGGGTAATGTGATAGTACCATATGAGACTCACCTAAAACAATTTGTGTTTATTTGTGAATTTAACTGTGCCTATATTGAATCAACAGATATAAATAACTTACACCTATTTTAAGCTTTTTATGTATCAGCTATTTATATAAACTAGTTAGTATTAAAAGAATAATTCTAAAAATGAATAATTCTAGTTTATTTATACACACACATAAATAAAATGTTTCTCACTAATAGTATTTTTTTATTAACCAAAACTTGATAAATGACAAAGCCTTAAGTTAACATTGCATTTTAATCAGTTGAAACAAAGGAAATAAACGTTTGGGGTTCATTACAAATTGTATATTTTAAACAATAGAGAGCATGAGCGTGATTATGTGATATGCTTGCTGAAATTAATCCAGTATAAAAACGAACTAATATTGTTATAACAATAATCTTCTATTTAGTTATCAAGGCAAGAACTACATCTGTAAATTTAAATGTGTTCGAATTTAGAACACATTTAAGACAAATTAAAAAAAGAAGATTCAATATTTTAAAACCTGCTTCAAGTAATTAATTTACTGCATTTGAAAATTATAAAGAACTATAAAAAATAATCATTGTAATTAACAAGGTTATAAAAGTTAGCAACGTCTTCGAAATGAGTTTACAAAATATATATTTAAGAAGACAAAAATTTATAAAGATGTTCTTTGGCTAGACAATTTATGCCAGGGATTTCTGCTGATGTTTTAAACCCGAACATGTAAATTTATTCCTACTTAATCAATGCCTAAGATATAATCATTGTAATTCTCATTTAACTCTTTCAGCTCTTTGAACACTGCGAGCGTGCATCAGGTGACATTCAGATGATGTTTTGTTTTCTTTCTTTGCTGACATAAAAGGTATAAATGTGACATAGATGAAAATACGATTGTTAGAAAGCTTCATGACGTAGCTTTCAGAAAATGTTTATTTCAAAAAAATCAGTTAAAATTTTAATTTTTGGCAGCAGTTTTAATCAACCACAGTATTTAATTCTTTTGTCTTTTTTAATAATTTTTGTACTTATCATGGAGCGATAAAAGACAAAAATAATTTACAGGGCTACAGATGGCATATCTCCAGTACTATTAAAAAATGGCTGACAGAAGCGGTTGAATGTAATTTTGTAAGTAAGATTTAAAAAATTTTTTTTATTTTTTTTAGTAAAAGCATAATATATTTTTATATAAATTATACTTTTTATTAATTATTTTTAGTTTGTAATTTGTGTGTGTTAGTTATTTACGTTCGTATATAATTAATATCTAATGTAACTTTTAACGTTCTACACTTATAAAAATAATGTTTTTCAAAAAGTATAATTTATTACGAAAATCATTAATTATGTTTATGTATATAATATAATATGGTTTATAAGTAATTTGTTATAATTCCGATTCTTGTTTACATTTTTCAAGTCTATAGCTAACAAATGATCTGTATGCAAATAAATTATATTTACATAATTCATGCTTTCGTTTTGGTATATGTTTCATAACAATATTTTCAAGTCAATAGCTAACAAATACACTATATGCAAATAAATTATATCTATGTAGTACAATAAATATAATAAGATAGCATCACTTATGTGCATAAAGAATATAATCATCACTTTTGTGCATAAATAATATAAGAATCACTTGTGTGAATAAAAAATATACACATAACTAGTGTCCATAAAGAATATAAACATCACTGATGTACACAAAAAATATAAAATGAAGAGTTGAAACTCATTTTATCATAATGATATAGACAGTAGTCTACCATTTCTAGTTTTAGACAGACAAGAAGCCAATTGCTATGATAATTTCTTTTGTATCTTTTATTATGATGAATCTTTTTCTTTATAGATGCCTTTGACATTTAGAACATTTGGGGTGCACAATAAAAATAAAGAAATCATATCCGACTTCTTTTGGAGATTGTGAAGCTGTGGATTATCTCAGATAAGACATGTTATACATGTTTAGAAAGATAGTTTTGTGAGGAATGCAAAGAAATTATCACTGAAGATGTATTTTCAATTTTAGTTAATGTTACTTATCATATTATGAACAAACAATAAAATAATAAGTATTTCAGATTTGAAAATTTCTTTTTTCCTTATTTTTTATATAGTTATCACTATTTATTTTATGTTTATTGTTTTCCTTAATGTTTCTACTTTCTAGCAATGTAATTGTTTTTGCTCTAACATAATTAAAACTGAAGTTATTGTGAAAATTGTGTGTCAGGCCAGTAGTTTAAAAAGTTCAATATGGCGGCTTGAAGCTGAATCAGTTTAAATGCTGCCTTAATATTGGAGTATTATATTGAAGATGTTAAATATTTTACTACGCAAATATTTAAAGAATGAATATGTGGATAGCCTCTTCGAAGGATGATCAATGAACTTTATGTTTCAACATTCATCTTCATTTTATTTCGTCTAAGGAGGGATATAAAACCGTTATTCTTTCTCGTCTTGGATTACTTCATTGTGTATTTTAATAACCCTTAAACTTTATTTCCCTTGTGGATATTTATATTTACTTAGAAAAATTACTTCCTATATTAAAGTGGAGAACTGATAAGATGAACACTTTATTTTTTTTATTTTATTTAATAAAATTTAGATGTTGATATTTTGATATATACTCTGATGGAAATGACAGCTGACTAAGGTAAACGTTTTTAAATTATTTCAATTTGGAAGTAAGTTTTATTATATTCCAAATTGAATTTTACATGACAATTAACATAATATATTTTTAAACATACATAACTAATATCAGAATACATTCTATTATTAATCTAGTGTGAATTGATGTTGTCGTATATAGACATACAACACACACTGAATCATTTTAATGACAATACTTAGATTTATAATGTATCATGTGTATTATTTATTATACACACGATTTTAAATTATATATATGTAAATGATTACATTATTTTTTTTGAATATTAAATAATTTATTAGTGTATATATATAAACACAGATTATAATTCTAAATTTTAATGTTTTTATGTGATAATATTTTTGTTTTTTATTACTGATTAAAATGTGTTAAACTTGATTTCAAAATTAAACAGGTCTCGTTTGTTTATTTTATTTAGTCATTTTATAAAACCAATAATTATAAATATACTTACTCATGCATATATATGGTAAATCAACTTAATGATTTAATATTTATAAAGAAGTTATATATAGCTTATATTAAATTTATTATTACTATGGGATATTTGTGGAAATGCCTGAAGAGAGTCGATTGCAATTTTTACTCTGAGCTCGAATTCCGAGAGTACCGAGGTTATTAATAGAGGAGTGAATTGGATTGTATTTTAAATCACATCATCCATGGCATTCTATAAGAAGACTCAAAGTTCGACTATAGTTAGATGCGACTTCCTCGAGTTCGGAAAAGGATCGTCCTGTTATATTATATTGACACCAATTCAAGAAATTATCTATATCACATTGAAGTAAAAAAACAGTCATTAATAGAATAAATATGCCTAAAAATTTTGCAACATCTGCATAACATAGAAGATGTGAAAATTTAATGCATTTTTAGGTCATCAATGTATACATTAAATAATAATGGCACAATAAAATTATTTGAGGCACCCCAGTGAAGCAATAATGTGGTAATGATAATTTATTGTTAAACTTCATACAATACATTCTATTCTTAAGAAAAGAGTCAAACCAATTAATTAATAATTTGGAAAAATCTAACCTACAAAGCTTTCAAAAAAGAATTTTATTATTAGCTCTATCAAAAACCTTGGACATATCAAAATAAATAACATCTTACCTAGAATGATTCTCAATAGAATTTGAAATGTGATCAAAAATAGTTAGCAAGTTTGCTTCAATGGACCTATTAGTCAAGAAACCATGCTGCTCTGTTGCCAAAACCTTACAGACATCCAATATAATTTTATTATATAAACATCTTTCAAATATTCGAGCAACAGTGTGTAGAACCAAAATAGGCCTATAGTCACTTATACCATATCTCTGGAGCCTATCTTATAAATAGGTACAACTTTAGAAACGTTACGGGATGTAGGAAAAGTACCATTTACTAAAGAGCAATTAAAAATATGCAATATAGGAGAAGCAATATATTCAGCACATCCTTTATAAAGGAAAGCTGGAATATTGTCAAGGCCCACACTAAATGTAATTTAAGCTGCTTGATAGCAAACATAATATCAGATTCAATAAATGAATTAAATGTTATCCTTTCTTTAATTAGATCATTATTTTCAGTTAAATTAGTAAAATAATTACATTGTTTAAAAAGCTCTGAGAAATAATGAGAAAAATCATCTGAGACTAGATTTGAATTATTACTCTCTAATTTTTCTTGTAATACGTAAATCCTTGACTAGACACCAAAATTTCAAAGGATTATCAGAAATATGACGTTTAGTATTTTGTATACATTTTTTAAAATCTCTATGATATATAACCTTTAACAATCATCCATAATTAATAAAATTGTTATAACAATTTCAGTTTTTAGTTTTCCAATATTTACGATGGTGAAATGATTCTCTTTTCATAATTCCTTTAAGAAAGACTGAAAACCAGATAAAAAAATGGTTAGTTAAAAAATTTTTGTCTTAGGAATGTATTTGTCAATTAGTTCACTAAATGATTGTTCAAAGAACTTCATACAGAAATCTACATCATATGAAGAATAGAATTTTTTCCAGTTAAATTTAGATAATTGTCTTGCATTGGTGGTCGAGAGGTCAGCGCGACTGCCTTGCACTTGCAGGCAGTTGCTCGGGTTGCGGGTTCGCGTCCCGGCCGATGCTATGACACTTAAAAAAAGTTACATAATTGTAAACAAAGACCCAAATATGTCCTTTTTTATAGTTTCTTTTCATAATTTTAAAAAGACAAAGTCTATTAAATTTAATATCAATATAAAATTCTAACGGGAGTATGATGCAAATCAATGGAAAAAGGAAGAGAAGACATAGTTAAACAATCCATTGTAGGAAAAATACTAAGAATGTAATCCAACGTGCTATCATTAAAATTGGTGTATGGATTAAATTGTTTTACATTTAACAAATTGCAAAACTGAATAATTCTCAATGCTTTAGGTGAAAAAGAGACTGAATATATGATAGTATTACCTGTATATATATCAGGAATATTAAAATCACAAGTAATAACTATTTACGATTTGTATTTGAATAAAAAGTCTTCAAGAATACAAAGAAACTCATTAAACTCTAAAAAGAATGTCGGGTTTATGTAGATAGTACCCCAAATAAACTTGAAATTATTTTCCAAACATATTTCACACCATGTAGCCTCACAAGATGATGATAAAATAAGAATACATTTATGCATAAAATTACAGTTAAATGCAATGAGGTGTGCCTCCACCTTTGGAAGCAATATCAGAGGATCTGTCTGTTCGAAGTACTTTATACCTGCTGTCCATAAAAATAAATCTGAAATGTGTTGAGTAAGCCAAATTTGTGAAATAAAAACAATATCAAAATTTTCAAGACTGTAGAATTGCTTAATTTTTGCACTCTTAGTTCTCATCCCACAAATGTTTATGTAAAAAGAATAAAGTCGAAACATAATAATTAAAAATATAAAATAACAAACAATAATCAAGAAAAAAAATGTTAAGAAAGGATGATGTTGGCAAAGAAATTAATCAGAAATTATTAATGAACTTTTAATAATAATAATAATAATAATAATAATAATAATAATAATAATAATAATAATAATAATAATAATAATAATAATAATAATAATAATAATAATAATAATAATAATAATAATAATAATAATAATAATAATAATAATAATAATAATAATAATAATAATAAAAGTAAGCATTTATTTTATAACGTCTTGCGTGCGATTATAATTACAATAGAATGACAGCCTGTTAAGCTAATTGCGCAGACGCTGTGAGAATGTTATTAATAAATGAATATCTTCGAACAACCACATGATATAGTATTTGTATGAGTAAAAAGAAATCCTCTTACCCTTACTACAGACATTATATATTGTAATTTAAAGTGACTATTATGTAGTCACGCCTTCGTTACAACTACTTCAGATTTGCTCATTTATAAACATTTGAGTCGTAAGGGTAAGAGGATTCCTTTTTACTCTTATACAAATACTATATCATGTGGTTGTTCGAAGGTATTCATTTATTAATAACATTCTCACAGCGTCTGTGCAATTAGCTTAACAGGCTGTCATTCTATTGTAATAATAATAATAAAAGTAATAATAATAATAATAATAATAATAATAATAATAATAATAATAATAATAATAATAATAATAATAATGAAGTGCTCCTGTTTCTTCTGTGCTTCTACCATTAGTGAGTACATGAGAATAGAAACAGTCTATTTAGCACAAATATCAATTAAAATATAGAATATAGAAGTGCATTACAATATTTTTATGTAACATTTAAATAAATTATGCTAGCAAACTAAATAAATGTGGCCATTCATAGAGCAGATTTCCATGGATTAAATATAAAATATTTATTAAATTGCAATAAAATATATTTTCTTATTCAATTCAAGAATTTCAATGTTAATCTTATAAAACATTTTATTCATTAATGATGAAAGCAGTATTCAGCAGAAGAAATACTTCTTTTAAATATCACATAGAATTGTAGGGGTGGTCTTCATAGAAATACCAAAAGAGAGAGAATATATTTGCAGGTTTTTATAAAATAATATTGCAGGAAAAATCATTTCTAATAAAGTATTATTTCCCAGAATCACTTTAACTTCATTTATGATGTAAGTAACTTATTTTAACATTTTAGACATTTGTTTTGAATTATTAAATAACACAATTCGTCAACTTTATCTTCCCTTAAACAAAAAAATTATATTTTCCTCTTTGTAGAAACAGACAGTTATAAAACATAAAAATTTCTTTATTATAAAACATAAAAAATTTTTTATGCTGTAAACAATGTAAGTATTTGTCCGTTAAAGTCTAACATTATTATTATGAAGTTAAATATTTTCTTGTAGTAAATAGGAGATTGATTTTATAAATGACTACATGTTGTAATATAGTATGTTCTTATTAAATTGAAGTTATACATCTAATTACCCATGGCAAATTAATTTCAGAATATAAATTACAAATAAGCATTTTATTAAAAATAGTATAAAGTTATATAAAGTATATAAAATACTGTTGCTACTAACCATTTCTGATATTCTGCAACAAATTTAAATATTATATAAACATGTAAATACATCTTGAAATTGATAATAGTTAGTACTTTGTTATAAGGATAATCATAATGCCTCTTGAAGTTTCTTAGTGTGTGATGTATAATTATTGTACATTTAAACATTATAATAATTATTAATTAATGTTGTTAATAAAGCTGACTGCAATGAATATTTATTGTTTCTTGAAGTTTATATTCAGACAATGTACCCAGATAATTTAACTTTAGTGTTATGTTACTTTAAAAAATTAAAATGTGAAGTGATGGGTTTAGAAATTTAGAAAGACAATAGGAGAATGTATGCTGGTGTAAATTTCAAATATTTATAACAGAGGTCAGATGACCGTTTTAAAACACTGATTATTGACATTTAATTATATATCCCCTTCTATTTATTGCTTCAAATCCTTGTTCTGCTGAAACAAAGGAATAGTATTAACCAAATATTCTATTAATTAAAAATAGTGATATTATTCATAATGTTTAACACATTGATTTATTATTAATTTTAATATATAAAAGTCATTCAGAATAATATTTTACATTATATTTTTAAAAATTAGACATTTAATACTTCTTAAACTATACATTTATTTATGCATTATTGACTGTATTAAACTGCTTGTAAATATGTAAATTTAAATGATTATAGATTAGATTATTTTGTTGTAAGTTGTTTTTGGTGCTGAAAATCAAACTATTAACATTAGGGGGTATATGGAAGCTCATTTGAAAGTTGGTTTCCAAATATTTTACTTTATTTTTTTCATAAAACTCAGAATATAATGCATTCGAATACCTCATTTACTTTCATCTTGCATTTTCAAAGTTCACTTTATATAACTATGGAATAGTTTAATATCATTCATCAGAATGTATTCTGTGCCACATTTTTAATTGTGATAACAATTTTTTATAATTCTTTTAATTGAATTTAAATACTAGGACACAAGAAAGAAAAATATTAGTATTTACATACTTTAATTGATCTTAATGCATTCAATATCTTCTTAGTATCATAATCATAACACTGAATGGAGGTAAGATGAGTGTGGATATTAATATAGTGTAAGTTTATTTAAATTTGTTGAAATCAGTTCATTTGATTAAATAACCCACATCTTTGAGAGGCAGGAACATGATTCCTTTTTGTTAATGGAGTTGGAGCCATTGGCAATCTGCCATACCTCCTTATTGTTGCATTTTGGTGTCATTTATTTCAATACATGTGATGCTGTTAGGCCAGTGTATTTGTGTGCATGAGCATGACATAATCAGGTGGATAATCCTCTAAAGTTATGTTTCATGTGAAAAGATGATCACTCACAAAACATTCTCATTCAAATATGTAAACAGAAACTGTTTGTAAGCAGTAACCTATGATTTATTTTAAATAAACTTGAAAATACAATTTTATTTTTAAATTGTTTGTTATAAGACAGCTTAAAAATGATTGTGGGTAACTTATTTGCTGGAGAATGTTCAATAAATGATAATATTTCTGCACAGAGCGGTAAAAGTTGTTTAGATATTTAAGCTATCATTCCAACATTTTATTACAAGACTGTAATTTTAGAAATAATATTCTAAAATATTAACAATATATTTGTGTGGAATTTCTGCTATTACTCTAGAATTACTGCTTGTACTAAATATCTAGAACAAGTAATATCCTATGTGAATGAAACGTAATGGCTTCTATGTTATTTATTTTTATTCAAGTTTATCATATACTTATCCTGTTCATTACAAGTATGCCTACTATATATAGATATCATTGTTATTAGTTTGAAAATTTATTCTACAATGAAATTTTAGTTTGTTAAAGCTACAAATGCTCATCATAATTTATTTTCAACATGCATTTTAAAAATAAATAACAACTATTGCATTAATATAAAATATTATGGATGCACCATTATAATTTGTACTTTATTTAAAAATTATCATCAAATTTGAATGTCCATTAATATTCTCTGGTTAATTTTTAACCTTTTACTCTTTTAGAAAACCATGCCAAATTAACATTTGCATTCCAACAGATGACCAGCTATTAATTTTACAATTCAACAGCTATAACTGCCAATAAATTTTGACATTCAACAGACCATCCCCACTAATTGTATACTTAAATTCCTTGGTGAAATTTATATCATTTAAATGGCTCTGATAATTACTTTGTAATACAACAGGCATGAAACCCACATTAAAAGTAAATTCAGAAATCTCCCTTCCCCCTTTTACTTTTCCCATTAAATAATGAAACAATATATATATTGCAGCCCAGTTTCAATCCCAGACCTTTGAACTAAAATTTGTCTGTGAATATTAAACTTATTAAAATGTTTTAATTTCTTAAAGATTTCCTTACAACATGACAAGGAATAATTATTCATTGTGAATTTTACAATTAAGATCCACAATTAGATTAAGTACACACACACATCTCCTCCCTCTTCTCAGTCAACCTATTGACTAATGTATAAATCTTGTTTTTCTAAATATATTTTTAATACTAACTTGATTCATAAATTAAAATAAAATAATATTTTGGTTATAAATAGCTTAATAATAAATTTTCAGATTGCTTACCAAGTCAAACGTGCACATTCCCTATAAATATGGGTTCAAACTTGGTCTTGGCTAAATTTTGCTTATTAAAGAAATATATATATATATATAAACTATGAGGAAAATTTTGATTGGACCTACTCTTTCATGGTTACCTCAAATAAATGGAGTCTTGGACAAATCCAAAAGCTACAATATATATTATAACTGCTTTTCACATTCAGTTAGGTGTTCTGTTGTGCTTAACAATGCAAAAGTTAATCATGATAGGAAAAATAAAATGTATTCAGATCATTAATGAGTTTGAGTATCTCAAGAAATCAGACATATTTCCAGATTAACTTGATGACTATTTATTAGGATGCACACTTCTTTCGGAATCAGTTTTCATTTATTTAGAACAAGGGGCAAAAAATCCACACAAAAAATCACTGATGAGTTGTACCACCTCACATCTCATAATTATAACTAATTAAGAAAGTAAGATTGGGATAAAGATTGTGGTAGAATGACATTTTATTAATTGTCTTTCCATGGTTTAACTAAACAAGTAAATTGGCAAAGGTAACTTATTTATTTCTGAAACAATTAATTAACAATAAATGTAATAAACTCAAGATTACTAACATACAATGACAAGTTGATATTAGAGATGAATATTTTATCATAACCAATAATTATTTAAAATAAAATATTAATTGAAAAAGAATGGACATACACATGCACATCCATATGATAGTATTAAATAATTAAAAGGATTCTTATAGTCATCTTCTTCTCAAGTAAATGAAAGTCAGTCTCTTGAATAATATACATGCAATGTCAGCATCTAAAGTATATTATAAAACTATTATAATTTTATGTTACTATCTGAACATTTTTAAGTAAAATATTGGATATGAATAATCTTACTGGTATGTACATATTAGAGTAGTTTACACGTATTTTAGATGATTGAGCTTTTAGACATGATTTTACACTCTCTCTATGATCATCATAGGGCTAGAATCCAAATGTTCTTGGTTATGCCCTGTACATAAAAAGACGTCTGCAAAAATAATGCTTAAGTTCCTCTCTTGCTTGATGACTTAATTCAGCATAAGAGTATTTATAGTCCTTCATTGGAGTAGTTCAGTATAGGACTTTTTTATCCCAGATTCTCTACACAATTACTTTTTCATGTCATCCATTTTTTTTTAAGAATCTAAAATTAAGAAAAATTTAACTATGGTCTTGCCAATATATTTTTACGATGATTAGCAATTTTATACCTAGTATTTAAATGAATAATTATTTTATCTGGCATATCAGCAAAATTCATTACTCACCAGAATATTAATATTACTGTACTGGTACAATACTTCATTTAAGTAATTTATTTAGAGAAGTTATTATACTATTTCATGTCAATAACATTCTTTTTCATATTTAGTGCCACCATAATAGATATTCAAATATAAGAAGAAATATTAGTTTAAAGCTGCAACAGCTGTTTTCTCCTAGTTGACTGTACCAGTACAATCCTTCATTTACATAATTCATTTAGGGAAGTTATTAAGCTATTTCATGTCAATCACATTATTTCTCATTTTTAGTGCCACCATAATAGACATTTTAGTGCAAGAGTAAATAATAGTAAAAGCTTAAACAGCTTTTGCCTCCTAGTTTACAGTATTAGGTAGGTGATATTGGTACTTTCCCATAATTTTAATGTTTCACTTGTTCTGTCACTAAATAATGGCAATTCACTTTGATGAATCTGAACTTTTTAATCAAAAGAGACAATTACAAATTATTTAAAATATTCAAAAACATTAATATCTTGAAAGTTTACACCAAACTCAAACTTCAAAAACAAACATATAAATATGTGTGTAAGAAAATGAATCTGTTATTAAAATAATATAATACAATAGTTGGTTTATAATCCATTATGTCCTGGGTTAGTATTATTTGTCTACAAAAAGTAAATTTCCTAATCTAACTATTATCTTGATAATGAAATCTTAAATCCAGAAGACAGCTGATATCAAGAAAAATAAAAGCAACTACAGATTACCACACAATGTCATTTAAAGAGAAGAAAATAAAATGTAATTAATTTGGGCTAATTGGTGAAGTTCAACTTTGTCTGCATATTAATTTATTGCAATTTAAATATAAGTTTGCAATTATAAATTTAAATAACTCCAAATCCCATAATGATTGGGTGTGCATTTACATTTATTTTTTATCTAGAAAATAATATGAAGTTAAAAGTTCTACTTGTCTTTATTTTGTAGATACATTCTTGCAGATAAATTTGCCAAAAATAACAATAAAAGTTTTAATATAAAACGTTGTCATAGCAAATGCGGAATATCTGATTTTCAGTTTCAATGAAATATTATTGTAGAGAAAAAGTGCTGAAATTTTAACCTATAAATTTGTACAGAAACTTGTATATACGCTACTAAATATTTTAAAACTAGGATAACATTTTTCTTAATTACATAACTATTTAAAACATTATAATGTAAATTTGTGAAAGTGGAGTTGTAAATACATGTTGAAGTAAAGTGAAATGGAACTAAATATTTAATAAACATTTTAATTTGTTAAGACAAGGTATTATGGCTAAAGTTACACATTATAAGTGAGAATTTCTCATACAAATCATTGTGCATATTGTAATTTTGGTATGCATATGGAAGACATTTTTTTATATAATAAACAAGACTTATCTTTAGTTACATATAGAAGTTGTAAGAACCAAACATAATACAGTCCAATTCTTATTCAACTAAATGTAGAGACAGCATTTGGCACAAAACCAATAAATAAACTTCAGAATACTCTATAACAAAAAAGTGCGTAACATGTACAAATATGGACTTGATATTCAATTATGACAACATAAATTTTAGATTACTCTCAATAATTAACTATACCTTAAATTATACCACATTAACCCATACCATAAACATCCCCTTTATTGCCATACAATTAACTCAATAAATAAACCACATAAGTTGTACCGTAGTTAATTTAATATGTTGAAAATTATGAGTCTTCCCTCAAATCACCACGTGGATGATTCTTGAATCGTTTTGGCATCCAAAAAATTTCCATTCGAATATGTAAAAAAAAAGTTCACATTATATATAAATATAAAACTAACTAAAGTAAATACCTATAAAAACAAAAAAAAATACTTATAAATCCCAGAAATAATATATTTCAACCCGAGGACTGGCTTTCATCAGAAAAAAAAAATACACAGTCAAATGGTGATATTCAATAATTACAGATGTGATAAAAGATTATAAATATAACAAAAAACCATGATTGGCCACAAAATCAAACAGAGAATAACTACCCAACCAATGACAAAACTCAAACAAAAAAAAACTATGTTTCTTTTTAATCAACCTTAAATCTAATTAAATTGAAATAATAAATAAGGAATCCAAATTTGCATACATACAAAAATTAGACTGTGCTCACATAAAAAAAATAGCTGTGCTCACATAAATATTCATTAAAAACTAAAATAGTTATACATATTAATCCAAAATTATTGGTAGTGCAAAGTACAATAATTAATTACTTACTTAAATAACAATTAAACAAAAATATTAAACAACCATATCACCAATCTTTACATAAAAAAATTTCATATAAGAAAATTTATCACAAAAAAAACTCTCATATAAAAATCATTTAGGAGGCCAGGTAACTTAAAGATGTAAAAGTTCAAATGTTTAATTTTAATCCATGTGGGTCTAATCTCTCACAGTTTAAAAATAAACAAACTGTGTTTCCTCTCACTTGTAGAAGAAAAGCCCTCCTGAAGCATTACTACTCTTAAATCATCAATTGAATGATTTGGTGAATGACAGTGTTTTGCACCAGTCTATCTTCATTTTTGTGCAAAGTGTCAAATCTATGATTAGTCATTCTGACATGTAAACTATTTGCTGACTCACCAACATACTGGTTTAAACATCTACTACACTCTATCAAATATATCAACTTAACACTTTTACATGTAACATAATTAGGAATATACCATTTAAAATTATGATTTCTAGTAGTTAACACCACTTTTGTCACAACAATATGTTTACATGTAAAACATCTTTTTTTGTCCTCATATGGATAGCATCCTTTTTCCTGTACAGAACTAATAAAATTTGTTTTGACAAGTATATCTCTAAATTAACTATATTTTCGGCATACACTCTTAGGTGGATCGAAAAAAATAAATTTTAAATAATCTGTGGAGTGTAATATGTTAAATTGATTCACTAATATTGGGTTAATATTAGGTAAATCCCTATTAAAAGTAGGAACCAAAGGTGGAACATATAATTGCTTTTTACATGGATTGAATTTAAACATTGGAACTACTACATCTTTAGGATACCTGGTCTCCTAAACAATTTTTATATATGTGTTTTTATGAAAAAAACTTTCTTTTATGAGATTTTTTTGTTTACTATTTTTATTAAACATTGGTAATATGGATGTTTAAAATCTGTGTTTAATTGCTATATAGGTAAATAATTAATTATTGCACTTTGCACTAACTATTATTTTTGATTAACATATATAAGTATTTTAGTTTTTAATGAATATTTATGTGAGCACAGCTATTTTTGTATGTGAGCACAGTGTAATTTTTATATGTATGCACATTTGGTTTTTTTTATTACTTCAATTTAAATAGAATTTTAGCTACATTAGGAGGAAGTGTATTTTTTTTGTTTGAATTTTGTCATTGGTTGGGTAGATATTCTGTGGTAGATGTTGTGACCAATCAGGGGTTTCTTTGTTAAATTTATCATATCTTATCAAATCTGTAATTTTTGAATATCGTTATTTTACTTTGTATCTTGTCTTTCTGATGATAACCAGTCCTCTGGTTGAAATATTATATTCTTTCTTGGATTTATGTCTTTTTTGTTTGTTTATATATATATATATATATATATATATATATAAACAATAAAACAATAAATACAATGCTCGATTAAATCCTAAATTTTACAAAAATCTTTATACAACCATGGTTTCAACAACTACTAACGGACCTTCTCAAGTGAAAGTCAAACTAAAGGAACTAACATATATACAAACAAACAAACCTTCCCATAATTAATTTCAATTTCCACATTCCCTTAATATAAAACGAAGTCATCATAAGATTGATTGCCTCAGAATCAAGAAGTTTTATCGTTAAAGTCTCCTTTACTCTTCTTTTCAACTCGTTTTCTCCTAAAAAATAAACTAAGCATTGTAAACATTATTCTATGACCTGTATTATTTTCATACATATATAAAGCAGAGTTAAGATACCTATTTTTAACTGTACTTATATGAACCACAGTCCATTCATTAATGCTAAATTTAAAACATATCACAGCTACATGGAATCTTATAACCAATACCAGGAATGGACCTACTACCAATAGACAGCTTTGAACCATTAATAACAAATTCAAATCAGAACCGTTTTTTTCCATGTAACCGTAATTACACCTAACAATTGACTACTTTTATCAAACAAATAAAATATTGAAGCTTTAAATGGTAAAGACATTTACTCATCATCCTTACCAATAAAATTCTTGCCATCAAAATCATGACTATAAACTTTATTATTAAATACAACTGTTTTAATAAAATCATGGCTATGACCCAATACATCAAATCCGGCAGCAAATTGACTTCTTTGAAAATCAGCATCATTATTAAAATATTTTGTCCTCGTTTTAATACATCAAAAATTCAACAAAGATATTTTTATGCATAATAGGCTGATAACTATTAGGCCAAGCATATTTCTCAAATTCTTAGGTTTTATCAAAGGACAACAAAACAAAACTTCATTAACCTTCTTAACAGTTAAATCCAAAAACTTTAATTTTACAAAATCAAAACTACCCCCTTTCAGTAGTAAATTTAATACTAGAATCAAAAGCATTTAATACACATAAAACCTCTTCTAATTTCACTTTCTGAATAACAAACAAACAATTATCAAAATACCTAACAAATAATTTTATAGAACATGAAAACAGATTAATAACACTACACTCCAAATAAACAATATAGACAGAACACATCAATTGAGAAATAACATAACCAATAACCCAGCCTTTTGAATCTTATAAAACACATCATTAGGCATAAAATACATTGATTCCTCTAACACTTAGAAGCAAATCATGAAAACCTTTATCATATCTGCAGAAAAACATTCTAATTTCTGTAAAATTGAAAGAAAAACATCCATACTTTTTAATCTATTAACCAATTGGTACATATGTTCAATGTCTAAAATATAAAAAACACACTCATCACCCAAAACAAAAACATTTATTGTCTTATAATCTTCAAAAGAATAAGAAACACAAAACTGACCCAATTTTATGTAGATATTAAAATATTTTATAATAAATTTTGATATTTTATCACCAATTTCCCCTGTAAAATCAAAAATACATCTCAAAGAAAAATGATCTTTATGAGATATCAAATTAAAGAAAACATTTGGAGCCACGTAATCACTAGTATAATTAATTAAATAAGTAGCTCTATCAAAAAAAAATTATTTTCCGCAACTTTCATAATCTTAATTAACTTACATTTTATTTTTAACCAGAATCAAAATCTAAAATAGCATATTTTCCATTATTCAATTCTAAAAAAACTTTAATTTTAAAATCAATATTATTTAACAATGCAAACTAGACACCTTATCTTCTTTTAACAAAACAACATCATTGGCTTTCTTTTTTTTTAACAAAACTAATTTTCTTATTGGCAAAAACAAATTTTTACCTTTAAGTTATTGACTATTCAAAATATCTTGTAAAGACACTTTATTTTTATCAGAAATATTACTACTACTTTCAATAGCAGAAATGAAACAAAAACTAAACTCTTATTAGCAAAAAAAAAAAAAACAAAGCCAGGACGCTTAGCTAAATCAGATACATTCAAAACATAACTTGATAAATTTAAAACAGATGAAGCATCAGGCCTATTTCTATAACACGCAAATATAAAATCTTTTTGTTTCACAAAACTTTTTTTTCAGCCTTTCCAATCAACCACTTAATAATATTAAAATACTTATTACTATAAGTTACTTCACATTTACTTCTAAACCACTTTACAAAAGAATTTAAAATTGAATAATTAAAACGCCATCTAAAATTCAAGCTTCTTTTAATCATTTTATATCTGTCAATTAAATTAGATATACTACTCATAATCTTCATAATAACTTGTTTAAGAACAAATCTTTTAAAATTTACAATAAAATCACAATTAGAAAATAAAACCAATTTTCTTTCCAACTTACTATGACATGAAATAGGAAACACGTTAAAAAACCTACAAGATTTAAGAAAATTTACCCGAGTTTTTATAGACTCTATTCTATTTATGGTTTTACATTTTTATTTTTGCTAGTATAGTTATATATATATATATATATATATATATATATATATATATATATATATATATATACATATATATAACATTTTACAATAGTATATAAAAACATTTTAAACAAACTTCTATGCTGCATTTCGTTTTCATGCACCATCCTCCATATCATACACCTAATCTACTACAGATTATAATCTATTGAAAATCATAACTATAAATTTACACTAAGGTGTCATTTTGTAACATGTTGCTCTTGATAAAAATCACATACTACATTCCAACATAAAATATATGCCACAGCATTTACTTATCAAACAGAATCCATTTGATGGAAACCCTTGTGTGTAAAATGTTAAACTCTATATCAATACAACATCGCTAAAATACATTCCCAAAAATGGTCTCAAATTTTATAGAGTTCTAATTTGCACAATCCAACAAACAATTAACATAATTTTCAAATTGGGAAATATTTTCTATGTGTTATTACGACCTGTGAAATCAATCCCACATATGCAATACACCATATCTGTGCATGCCTGAAAATTCTATCCAAATTATTTTTGTCTACATATATTTAGGTTTCAAATGACCAGAAAATAATCTCATGTGCTGGAAAATTCACTTACATTTATCCTTTCAACAAGATGATGAGAAAACTGTAATTAACATAACCAAAAACCATTTTCACAAAAAATTTAAATTCTGATCACTTTAAAAAAGCATTATCATTTTTCACTTTAAATTAATTTTTATTAATGTCACAAACAACAATGCTTAAGATATACACAAACTGTCAATATTAAATCACCAATCATTTATTTCCATAAAGATTCAAAAACAAAATATTACCATTAGTTATACCAAGTCTTAATAATAATTTATTAATAATATATTCATTTTGCAAAAATTAAAAAATAATTATGAATAGATTATTTGAGTCTCACAAAAATGGAGTCTTTCTTGACACATCAGTATTAGTGTATACTTCTTCTTTTAACTGAGGTTGAGAATCGGCAACTTTATATATAGCTATAATTCTAGAGGACACCAAAACAAATTCATAAATAAATTGGATTGCTGATATCAAAACACCAAAAATTAACAAACCAAAAAAACATTCATTGTCCCTCATCTCAATTACAATTATAACGAAGCTACTAACAAAAAAAGTCAACATTAATGAATCTAATATAAATTATGGATCTAAACAATATCACCTTCCGACATTGCACTATCTCACATTAATTCAACTTGTATCAACTGTGAAGTTTTACTTTTTTGTAAGATTAGACTAAATGCAGTCATGAAAATGTTAAATGATAGTGATTAAGCAAGTACTCATTCATTGATATTTGTATATTACAAACAAAAAAACGTGCATTTCTATACAATTAGTATTTAAAAAATTAAAGTATCCCAATAGAGATAAAAATTATATTTATTTTGTGGAATATTTCATTGTGAATCAGATAATAACAAAATCACCATTAAAATGTCTTCAATTTCTTAATGAATAGTTACAAATAAGAAAAAAATATTTTTTACATTGTCTGACATTATTGTTAGCACATATTGTTATACTGCATCTGTTGTAAATATTTTTGCGTCAAAGACTAACGCTGTTTTTCCCATCAAAGATGGCATTAAATGTATTTTATGATAAATCATTACTTATAAACATTTTTTTAGTGTCTCACATTATGGTAGATAAGACATTAGTAATTTATTAAGGAGGACAACATTTTCTATTGCTGAAAAAATTAAACATACTTTAATTAAGAGATTGCACACAAAACATAAATTCAATACATATATTTTTAAATCTACTATGAATTATGAATGGGAGTTTATTGAATAATTTGTTAATTTTTTCAAAATCCAGTTCAGATATATGCATATGATGGTTTCGTATAACTTCACTAGTATAGACTTATAATGGACTTTTTATTCTAATTTTATATTATATGATCTTACATATAGCATTCTGACTGATATCGATATTATAATAATTATACATCTTTATTTATAAATCCTATGGAAACTTACGATATTTTATTATTTATAAGAAATATCATACTTTTCACCTGTTAAGTACTATAGGCAAACGTATAGATGAATGAAACATTTGTTTTTACAGTCTGTGTACATTTTTCTATTTAACTTTATAATGTCAGTAAAATAAAAAAAATTGTACTATAAAATAATCTCCCAAAAATTCTTAATATCAAAAAGTAATGTAAATAATGATTTTTTTATTTATTAAGTTTGTGTTAACATAAAATATCCAAAATGAAAATTATATGCCTAATGTAATGTCTTTCATTGGAAGTTTGTGAACAAATTTCTGTAACCATCCAGTATATTCTTTACAGAGCTTCATTTTACAATAACAATGTTAAATATGAGCTAATTTCTTTCAGTTTTTATATATTTTTCATTTTGTTGTGACCACAATCGAATAAATATTGTAGATTAATTTCAAAACCAACTTTTTGTCAGGCTACATTCTTTCAATAATTTTAAAAAATCGACCTAAACTTAATGAGACTTTGGAAAGGAGATGGAAAAGCATAATATCTTATATACTTCAACCATATAAAACATATATTTGTGGAAATCTTAAAAAGTGATATCTTTCAAAAACTGAATATAAACCTACATCCTTCAATGATAATGAAATTAAATCAGTACAAAATTTTCTTAATAACAAGAACAATAAACGTAAGTTTTTTACCCAATTCGCAGAAACAGTTGATAGTTATAAAGAATTTCAAAACTAAAGCTTATGTTATTTTAATAATGAGCAGATCTCAATTTATTGTCAGAAGAATTGAATTATTTTTGCTTCCTGATCGGAAGATCTCTAATTAAGATATTGATTTCATAGTGAATAAATGTAATTTAGATCGTAAGATTTACACTTTGAAGATTGAATCCAGTAACCATTACTAACTACATTTGATCATAAATTAGAAAGGATACCATTGATTTTGTAAATATTTTTTCAACTTTTATTTATCTATATAAACATTTTTATACATTGTAAACAAAATTTCCAACAATACGTTTTACTATAAACAGATATTTAAATTTGAAAAGCACATCATGCTTGTAACTTGAATTTCATATTGTAATTTGTGAAATACCTTGAACGTAACAAGAGTTGCACAAAAAATGTCATAACTACTTTAACTTTAAATTTCAGTCATTAATGATAATTGTTAAACAAGAAGAATGTAATCTCTGTATAAGAACATATTTCCAACCATATAAAAAACTGTAGCAAAGATAAATGCTTACTATTACAATGATTTCAGAAATAAAGACATGATTTGTTAATGATTTTTTTTGCAAGAGAAACCTGATCAGGTTATAAATAGCGGCTAGTAAAAACAAAGTGAATAACCTTTACAATGGTTATCTAAGTAAATTATTATGGGTTCTAAAACCTATTATGAAAATTCACGTTGCCATTATGATCAACGCGTTTTTTGTTTTCTGGGTGCCTTCCCAGAATGTTGTGTCTATTAAATTTAACGTCTAATAAATAAATGTAAAACCACAAAGTCAGACTTTATATACTATTGTTTTCTATCTGATACACACAGTTTTATTTTCAAAGAGAGATAAATTATAGCCTCTCGTATATTTATTAATTACGTGGGCAATAGTCTTTACGTTTACGTTCATGTGAAAGTCGGTGATCAAAATACCCTCGATATTACATTGTATTTACAGGTATATCCCCCTCTATGCTAGATATTATATAATGTTTATGTTTCGTAAAGTAATTTCCATTTAAAAGGTAGATATTTAAATGCATATTCATGATATTTTAAGCAAAAATAAGTTAGCTATAAGACAAGATATATTAATTAAATAGAATAAGAATTGTCAATATATTTTATAAAAACAAATAGTAGAAATTTTCAGATCGTCTATGTTTTTGTAGATTTTAAAAAACTTAAAAAAAAGTAATTGTTAACTATGAAGGAAGGGGACCATTTTCGGGGCGGTCCAGTCGCGAACTCCTTGTGTTGTTTTAACCTACTCCAGTTTATTATTTTCACCTAAAGTAACGGAACAGTCAACTGCACGCGAGACTCAAGTGGCAAACAACCAAGTTTGTCGCGCCGAATCCCGGCAGACGTCACTTCAGTAATTCGGAATAACATAGGCGTTCCACCAATCTTTCGTATACAATTACCTTTAGCTTACAAGAAGCATAAATGTAAATGTAAGCAACTTTAACTAGCCATCAATAAAAATGAATGTGATCCTATTATCTGTTATATTTTTATCAAAATAATATTTATTTTGTGGGAGATAAATATAATAATCTGTTATGTTCTTGGCCGTAATATCTCAACAAATAATTACTCACAGTTTATATAACTAACAAACTTTATTAACGACTCGTGTTCTCCAACCTCAGAGCGATGTGGCGCGCTCGCAAATCTCAGTTGTCACCGCTAGGCGTCAGTCCGTAATTATAGTACTAGCCATAACATGACAACTCTCTTTTTTTATATATTTTATTTACAAACATAGTCTTTTAAATGTACTGAAGGTCTTCTTCGGTTTGATATTTATGTCTTCCTGGAATGTTCAACTGGTATTCTCTTTATTGCTATGCCATTATCACTTGATGTTGATAGTGGTGATTTCTATTTCTCAGGTACAGGCAATTATGTCTCCTCATACGGTTCTAGTGACTGTGTTGTTGTGAATCTTTCAGCTGTGTTCATTTTGATAAAATCAGCTTTGACAACTTTAAGTTCATTTGTTAATAAATCAATAGAAGATTTTAATTTGCTGTTTTGTAATCGCAAATCCTGATAAACAACTGATAAACCATGAAGATTGTCTTTAAGCAGTTGAATCTGTTGATATATTTTTCTTTCTCTAATTCTTCTACACTAGATTGATGTTTGTGAACTTTGATTCTTAGCACATTACATTTCTTTTCAAGTAATTCTTTATTGTGAATTGCTAGCTTGGCATTATTCGCAGTTTTTTTAACATCTACTTGCGTTTGATTACTTTCATCAATTTTGTATCTGCCCAACTCTTGAATTTTATTTTCTAATTCTAACATTTCAGCTTCTATATTAGTGATTTTATGCCATTCCTCTTCCTTTGCTAATTGAAATTTTAGCTTTATTTCTCTTTCCTTTTCAATAAATTGATGGAATTGTTCTTCATCCAATTTTTTTAATATTTCATGTTGTAAACTAATATCTTCCAATTTTTTTAATTCCTCGTGTAATTTTTCATGTATACTTAGTGGTATTAATGTTGGATCTAATCCTTCATAACAACCCACACCTTGAAAAACATCTTTGTTTGTCTCATGTATAGGCTTAAAGTTTTTATTTTATTTTACTTCCTGTGTTTTAATATTTTTATTATCTTTTCCACTTTTTGTTATTTTATCTTTATTGTTAGATATATTTTGATCATTTTTACTTTTTTTTTTCATTGTTAGTTTTTGAACTGTAATTTTGTTGCGTTTAATTAAACCTAATAACTCACAATCACGGCCACTAAAAAGTGTTGGTTCGTCTTCTTTTATTATTATAAAACGTAAATTACGCTGGTCTTTGTTTGTTTTGCATTGAGGTTTTGCATTTCCTATTGGGGTAAGAAATGATCCTCCAAAAGTGTATAATTTCTTTATTGTTTTGTATATTAATGTTTGTGGATGAATAGTATTAAGTACTTTTTTAGACATAATGTTTACATCAGCTCCTGTGTCTATTTTTATTTTTACTTTATTGTTGTCTAATAAAATCTGTTCATACCAGCCATTAAATGAATGAGTTGAGTCTACACATCTGATGTATCCAATTGTGTTTTCAACATCACTGGTATATGGTTAATCTGATGTATTATCATGTATTTCGTTCACATAATGTCCACTTCTATTAATATTTTTATATTTTGTGTTTGAGCGTTTTTGTGTTAAAATTTTATGGTCGTAGCTTATCCTACGGCAATTATTGGCAAAGTGATTGAACTTTCCACAATTATAGCATTTTTTACCAAATGCGGGACACTCACATTTTGGATGATTACGTTTGCACTTTTGACAATTGCAAATGTTTGTTGTACTTTTCGCTATTACATTAATACATAGTTCAGACTTTCCTAGTAATTCGTTTTTGAGTCTTCTAGTTTCATGTCCAGTATTATTTCCTGTGCTTTTTCTAATGTAATATTTCCTTTTTCAAATAATCTGTCTTTTAGTCCTTCTTCCTTTTGTACCATTATAATTCTATCGCAGAGGATATTTTGTTTTTGATCCCCGAAGTCAGCTTTTTCAACTACTACTTTTAAGCGAGTAAGAAAATGATCAATCGATTCTCCCTCATGTGGCTCCATTGTATATGTTTTTATTCTGTCATATAATGTTGTTTTCATGGTGTTAAAATACTTATCCATTTGGTTTAAGATGGATAAAAATTTTGTTTTATCTTCTGGATTTGCGTGATCTAATGTTTTTATTACATCTCTCCCTTCTTTTCCAATGAGATGACATAATATTCCTAATTTTACTTTATCTGATTTCATATTGTTTTCTGTCGCTTCTGGGAAATTTAGGAATAATTCTTTCCAATCAGTCCATTTGATTGACATATTTCCTTCCATAGATAGCGATTCGATATTACAAATATGATTGAATTGTGATGCCATTTTGTATGTCTACAAATATGATATGAATAAAAAATTGCTATAAAAACTATGCTTGTCATCTGATCCTTCGTGTCAGCCACTAGAGGCAGGATTTCTAGTTAAATTTCAAGAAATATGCCGTTTCCGCGGCCGCAACCAAGTCTTTAATCATTCTTTCTAAAATAAATTCTAAATAGATTGTTAACTCATAGTTAAGTCTTCTTTCTAGGTAGACTGTTATCTTGGAGTTAAGTCTTCTTTCTATGATAAAATCTAGAAAGTGTTAACTCGGCTTAGTGGCTAATGGTGTTGCTTTTTCCGATGCTAAAAGCAGAAGAAAATGCCGTAGTTGTTTGTGTCACTCACTATATCATAATGCTCTATTATGTGTTTGATGTAACAATATCATACGAGGGTGTGTTAATTTGATCGTGTCAAAATTATTTAAATTTTTATCGGTGCCTTTTTTAAGACGAATTGATGTACTGTTACATTTTAACAATTTTAACAGTATCATGATTGTTCCTCATAAATTTGTATTCCTCATAAATTTTCGATTATGGTGGGTTAGCGTACTATTTTAAAGATCATGCTTTGAGTCACGTTTTTAGTGAGAAATTTTCCGAGACAAAAAGTATGGCAAATTCGAAAACAAAAAATATGAAAAGATGGGATTTGCCAGACACGAAAGCTAGCACTATAACATATCTACAGCAGAAAAACATCCTGCTGAAAGAAAAAAAGATGTTTGTGTGGCGAATGTATGACACTTGAGGTCCATAAAGATCTTTGGACTTTCATTTGTAAGTCTCGTTCTTTCTGAAAGATGTGTGCACTTTGAAAAGGCAGCTGGTATGATGAGGGATTTCAAATGCCATTTGTCAAGCCTTTACGTTTGCTGCATTACTGGAGCCAGGACGAGTTGACCGTACAGCATGCCATTAATGATATTGAAATGTCTACCAGTAAATATTATTAACCAAATTGATAAATAAAGTAACATAACATACACACACAATAGTTGTTGTTAACCAAAAAATGTAAATTATTATTTAAAAATACACAAAAACACCACTCCCACTAATTGTTGTCAATCAAATGTAAACAAATTAAAGTAACAAAAATTATTATTTAAAGATACATAAAAAAAGCCATTGCTTCTTTAAATTTGTCATTTAAATTTTTAAAAACTGTATTACTATTTAAACACAACCCAAATTACTCTTTAAACGTACACCAAAAAAGATCCGTTCTTGTCAATAATTATGAAATTAAGAACTATTATTATCCCATTGTCAAAAATATTGGGTTTTTTTGTAAACCAAAAGAATAATTTATAAATGAAAAAAAGGCAAACGGTTGTCAATCAATTGTAATAAATAAAAGTAACTTCAATTTTGATT
This sequence comes from Epiperipatus broadwayi, assembly GCA_028023455.1. Taxonomy (NCBI): domain Eukaryota; kingdom Metazoa; phylum Onychophora; class Udeonychophora; order Euonychophora; family Peripatidae; genus Epiperipatus; species Epiperipatus broadwayi. Next base: position 2,224,672 of record JAQFVV010006340.1, read on the forward strand.
TACCAAACATACACAAAAAAACAACCCCTTTCTCCAAATAATTGTTGTCGGCAATCAAATGTAAAATAAAAGGAAGGTAAATTAGTATTTAATCATCATCCAAAAACACCCACCCCTCTCACTAGTTATTGTCAGCAATCAAATGTACACCACCACTAAAAGTAATGTAAACTACTATTCTTTAAACGGTTAAACCCCTTTCCCCAATAATTGTCTACAATCGTACATACAAAAAAACACCCCTTCCAATAATTAGTATCGGCATTCAAATGTAAACCAATCAAAGTAAAACCGTAACTTAAAAGTACTATTATTTAAACGGTTAACCCACCCCTTCCCCCAATAATTGTCTACAACCTTACACACAAAAAATACCCCTCCCAATAAATAGTGTCAATCAAATGTAAACCAATCAAAGTATGACGGTAACTTATTATTTACACGTAACCCAAATTACTATTTGAAACTACACCGAAAAACAACCTTTTGTCAATAAAAATTAAACAAACAACAATTATTATTGTCCCATTGTCAAAAATATTTTTTCTTAGAAACAAAAATCATAATTTATAAACGAAAGGAAGTCATAAAAGTAACGTTTTAATTTTGATTTAAATATACACACACATGTGCGAAAAAAAAAACACTTCTCCCTATAATTGTTGTCGGCAATCAAATGTAAACCTATCAAAGTAACGTAAATTATTTTTTAATCATACACAAAAACACTCATCCTAATAATTGTTGTCGGGAATCAAATGGAAACCTATCAAAGTAACGTCAATTATTATTTAAAGATCCATCCAAAAAAAAACCCGTTCTCTCTTAAATTTCGGCAATCCAATTTTACAAAAACAGTAATACTATTTTTAAAAAAAAAGCAAGTTACTATTTGAACACACACCAAAAAAAAACCCCGTTCTCTCTAAAATTTCTGGCAATCAAATTTTACAAAAACAGTAACACTATTTAAAAAAAAAACACAAATTACTATTTGAACACACACCAAAAAAGACCCTCTTGTCAATAAAAATAAAAATAAAAAACAACTATTATTATACCATCTTCAAAAATATTATTTGGGAAAAATAATTCAGAAACGAAAGAAAGTAAACTTTGTAAACAAACAAACAAACAAAAAAAGTAAATATTACTAGAAAATCGTTGGCCCAAGAATGTTATATTAATGTGTTATGATTAGATATCGCGCCTCTAGCGACTGACACGAAGGATCAGATGACAACTAAACTATTTTTGTCAATCTTTAAATACTCATGTTTTTATAGTTTAGAAATATTTTTTTTACTAATATTTCATTAATTCACTCCTGACACCATGATATGTTCTTGGCCGTAATATCTCAATAAATAACTGCACACAGTTTATATAACTAACAAACTTTATTAACGACTCGCGAGAGCGAGGTCGCCCGGTCGCTAATCTCGGTTGTCACCGCTAGGCATCAGTCCATAATTATAGTACTAGCCATAACATGACAAAATCTCTTTCAATTATTTAATAAATGTATAATAAATTAAATAAATAAATATATTTAATAAATGTATATAACTTTTTTTTTCTTTGTTATTTTGCATTAGAACTCCCTGATGGGAAATCACTATAATTTTTATAATATTCTACGAACCCCTTGAAAATTTATTTTATTATGCCCATATATCGATATATAAATGAATGTTATATACACACATAATAATTAAATCACTATTTTTTTAACATACATTTCAGCATTGTTCATGCGATGTGATGCTTTTAGAACGTAGCTAGCAGACCTTTTTTCTAGGCTTATCCAAAAGAAGTGTCACTAAATTTGATGTAAATTTATTACTATAATTTTACTTCCCAGTGTTTACAGGATAAAAATTAAATTGCCATATAAATAAAAAAATATTTATTATATATTTTAAATAAAAGTTTGATATTTTTTTTGTTTTTGCGTTTACTTAAGATATTTACATTTGAGATATCTATAAGTAATTAACGTTGTTTCAATGTTTTCTAAATGTTTTACAGAAGTTTTGTTACAAATAATAACACTAAGTGAGAAAAATTAACTGCACAATATAATTCCAAACACATGCAAATATATATATTGTAATGTTTTCACGTTCAGTTCGGCGTTCTATTATGCACAAGAATAATGAGTTAATCAAGCTATCAGAAATAAAATGTATTTGTACCATAAACTAGTCTGATTATCTCAAGAACATAGCAATATTTCCTCATTGACAGGACTACTATTTATAACGATGCAAACTACTGGCAAAATAAGTTTTGATATTTTTAGAAAAAGGCGCCAAAATTTACACAAGAATTCAATGATACATTGCCAGCCTTTGCATCACATATTTGTAACTAAATATAAAAGTAAGATTGGGATTAAGTTAGTGGTGGATTAACGTTTTATTGATTGTCTTTCCATGGCTTAACTAAGCAAGGAAATTGGCAGAGGTAACCTATACCTTTCTAATGTAATTATTCAACAATAAATCTAATAAACTTAACATTAATAACATAAAACGACAAGTTGATATTATAGATCAATATTTTAATATAACTAATTAAATTATTTAAAAGATAAATTATTAGATTAAATGGAAAGAACATACACATACACATCCAGATGATAACATTTAATAATTAAAAGAATTCTTATTACAATATACTTCAGCCATAGATTAAAGTCACTTAACTAATAAATAGGCAATGTCTACATCTAAAGAATAATATAAGCCTATAAATAATGTTAGTATGCAAACATTTTAGTGACAATGTAGCATATGGATAATCTTACTAGTATCCAAAACTTAGATTAGCTTACACATATTTGAGATGAATGAGCTCCTGGACATTGGTTTTAAACTTATCTTTGTTAAGTCTTTAAGGCTCTAATCTAAATGTTCTTGAAGTGTTCCCTATATGAAAAGGAGTCTGCAAAAATAAGGCTCAATTTCTTCTTCTGGCTAATGATTTACTTCAGCATATGAGTAGTTGAAATCCTACATATGAGTAATTCTGGATTGGACATTTTCACTACCCCAGAAACAACAGAACCTCCTAAATTAAGAAAAAGACTCAAGACCATTTTTATTGTTTGTCTGCCCATTTTATATTCATAGGTCATTTTTAGACTTCTCTGCATAAAATTATATTATTCCTTTTAATAAAAATAGATGCTAATAATCTTGCATTCTGTATTAGCTTTAAGCCACATAGTTCTTTTTTTTTACGCATCATTCCCAAATATACATTATAAATATATCAAGAAATTAGGAAAAAATGACATATACTCACCATCTTTAGTATGCTATGTTTTGAATGTTTATAATTTTCACTTCAGACATTTATTTTTATATATTGAATATCATAAACAATTTAATGGAATATGTAATTAAAGAGAATTTATTTATACTTGCATATTAATATTTTTACTCCATTGTCATCATGAGAATTTCTACACACACATAAACAATATCCTATATTTTGAGTTTTTATAGAAAAAAAAAATTAATTTCAGTATAAGAATACATTTACCACAATATAGATGTCTCTACTAAAAATTAATGTTTATTATTATAGTGATTTCAGATATGTTTTGCAAGAGAAACCTGATCAGGTTATAAATAACTGCTACTATAAACAATACCCCCAACTCTAAAATGTTTATCTGGTTAAATTATTATGGGTTCTAATACCGATTATGACGTTTTTAGATTGTCATTATGACAATTATGTTTATGGATTTTTAATGCCTCTCCACACTGTGATATACATTAAATCTAACGTCAGATAGATAAATGAAAAACCAAATATTCTGTGTTTATATACTATTGTTTTGTTTCTAATAAATACAGTTGTGTTTATAAATACAAATAAATATATTTTAATTTGTATATCTCTGCGTCTGAGATTGACATTGTAGCTTGTTATATATTTTCTATTTAGATGGATGGTAATATTTAACTGAAAGTCATGTAAAAGTCTGAGCTCAAAATAGCCTATATATATAACATTGTTTGTACACGTGTATATAGCCTGTATGTTAGATATTACATTGTCTTTACGTTTCGAAAAATAAGTTCAAATGAAAAGGTAAATATTTTAAATACATACCCATGAATTTTTAACAAGAAATAATTATCTATATGCCAAGTTATATTAATTAAATAGAATAAGAATTGTCAATAAATTTTATAAAAACATAAAGAAAAAATTTTCAGATCGTGTAATATGTTTTTGTAGATTTTTAAAAATTTATCAAAAGCAGTAATTGTCATCTATCAAGAATGAGGACCACTTTCACCACTCTCCAATTGCGAACTCCATGCGAAGTCTTTGCCTACTCCATTTTATCATCTTCACTTAATGTAACGAAACATTAAACTGGACAGAAGATTGAAGTGGCTAACGTCCAAGATTGTCGCGACCTGCTGCGGGACCTTTCTTATACAATTACTTCTAGCTAACATGAAGCATATATATAGATGTAAGAAACTTCAACTAGATATCAATAAACATAGAACTGATATAATTAACTTTATTTTTTATCAAAATAATATTTATTTTCGTTTAGAAAATCATAAAAATCGAATTTAATTGCTTAAGAAATTTATATAACTTATTTTTTTTTATTTTTTGTTCTTCAATTTACTTAAGATATTTTTGTTCCAGCTATGTGTAAGTAATTAAAGTTGTTTCAAAGTTTTCTTCTTTACTTAAGATACCAACAATCGAGGTCTGTCTAAAGTTGTTTAAATGTTTTAGATACTTTACAGAAGTGATTATTACAAATAACAAATACTAAGGGAGAAAAATACGCTACAGATTTTATTTGCAAATATATGAAATTATATATATATATTATAAATGTTTTTCAAGTTCAGTTAGGTGTTCTGTTGCGCTTTAGAATGCATGAGTTAATCATGATACGAAAAATAAAATGTATTCAGATCATTAATGAGTTTGGGTATCTCAAGAAGTCAGATGTATTTCCGGATTAACTGGACGACTATTTGTTACGATGCACACTGCTTTCGGAATCAGTTTTGGCTTATTTAGAACAAAAGGCAAAAAAATCTGCACAAAAATTCACTGATGAGTTGTACCACCTCACATCACATAATTATAACTAATCATAAAAGTAAGATTGGGATAAAGGTTGTGGTAGAAAAACATTTTATAAATTGTCTTTTCATATTTTAACTAAACAAGCAAATTGGCAAAGGTTACTTAGTAATTTCTAAAGCAATTAAATAACAATAAATCTAATAAGCTCAATATTACTAACATACAATGACAAGTTGATGTTAAAAATCAATATTTTATTATAACCAATATTTTTTTTAAATAAAATATTAAATGAAATGGAAAGAACATACACATGCACATCCATATGATAGTATTAAATAATTAAAAGGATTCTTATAACAATCTTCTTCTGCAGTAAATGAACGTCAGTCTCTTAAATAATAAACACACAATGTCTGCATCTAAATATTATTGTAAGCCAATTATAATTTTATGATACTATCTGAAAAATTTTAAGTACAATATTGGATATGAATAATCTTACTCGTAGGTACGTTTTAAGGTAGCTTATATGTATTATAAAAGATTGAACTATTAGACTTTGATTTTACACTGTCTCTATGATCGTCATATAGCTAGAATACAAGTCTTTTTGTTTATGCTCTGTACATAAAATGGTGTCTGAAAAAATAATGCTTAAGTTCTTCTCTTGCCTGGTTATTTACTTCAGCATATGACTATTTATAGTCCTTCATTTGAGTAGTTCAGTAGTGGACATATTTTCTATCCCGGATTTTCTAGACAATTACTCTTTCATGACACCCATTTTTCTTTTGAAGATTCTAAAATTAAGAAAAATGTAACAATGATCTTGCCAATATATTTTTACAAAGATTAGCATTTTTATACCTAGTGTTTAAGTGAATAATTATTCTATCTGGCATATCAGCAAAATTCATTACTCACCAGAATATTAATATTACTTTACTGGTACAATACTTCATTTAAGTAATTCATTTAGGGAAGTTATTATGCTATTTCATGTCAATCACATTCTTTCTTATTTTTAGTGCCACCATAATAGATATTCAAATATAAGAAGAAATATTAGTTTACAGCTGCAACAGCTGTGCCGTCCAAGTTGACAGTACCAGTACAATCCTTCATTTACATAATTCATATAGAACAATAATATTTAAACAGCATTAAACTGTTGCACATGCGCTTTGAATTTTAAATATAAAATGAATGAATACGAACATTTCAACCACATGATAAAGTCTTTGGAAAAGATAGAATGGCCATCTATCTTTCCGAACCCAAATACTTTATTATGTGGTGGAAGTGTTAGTATGTATTTATTTTATATTTAAAATCCAAAGTGCATGTGCAACAGTTTAGTGCTATTTAAATATTATTGTTTAAAAAAAAAATATCGCGCTATATAAAATAATTGACTTATTTATAATTCATTTAGCGAAGTTATTATGCTATTTCATGTCAATCACATCATTTCTTATTTTTAGTGTCACCATAACAGCTATTCAAATATAAGAAGAAATATTAGTTTAAAGCTGCAGCAGCTGTTCCCTCCTAGTTGACAGTAGCAGTACAATCCTTCATTAACATAATTCATTTAGGGAAATTATTAAGCTATTTCATGTCAATCACATTACTTCTCATTTTAGTGCCACCATAATAGATATTCAAATATAAGTAGAAATATTAGTTTACAGTTTCAACAGCTGTTACCTCTTAGTTGACAGTACCAATACAATCCTTCATTTACATAATTTATATAGAATAATAATATTTAAACAGCATTAAACTGTTGCACATGCGCTTTGAATTTTAAATATAAAATGAATGAATACGAACATTTCAACCACATGATAAAGTCTTTGGAAAAGATAGAATGGCCATCTATCTTTCCGAACCCAAATACTTTATTATGTGGTGGAAGTGTTAGTATGTATTTATTTTATATTTAAAATCCAAAGTCATGTGCAACAGTTTAGTGCTATTTAAATATTATTGTTTAAAAAAATATCGCGCTATATAAAATAATTGACTTATTTATAATTCATTTAGCGAAGTTATTATGCTATTTCATGTCAATCACATCATTTCTTATTTTTAGTGTCACCATAACAGCTATTCAAATATAAGAAGAAATATTAGTTTAAAGCTGCAGCAGCTGTTCCCTCCTAGTTGACAGTAGCAGTACAATCCTTCATTAACATAATTCATTTAGGGAAATTATTAAGCTATTTCATGTCAATCACATTACTTCTCATTTTAGTGCCACCATAATAGATATTCAAATATAAGTAGAAATATTAGTTTACAGTTTCAACAGCTGTTACCTCTTAGTTGACAGTACCAATACAATCCTTCATTTACATAATTTATATAGAATAATAATATTTAAACAGCATTAAACTGTTGCACATGCGCTTTGAATTTTAAATATAAAATGAATGAATACGAACATTTCAACCACATGATAAAATCTTTGAAAAAGATAGAATGGCCATCTATCTTTCCGAACCCAAATACTTTATTATGTGGTGGAAGTGTTAGTATGTATTTATTTTATATTTAAAATCCAAAGTGCATGTGCCACAGTATAGTGCTATTTAAATATTATTGTTTAAAAAAAAATATCGCGCTATATAAAATAATTGACTTATTTATAATTCATTTAGCGAAGTTATTATGCTATTTCATGTCAATCACATCATTTCTTATTTTTAGTGTCACCATAATAGCTATTCAAATATAAGAAGAAATATTAGTTTAAAGCTGCAACAGCTGTTCCCTCCTAGTTGACAGTAGCAGTACAATCCTTCATTAACATAATTCATTTAGGGAAATTATTAAGCTATTTCATGTCAATCACATTACTTCTCATTTTAGTGCCACCATAATAGATATTCAAATATAAGTAGAAATATTAGTTTACAGTTTCAACAGCTGTTACTTCTTAGTTGATTGTACCAATACAATCATTCATTTACATAATTTATATAGAATAATAATATTTAAACAGCATTAAACTGTTGCACACGCGCTTTGAATTTTAAATATAAAATGAATGAATAGTAACATTTCAACCTCATAATAAAGTCTTTGGAAAAGATAGAATGGCCATCTATCTTTTCGAATCCAAAGACCTCATCATTTGGTTGAAGTGTTAGTATTTATTCATTTCATATTTAAAATCCAAAGTGCATGTACAACAGTTTAATGCTGTTTAAATATTATTGTTTATAAAAAACATCGCGCTATATAAAATAATTGACTTATTTATAATTCATTTAGGGAAGTTATTAAGCTATTTCATGTCAATCAAATTAATTCTCATTTTTAGTGTCACCATAATAGATATTTTAGTGTAATAAAAATTATTAGTAAAAGCTGAAACGGCTGTTGCCTCCGAGATTACAGTATTAGGTAGGTGATATTGGTACTTTCCTATAATTTTATTGTTTCAGTTTTTCAATCACTAAATAATGGCTATTCACTTTAATGAATGTCGACTTCTTAAACAAAAGAAAGAATTACAAATTATTAAAAATATTCAAAACCATTAATATCTTTAAAGTTTACACCAAATTCAAACTTCAATAACAAACATATAATTCTATGTGTAAAAAATCAATTTATTATTGATGTCTTGATTAAATGCAACATATTTTTGAACTTGTCGTGATTGTAGAAGTAAAAGTGAGTCATACTATGAAATTAAAGTAATATAATACTATAGTTGGTTTATTACCCACTATGCGCTAGAAATTTCCTAAAGGAAATATTATCTTGATAATGAAATCTAAAATTCAGCTGAGAGCTGATAAGAAGAAAAATAAAAGCAACTACAGATTACCACACAATTTCATTTAAAAAGAAAAAAATCAAATGTAATTAATTTGGGCTAATTGGTGATGCTCAACTTTGTATGCATATTAATTTATTACAATTTAAATATAAGTTTGCAATTATAAATTTAAATAACTCCAGATCCCATAATGATTGGGTGTGCGTTTAAATTTATTTTTTATCTAAAAAATAATATGAAGTTAAAAGTTCTCCTTGTCTTTATTTTGTAGATACATTCTTGCAGATAAATTTGACAAAAATTGCAATAAAAATTTTAATATAAAACGTTGTCATACTAAATGTCGAATAGCTGATTTTCGCAATTTCAATGAAATATTACTATTGAGAAAAAGTGCTGAAATTTTAACCGATAAATTTGTACAGAAAATTGTTTATACAGCTACTAAATATTTTAGTACTTGGATAATATTGTTCTTAATTACATAACTATTTTAAACATTGTAATGTATATTTGTGAAAGTGGAAGTTGTAAATACATGTTGAAGTAAAGTGAAATAGAACTAAATATTTAATAAACATTTTAATTTGTTAAGACAAGGTATTATGGATAAATTTACACATTATAAGTGAGAATTTCTCCTACAAATCATTGTTCATATTGTAATTTCTTTATGCATATGGAAAATAATTTTTTTATATAATAAACAAGACTAATCTTTAGTTACATATAGAAGTAGTAAGAACCAAAACATAGTACAGTCCAATTGTTATTCAACTAGACGTAGATACAGTATTTGGCACAAAACCAATAAATAAACTTCAGAATACTTTATAACAAAAAAGTGCGTAGACTTGTTAACCAATTATGACTACATAAAATATAAATTACTCTCAATAATTAACTATACCTTAATTATACTACATTAACCCATATCATAAACATCCTCTTTATTGCCATACAATTAACTCGATACATAAACCACATAAGTTGTAACGTAGTTAATTTAATATGTTGAAATTATGATTCTTTTTTCAAATCATCACACGAATGATCCCTGAATCTTTTTGGCATTCAAAAAATTTCTATTCAATTATGTAAAAAAAGTTCACTTTATATATAAATATAAAACTAACCAAAGTAAATACTTATAAATACAAAAAAATACTTATAAATCCAAGAAATATATAATATTTCAATCCGAGGACTGGTTTTTATCAGAAAGAAAAAATACACAATAAAATGGCGATATTCTATAATTACATCTTTGATAAATGATTATAAATTTAACAAAAAAACCCTCTTTGGTGACAAAATCTAACAGAGAATAACTACCCAACTAATGACAAAATTCAAACAAAAAAAAACTGTTTCCTTCTAATCAACCTTAAATTCTATTTAAATTGAAATAATGAATTAGACTGTGCTCACATAAATATTCATTAAAAACTGAAATAGTTATACATATTAATCAAAACTTATTGTTAGTGCAACGTCCAATAGTTATTTATTTACTTATATAACAATTAAACATAGATATTCAACATCCATATCACCAATCTTTATATAAAAAAATCTCATATAAGAAAATATGTCATAATCTGCATAATAAATTGTTTAAGAACGAATCTTTTAAAATTTAGAATAAAATCACAATTAGAAAATAAACCCATTTTCCTATCCAACTTACTATGACATGAAATAGGAAACACATTAGAAAACCTACAATATTTAAGAAAATTTACCCGAGTTTTTAAAGACTCGATTCTATTTATGGTTTTGCATTTTTATTTTTGCTAGTATACTATTATATGTAAACAAACATTTAACATGTTAAAATCATGTTCCTTGGACATTTTCTCTTACAGTAGTATATAAAAACATTTTAAACGAACTTCTATGCTGGATTTCATTTTCATACACCATCCTCCATATCATACACCTAATCTACTACAAACTATAATCAATTGAAAATCATAACTATCGATTTACACTAAGGTCTCATTTTGTAACACGTTGCTCTTGATAAAAATCACATACTATATTCCAACACAAAATATATGCCACACCATTTACTTATCAAACAGAATCCATTTGATGGAAACCCTTATATGCAATGTGGAAAACTTTATATCAATACAACATCGCTAAAATACATTCCCAAAAATGGTGTCAAATTTTATACAATTCTAGTATGTACAATCCAACAAACAATTAACATAAGTGTCCATTTGAGAAATATTTCCCATACGTATTTACGACCTGTGATATCACTCCCACATATGCTTTACACCATATCTGAGCATGCCTGAAAATTATATCCACGTTATTCTTGTCTACTTATATTTAGGTTTCAAATGAACAGAAAATAAACTCATGTGCTGGAAAATTTACTTACATTTATTCTTTCAACAAGATGATGAGAAAACTGTAATTAAAATAATCAAAAAACATTTTCATAAAAAAATTAAATTCTGATCATTTTAAATAAAGCATTATCATTTTTCACTTTAAAATAATTTTTAATTATGTCACAAACAACACTGCTTAGAACATACACAAACTATCAATAGTAAATCATCAGTCACTGATTTCCATAAAGAATCAGAAACATAATATTACCATCATTTATGCCAAGTCTTAATAATAATTTGTTAATCATATATTCATTTTGAAAAAATTAAAAAATAAATATGAATAGATTATTTGAGTCACACAAAAAACGCTTGACACATCAGTATAAGTGTATACTTCTTCTCTTACCTGAGTTTGAGAAACTGTAACTTCATATATAGCTATAATTCTAGAGGACTCCAAAACAAATTCATAAATAAATTGGATTGATGAATTCAAAACAACAAAAATTAACAAACCAAAAAAATATTCATTGTCACTCTTCTCAATTACAATTATAACGCAACTTCTAACAAAAAAGTCAACATTAATTAATCTAAAATAAATTACAGCTCTAAATAATATCACCTTCCGACATTGCATTATCTCACATTAATTCAACTTGTATCAAGTGTGAAGTTTTACTTTTTTGCAACATTAAACTAAATTCTGTCATGAAAATGTTGAATGATAGTGTTTAAGCAAGTACTCATTCATTGATATTTGTATATTATAAAGAAAAAAACTTGCATTTTTATATAATTAGTATTTAAGATATTAAAGTATCCCTATAGAGATAAAAATTATATTTGTTTTGTGGAATATTTTATTGTGAATCAGATAATAACATAATCACCATTAAAATGTTTTCAATTTCTTAATGAATAATTACAAATCAGAAGAAAATATTTTGTACATTGTCTGACATTATTGTTAGCACATATTGTTATATTGCATCTGTTGTAAATATTTTTGTGTAAAAATATGAAGAAAGTTATTGCGTCAAAGACTAACCCTGTTTTTTCCATCAATGATGTCATTAAATGTATTTTATGATAAATCATTACTTATAAACATATTTTTAGTGTTTCTCATTATAGTAGATAAGACATTAGTAATTTATTAAGAAACACAACATTGTCCATTGCTGAAAAAATTAAACATACTTTAATTAGGAGATTGCATACAAAACATAAATTTAAAACATATATTTTAAAATCTACTATGATATTATGAATGGGAGTTTATTGAATAATGTGCTAAATTTTTCAAAATCCAGTTCACATATATGCATATTATGGTTTCGTATTATTCTACAAGTATAGACGTATAATGGACTTTATATTCTAATTTTATATTATATGATCTTATATATAACATTCTGACTGATATGGATATTATAACAATTATACATTTTTATTTATAAATCTTATGTAAACTTATGATATTTTATTATTTATAAAAAAATATTCTTTTCACCTATTAAGTACTATAGGCAAACGTATAGGTGAATGAAACATTTATTTATACAGTCGGTGTACATTTTTCTATTTAACTTTATAATGTCAGTAAAATAAACAAAATTGCACTATAAAATAATCTGCCAGAAATTCTTAATATCAAAAAGTAATGTAAATAATCATTCTTTTAATTATTAACTTTGTGTTAAGATAAAAAATCCAAAATGACAATTGTATGCCTAATGTAATGTCTTTCACTTGAAGTTTGTAAATAAATTACAGTAACAATGCCATCCAGTATATTCTTTACAGAACTTCATTTTACAATAATATTGTTGAATATAAGCAAATTTCTTTCAGTTTTTATATATTTTACATTTTGTTGTGACCTCAATCGAATAAATATTGTAGATTAATTTCAAAACCAACTTTTTGTCAGGCTACATTCTTTCGATAATTTAAAAAAAATTAACCGAAAATTACTGATACCTTGGATACGAGGTGAAAAAGCATAATATCTTATATACTTCAACTATATAAAACATATATTTGTGGAAATCTTAAAAAGTGATATGTTTCAAAAACTGAATATAAACCTACATCCTTCAAAGATAGTGAAATTAAATCAGTCCAAAATTCTCTTAATAACAAGAACAATAAACGCAAGTATTTAACCCAATTCGCAGAAACAGTTGATAGTTATAAAGAATTTCAAAACTAAAGCTTATGTTATTTTAATAATGAGCATGTCTCAATTTATTGTCAGAAGAATTGAATATTTCTTCTTCCTGCTCGGAAGATCTCTAATTAAGCTATTGTTTTCATAGTGAATAAATGTAATTTAGATCGTAAGATTCACACTTTGAAGATTGAATCCAGTAACCATTACTAACTACATTTGATCATGAATTAGAAAGGAAACCATTGATTTTGTAAATATTCTTTTAACTTTTATTTATCTATATAAACATTTTTATACATTGTAAACCAAATTTCCAACTATACGTTTTACTATAAACAGACATTTAAATTTGAAAACCACATTATGCTTGTAACTTGAATTTCATATTGTAATTTGTGAAATACCTTGAACGTAACAAGAATTGCAAAAAATATGTCATAACTACTTTAACTTCAAATTCCACTCATCAATGATAATTGTTAAACAAGAAGAATGTTATCTTTGTGTAAGAATATATTTTCAACCATATAGAAAACCTTATCAAAGATAAATGCTTATTATTACAATGATTTCAGAAATAAAGACATGATTTGTTAATGATATTTTTTTTTGCAAGAGAAACCTGATCAGGATATAAATAACGGCTAGTAAAAACAAAATGAATAACCTTTAGAATGTTTATCTAAGTAAATTATTATGGGTTCTAAAATCTATTATGAAAATTCTCATTGCCATTATGATGAACACGTTTCTGGATTCTGGGTGCCTTGCCAGAATGTGGTGCCTATTAAATCTAACGTCTGCTAAATAAATGTAAAACCACATACTCAGTCTTTATATACTATTGTTTTGTATCTGATACACACAGTTTTATTTTCAAAGACAAATAAATTATAGCTTCTCATATATTTTTTAATTAGTTGGACAATAGTCTTTACGTTTAACGTTCATATGACACTCGGGGTTCAAATTACTTTCTATATTACATTGTTTTTACAGGTATATACTCTCTCTATGTTAGATATTATATAATGTTTATGTTTCGTAAAGTAATTGCCATTTAAAACGTAGATATTTAAATGCATATTCATGATTTTATTAAGCAAAAAATAGTTAGCTATAAGCCAAGTTATATTAATTACATAGAATAGGAATTGTCAATACATTTTATAAAAACATAGAGTAGAAATTTTCAGATCGACTATGCTTTTGTAGATTTTTAAAAACTTAAAAAAAAAGGTAATTGTTAACTTTCAAAAAGGGGACCATTTTCGGGGCGGTCCAGTCGCGAACTCCTTGTGATGTTTTAACCTACTCCAGTTTATTATCTTCACGTAAAGTAACGGAATAGTCTTCTGCACGCGAGACTGAAGTGGCAAACAACCAAGTATGTCGCACGGAACCGCAGTAGACACGTCACTTCAGTAATTCGGAATATCATAGGCGTTCCACCAACCTTTCATATACAATTACCATTAGCTTACAAGAAGCATACATATAAATGTAAGCAACTTTAACTAGCATCAATAAACATTAATGTGATTTTTTTATCTGTTATTTTTTTTATCAAAATAATATTTATTTTGTGGGACATAAATATAATCTATTTCAATTATTTAATAAATGTATAATAAATAAAATAAATAAATATATTTAATAAATGTATATAACTTTATTTTTTTGTTATTTTGCATTAGCGCTTCCTGATGGGATATCACTATAATTTTTATAATATTCTACTAACTACTTGAAAAATTATTTTATTATGCCCATATATCGATATCTAAAATGAATGTTATATACACACATAATTAAATCGTTAATTTTTTAACAAACATTTCAGCATTGTTCTTTGCAATGTGATGTTTTTTAGAACGTAACTAACAGGCGTTTTTTCTAGACATATCCAAAAGAAGTGTCACTAAATTTGATATAAATTTATTACTATAATTTTACTTTTCACTTTTTACAGTATAAAAATTAAATTTCCATATAAATAAATAAAAATATTTATTATATATTTTAAATAAAAGTTTGATATTTTATGTTTTTCCGTTTACTTAAGATATTTACATTTGAGCTCACTATAAGTAATTAAAGTTGTTGCAATGTTTTCTAAATGTTTTACAAAAGTGGTTGTTACTCATAATAACACTAAGTGAGAAAAATTAACGGCACATTGTAATTGCAAACACATGCAAATATACATATTGTATTGTTTTCACGTTCAGTTCGGCGTTCTACTATGCACAAGAATACATGAGTTAATAAAGCTATCAAAAATAAAATGTATACATTCCATTAACGAGTGTGATTATCTCAAGAACTTAGCTATATTTCATGATTGACGGGACTACTATTTATAACGATGTAAACTACTGGCAAAATAAGTTTTGATTTATTTAGAACTAGCCGCCAAAATTTACACAATAATTCATTGATACATTGTCCGCCATTGCATCACGTATTTGTAACTAATTATAAATGTAAGTTTGGGATTACGTTAGTGGTGGATTAACGTTTTATTGATTGTCTTTTCATGGCTTAACTAAGCAAGGAAATTGACAGAGGTAACTTTTACATTTCTAATGTAATTATTTAACAATAAATCTAATAAACATAAAATCAATAACTTAAAATGACAAGTTAATATTAAAGATCAATATTTTAATATAACTAATTAAATTATATAAAAGATAAATTATTAGATTAAATGGAAAGAACATCCAGATGATAACATTAAATAATTAAAAGAATTCTTATTACAATCTACTTCAGCCATAAATTAAAGTCACGTAACTAATAAATAGGTAATGTCTTCATCTAAAGTATAATATAAGCCTATAACTAATGTTAGTATGCAAAGTTTTTAGTGACAATTTAGCATATGGATAATCTTACTGGTACCTAAATTTTAGATTAGCTTACGCATATTCTGAGATGAATGAGCTCATGGACATTGGTTTTAAACTTATCTTTGTTCTGTCTTTAAGGCTTTAATCCAAATGTTCTTGAAGTCTGCCCTAAATCGAAAAAAAGTCTGCAAAAATAAGGCTCAATTTCTTCTTCTGTCTGATGATTTACTTCAGGATATGAGTAGTTGAAGTTTTGCATATGAGTAATTCTGGATTGGACATTTTCACTACCCCAGAAACAACAGAAACTCCTAAACTAAGAAAAAAGATTCAAGACCGTTTTTATTGTTTGTCTGCTTATTTTATATTCATAGGTCATTTTTAGACTTTTCTGCATAAAATTTTATTATTCCTTTTAATAAAAAATAGAAGCTAATAATATTTCATTCTGTATTAGCTTTAAGCCACATAGTTCTTTTTATACGCATTATTACTGTATATTGTGCCAGTCAAACCATGCTTATCCATCTATCATGAGCTGGAACTCGCAAAATGTACTTCAAACCTAGTTAGGCAGAGACTTAGGTCAATGACCTTGCCGAATTCGAACCCACCATCTAAACCCCAGATCAAACACCTAATGGATAACATAATAGTGATGGCACACGAGAATTAATTCTTAATCTAGCAAATCGGAGGAAACAATAAAATTCATGGACATAAACATATATATAAACAACTTAAATACTAGAGACATTACAAAGATCAAATGTAATATATTTAATTAATAAAGACTTTACTCATGAGTAGTTATGGTCAATTAGTGAATTGGATTGATTTAATAATGAGACAGATACTGATATATGATGAATTAAAAGTTTTTTTATTGACAATTTCATATATATTTTGATATAACATTATTGTTGGCAAATGCAAGCAGGCATTTTATTTATAAAGAAACATTTCACTAGGCCATTTGAACAATAATTGATACGTTGACAAATAGGTTTGTTGCTCTTATTTAATGGAGCCAAATATCATGCTATATAACAAATCACTACATTCACTTATTAGTGATGCCCTTTTATAATCAGTTCGAGTGGCTATTATACATGAAATCAAACCAATTCTGGAGTGAAGTTTAATAATACATCTGATTATAATAAATTTATATATTAAATATGGGCTTATAAAGCATCCCAGATAGCTGTAGATTGAATGGGTTTTCAAAAATGCTCCGGTTCAATGCTGAAGATTGCATATTAGGGAGAAAGGGTTGGCTACAACGATTTTACTAATATGCTAGGCACAAGTAAAATATAATAGTAAAGTTGCTCTGTGAATGGAAGAATGGTTTTTAGGGTTTTTGAGACCAACACCAGTTTACCCAATAACAGGTCATCATGCTGCTAAAAGGAAACATTTTTTTGGTTCATAAGAGGCAGGGGACTTACATGCTAATCCGGTTCTTAGCTCAGTCTTAGCTACAGCACTACCCATAAAAGAGGAAGATGGGCTGGACTTACCTTGGCTCCATCTTATTTATATATATATATATATATATATATATATATATATATATATATATATATATATATATATATATATATATATATATATATATATATATATATATTGTAACCCTCAATATACGTAGCCCCACGATTATCAAGCCCCACGATTGGGCTAGCCATTTTGTAACCCTATCCTACAACCTCCATATCTTCACTATCTACTTTACTATACTTATAATTGCCCAGGCACCAATTCTATGCAAAATAGAATAAAATTTATAATTATAAATTATATTTAAATTTATTTAAAAGATTTTATATTGAAATTACCCTATGGCTTAGCTCAGTTGAGGTTATAGGGTATGGTCTTTATATATCAAGCCAACAAGGATGATAAAAACATCTATAGACAATAATATTATAAGATTAATTGAAATATGTTCAGGGCCTCTGTTTAATACTAAACTATTGCACAATCATAAAAATGTTCTTTTAATAGAAGTTCATATTTAACATAGAATAGATAATCATTAGGACCGGGTACTTTTCTATCCATATCACTATCTATTCCAAGCAAAGTAAAATGTGTTATTGGTATTATAATACTGAAATTTATTACCACCAAACAAATTTAACTAAAACTAGAATTATTTTGACAACCCATATCTTCCATAACTATACTATGATAATTAGATGTGTGTGTGTGGAAATGAAGAATCGAACGTATATAATCAAGGAATTCCTATAAGCTGTTGATTCAATAAAATATTTATTATAAAAAAAAAAAATAAAATCAAAAATAAATCATAACTAAAAAAAAAATATTATTGATACCTTTATCACCCATTACATTTTTCTGTGATAAAATGAAAATTGACTACTTTTTAATATGTGCATTATATATCTTCGAATATGTGCGTTTGTTTATATAGTAAATATCATGAATTTCCAAATTACATCCTATTAAATTATCTATAACGCTTTGATGATAATAAAAATTAATAATCTTTTAGAAATATTATAGAATTTTAAATAACACTTGTCCGTTATAATTATTATATATATTCCATCTAGCATTAACTGTACAAAATTAGAGACAAGCATGAGACTACAATACTAAAACACTTAATCTATATACTTAATCTAATCATTCCTGACCATTTCTATCGTTAACTTATTTTAATCTACTCCCTATATAATAAACGTATAACTGACAAGGTTTTAATTCTTTATTTTTTTTATAACAATCATTATCGAAATTCAGCTTAATAAATATAATTAAAAAAATAATAATAATAATAATAATACGTAACATCACGCACACATCCGAACATATATAATCACCTATAGTATAATCTTCGGATTATACCAAACACATTATCATATCATAATGTATAAATATGAAATTACATTGCTTCATTTTTTTAAAAGGTACAAAAAACACACAAAAAAAATTGTTTATACATCTATTATAAAAAAAAAAATATTTGTCAATACCTCATTATTACATGTAAAATGTTTTTTTAAAAAAAAAATTTGAAAGTTAAGAAACACATATATTAATTTCAATGACACCGTAAATTCTAAGATAAAAAAAATGTCTATCCATTGTTAAAGCATATTTTTGTTAAGAATGACAATAGTCTTTTCCTTTTAAAATTTTGTGATAAGCTTTATAATTACATTTGCATGCATTGAAAATTATCCTGTTACAGACCCGTGTATAGTGAAGTGATATAATATAAAGTATCTTCTTGATATCATATTGGATAAATATATCTTTTTTCATTTTAAATTTTGTTTTATCGAATATTAATAGCAAATTCCTTAAATTAAAAAAAATTATTAGGCGTTTAATGTTAGTGTCTAAAGTTAAAATTTGAAATAGGGTTTATCTTACAAAACGTTGTCATCTTAATGTTATTCATTTTTAATATACATTAAAAATAGATTATAATAGTAATAACTTAACTTAGAGACATCCAGGCAATTTTATAGGTAGTAGATTTGAATCATGAATTTTGGTAGAGATTTGAAGACAGGTAACCCTTTTGAGTCTATTCCTTCATGGTAACTCCAGTTTTACAATATAAATTTCCCATAAATGTATTGTTATAATCCTTGCGATTTCTTTCTATATTTGTTATACTATTAGAGAGTTTTTTTTTTAAATCTTTTAAGTTTCTTATCTTCTTCCTTGGAGTTTTTTTTTTATTACTTTTTTAGTTGTAAAACCCTGTCTTTTTCTCCTCACGCCCTCTATGTTTCCATGACAACTTTGGAAGCTTGCCAGAAATATTATTTATAAAATTTTAAACAATATAATGTTTGAATTTACTATACATAGTAATTAAAAAAAATATTAAACATTAATTATTAATTTTAAAATGTCATTTACTATTTCAAATAATCTTTATCATTTTTAAAACCTAAGATTTTAAGACAATCTATAATCAGTAATTTATAAATAACATATAAAAAAAATTCTAATTAATAATACACATATGCATCTGTCTATGATGATATGTAAATTTTCTATTGTACACAAACATCTACCACTAAACATATAGTTCCAAAACTCCACCCATCAATATATCTATTTAAAATTTTAATTTTTGTTAAAATCCAAATTTCAATTAGCAAATCACATCACAGTTTAGATTTTATTTTTTTAAAACTCAATTTTAAATATTAATGATATCACAGTTTAGGCCTAATTTTTCCCCGAAAAATTCAATTCCGAATATTATATTATATCACAATTCATTTTTCTCAACTAATTATCTTTATCCCAAATGTGACCTTTCCATATTTCTTTCTAGTGCCAACCTGGAAGGTTACAATCCGTCCCCCTTATGAAAGAAAAATGAATGGGATAAACAACAATCAATATTAACAACACACTAAATTTTACATTAAGATCATTCCTCAATTAAAAAAAAAATTATGTTTGTCAAATAAACATACAACACAAAAAAAAACATTTAATGCTTTTACAAACACTTATTCTTATTATATTTAATAACATTAAATAAGCAAGAGAAAAAAAATAACTAAATTTTATATTGAACAATAGGTATGATTTTTCTTAATCATGTCTTGCAGGGCATGGAACCAAACTGCGAGCATTATAGGTTCCTCGTATTCTTTCAGGTGTAGAAAGCAAAAATGCATTTTCTCCCACCTGTTTCATTATCTTATAGGGACCTTCATGGAGATTAAGAAATTTCCAAAAAGTGTGCTTCTTAAGATTACTAACATGGGGAGTTCTGATCATTATGCTGTCATGAATTTTGAAACAATGCAAGCTAGCCCTATGATGGCGAATACGCTTATCACTCATCTTTTTAAGATTGGCTCGAGCTAGTGTCAAATCATGTGATACATCAATGTTCTCTTGAACAGGGGGCAAAGGAGTTTTAATTAATAAAGGTTCCACCTTACCAAAATGTAAACGAATTGGTGACATTTTTGTGGATTCATTAATTGTAACATTATATAATGTATAATCTGTGGCAATTGACGCACCCATTGCCTGTGGTCTCCACCTACATATACCCGGAATAATTGACTGAGTTCTCACATGATCCTTTCACTAGGATTGGACTGTGGGTTGCATATGGAACACATGATGTGCTGAATATTCTTTTTTTGACACCATTTTTTCCAATAGTCTGAAATAAAAGCGGTGGCATGATCAGTGAGAATAGAGGTAGGTTTACCTACTACAATAAATTGTGACATCTCCAGGTGTTTCACAACATTCTTGGCATCAGCCTTTGGGACTGTAAAAGCTGAAACAAATTTTGAGAACACATCGTATGTTACAAGAATAAACTTTTGGCGGTTAGAAGGAGGAAGGGGTCCATAAAAGTCCAGAGCTAGTAACTCATTCAGTTGATTGGACAAAATGGGGTGTAGTGTTCCCACGTAGGTTTTGTTTTGGTATTTAGTCTTTAAGCAGATCTCACAATCCTTCAATCTAGTCATAATACATTCCGTCATGTTCTGAAAGTAAAAATGTTCTTTGATAATTGGCTGTATTTTTTGTACCCCAAAATGACCATAATGACAATGAACATAATATATTAATTTATCTACTAAGCATGCTGGAATCATCACTCTCCATGAATCACCCTCAATCCCATCCAATTTTCTCAGTAAAATTCCATCATTCATTTTGTATTTAGCCTTAACCCTTTCAACATATCTTTTCTTTCCATTCATATTGGCAGAGTTTACCAACACACCAATTATTCTCCTTAATTCATTGTCCTGTACTTGTAATGTTGGCAAATCCTTATAACTTTTAGTTATTTCATCCTCCAGTAATGCAGTCAAATTACAAATAATAATATTTTCAGTACATGGATTCTGATATGTTATAGTAATGGGATGGCGACTTAAGATGTCAGCAACAGTGTTATTATGGCCAGAATAATAAATGATCCGATAGGAAAACTGCTGAAGGTATAAGCTCCAACGAATCAGTCTGTCATTATGTAAATAGCTTCTATTTAAAAACTCTAGGCTTCTATGGTCTGATAGTACAGTTACTTGAGATCCCAATAGAACCTGCCTCAGTTTTTGGAACCCCCAGACAATGGCCAGAGCCTCCCGTTCAGTCATAGTGTAGTTTAGTTCTGGTCCCTTCAAGTGTCGGCTCAAAAAATAAAGAACCTGTGGTTTCCCATCATTATCTAGTTGGTATAGTATGACCCCTAGTCCAAACCCACTACTGTCAGTTTGTAGGTAAAATTCCTTCTGAAAGTCTGGATATGCTAGTATAACTGTCTTCAAAAAATTATCCTTAATAACCTGAAGTTCTCCATCATGGTCTTTAGTCCAAACCCAGGGCTCAGATTTCTTTAATAATATAGATAAATGGAGGGTATCATATGAGAAATTCTTGTAAAAATGATGGTAATAATTACACAGTCCCAAAAATGACCTCAAGTGCTTCTTAGATTTGGGTGTAGGAAATTGTTGAATTGCAGATATTTTATCGGGATGAGGTTTTATTCCCTGATTACTAATTACATGGCCAAGAAAGGATATTTCTCCAGCCACTAGGGTGCATTTCTTAAGATTGACCTTTATGTTATGAAGTGAGCATTCTGAAAAAAATAAATTCAAGTGTTCCAAATGTTGGGTTAGATCATCCGATGCGATAACAATGTCATCAACGTATATTACTATCAACTCTTTGAGCTTCTGAGAAAAGATTGCATTCAAACATCTGATCAGTCCTGCCCCACTATTAATCAGGCCAAATGGCATCCTCTGAAACATATACGAATGGCCTTGATGACGAAAAGCTGTATATTGCTGATCCTTGAGATGTAATGGAATCTGCCAATAGCTTGCAGTTAAATCAAACGTTGAAAAGACTCTCCTTCCCCGAAACCCAAGCAACAATTCTTGTACTGGCATTGGAATATCACGTTCAGGTATAGTATGTTTATTAAGGGTACGTGCATCTAAGCATACTCGAAGAGAACCATCTTTCTTTTTCACCACAACAAGAGGATTTACATATGGTGAAGGGCCAATCTTAATAATTTCCCAATCGAGCATCTTTTGGATCTGTCGTTGGACTTCTGTCTGGTATTGGTGCGGGATAGGATAGGTGCATTGTTGGAAAGGTTCATTATCCTTGAGTTTGATCCTATGAATATATCCCTTGATAATGCCAGGTACTTTAGAAAAGATAAATTTATACTGAAGCAACAATTGAAAGAAGGGTTCATAGTATTCTGATCTTATGATACCAGAACTGTCTAACTTCATCTTTATATTTACATCAACCGATGTCTCCAGCATAGCTATCAATTGACTACCCTGACTAATGAAATCTCCTACAAGAGGGCAAATCTTCTCTTGGTACATAAAAGTCTGTTTACCATAATTAATTGAACAATGATTAAGGGTCATGAAATCTGAGCCAATTATGACCTCATGAACCAGTCCAGGCATGATCAAGAATACATGCATAAGCTCTAAGTTATTAATCTTATTAGTAATGAAAATCTGTTTATTTGTCAACTTTACCTTCCTTCCATTTGCAAGGGTTACCTGAAGAGATTTAAGTGGTAAAGTAGGAATTGAATGGTCAACTTGCATAATTTTCACATACATTTCCTCTGAAATTACAGAAGCTTGGCTACCAGAATCGACCAAAGCATCCACAACTAACCCCAAAATGGTAATCCGAATTATTGGACAACTATATGAAATGGGAGGTTCAAGCAAACCTTCATATTTTCAGTGCTCAACATCAAAATCAAGATTGTTAATTAACCATCCTATGGTGTTCCCCAAATCTCTATGAATAGGGCCCCAAAGTGAGGAATGTACCATTGAGGTCCCTATTGGTTTAATGCTCCAGGTTTCTTAATAGTGATCTCATCCCTTTTAAGGATTCTTATCCCACTTGTGGATGGCATATTGCCATCATCTTTCCTTCCCATATATGGATAAGGATTATAATATGGCCTATCCTGAATTGGAGGCCTACCTCTATATCTACCCCTACTTCGCATATCTCTGCCTTGACTCCACCATGGCCTGTCTAGGATACTGATGCTATTCATATTTGGGCTATGTTCTTTATTAACATTGGCCCTAGCATCTTTTCCCCGATCACTAATCTCTATTGAATCTAAAACATTAATTACTTCCTCAATCGTTTGTCAGTCCGATGCTATCAAGACTTGTTCGATATGTCTTGGCATATTATGGCACAATACCCTCACTATATGTTGTTCGGACAAAGGGTATGCAGTAAGAGTTCTCAATTCGATGACTTTCTTTCTAAAAAATTGAGTATAACTCCCTTTCATATGATTATATCTTTTCTGCGATACTTGATATCTCAAGTTTTCTTGTTTATTTTCCCCCCAAAAACTATTTAATAATAAGTACTTAAAATCCCCATAATTATGTGGCCTCTCAAATAATGACTTCCACCAGTCCTTGGATGATGAATATAGATGATTGCTAGCAATAGCAATCTTTTCCTCTTCTGTTAAGGGGCATAACACAAACAACTCTTCTAAATTCTGCAAAAACTCATATGGATTTTCCATGTGATCTCCCTTAAAAGGTCTAATAGACAAAAATTTAAGGGCCATGGAATCCCATGAATCCTTCCCATAACTCATTTGTTCTCCATTTAAACCTAAACTCTTGGAATATGCCTTCTTAAGCTTAGAATCTTTTAATAACTCCTCAGAATAATGGTATGTCAGGTAACCACAGACCTCTTTAACCTCAGTAACATCTGTTTCCCTAATCTCTGGAATCCTTATTTCTGTTTTTGCATTCTGCTCCTTAATTATTTTTTCTTGCATAAAATTTTCTAATTTTAATTGGTGATTTTGTAACTTACAGTCAAACTCATTTAACTTTTCTTCTACCTTGTCTGATATATCCTGCTTACCTATATCACTCCTTACACTATCTACCTCTTTTCTTAAATTTTGATATCTTTCATCCATTTCCACTAGCTTTAGTCCAATGGCTCGTACAGCCTCTTCTTCTATTGTCAAACTATCTATTTTTTTAACCATTTGAACAACCTGATCATTGATGTTTTGGTCAACACTATACTGGCCTTGAGTTTTTAAAATACTGTCATCAACTTTATCCTGACATCTTTCCACAACTTGTTTAATGACCCCGAATTCTTCCTGAAATTGTTCAAATTTCTCTTGAATATACTCAAATTCTTTATCTTTTACCATGATTTCGGTTTTACTAAAATTTTCTTAATCTTCTCTCGAATTTGTGCCACTGCACTATCACTTTCTAATTTTATTTGATGCAATTGAGTGTAAACATTTATTTCTACAGTTTCAAACTTAGATGCTTGATCCTTAATAGTGTCTCTGACCTCCTTTATCTCTAATATCTGATTTTCTACTTTCTCTTCCAAAGCTTGTATCTGGCTAACTGTATTAGCTCTTATTTCTACTATGTCGAACTTTATTCCTAATATTTCTAATTTTATTTCAGCTATCCTTTCTTCTGACTTGTCTTGACTCAACTTTATTTCTTTTAGTTCTGATTTCAATTCTGTTTGACCACTCTAGTTTTACTTGACCAGACTTTAGTTCTGCAAACATCTCTTCTGATTTTTTTCTATCTTCTACTTGACCATACTTTAGTTCTGCAAACATCTCTTCTGATTTTTTCTATCTTCTACTTGACCAGACTTTAGTTCTGCAAACATCTCTTCTGACCTTTCTCTATCTTCTACTCATCTAGACTCTAATTTTGCAAAAAATGTTTGGCCCTCATCGGCATATCATCATCCGTGGTTTTACAAATATTATCTCTCATCTTACTAGACTCTCCATAGGACATATCTATAGCTTCATTTCCTGATTCAAGGTCAGGGGACAATGCAGCCATGTCTGGAGATGGTGTCTCTTGAGACCCACCCAAACTATCATATAAACTAAATTCTTCCATTTTATCTTTTAAAACTTTATTAATATTACTTAAGAAAACAATGGTTACCAGCTCCAACCTCCACCAAATCAACAATTCAAACTCACCCTCACTACCTGAATGACATAAAATTTCTACAATTTTATTTTCTTATATAATGTTCGATTTTCCACACACACATAAGCAAGAAGATATTAAGTTTTAACTAGATAACATAAATCTAAACATTACTGAAATTATTAATTAAATTTTATATGATCCACTATAGCTATATTATAAACTACACCAATTCAAATAACTGATAAAAAACCAAACGATTTAAACATGTTCATTTATTTTTATCCAGTATTGAATGCATTCAAATATTATAACCAGCATTTATAACAAAAAAAAATAATAATAATAATAATTATTTATAACCAAAAATAAAATTAATGATGACATGCATTTACTATGACAACTGATATACAATTTTTTATTAAATATGAAAAATGCCAACTTTTGCATAAGAATATAGAAAATAATCTGTTAGGAATGAGCTATATATTCAAGTTATATATTCATCCAATCTTCTAAAGATCCAACAGATACCGACAGTTTAAAAGAATTGCTAGCAGTTCACAACTTTGAAATGGATAGAAGAATTCCATCACTGCTCTTAAAACATACAATGCTCCATGAACACTCTGATGATCATCTCACTTTAACCACTCTAAGCTACCACAACCCATAATATTCTACTATAAACACTATCACAATGCCCTGCTTACATCCAAGTCTTAGGGGCTATTAATAAGATATTGTCTTGCTCATCTTTGTGAGTATTAGAGACAAATATTACATATATATTAGAAATAAATATGCCTTTCTCTCTCTGGAGTCTTAGAGGCAAAATCATGGCAGGACTACTGTTAACTGCTTCATGATAACTAACAAATGATATCCTAATTTGGGTTGGAGCAGTGAATGAGAACAATCAATCACCAGTGACATGAATACACCATATACCCAAGACAATAACAACAATTCTCCATCCATCACCAAAAATCTGCAATACAACCAACAAAACTCCAACAATCAAGCATGCTATCTAACCTTCAAAATTATGGACTTTCTATAACAGAAGTGTTCCAGATATGAACAATATTAACACTTTATAATTTAATGTTACCAATAATTCTATGTTTATCTAGCATCAGTACTATATTTGATTGACAAGCAAAAGATATATATTAAAAAAAATATGTTATCAACTTTAACATTTATTAATTTACTACAAGTTGTGATATTTCTATAGCTTTATAATTAAAACTAAGCTGTCTCATGGCTGTACTTATCTATTTCACCTAAAAAAAATTGTTTTTTTTAATCTATACATCTAACATTCATATATCTATTACACATCTCTCAGGTATTGGCTTATTTCAAACTCTAATTTGCTTATTTCAAACTTTAGTGAATGCTCCATTTACCCCTAATTCCATTTTATCAAACATTTTTATTGATCTTCCAGATTGATATCAGAAATCATTGAATAAGAAAAACTACCAACTCGATTCTATTTTGGAACCAATTCTACAATAGCTGTATATTTAAAACAGGATTAAAATACTTCTAATAGCACAAGATTACTTTTCATCTCAGATATACGCCAATATATATCAACAAAAATATAAATACTCTACAAGTATATATATTGAAGCGGAATCTGTTGCACACATTCAGCTTCACTCTCTAATAATGTTTGAAACCTCCAAACATGGATTCAAACCCAACCATTTAATTAGAGACCACCGGGGAGTGAAGGTATACCAATACGCATGATTGTTTATGTATTTGTAAACTTTAAATTCATTTAACATTAGTATGCATAAAAACAATTATATATTTTCATTACGGTAAACAATCATGCGTATGTGTTTGTAACAGATCAACTTTAATAATTTAAAGCGTTGCATAATGTATATTTTATTCATACATATATTTTCATAGAGAGAAAGTTCGAGAGGGGAACATAAAATTAGTAAATAAAAGACTTACTGTCTTCCAAATTATAAAAGAAATTTGTTTTATCGTAATATAGATTTATTTAAGCATCATGATTAGTTAATGTTGATTCCGCAGGTCTATTTTCAGCTTAAAGTAGACCAAAACTAACTCTCGAACTTAATCTCGTTTGTAGTCCAAGATATGCTGTATCATTGTAGTTATTAAAACATCTGGGAATTAGATAAAAACTAACTCTCGAACTTAATCTCATTTGTAGTCCAAAATATGCTGTATCATTGTAGTTATTAAAACATCCGGGAATTACCCAGTGGTGGTGATAACGAGTATAAATACAACCACATTTTCTAACTAAAAAAGGAGACATGTCATTTTTCTAACACATTGCTAAGGGGAAGTCATGCCCCTCTGAACGGCAACATGACAGGCTAATAAAACATAGATTTGCTTCCCCGGATCTCTCCAAAAATCTAACCAATACCTAAATACTCGGAAACCATCGTTCATCAATTGCTGCCAAAATGAACTTAATATTGAATAAAGAATGGACCGAAACCTTAATTTCATCAATTTGTAATAAATTAATTCCTTTATCAAACATGGAACCAACACGTGTGCACCCGGCTGGAAATTCATCGGAAAGAAAGGTAATTCCTTGCCGTATAAATGAACTTTCATCTTAATAACCTTTTTCTATTGTAAAATATAAATGTAATATTTTTAGTTCTGAAATTTCTCCTAATATAAAAATGTAATTACTTATTTTGTGATCGGTACTGCTAAGCCGATTAACTGCCTAAATAATGACCACTTTTCCTTGTTTTATTATTTCTGTTTGTTGTATATTTCAACTGTAATTCTCACTTTCTAAACTCGATTGCTAGGTTCTCACCTTCCTTGTATTTTTATTTTAATGCGGCAATGTTTATTTAATATTATGCAAATCATATCAATTTTTAGTATGCTAATAACTCGATCTGGCGAATCAATCCTATTTATTTTTACTATTCTGCCATTGCGGAATATTTAATCGTAAACGTAAGAGTATTCACATTATAAAATTTCGCCCGATCGAGAGATTTTCCTAAATTATGTTTTAATAATGAATATTATGCTTTTCACTACTATTTAAATAAATGATTTACTATTGCTCCACGCTATTGATTAACATGATGAAAATTGATTATTACATAACTTTAATTCAGACCCTTATGTCTAGATGATTCATTGTATAAATCGCCCCGCCATCTAACGATAATTTAAGTCACTTAGTTCTTGGGTGGGTTAATTTGCGTTTAGCGAAGGAATTTTAATGTTTTAATATTTATCCTTAAGATTGAATAAATTCTTTAAGTAAGTTGTATGCCCCGTTTCGGACTGCTTTTAGATCATTATTTCATTATGTTAGACTTAATTAGTATTTTAAGGCTGTATAAATCAGGGTAAATCAAACCTGACAGCTTTCGTAACATGTCCCGGTGATAACATTCCTAATTCAGAAATGACGTTATGCATTTTCTCGATAATGGAATACTTATATAAAGCACAATTCTCGACAGAGCGTGGAGGCCCCAGCTCTTACAGATTGTCTTAGGTTAGGTAAGCACTGCTATAGGTTAACATCGTACGAGTTGGAACCATAGTATCCTGCCAACCAATTCCCAATGATATCCGTCACAAATGCAGATAAGATTAATTTTCTTCGCTCCCAAATAAATGAAGCTCATCGTCCACTCAGGCCTTGTCATGCGGTTCACACGTTATCATTCTTATCCTTCCATATGGTTCAGATGTCTATACGCCATAATGATATAAGTTCCCTAAGTCATCCCAAAATTCTCGTTATAGTTTAAATTTAATTAACTTTAGTATATATACATTATCGCTTATTAGCGCTACCCATCCTTCATTCAATCACTATTAATACATCATTAATTAACTATTGAGAAAATCTATAAATGTAGACTCGCACGATAATATCAAAATGATCATTTTTCCCTATTTCTCTTCATAGATAAGAAATAAATGAATCATCTCATAAGGTTCCACAATAATTGATTTATAATTAATGTACCTTCCATGAAATCCAAATGTAATCATATGTTGAATAAAACAAACCTTCATACCATTATTAAGTTTGATTATATTCTGTGTAATTTTAAATCTTATAAGCATTCATTCTAAAAACTATTGTCATGGGTTAGTTTCCTTAACTTAGAAATATCATAGCGTGAGCAATATCAACCCGTTAAATCACATTAGCATATTAAGCCACAGCTTTCAAATAATTAATTTATCATTATGTATATTTATTGGTGCATATCCATCAAACCTTGTTATGTTATCCGGTTTGACATCGAATGCCCAGGTGACTATAAGTGAAACCTAAATCAAGTGTTCAAAATATATATGTTCTAATTCCTTGTAAATCTCCATATTGAGTGATTCACATGATTAATCAATTATTATTTTCATGTTTAATAAATTGACATTTAATAAGCTATTTTTTTGGATATTTTGTTGGTTTGTGTGTGCACGTCTATCATTACTTTGCGTTATCAATTAGTTAAGCCGTATGTCTCTTGTATCTTTGCTGAACCTTTCTGGGCTGGAGTAAATTGAAGAGTAGGCTGCTATCATCAGAAATGTTGTTTGTAATGTGATAGACTTGGGAAGTGGGCAATAGGGTGGAGTTCATGAGTATCCCTGACCTGTGTATCTTGTATATGATTGAACTCTAGGTACTTTTGCTTAGGTCCTAATTCTTGTTAGACGAACATACAATTCTGACCGGTACAATATTAAGCCGTTCACACTAGTCATCACTTAACCAATTAAACCAACAAAAGATAAATATTTTACAGAATATGAGACTTAATTAATCAAGATTCCACAATTGGACAACCACTTAACCCATGTATATCAGGCCATCTACATTGCATGCCACCATAAGCCACTTTATATGTCATTCATAATACAATGTACAAAATATAATCTCCAACAAAGAACAAAATACACATATGAACAAAAATGAATTGATGATCAATCATTGTGCAACCAGTTATCCATAACATCATGCCCCATGATTGTCAGGCCATTGAAACCCAATCATATATCAAGCATTTAACCCATAAATGTTGAATCCCCATGTTGGGCGCCATTTTGTAACCCTCATATACCAAGCATCACAATTGGGCTACCCATTTTGTAACCCTATCCTACAACCTCCATATCTTCACTATCTACTTTACTATACTTATAGTTGCCCAGGCGCCAATTCTATGCAAAATAGAATAAAATTTATAATTATAAATTATATTTAAATTTATTTAAAAGATTTTATATTGAAATTACCCTATGGCTTAGCTCAGTTGAGGTTATAGGGTATGGTCTTTATATATCAAGCCAACAAGGATGATAAAAACATCTATAGACAATAATATTATAAAATTAATTGAAATATGTTCAAAGCCTCTGTTTAATACTAAACTATTGCACAATCATAAAATTGTTCATAATTAACATAGAATAGATAATCATTAGGACCAGGTACTTTTTTATTCATATCACTATCTATCTATTCCAAGCAAAGTAAAATGTGTTATTGTTATTATAATACTGAAATTTATTACCACCAAACAAATTTAACTAAAACTAGAATTATTTTGACAACCCATATCTTCCATAACTATACTATGATAATTAGATGTGTGTGTGTGTGTGGAAATGAAGAATTGAACATATATAATCAAGGAATTCCTATAAGCTGTTGATTCAATAAAATATTTATTAAAAAAAAATCAAAAATAAATCATAACTAAAAAAAATATTATTGATACCTTTATCACCCATTACATTTTTCTGTGATAAAATGAAAATTGACTACTTTTCAATATGTGCATTATATATCTTCGAATATGTGTGTTTGTTTATATAGTAAATATCATAAATTTCCAAATTACATCCTATTAAATTATCTATAATGCTTTGATGATAATAAAAATTAATAATCTTTTAGAAATATTGTAGAATTTTAAATAACACTTGTCCGTTATAATTATTATATATATTCCATCTAGCATTAACTGTACAAAATTAGAGACAAGCATGAGACTACAATACTAAAACACTTAATCTATATACTTAATTTAATCATTCCTGACTATTTCTATCGTTAACTTATTTTACTCTGCTCCCTATATAATAAACGTATAACCGACAAGGTTTTAATTCTTTATTTTTTTATAACAAACATTATCGAAATTCAGCTTAATAAATATGGTTAAAATAATAATAATAATAATAATAATAATAATAATAATAATAATAATAATAATAATACGTAACATCATGCACACATTCGAACATATATAATCACCTATAGTATAATATCCGGATTATACCAAACATATTATCATATCATAATGTATATATATGAAATTACATTGCTTCATTTTTTTAAAAGGTACACAAAGCACACACAAAAAAATTGTTTATACATCTATTATGAAAAAAAATATTTGTCAATACCTCATTATTACATGTAAAATGTTTTTTTTTAAAAAAAAAATTTGAAAGTTAAGAAACACATATATTAATTTCAATGACACCGTAAATTGTAAGATAAAAAAAAAAAGTCTATCCATTGTTAAAGAATATTTTTGTTAAGAATGACAATAGTCTTTTCCTTTTAAAATTTTGTGATAAGCTTTATAATTACATTTGCATGCATTGGAAATTATCCTGTTACAGACTCGTGTATAGTGAAGTGATATAATATAAAGTATCTTCTTGATATCATATTGGATATATATATATCTTTTTTCATTTTAAATTTTGTTTTATCGAATATTAATAGCAAATTTCTTAAATTAAAAAAAATTATTAGGCTTTTAATGTTAGCGTCTAAAGTTTAAATTTGAAATAGCTCTATCTTACAAAACATTGTCATCTTAATGTTATTCATTTTTAATATACATTAAAAATAGATTATAATAGTAATAACTTAACTTAGAGATATCCAGGCAATTTTATAGGTAGTAGATTTGAATCATGAATTTTGGTAGAGATTTGAAGACGGGTAACCCTTTTGAGTGTATTCCTTCATGGTAACTCCAGTTTTACAATATAAATTTCCCATAAATGTATTGTTATAATTTTTGCGATTTCTTTCTATATTTATTATACTATTAGAGAGTTTTTTTAATCTTTTAAGTTTCTTATCTTCTTCCTTGGAGCTTTTTTTTTTTTTTTTACTTTTTTAGTTGTAAAACCCTGTCTTTTTTTTTTCATGCCCTCTATGTTTCCATGACAACTTTGGAAGCTTGCCAGAAATATTATTTATAAAATTTAAACAATATAATGTTTGAATTTACTATACATAGTAACTAAAAAAAAAAAAAAAAACATTAATTATTAATTTTAAAATGGCATTTACTATTTCAAATAATCTTTATCATTTTTAAAACCTAAGATTTTAAGACAATCTATAATCAGTAATTTATAAATAACATATAAAAAAAATTCTAATTAATAATGCACATATGCATCTGTATATGATGATATGTAAATTTTCTATTGTTCACAAACATCTACCACTAAACATATAGTTCCAAAACTCAACCCATCAATATATCTATTTAAAATTTTAATTTTTGTTAAAATCCAAATTTCAATTAGCAAATCATAGTTTAGATTTTATTTTTTTAAAACTCAATTTTAAATATTAATGATATCACAGTTTAGGCCTAATTTTTCCCTGAAAAATTCAATTCCGAATATTATATTATATCACAATTCATTTTTCTCAACTACATATCTTTATCCCAAATGTGACCTTTCCATATTACTTTCTTGTGCCAACCTGGAAGGTTACAATATATATATATATATATATATATATATATGTATAGTAATAATATATATATATATATATATATATATATATATATATATATATATAACTACAACCATTAAATGTCTGTATTTTTAAATTATATAATAATAATTCAAACAAATATATTTAACACAGTATTCAAAATTAAATAATCTATTCTTTACCAGAAGTACTTTCAATTGTTTCACTGACAATCTTTATCAACTGTTAATACAAACGTACAAAAAATAAAAACTTGCATTACCCATCATTCAATCTATTCAAATTTCCCACAATTCTGTTGTCTTTATATTAGCCGATTGTTTATTCATCAAACCACCTCTATTCCTAGATATCATCATAGCCTCTTCATCATAGCCTCTTTAATTTTACGTTTTTCACTACACCTTTCAATTTGAATAATTTTTATATCTCTATTATTAAATTTAAAACCATAATTACATGTTTTATTATGATCAAATATAATTGATGGAGTATTCATATTTACTGAAGATATATTTTCTTTCTGTACACGTTTATATAATGTCTTATGATCATTATATCGTTTTTGTAATGTACATTTGGATTCCCCTATATATTTTATTCCACAACCACATTCCAACATATATATAACAGAACTTAATTCAAACTTAGAAATCTTGGCTTTGGAGTTATTTATCATATCATTTATATTATTTGAAGAGAAAAAAGAAATTCTACACAAACCACTAAAAAGTTTATAAATTAATTTAGCTTGTTGATTAGATATAAAAGGAATAGAAATCCATTTATCACTTTTTAATTTACTTAATATTTTCTTATTATTACTCTTATTTTGATTATATTTTGTAATTGTATTATAAATAATATTCCTTCCATAACCAACATTCAACATATCAGTAATATATACATTAATATTTTCAATTTTATCACTAATAAATTTGCACAAATAATCATTTCTAAATAAAAATGACTTCAAACCAGCTAATTTATGACTCATATGAACTTTAGAATTATATGGAATATAACCCCTAATTTCCACAGGCTTTAAAATCATATTATAATCAAACACATTATTATTTCTTTTAATAAATATATCTAAAAACTTTATAGAATCTTCCTTCTCTTCATTTAACACCCATTTTACATTATTAATCATATTTAACTCATTAAACAAATTAACTATTATTTCATTATGTGCACATATAAATATTGCACATATGTGCACATAATGAATAATAGTTAATTTGTTTAATGAGTTAAATATGATTAATAATGTAAAATGGGTGTTAAATGAAGAGAAGGAAGATTCTATAAAGTTTTTAGATATATTTATTAAAAGAAATAATAATGTGTTTGATTATAATATGATTTTAAAGCCTGTGGAAATTAGGGGTTATATTCCATATAATTCTAAAGTTCATATGAGTCATAAATTAGCTGGTTTGAAGTCATTTTTATTTAGAAATGATTATTTGTGCAAATTTATTAGTGATAAAATTGAAAATATTAATGTATATATTACTGATATGTTGAATGTTGGTTATGGAAGGAATATTATTTATAATACAATTACAAAATATAATCAAAATAAGAGTAATAATAAGAAAATATTAAGTAAATTAAAAAGTGATAAATGGATTTCTATTCCTTTTATATCTAATCAACAAGCTAAATTAATTTATAAACTTTTTAGTGGTTTGTGTAGAATTTCTTTTTTCTCTTCAAATAATATAAATGATATGATAAATAACTCCAAAGCCAAGATTTCTAAGTTTGAATTAAGTTCTGTTATATATATGTTGGAATGTGGTTGTGGAATAAAATATATAGGGGAATCCAAATGTACATTACAAAAACGATATAATGATCATAAGACATTATATAAACGTGTACAGAAAGAAAATATATCTTCAGTAAATATGAATACTCCATCAATTATATTTGATCATAATAAAACATGTAATTATGGTTTTAAATTTAATAATAGAGATATAAAAATTATTCAAATTGAAAGGTGTAGTGAAAAACGTAAAATTAAAGAGGCTATGATGATATCTAGGAATAGAGGTGGTTTGATGAATAAACAATCAGCTAATATAAAGACAACAGAATTGTGGGAAATTTGAATAGATTGAATGATGGGTAATGCAAGTTTTTATTTTTTGTACGTTTGTATTAACAGTTGATAAAGATTGTCAGTGAAACAATTGAAAGTACTTCTGGTAAAGAATAGATTATTTAATTTTGAATACTGTGTTAAATATATTTGTTTGAATTATTAATATATATTTATATATAACAGCACAATGAGAAAATTTTTTTATAAATTCCACATCCGCCAAGCCAAAGTATATTATAAGTTAATACTATACATCAAAAAAACACTAGATTATCAGCCTAATCAAAAGAGCCAACTCTTCTGTAGCATGAAAAATATGATATGCTACTGACGAGAATATATATAGACAAACTTTCTTTTATCTCATTCAATATCTTTAGTTATCTATAACTAATAAACTTTTAAAGGGGGCAAAGTATATTTAAGGGACTTACGAATACTTTAATAAGACAAATATACTTATGATTCCACTCTAGGCTAGTTTAATCTTTAGTAACATAATAATTAAAGGTTGAAAATTTGGATTTGTAAGCCACATTTTATATTTATATTAATTAATTTACTAAATGACAAAATAATAACGAGTACAATCAAAGGGTCACCATTATTTATAAATTTGGGTGTCGAAACAGCGCGCTAAATGATGCTATAATAAATAATAATATGAATATTTTAAATTATATCTTTAAAAACATATTCTATAATTGGTATTTGAGTATTAACTAAGCTATGATGTTTTACACAAGCCGCCGGTAGATAAGATCGATGATCAACCAAAACAATGTCATGGCAACTGAAACATTGGCATGAGTAATCGATAGAAGTGATCAAGGTATTTTCATGCTCACCTTTGAGATTATGTAATATTGTGGCGAATTGTGGTAAATATCTGTCTTTTACCTGCTGTCGTAATGCAAACAAGATGTGTTTTTTCTATTGTCTGTTATATGCCATATTGTGAGATTTTCATTTTACATTTTGCTAATTGCAAAATTATTGCTTATTTTACATTTTTATTGCTTTGATTTGGAATACTAATTTTTGTGATTTTTAATTATTGCTATTTATTTAAAATTTTTATTGCTGATTAATTATCATTTTTGTGATTTTTTATTACTAATTTACATTTTGATTGCTATGTTATTTTTATCACTAATTTATTACTAACCAACAACTTACAAGAAAATGTCGGATATATAATTGTGGGACTTACCATCTTCTGAAGATGAAGTGGCTGAAGATGAAGTGGTTGAATTTTTTCAAACATATGAAATTATCCTGAGTGGGAAATTTTGTGTTAATAGCCATTCTATGACTATATATATTAAGAACTAAGAAAATCAATGGTGCTGCAATGTTAAAGACTGTTGTAAAAGGATCACTATCAGAAAAGGGACTTTGTTTGAAGGATCCAGAATTAGTTTGGTCACTGCGATCAGATTTATATATAGTTGGTGTAGAGAATTGACATCAGTACAATTTTGTGAGGAGCAGTTGGAAATCGCCAGTAAAAGAGCAATCGACTGGAACAATTATCTCTGTGAAGTCTGCACATGGAGACTATTGTGTAAAGGCAAAGTGAAAATTGGAGGCCCTAACAGGGTTGTTGAAATTGACGAAAGTCTTTTTTCAAGATGAAAAAATATTGCTGGCAGAGTACACTCACAGCAGTGGATATTCAATGGTGTTTGCAGGAAAATGGATAAATGTTTTGTGGTAACCATTTTACACAAAACTGTGTCCACTCTCATTCAAGTCATCAGAGACAAGGTGCAGGAAGGATTTATGATTTACAGCGACTGCTGGAAACATTATAAAACCGATGACGTAAAGGATGCCGGATATGATCATTTTCAGGTCAATCACACCTATAAATCCGTGGATCCATCGACTGGAATCCGCACACAAAATATAGAAACATTGTGGGGACTACTAAAATGGTGGAACAAGAAGCACAGAGGTACAGCTAGACAACACTTGGATTCATATTTAATGAATTTTGTGTGGAGGTGATGCTTCAAAGATGAGCCTTTTACTGCTATTTTGCAACATATCCATGAATTCAGTCCACCACAGTGACTTTTGTTTGTAAGTACAATTTATTTAATATACCTTTTTTTTAACTTTTGTAATTTTGTTTCATAAATGGTATGGGAAAGTTGCTTGTAATGGTGTCATTTTTCCTTTTTCATTATTGCAGTAGCTGAGAAAGGAAATTGTTTATAGTTAAAATTTTGATAATAATTTTTTTGCTTTTTTTTAAAATACCATCCCCAAAAATAATATGATTTTTTACCTCTTATTGTAGCTTTATTTTACAATTACTTAAAAACTGCTTATAATAATATTCTGGAAACAGTACGGCTAAAAATTGGTTGTAAAATCAGCCATTTTACATTGTTCAGTATCGCAGCACTTATGAAAGGCAATTATTTGTAGTAAATATTTGACAGCAATTTTTCCCAATTTTTTTAATATAGTCAATTTGGATTTATTAAATACCATGAAAAAAAAATTTTTTTTACATATTATTGCCTTTTGTTTGTCAATTACTTAAATATTGCTTATAATTACATTCTGGAAACAGTATGGGGAAAAATTGGTTGTAAAATCCACCATTTTACCCTTTTTGCATATCACAGTATTTACAAAAGGCAGTTACTTGTAAGTAATGAATTTGGGTTTAGCTATTACTTCTTTTGTTTGAATATTAAAATATCATTGAAAATACTAATTTTTGATTAAAGATTTTTGATTATTTATATTTACATTTTCATAATTATTTTACCGTAGCAAATTATTGTTAATAATTTTTGGTTTATCCCATTTTTCATATTTACATTTCATTATTTATTTTGTTTGAA
Organism: Epiperipatus broadwayi; assembly: GCA_028023455.1. Taxonomy (NCBI): domain Eukaryota; kingdom Metazoa; phylum Onychophora; class Udeonychophora; order Euonychophora; family Peripatidae; genus Epiperipatus; species Epiperipatus broadwayi. Next base: position 2,263,783 of record JAQFVV010006340.1, read on the forward strand.
TTACCGAATATTAAAATATTATTGAAAATACTTTCTCAATAAAACATAATTGAAAATACTGATTTCTAATTATTTATATTTAGACACTTTTATAATTATTTTACCCTAGCAAATTATTGTTAAATATCGTTAATAATTTTTGGTTTATCCCATTTTTCATATTTACATTTTCGTAATTAGAGTTGCATTTTCAGGCATTTTATTGTTTACAGGGCCAAATGATTATTAAATATCGTTAATAATTCTAATGATTTTTGATTGTTCATATTAACATTTTTTGAATTATTTTAATTAACATTTTAGTCAATTTTACTTATTATTCCATTTGTTTGTTTCAGGGTTTGGCCAACATGGTGGACATCTTTCCTTCTTTGATATTAACTATGATATGATGCACTGCCCTGAAGGCATATTACTCTAATCTTGCAATCTTCACAGTGACTTCTCCACATGATCTGAGGGCAAACTTTATCGATTAAGTGTGTTCAGAGATCACTAGGAGATGTTATCTTAAAAGTCATAAGATTAGAGTAGTATGCCTTCGGGTGTAGTATGTCATAGCTTAGTTAATACTCAAGTACCATATAATTAAATGCATGCCATTTCGAAACATAGGCATAATTAATAATTATTAAAATAATCAAGGGAAATGTAAATATACTGCAGTGATTAAATTATATAGCAAAAATATTGAATTAATAAAGAAAAATTTGCAAATATATTACATTTTATATAATTCAACTACTATTTAGAAAACAATTTAGAAACTGTTTACAATATTGAATTAATAAAGAAATTAGCAAAAGTATTTCATTTTATAGAATTTAAATATTATTTAGAAAACAATTTAGAAAAAAAGTTACAATAATATGGTTAGCTAACCTGATTTTCAAAAAATAATGATTGTTTTGAAATTTACACAGAGCTCTGTGATTTTAATCACATTAAAACAATTCTCCTATAGTTGAAATGGAGATATTCGAACTGGAACGAAGGTGAGTTATTTGGTAGTTTATTTCATGTTCTGTTTAGTTGGGAGATGATTTTAAAATGGTGTTGGAATGAAGGCAATTCCCTTTTAGCAACTTACAGCATTTTTTATTTGGTATAAGATTGTTAGTTGTTGCTGAGGCATTCGATGGATTGAACTTCAGCGTTCCATCATGGGAACGGCAGGAAAAATTTTGCCTGACTAGCAGGACATGGTAAAATTAAATAATTTTCAGCTTGGATAGTAGGAGCACTTCAAAAGCAAGATGGAGTATATTTCTTTCCGCTTCAAATATGGCCTATTTATATATTTTCACCAAGCCTTAACAGCTTTTTGGAATTTCGTTTGCCTCAGGACCAATTGACTTTTAATTAAATAAAATAATATAATCTAATTTTTACTACTGATAAAGTCTCCGAGTTGTTATTTTTAATTTACTTAAAACTATTAAAATATATAAATCATATAACTCGATTCAGATTTCACTAATTAAAATCCTTTTTAGGTGTTATAGAATGTTAAAGCTTAGCAGAAGTAACGGTACTCTGATTTAATGACAAAGGCTTTGTTGAAACAAAATCAATCAGTAAACTAGATTTTGCTTTTACCTCCTTGCGGTCACTAATTGATTTCTTGTTTAAACAAAATTCTCATTTTTAATTATAAACGGATGATTTTTATTTTAACTTTTAACATATTTTCTTCATATTGTTTATTTTAAAAAAAAGCAAATTTAAAGAAAATAATTTAGTTTCAATTTTATATGTAAAACATTAAATGAGAAAACCGTCAATATATCTTAAAGAAAACATTTTACATTATTTTTATTTAAACTTAAATATATATATACGAATCATTTTGCCGTTATTCCAAGATTTAAATTATCCATCCACATACGAATAAAATAGCGAATATAGTTAAGAATTGACTGAAAATTAATAAAACATTTTCAAATAAATTATGAGCCTTTCTACGCTATAAATTTATCAAACCTGTCTAATAATAGCTTATTTTCGTATGTAAATGGATGATACCATTCAAGCGGCCTTGATAGCAAAGTTTTACCGCTCGACTTTTATATAACATTTTTACATTTAAGATAGATTCGAAACTAGTTCAGACGAGTAGGTCATTAGGTTGATGGTGAAACGAAAAGGGATTGGGAGGTTTCTGTTTCAATATACATTATAAATATATCAAGAAATTAGGAAGAATGACATATACTCACCGTCTTTATTATGCTATGTTTTGAATGTTTATAATTTTAACTTGAGACATTTATTTTTATATATTGGATATCATAAACAATTTAATAGAATATGTAATATTAAAAAGAATTTATTTATACTTGCTTATTAATATTTTTACTTTATTGTCATTATGAGACCTACAATATTTAAATATGTAAAATTTAATGAATTTCTACACATACATAAACAATATCCTATATTTGAGTTTTATAGAAAAAAAATAAATTAATTTCTGTATAAGAATACATTTATCACAATATAGATGTCTCTACTAAAAATTATAGTTTATTATTATAGTGATTTCAGATATAATGTCATGATTTGTTTTTGATATTTTTTGCAAGAGAAACCTGATCAGGTTATAAATAACTGCTACTATAAACAAAATCCTCAACTCTAAAAAGTGTATCTACTTAAATTATTATGGGTTCTAATACCGATTATGACGCTTTTAGATTGTCATTATGACAATTATGTTTATGGATTCTGGATGCCTTTCCACACTGTGTTGTTCAATATAACGTCAGATAGCTAAATGAAAAACCACATATTCAGTCTTTATATACGATTGTTTTGTTTCTAATGAATACAGTTTTGTTTACAAATACAAGTAAATATATTTTAATTTGTATATCTCTGCGTCTGAGATTGACATTGTAGCTTGTTATATATTTTGTAATTAGATGGATGGTAATTTTTAACTGTAAGTCATGTAATAGTAAGAGCTCAAAATAGCCTATATATAACATTGTTTGTTCACGTATATATAGCATGTACGTTAGATATTACACTGTCTACGTTTTGAAAAATAAGTTCAAATTAAAAGGTAAATATTTTAAATACATACCCATGAATTTTGAACAAGAAATAATCATCTATATGCCAAGTTATATTAATTAAATGGAATAAGAATTGTCAATATATTTTATAAAAACATCAACAAAAAAATTCAGATCGTCTAATATGTTTTTTTGTAGATTTTTAAAAATATACCAAAAACAGTAATTGTCAACTATCAAGAAAAAGGACCACTTTCACCACCCTCCAGTCGCGAACTTTATGCGAAGTTTTTGCCTATTCCATTTTATCATCTTCGCTTAATGTATAGAAACAGTAACCTGAACAGGAGATTGAAGTGGCTAACGTCCAAGTTTGTCGCGAAGACCTGCTGCGGGACCTTTCTTATGCAATTACTTCTAGCTATCATGAAGCATGCATATAGATGTAAGAAACTACAACTAGATATCAATAATGATAGAACTGATAATATTAACTTTATTTTTTATCAAAATAACATTTATTTTCGTTTAGAAAATCATAAAAATCGATTTCAATTACTTAATATATTTATATAACATAAATTTTTTGTTATTTTCCATTAGCGCTCCATGGGGGAAATGACTATCATTTTAATAATAGTGTTCTAGCTACTTGAACATTTAATTTATTATGCATATATATTGACATCTAAAGTGAATGTCCTATACACATATCAGTATTGAGCCAGTAATTCTTTTAACAAATACATAAACAATTTTATTTAACATGAGGTGCTTTTAGAAAGTACTGTTCACACGTTTTTACTAGACGTATGCCAAAGAATTGACAGTAAATTTGATATAAATCCTTATAATGAATTAATCACCATAATTTTACTTTCCAATTTTTACAATACAAAAGTTGCTTTGCCCTATAAATAAAAAAAATGTAATTATGTATTTTGAGTAAATGTTTGATATTTTTTGTTCTTCTCTTTACTTAAGATATTTTTGTCCCAGCTATGTGTAAGTAATTAAAATTGTTTCAAAGTTTTCTTCTTTACTTAAGATATCAACAATCGAGGTCTGTCTACAGTTGTTTAAATGTTTTACATACTTTACAGAAGTGATTATTACACATAACAATACTACGGGAGAAAAATAGTCTACAGAGTTTATTTGCAAATATATATATATATTATAAAAAATTTTCAAGTTCGGTTAGGTGTTCTGTTGCGCTTTAGAATGCATCAGTTAATCATGATACAAAAAAAATGTATTTAAATCATTAATGAGTTTGGGTATCTCAAGAAGTAAGATGTATTTCCGGATTAACTGAACGACTATTTGTTACGATGCACACTGCTTTCGGAATCAGTTTTGATTTATTTAGAACAAGGCGCAAAAAAATCTTCACAAAAATTTATTGATGAGCTGTACCACCTCACAATCACATAATTATAACTAATTATAAAAATAAGATTGGGATAAAGGTTGTGGTAAAAAAACACTTTATTAATTGTCTTTCCATGGTTTAATTAAACAAGCAAATTGGCAAAGGTTACTTAGTCATTTCTGAAGCAATTAATTAACAGTAAATCTAATAAACTCAAGATTACTAACATACAATGACAAGTTGATATTAGACATCAATATTTTATTATAACCAATATTTTTATGCACATGCATATGATAGTATTAAATAATTAAAAGGATTCTTATAACAATCTTCATCTGCAGTAAATGAAAGTCAGTCTCTTGAATAATAAACACGCAATGTCTGCATGTAAATAGCATATTAAGCCAATTATAATTTTATGTTACTATCTGAAAATTTTTAAGTACAATATTGGATATGAATAATCTTACGGGTATGTACCTTTTAGAGTATCTTACATGTATTATAGATGATTGAGCGATTAAACTTTGATTTTACACTGTCTCTATGATCGTCATAGGGCTAGAATACAAATTCTTTTGGATATGCCCTGTACATAAAATGGTGTCTGAAAAAATAATGCTTAAGTTCTTTTTTTGCCTGGTGATTTACTTCAGCATATGAGTATTTATAGTCCTTCATTTGAGTAGTTCAGTCTTAGACATTTTTTCTATCCGGGATTCTCTAGACAACCACTCTTTCATGTCACCCATTTTTCTTTTGAAGATTCTAAAATTAAGAAAAATGTAACTATGGTCTTGCCAATATATTTTCACGACGATTAGCATTTTCATACCTAGTATTTAAATGAATAATTATTCCACTTGGCATATCAGCAAAATTCATTACTCACCAGAATATTAATATTACTGTACTGGTACAATACTTCATTTAAGTAATTCATTTAGGGAAGTTATTATGCTATTTCATGTCAATTACATTCTTTCTTATTTTTATTGCCACCATAATAGATATTCAAATATAAGAAAAAATATTAGTTTACAGCTGCAACAGTTTTTCCTTCCAAGTTGACAGTACCAGTACAATCCTTCATTTACATAATTCATATAGAATAATAATATTTAAACAGCATTAAACTGTTGCACATGCGCTTTGGATTTTAAATATAAAATGAATGAATACTAACATTTCAACCACATGATAAAGTCTTTAGAAAAGATAGAATGGCCATCTATCTTTTCGAACACAATGACTTTATCATGTCGTTGAAGTGTTAGTATTTATTCACTTTATATTTAGAATCCAAAGTGCATGTGCAACAGTTTAATACTGTTTAAATATTATTGTTTATAAAAAATATCGCGCGACATAAAATAATTGACTTATTTATAATTCATTTAGCGAAATTATTATGCTATTTTACGTCAATCACATTATTTCTTTCTTATTTTTAGTGCCACCGTAAAAGATATTCAAAGATAAGAAAAATATTAGTTTAAAGCTGCAATAGCTGTTCCCTCCAGTACAATCTTTTATTTACATAATTCATTTAGGGAAGTAATTAATCTATTTCATATCAATCACATTATTTCTCATTTTTAGTGACACCATAATAGATATTTTAGTGTAATAAAAAATATTAGTAAAAGGTGAAACAGCTGTTTCCTCCGAGTATACAGTATTAGATAGGTGATATTGGTACTTTCCCATAATTTTAATGTTTCAGTTTTTCTATTACTAAATAATGGCAATTCACTTTGATGAATATCAACTTTTTAAACAAAAGAATTACAAATTATTAAAAATCTTCAAAACCATTAACATCTTTAAAGTTTACACTAAAGTCAAACTTCAAAATAAACATATAAATCTATGTGTAAAAATCAATCTTATTAATGTCTTGATTAAAAGAAACATATTTTTGAACTTGTGGTGATTGCAGACAGTAAAAAAGTTAATCATACAATGTTATTAAAGTAATATAATACTATAGTTGGTTTATTATCCATTATGTGCTGGATAAATATTATTTGTCTACAAAATTTAAATTTCCTAATCTAAATATTATCTTGATATTGAAATATTAAATCCAACTGAGAGCTGATATCAAGAAAAATAAAAGCAACTACAGATTACCACACAATTTCATTTAAAGAGAAGAAAATCAAATGTAATTAATTTGTGCTAATTGGTGAAGCTCAACTTTGTCTGTCTATTAATTTATTGCAAGTTAAATATAAGTTTGCATTTATAAATTTAAATAACTCCAGATCCCATAATGTTTTGGGTGTGTGTTTAAATTTATTTTTTATCTAGAAAATAATATGAAGTTAAACGTTCTCCTTGTCTTTATTTTGTAGATACTTTTTGCAGATAAATTTGACCCAAATAGCAATAAAATTTTTATTATAAAACGTTGTCATACCAAATGCGGAATATCTGATTTTCACAGTTTCAATGAAATATTACTGTAGAGAAAAAGTGCTGAAATTTTAACCTATAAATTTGTACAGAAAATTATATATACAGCTACTAAATATTTTAGTACTAGAATAATGCTATTCTTAATTACATAACTATTTAAAACATTGTAATGTATATTTGTGAAAGTGGAAGTTGTAAATACATGTTGAAGAAAAGTCAAATGTAACTAAATATTTAATAAACATTTTAATTTGTTAAGACAAGGTATTATGGCTAAATTTACACATTATAAGTGAGAAATTCTCCTAGAAATCACTGTTCATATTGTACTTTTTATGCATATGGAAGACAATTGTTCATTAAATAAACAATACTTATCTTTAGTTAGATATAGAAGTACTAAGAACCAAACATAATACAGTCCAATTGTTATTCAACTAGACGGATAGAGACAGCATTTGGCACAAAACCAATAAATAAACTTCAGAATACTCTATAACAAAAAAGGGCGTAATATGTACATATATGGAATTGTTAACCAATTATGAAAACATAAAATACACATTACTCTCAATAAATAACTATACCTTAAGTTATACCACATTAACCCATATTATAAACATCCTTTTTATTGCCATACAATTAACTCAATACATAAACCACATAAGTTGCACTGTAGTTAATTTAATATGTTGAAATTATGATTCTTCCCTCAAATCATCACACGGATGATCCCTGAATCTTTTTGCCATCCAAAAATTTCTATTCAAATATGAAAAAAAAATTGACATTATATATAAATATAAAACTTACCAAAGTAAATGCATATAAAACAAAAATAATATTAATAAATCCAAGAAATAATATAATATTTCACCCCGAAGACTGGTTTTCATCAGAAAGAAAAAATACACAGTAAAATGGCGATTTTCAATAATGACAGATTTGATAAAAGATTATAAATTTAACAAAAACCCCTGATTAGTCACAAAACCTAACAGAGAATAACTACCCAACCAATGACAAAATTCAAACAAAAAACTGTTTCTTTCTAGTCAACCTTAAATTCTATTTAAATTAAAATAATAAATAAGAAATCCAAATGTGCATACATACAAAAATTAGACTGTGCTCACATGCAAACAATAGCGGTCCTCACATAAATATTCTGTAAAAAATAAAATAGTTATACATATTAATCAAAACTTATTGTTAGTGCAACGTACAATAGTTATTTATTTACTTATACAACAATTAAACATAGATATTCAACATCCATATCACCAATCTTTACATAAAAAAATCTCATATAAGAAAATATGTCACATAAAAACCTCACATAAAAATCATTTAGGAGACCAGGTAATAGTTTCAATGTTTAATTTCAATCCATGTCGGTCTAAGTTTTTTAATTTTTAAAAAAAACAAACTTTCCTTTTGTTTTCTGTCCCTTGTAGAAGAAAAACCCTCCTGAAGAATTACAACTCTTAAATCATCAATTGAATGATTCAGTAAAGTGCAAAATGTCAAATCTATGATTAGTCATTCTGACTTGTAAACTCTTTGCTGACACACCTATATACTGGTTTAAACATCTACAACACTCTATCATGAATATCAACTTAACACTTTTAAATGTAACATAATTAGAAATATACCATTTAAAATTACGCTTCCTAATAGTTAACCCCACATGTCACAACAATATGTTTACATGTAAAACATCTTTCTTTTGTCCTCACATGGATAACATCCTTTTTACTGTACACAACTTTTGATAAAATTTGTTTTGAGAAGGATATCTCAAGTGAACTATATTTACATTATACAACCTTAGGTGGATCGAACAAAACAGATTTTAAATAATCTGTGAGGTGCAATAGGTTAAAATGATTCACAAGGATACTGTTAATATTAGATATATCCTTATTAAATTAAGAACCAAAGATAGAACATGTAATTGTTTTTACATGGATTGAATTTAAACATTGAAACTATTACGTCTTTAGGATACCTGGTCTCTTAAACAATTTTTATATGCGAGTTTTTTTTATGTGAAAAACTTTCTTTTATGAGATTTTTTTGTTTATTTTTTTATGTAAACATTGGTAATATGGATGTTTAAAATCTGTGTTTAATTGATATATAGGTAAATAATTAATTATTGTACTTTGCACTAACTATAATTTTTGATTAACATATATAAGTATTTTAGTTTCTAATAAATATTTATATGACCACAGCCTTTTTTTGTATATGAGCACAGTCTAATTTTTGTATGTTTGCACATTTGGATTTTTTTTATTATTTCAATTTAAATAAAATTTTAGCTGTATTGGGAGGAAAAGTTGTTTTATTGTTTGAATTTTGTCATTGGTTGGGTAGATATTCTGTATTAGATTTTGTTACCAATCAGGGTGTTTTTTAATAAATTTATCACATTTTATCTAATCTGTAATTTTTAAATAGTGTCATTTTACTGTATATTTTTTCTTTCTAGAGAAAACCAGTCCTCTTCTTAAAATATTATATTATTTCTTCGACCTGTAAGGCTTTTTTGTTTATATATATATATATATATTGTAACGATCGAGAGAAAGTGAAGCTTAATGTGATCTGCACTACAGGGCGCCATCTAGGCATTTGAACCTAGAAAAATTTATAAAGTAGGCAAATACGTAAGTCAAAAAAAAATTATTTTTTTTTAGATTTTGATTCCGGTCATTAGCCCAAGTCACTAGCTCAGGGAGTAGCAGAGATTTAGTAACATAATATCTTATCTAATTATATTTCAGTATTAAAAAATGAATAAAATAAGCCACTGCCAGGAATTAACATACAAAAATTTATTTACGCACATATATATATATAAAATTTAACATTATTATTTTAGTATGTTTATTTTAGATCTTAATTTGATTTTATAATTTAAATTTACAATTTAATTTTTATAATATTATAAGTTTACATTTTAATTAAGTTCGCACAGATGGATTTATGAAAGTTTGTTTTATAATGTTGAGTATAGATCGGTTACATAGATTACACGGTTAAAAACATTTCAAAGTAAACATAAATGATCAAAATACAAAATCATTGATACCGTCAATTGCATAGGGAATACAAGAAACCCCATGGTGTTCATCATAAGACACCGTATTAACACCAATAACTTAAAAGACATCCAAATAAATACATCTTAGATACTCACCATAAGGTATCAATATTTACCGAATGTCTATATATTTTGATCACCTCTGAAAATCAAAAACATAATTAACTGGTAACGAACCCATGCAAGCATCTATACCCAACTTAAATTTAATGCGATTTTATTTATGGGTGTTGAGTATGAATGGACTACATAGATTTGCATTTGAAAAGAATATATTCAATCCTTGCTTAAGCTTAGGCCAAAGGTTCGCAGTCAAACCAAACTTCAATCCATCTGATATATTGATGTGTTCAATGTGATACAAATATGGCAGCACAATTAGGTTAAGACAAAAAACTGCTTCTCATCAGATAGGAATATTACATCTATCAGACAAGAAGAGCAATAAAAAAAGTACTCCATCGAAAGAAACAGCGTTCTACATCTTATAATCTTTTCCATAGGCAAAACAGAAGTGTGCGGCATATAATAGCGATTCTGCCCATAGTGAATCTCGTACTACATCTACTAATTATACCAATATATCCAATCCATTGACCTAGTTCAACTATGAAATGAATAACCTAAGATTACCCTCCCCTAATATAACTTTACAAATCTATATAGCCATTCATGCCCGACTTAAGTTTAATATTTATATAACTAGTTTAATGAAAAACAGAAATCATAATAAAACTTAAAGAACAAATTAATAAATAAATGGAAATGATTTTACAAAAGAATTACATTAAATAAAATTATAACTAATTAATAAATAACATTGGTCAGATAGAATTCTATTTGTATTATTTAAATACGGAAAGTTTTTAAATTAATGTTCATTAATTATAAAGTTCTTATGGTTTTGAACAGTTCATCTTTATCTGTTGCTTGCCATTTGAATGAATTCCCATGCCATCCTAAAAGATTGGTTGAGTTAGCCGTTGTTTTTTATTTATTTATCCGGAGGTCTTTTAGTTTAGTTGGTCCTTAATGTAGGAAAAAAACGATGTCATTTCTCTTTTTAACAAAACTGAAAGGATTGAAGAGTGCGTCTTTTCAATCCCTTCTCCTTCAACTCGACACGAACACATATAGTCACATCGTAATAACTAATTAACTCTTTCATTTTCAAACCTTTCCTTTTATAATAATTTTGTGGATTAACTCAACAATACATCATGATGGTGAAAACATTTTTATTGAGGTCTGATTTTTTGATGGATTTCTTTCATTTGCTAAAAGTTTCTATTGTTTTCCTATCTGGCTGATGCTTATACATTTAAATGCCCAAAGGCTAGTTTACTAATTAAAATAATCATTTCCATTTTACAAAATATTAATTAATTTGTTTTCACACTTAAACATATATTTTTATCTCTAAATCTTTTCTGAAAATTTAGTTTTAAACTACTCTTTTTTTAATACAGTTTTATTTTAATAATTATTTATCTGTGCAATTTTATATATATGCGAGTGCAAGATGATTTTTTAATTTTCAGTTTTTAATTCTTAAAAAAGAAATTTTTATTGGTGAACTTTTTTTTTATGTTTCCTAATAAAAAATAATGTAACGTATGTATGTGCCTGTTACATATATATATATATATATATATATATATATATATATATATATATATATATATATATATATATATATATATATATATATATATATATATATATATATATATTGCAATCAACAAAACAATACAATGCTCGATTAAATCCATAAATTTTACAAAAATACTTATACAACCATGGTTTCATCTACTACTAAGGGACCTTCTCAAGTGAAAATCAAACTAAAGGAACTAACATATATACAACCAAACAAACCTTCCCATAATTAATTTCAAATTGCACCTTCCCTTATTATAAAAAAAGTCATCATAAGATTGATTGCTTCAGAATCAAGAATTTTTATCGTTAAAGTCTTCATTTTTTTTTTTCAACTCATTTTTTCTTTAAAAAAAACATTGTAAACATTATTCTACGACCTGTATTCATTTCATAAATATATAAAGGTGAGTTAAGATACCTATATAACCCACAGTACTTTCATTAATGCTAAATTTAAAACTGACCAAAGCTACATGGAATCTTATAAACAATACCAGGAATAGACCTACTACCAATAGACATCATTGAACCATTAAGTAACGAATTCAAATCAGAACCTTTTTTCCATGTAACCTTCATTACACCTAACAAACGACTACTTTTATAAACCAAATTATACATTGAAGCTTAAATGGCAAAGACATATACTCATAATTGTTATCAATAAAATTCCTACCATCAAAATCATGACTATAAACTTTATTATTAAATACACCTTTTTAAATAAAATCATGGCTATAATCCAATACCTCATATCCGGCATCAAATTGACTTCTCTGAATATCAGCTTCATTATTAAAATTTTTAACCCTTCTATTCATACAACAAAAATCCAACAAAGATATTTTATGCATAAAAGGTTGTTAAATATCAGGCCAAGAATATTTCTCAAATTCTTAGGTTTTACCAAAAGGACAAGAAAACTAAATATAATTAAGCTTCTCAACAGTTAAGTCTAAAAACTTTAATTTTACAAAATCAAAACTACCCCCTTCAGTAGTAAACTTAATACTATAATAAAAAGCATTCAAGACACATAATAACTCTTCTATTTTTTTTAATAACAAACAAACAATCATCAACATACCTAACAATTAATTTTATAGAACATGAAAACAGATTAATAACACAAAATTCCGAGTAATTAATATAGACAGCACACATCAAATGAGAAATAACGTAACCAATAACCCAGCCTTTTTAATCTTATAAAACACATCATTAGGCATAAAATACATTGAATCCTCTAACAATTAAAAGCAAATCATAAAAACCTTAATCTTATCTGCTGAAAAACATTCCAATTTTTTTTAAAATTGAAAGAAAAACACCTATATTTTTTAATCTATTAACCAATTGGTACATATTTTCAATGTCTAAAACATCAAAAACACACTCATCATCCAAAACAAAACCATTTATTCTCTTATAATCTTCGAAAGAATAAGAAACACAAAACTGACCCGGTTTTATATAGTCTTTAATATATTTTATAATAAATGTTGATATTTTATCACCAATTCCTTCTGTAATATCAAAAATACATTTCAAAGGAAAATGATCTTTATAGGACTTCAAATTAAAAAAACATTTGGAGCCATATAATCATTAGTATAACAAATTAAATAAGTAGCTCTCTCCAAATTTTTTTTATTTTCCATAACTTTCTTAATCTTACTTTATTTGCATTTTATTTTTACCAGGATCAGAATCTAAAATAGCTTATTTTCCTTTATTCAATTCTCAAGAAACTTTAATTTTAAACTCAATATTATTTAACAATACAAACCAGACACCTTTAGTTCTTTTAAGAAAACAACCTCATTAGTTTATTTACAAAAACTAATTTCTTTATGGGCAAAAACAAATTTTTACACTTTAAGTTATTGACTATTCAAAATATCACGTCAAGACCCTTTATTTTTATCGCAAATATTACTACTATTTTCAATAACAGAAATGAAATAAAAAGTATACTCTTATTAGCAAAAAAACAAAGCCAGGACACTTAGCTAAAATAGCTAAATCAGATACATTCAAATCATAATTTGATAAATTTGAAACATATGAAGCTTCTGCCCTTTTTTTGTAATATCCAAATGAAAAGTCTTTTTGTTTCACAAAACATTTATTTTCAGCGTTTCCAGTCAACCACTTAAATTACTTAAAATACTTATTACTCTAAATTACTTCACACTTACTTCTAAACCACTTTAAAAAAGAATTTAAAATTGAATAATTATAATTCCATCAATAATCCAACCTTATTTTACTCATTTTTTATCTGTCAAATAAATTAGATAAACTACTCATAATCTGCATAATAAATTGTTTAAAAACGAATCTTTTAAAATTTAGAATAAAATCACAATTAGAAAATAAAACCAATTTCCTATCCAACTTACTATGACATGAAATAGGAAACACATTAGAAAACCTATAACATTTAAGAAAATTTACCCGAGATTTTAAAGACTCTGTTCTATTTATAGTTTTGCATTTTTGTTTTTGCTAGTAGTGTTATGTGTATATAAAGATTTTACATGTTAAAATCATGTTCCTCGGACATTTTCTTTTAAAGTAGTATAAAAAAATTTATACGAACTTCTATGCTGGATTTCATTTTCATGCACCATCCTCCATATCATACACCTAATCTACTTCAATTTATAATCAATTGAAAATCATAACTATTGATTTACACTAAGGTGTCATTTTGTAACATGTTGCTCTTGATAAAAATCACATACTACATTCCAACACAAAATATATGCCTCAGCATTTACTTATCAAACAGAATCCATTTGATGGAAACCCTTGTGTGAAAAGTGGTAAACTCTATATCAATACAACATCGCTAAAATACAGTCCAAAAATGGTATCAAATTTTATACAATTCTAATATGTACAATCCAACAATCAATTAACATAATTTTCCATTTAGGAAATATTTCCCATATGTATTTACGACCTGTGATATTACTCCCACATATGCATTACACCAGATCTGAGCATTCCTGAAAATTATATCCACATTATTCTTGTCTACTTATATTAAGGTTTCAAATAACCAGAAAATAATCTCATGTGCTGGAAAATTCACTTACATTTATCCTTTCAACAAGATAATGAGAAAACTGTAATCAACATCACCAAAAAACATTTTCATAAAAAAATATAAAGTCTGTTCATTTTAATCAAAGCATTATCATTTTTCACTGTAAATTAATTTTTAATTATGTCACAAACAACACTGCTTAAGATATACACAAACTGTGAATAGTAAATCATCAATCACTGATTTTCATAAAGAATCAAAAACAAAATATTACCATTATTTATGCCAAGTCTTAATAATAATTTGTTAATCATATATTCATTTTGCAAAAATTAAAAAATAAATATGAATAGATTATTTGAGCCACACAAAAACGGAATCTTTCTTGACACATCAGTATTAGTGCATACTTCTTCTCTTAACTGAAATTGAAAAACTGCAACTTCATATATAGCTATAATTCTAGAGGACTCCAAAACAAATTCATAACTAAATTGGATTGCTGATAAAAAAAAAAAATTAACAAACCAAAAAAAAACATTCATTGTCACTCATCTCAATTACAATTATAACGAAGCTTCTAACAAAAAAAGTCAACATTAATGAATCTAATATAAATTATAGATCTAAACAATATCACTTTCCGACATTGCATTATCTCACATTAATTCAACTTGTATCAAGTGTGAAGTTTTACTTTTTTGCAAGATTAGACTAAATGCATTCATGAAAATGTTGAATGATAGTGATTAAGCAAGTACTCATTCATTGATATTTGTATATTATAAACAAAAAACGTTTATTTCTATACATTTAGTATTTAAGAAATGAAAGTATCCCTATAGAGATAAAAACTTTATTTGTTTTGTGGAATATTTCATTGTGAATCAGATAATAACATAATCACAATTAAAATGTTTTCAATTTCTTAATGAATAGTTACAAATCAGAAAAAAATATTTTGTACATTGTCTGACATTATTGTTAGCACATATTGTTATATTGCATCTGTTGTAAATATTTTTGTGTAATAATATGAAGAAAGTTATTGCGTCAATGACTAACCCTGTTTTTTTCCATCAATTATGGCATTAAATGTATTTTATGATAAATCATTACTTATAAACATATTTTTTAGTGTTTCTCATTATAGTAGATAAGACATTAGTAATTTATTAAGGAGCACAACATTTTCCATTGCTGAAAAAATTAAACGTATTTTAATTAGGAGATTGCACACAAAGCATAAATTTAAAACATACATTTTTAAATCTGCTATGATATTATGAATGGGAGTTTATTGAATAATGTGTTACTTTTCTCAAAATCCAGTTCAGATACATGCATATGAAGGTTTTATATAACTCTACAAGTGTAGACTTATAATGGACTTTTTATTCTAATTTTATATTATTATGATCTTATATATAACATCCTGACTGATATGGATATTATAAAAATTATACATCTTTATTTATAAATCCTATGTAAACTTACGATATTTTATTATTCATAAAAAATATCACTCTTTTCACCTATTAAGTACTATAGGCAAACGTATAGGTGAATGAAACATTTGTGTATACAGTCTGTGTACGTTTTTCCATTTAACTTTATAATGTCAGCAAAATAAAAAAATGCAATATAAAATAATCTTCCAAAAATTCTTAATATCAAAAATAATGTAAATAATCATTTTATTATTTATTAACTTTGTGTTAACATAAAAAATCCAAAATAAAAATCGTATGCCTAATGTAGTGACTTTTATTGGAAGTTTGTAAACAAATTTCAGTAACAATGCCATCCAGTATATTCTTTACAGAACTTCATTTTACAATAATAATGTTAAATATAAGCTAATTTTTTTCAGTTTTTATATATTTTACATTCGAATAAATATTGTAGATTAATTTCAAAACCATCTTTTTGTCAGGTTACATTCTTCCAATAATTTTAAAAAAAATTCACCTAAAATTAATGAGACTTTGGATATGAAATGGAAAAGCATAATATCTTATACATTTCAACTATATAAAACATATATTTGTGGAAATCTTACAAAGTGATATCTTTCAAAAACTGAATGTAGACCTACATCCTTCAATGATAATGAAATTAAATCTGTCCAATTTCTCTTAATAACAAGAACAATAAACCCAAGTATATTACCCAATTCTGAGAAACAGTTGATAGTTATAAAGAATTTCAAAACTAAAGCTTATGTTATTTTAATAATGAGCAGGTCTCAATTCATTGTCAGAAGAAATGAATTATTTCTTCTTCCTGATCGGAAGATATCTAATTAAGCTATTCTTTTCATAGTGAATAAATGTAATTTAGATCGTAATATTCACACTTTGAAGATTGAATCCAGTAACTATTACTAACTACATTTGCTCATGAATTAGAAAGGATACCATTATTTTGTAAACATTTTTTTAAACTTTTATTTATGTATAAAAACATTTTTATACATTGTAAACCAAATTTCCAACAATACGTCTTACTATAAACAGATATTTAAATTTGAAAAGCACATTATGCTTCAAACTTGAATTTCATATTGTAATTTGTGAAATACCTTTAACGTAACACGAATTGCACAAAATATGTCATAACTACTTTAACTTCAAATTCCAGTCATCAATGATAATTGTTAAACAAGAAGAATGTAATATCTGTATAAGAATATATTTCCAACCATATAGAAAACTGTATCAAGGATAAATGTTTATTATTACAATGATTTCAGAAATAAAGACCTGATTTGTTAATGATATTTTTTTCCAAGAGAAACCTGATCAGATTATAAAAAACGGCTAGTAAAAACAAAATGAATAACCTTTAGAATATTTATCTAAGTAAATTATTATGGGTTCTAAAACCTATTATGAAAATTTACATTAACGCGTTTATTGTTTCTGGGTGCCTTCCCAGAATGTGGTGTCTATTAAATTTAACGTCTGATAAATAAATGTAAATCAACATACTCAGTCTTTATATACTATTGTTTTGTATCTGATACACACAGTTTTATTTTCAAAGACAAATAAATTATAGATTCTCATATATTTTTTAATTAGGTAGAAAATGGTCTTTACGTTTACGTTCATGTGAAAGTCGGGGTTCAAAATCCCCTCTATATTACGTTGTTTTTACAGGTATATATCCCCTCTATGTTAGATATTATATAATGTTTGTTTCGTAAAATAATTTCCATTTAAATGGTAGATATTTTAAATGCATATTCATGATTTTTTAAGCAAAAAATAGTTAGCTATAAGCCAAGTTATATTAATTAAATAGAATAGGAATTGTCAATATATTTTATAAAAACATAGAGTAGAAATTTCAGATCATCTGTGTTTTTGTTGATTTTTTAAAACTTTTAAAAAAAGTAATTGTTAACTATGAAGGAAGGGGATCATTTTCGAGGCGATCCAGTTGCGAACTCCTTGTGATGTTTTAACCTTCTCCAGTTTACTATTACTTTGTTTAACCGCCGAGGTTATTCAATAACTATCGCCAATCCTTTAAACGTCCAACTTGCTCTGAACTAATTAATGTTCGCTCTTTTTCACAATTAATTAATACTACTAGCAGATATTTCCTGCATAATCTTTCAAGTTAATAATTCCGAATACATATATATATAATTCCGATATATATATATATATATATAATGTCACACGCAGCACGTATGTATATTAGCAACAACGAATACGCCAACATTTATTATTGTTGTTTGTTTTAATAATTTACAGTCGATCTTTGGCAAATTATTATTTGACATAAATGTATCCATTGTTCTGGGTAGTATCTCATGTCAGGTTTTATTTAGTATGTCACACTTCTCCTCCCACTACACAGAATTATGAGTAAACATGGAAACATTGCTCTTTTTCTCTCTTCTAGCAGACAGTCTTTTAAAAATTTGGGAGGCTGTTTTTCTCTCTGAGGTCTTGGTGATCTTTTTTAATGTTGTCGCTTGCTACTTCTTTTGGTATATCTTACTGAGTATCTGTTTGTCCAGTTTGTGGTTTACCTATCTCTGATTTTGTCACTGGCGGTTGCACGATTTTATTTTCACTGGGTTTATTGTTCTCCCAGCTTGGAGAACTGTGATGGCATATATAGTTTATGTGTCACTTCTATAGATCATCTTTGAAACATACTTTTTCTCCCCCTATGAATGTTTTATTTTCTGTTTTGGACCACCCATTTTTAGCAGGTGGCCATGAATGACATTTTTTCATTGTTGATCGGGCATTTGATTGACATGCTGTGCATGTTTTTGTGAAGGACTCAATGTCCTAATTTTTCTTAGGCCACCAAACAGCTTCTGGCGAGTGCTTTTGCCTGAACAACTCCTGGATGTCCATTGTGCAGCATTTTGAGCACTTGTTGACGGTATTATAACTCTGTCTCCATTTAGTATGCACCTTTTGCAGTTTGATAAGCTTGAACGAGCATTCCAGAAAGCCAGTGGCAAGTTATTTGGTCATTTGTTGGGCCAACCTTAACTAATCCATTTTATAAGCAATTGATATCCTGGATCATTATCTGTCCAATCTGCTAATTTTTTACTATTTATCTGTGAATTCCAGTTGTCTATGTAGTTGAATTCCACATTGACTTTTTTTATCTAATTTATGGTAATTCCGAGTGGTCTAAACCAATTCTGGCCTATTAATGGATTTACTTGTTTATAGATTATGTATAGAGGTAATTTTCTTATTTTTGAGTTTAATTTAACTTTTCTTTTTACCATTCCAACTATTTCCACCGTATTGCGTATTGCCTTTTACATCTTTGGCACTTACATTGTCTTTTTCCATTTTACATATAACATTTCTTTGCACAGTGAGAACTTCCCAATTGCTAATGGACATTAGTGTCACTCCAGAGCTGCTGTCAATTTCCATTTTAACGTATTTCTTTTTGATGACTATTGGCAGTTTGAGTTCTGCTTTGTTACATTTTAAATTTTTAATGCTTGTATTAAGATTTCTTTTGTCTGTATTTTCTGGTTTTTGTTTATGACAGACATTCACTAGATGACCTTTTATTCCGCAATTTGTACAATACTTTTGATTTTTCTTACAATTTCGAGCAATATGTCTCGATTTAACATAGCAGTAACAGTTTGTTTTTATATTGTTTACTCTTTGCTGTTTTGACATTTCATTTCCCTGTTCAATGGTTTTATTGATTGGTAAAAATTTACTGATGGCGTGGAATCCAGATATTCTATAGCTTGATTCATCACAAACTCGTGTGCAATTCCTCTTTTAATGGTATCGTTATAATTTAACTCTGAATCGGCTAGTAGGTATTCACGGAATTTAGTGTCGTATATGCCCCATAATAACTGCTCCATCAAGCCTCCTCTAAAAATTGTCCATAGACACAATTTTTTGCTAGGTCCCTTAGCACTGTGTCAATTTCTTTAAAAGTTTCTGCTTTCATTTGCCGTCAATTTCTAAAATGCAGTCTAGCGACGTGTTTCGATGGAAGAGAGCAGAAGTGTGTTGTTAATTTTTGAACAAACTCATATTGAAAAGTTTCAGGCTCTGTCGGTTCACATAGATGGTTTGCAATCTCGAGCACTTTCATTTCGGAAAATCCAAGTAATATGGCCACCTTTATGTGTTTTTCCTTGATATTGTTAACAAGGAAAAATTTTCCCACGTTTTTAACGTATAATGACCACTTGGTAGGGTTCTCGATATCAAATTCTCCTATTGACACTTAGAACATGGAGGCCATTGCTGATTACGTTTAATGTTTTCGTTTACATGTTCTATCCTGTTGACTGCACCAAATTAGTTTGCTTAAGCGCCGAGGTTAATCAATAACTATCGACAATCCTTTAGACGTCCAATTGGCTCTGAACTAATTAATGTTCACCCTACTTCACAACAGATTTATACTACTAGCAGATAGTTCCTGTGTAAGCTTCGAAGTTAATAATTCCGAATACATATATATATAATGTCACGCGCAGCACGTAAGTATATTAGCAACAACGAATACTCCAACAATTATTATTGTTGTTTGTTCTAATAATTTAGAGTCGATCTTTATGCAATTAATTATTTGACATAAATGTATCCATTGTTCTGGATAGTATCTCATGTCAAGGTTTTATTTACTTTATCACAATTATCTTCACCTAAAGTAACGGAACAATAAACTGCACACGAGACTGAAGTGGCAAACAACCAAGTTTATCGCGCTGAACCGCGGCAGACGTCATTTCAGTAATTCCGAATAACATAGGTGTTCCACAAACCTTTCGTATACAATTACCTTTAGTTTACAAGAAGCATACATATAAATGTAAGCAACTTTAACTAACTAGCTATCAATATACATTAATGTGATCCTTTTATCTGTTATTTTTTTTATCAAAATAATATTTACTTTGTGGAAGATAAATATAATAATCTATTTCAACTATTTAATAAATGTATAATAAATTAAATAAATAAATATATTTAATAAGTGTATATAACTTCTTTTTTTTTTGTTATTATGCATTAGCGCTCCGTGATGGAAAATCACTATAATTTTTATAATACTCTACAAACGACTTGAAAATTTATTTTATTATGCCCATATATTGATATCTAAAATGAATGTTATATACACACGTAATAATTAAATCATTATTTTTTTAACAAACATTTCAGCATTGTTCTTTGCGATGTGATGCTTTTAGAACATAGCTAGCAGATGGTTTTTCTAGGCTTATCCAAAAGAAGTGTCACTAAATTTAATATAAATTTATTACTATAATTTTACTTTCCAGTCTTTACAGTATAAAAATTAAATTGCCATATAAATAAAAAAATATTATATATTTTAAATAAAAGTTTGATATTTTTTGTCTTTCCGTTTACTAAAGATATCTACATTTGAGCTATCTCTCATGTTATGGCTAGTTCTATAATTACGGATTGACGCGTAGTGGTGACAACTGAGATTAGCGAGCGGGCGACAACGCTCTGATGTTAGAAAACGCGAGACGTTAATAAAGTTTGTTAGTTATTTAAACTGCGTGTATTAATTTAGATATTATGGCCAAGAACATAACATGGTGTCACGAGTGAATAAATGAAATAGTATTAAAAAAAATCTTTCTAGAGTATAAAACAGTGACTATTTAAAGATTGATAAAAATAGTTTTTATAGTAACTTTTTTTTCATATCATATTGGTCGAAATACAAAATGGCGTCACAATTCGATCGTTTTATAATATCGAACCGCTATCTATGGAAGAAAATATGTCAATCAAATGGACTGATTGGAAAAATATATTCCTAAATTTCCTAGAAGCTACAGAAAATGATATGAAATCAGACAAAGTAAAATTAGGTATATTACGTCATCTCATTGGAAAAGAAGGGAGAGATGTAATAAAAACATTAGATCACGTGAATCCAGAAGATAAAACATTTTTTTTTCCATCTTAAACCATATGGATAAGTATTTTAAGACTATGAAAACATTATATGACAGAATAAAAGCATATACAATGGAGCCACACGAGGGAGAATCGATTGATCATTTTCTTACTCACTTAAAAGTAGTAGTTGAAAAAGCTGACTTCGGGGATCAAAAACAAAATATCCTCCATGATAAAATTATAATAGTACAAAAAGAAAAAGGACTAAAAGACAGATTATTTGAAAAGGGAAATATTATGTTAAAAAAAGCACTTGAAATATTACGTGGACATGAAACTAGAAGACTCAAAAATGAATTACCGAAAAAGTCTGAACTATGTATTAATGTAATAGCGAAAAATACAACAAACATATGCAATTGTCAAAAGTGCAACCGTAATCATGCAAAACGTGAGTGTTCCGCATTTGGTAAAAAATGCTATAATTGTGGAAAGTTAAATCACGTTGCCAATAATTGCCATACGAGAAGCTATGACAATAAAATTTTAAAAACACTCAAACGTAAGATATCATAAAAATATTAATAAAAATGGACGTTATGTGAACGAAGTACATGATACTACATTGGATTCATCATATACCAGTGATGTTGAAAACACACTTGCATATGTCAGACGTATACACTCAACTCATTCATTTAATGGCTGGTATAAACAGATTTTATTAGATAACAATAAAGTAAAAATAAAAATAGACACAGGAGCTGATGTAAACATTATGTCTAAAAAGTGCTTAACACTATTCATCCACAAACAATAATATACCAATCAAAGAAGAAATTACGCGCTTTTGGAGAATCTTTTCTTACCCCAATAAAAAAAGCAAAACTACAATGCAAAATAAACAAAGACGTGCGTACGTTTTATAATAATAAAAGAAGAAGAACCAACACTTCTTAGTGGCCGTGATTATGAGTTATTAGGTTTAATTAAACGCAACAAAATTACAGTTCAAAAAAAATTAAGAAAAATAAAGGTAAAAATGATCAAAATATATCTAACAATAAAGATAAAATAACAAAGACTAGAAAAGATAATAAAAGTATTAAACACAGGAAGTAAAAGAAAATGAAAATTTCAAGCCCATATATGAGACAAACAAAGATGTTTTTCAAGGTGTGGGTTGTTATGAAGTAGTAGATCCAGCATTAATTCCACTAAGTATACATGAAAAAATCACAACAGGAACTAAAAAAATTGGAAGATATTCGTTTACAACATGAAATATTAAAGAAATTGGGTGAAGAAAAGTCCCATCAATTAATTGAAAAGGAGAGAGAAATACAGTGGAAATTTCAATTAGCAAAGGAAGAGGAATGGCATAAAATCATTAATATAGAAGCAAAAATGTTAGAATTACAAAATAAAATTCAAGAGTTAGAAAGATACAAAATTAACGAAAGTATTCAAAAGCAAGTTGATGTTAAAAAAACCGAAGGCAATGTCAGGCTAGCAATTCACAATAATAAATTACTTGATAAGTAATGTAATGTGCTAAGAATCAAAGTTCACAAACATCAATCTAGTGTAGAAGAATTAGAGGAAGAAAAAAGATAGAATTCTGAATTATATCAACAGATTCAACAGCTTAAATACAATCTTCACAGTTTAACAGTTATTCGTCAGGATTTGAGATTACAAAACAACAAACTAAAATATTCTATTGATTTATTAACAAATGAACTGAAAGTTGTCAATGCTGATTTTATCAAAATGAACACAGCTGAAAGATTCACAACAACTCCACAGTCACTAGAACCGGATGAGGAGACACAGTTGCCTAGATCTGAGAGAGAGAAATCACCACCATCAACATCAAGTGATAAAGGCACAGCAATAAAGAAAATACCAGTTGAACGTTCCGGGAAAAGAGAAAAATCAAACCAAATAACAAGACCTTCAGTACATTTAAAAGACTATGTTTGTAAATAAAATTAAAAAAAAAAGAGTTGTCATGTTATGGCTAGTTCTATAATTACGGATTGATGCCTAGCGGTGACAAACGAGATTAGCCAGCGGGCGACATCGCTCTGATGTTAGAGAACGCGAGTCGTTAATAATGTTTGTTAGTTATTTAAACTGAGTGTATTAATTTAGATACTACGGCCAAGAACATAACACTATCTATAAGTAATTAAAGTTGTTTCAATGTTTTTTAAATATTTTACAGAAATGTTTGTTACAGATAATAACACTAAGTGAGAAAAGTTAACTGCACAATATAATTGCAAACACATGCAAATATACATATTGTAAAGATTTCACGTTCAGTTAGGCGTTCTATTATGCACAAGAATACATGAGTTAATCAAGCTATCAAAAATAAAATGTATTCATACCATTAACGAGTCTGATTATCTCAATAACTTAGCTATATTTCCTGATTGACGGGACAACTATTAATAACGATGTAAACTACTGGCAAAATAAGTTTTGATTTATTTAGAACTAGGCTCCAAAAGTTACACAAGAATTCATTTATACATTGCCCGCCATTGCATCACGTATTTGTAAATAATTATAAAACTAAGATTGGGATTAAGTTAGTGGTGGATTAACGTTTTATAGATTGTCTTTCCATGGCTTAACTAAGCAAGGAAATTGGCAGAGGGAACTTATACATTTCTAATGCAATTATTTAACAGTAAATCTAATAAACTTAAAATTAATAACATAAAATGACAAGTTGATATTAAAGATCAATATTTTAATATAACCAATTAAATTATTTAAAAGATAAATCATTAGATAAAATGGAAAGACCATGCACATGCACATCCAGATGATAACTTTAAATAATTAAAAGAATTCTTATTACAATCTATTTCAGCCATAAATTAAAGTCACTTGACTAATAAATAGGCAATGTCAACATCTAAATTATAATATAAGCCTATAAATAATGTTAGTATGCAAACATTTTTAGTGACAATTTAGCATATGGATGATCTTACTGGTATCTAAAACTTAGATTAGCTTACACATATTTGAGATGAATGAGCTCTTGGACATTGGTTTTAAATAATTAAAAGAATTCTTATTACAATCTTTAAGGGTCTAATCCAAATGTTCTTGAACTGTGCCCTATATCGAAAGGAGTCTGCAAAAATAAGGCTCAATTTCTTCTTCTGGCTGATGATTTACTTCAGCACATGAGTAGTTGTAGTCTTGCATATGAGTAATTCTCGATTGGACATTTTCACTAAACTAAGAAAAAGAGCCAAGACCATTTTTAGTGTTTGTCTGCCCTTTTTATATTGATAGGTTATTTTAAGACTTCTCTGCATAAAATTTTATTATTCCTTTTAATAAAAAATAAAAGCTAATAATCTTGCATTCTGTATTAGTTTAAAGCCACATAGATCTTTTTACACGCATAATTACTGCATATACATTACAAATATATCAAGAAATTAGGAAGAATGACA
The DNA here is from genome assembly GCA_028023455.1 of Epiperipatus broadwayi. Lineage (NCBI taxonomy): Eukaryota > Metazoa > Onychophora > Udeonychophora > Euonychophora > Peripatidae > Epiperipatus > Epiperipatus broadwayi. The sequence goes on from JAQFVV010006340.1 coordinate 2,289,343, forward strand.
AATACCCACCGTCTTTAGTATGCTATGTTTTGAATGTTTATAATTTTCACTTCAGACGTTTATTTTTGTATATTGAATACCATAAACAAAATTATGGAATATGTAATATTAAAGAGAATTTATATATACTTGCTTATTAATATTTTACTCTATTGTCATCATGAGACCTACAATACTTAAATATGTAAAATTTAATAAATTTCTACACATGCATAAACAATATCCCATATTTGAGTTTCTATAAAAAAATATTAATTTCTGTATAAGAATACATTTACCACAATATAGATGTCTCTACTAAAAATTAATGTTTATTATTATAGTGATTTTAGATATAATATCATGATTTGTTTTTGATATTTTTTTGCAAGAGAAACCTGATCAGGTTATAAATAACTGCTACTATAAACAAAATCCCCAACTCTAAAATGTTTATCTTGATTAATCATTATGGGTTCTAATACCGATTATCACGTTTTTAGATTGTCATTATGACAATTATGTTTATGGATTCTGGATGCCTCTCCACATTGTGTTGTACACTGAATCTAATGTCAGAATTAGTCTTTATATACTATTGATTTGTTTCTAATAAATAGTTTTGTTTACAAAGACAAATAAATATATTTTAATTTGTATATCTCTGCGTCTGAGCTTGACATTGTACCTTGTTATATATTTCCTAATTAGATGGATGGTAATCTTTAACTGAACGTCATGTAAAAGTCTGAGCTCAAAATAGCCTATATGTAACATTGTTTGTACCCGTATATATAGCCTGTATGTTACTTATTACATTGTCGTTGCATTTCGAAAAATAAGTTCAAGTTAAAAGGTAAATATTTAAATACATACCCATGAATTTAAAATAAGAAATATTTATTTATGTGCCAAGATATGTTTATTAAATAGAATAAGAATTGTCAATATATTTTATAAAAACAAAGAAATTTTCAGATCGTCTAATGAGTTTTTGTAGATTTTTAAAAATTTACCAAAAGCAGTAACGAAACTGTAAACTGGACAGGAGATTGAAGTGGCTAACGTCCATATTTGTCACGCCGGTCTGCTGCGGGATCTTTTTTATACAATTACTTCTAGCTAACATGAAGCATACATATAGATGTAAGAAACTTCAACTAGATATCAATAATCACAAAACTGATAATATTAACTTTTTTTTATCAAAATAATACTTATTTTCCTTTAGAAACTCATAAAAATCGATTTCAATTACTTAAGAAATTTATATAACTTAATTTTTTTATTTTCCGTTAGTGCTCCCTGAGGGAAATGACTATCATTTTAATAATAGTGTTCTAAGTACTTGAACATTTATTTTGTTATGCACATGTATTGATATCTAAAATGAATGTCCTATACACATATCAGTATTGAGCCAGTACTTCTTTTAACAAATACATAAACAATTTTATTTAACATGAGGTTGTTTTTAGAAAGTACTGTCCAGACGTTTTTGCTAGACTTATGCCAAAGAATTGGCAATAAATTTTATATAAATCCTTATAATGAGTTAATTACCATAATTTCACTTTCCAATTCTTACAATACAAAAGTTACTTTGCCCTATAAATAGAAAAAATTGTAATTATGTATTTTAAGTAAATGTTTAATATTTTTTGTTATTCTCTTTACTTAAGATATTTTTGTTTTAGCTATGTGTAAGTAATTAAAGTGGTTTCAAAGTTTTCTATTTACTTAATAGATCAACAATTGAGGTCTGCCTAAAGATGTTTAAATGTTTTTGATACTTTACAGAAGTGATTATTACACATAACAATACTAAGGGAGAAATATAGGCTACAGAATTAATTTGCAAATATATGAAATTATATATATATTATAAATGTTTTTCAAGTTCAGTTAGGTGTTCTGTTGCACTTTAGAATGCATGAGTTAATCATGATAGGAAAAAGAATATGTATTCAGATCATTAATGAGCTTGGGTATCTCAAGAAGTCAGAAGTATTTCCGGATTAACTGGATGACTATTTGTTAGTATGCCCACTGCTTTTGGAATCAGATTTGATTTATTTAGAAGAAAGGTGCAAAAAAATCTACACAAAAATTTACTTATGAGGTGTACCACCTCACATCATATAATTATAACTAATTATAAAAGTAAGACTTGGATAAAGGCTGTGGTAGAAAAACATTTTATTAATTGTCTTTCCTTGGTTTAACTAAACAAGCAAATTGGCTAATGTTACTTAGTCATTTCTGAAGCAATTAATTAACAATAAATCTAATAAGCTCAAGATTACTAACATACAATGACAAGTTGATATTAGAGATCAATATTTTATTATAACCAATAAACTTTTTAGGTGCTTTTCTCAAGAACTGGATGAGCCAGCAGGCAGCACTGCAAAACCTCCAAGAAGCCTGCAATTGATAATTTTTTTTTAGTATTCGCTAAAAATCGTTTAATTTTAGAAGTGGTGGACCCCCCTTCTCCGGCGCATGAGACAAATCTGTCAAAATCGCTGAAAATGAAATGTATAATTGGAAAAAAAAATTATAATAAAAGCCTACGAAATTAAACAAAAACATACTAAATGTCAAAGCGATTTAAAAAAGAATCACTCTTCAGTTATACAACTAACAGATAATAATTCAAACCTTGTAGTAACCTGTAATAGCATATTGGTTTTTATTAAAAATTATTGCAAATAAAAATTCGCACATATATAAAATCAACAACACAGAAATAAAATAATCAGAATAGAAATTACAATTTGAAAGTAATTTACCAAATTCCCTGGAGAATGAGTTCATCTTTCAGCAGGTCATGAATAGAACTGAAAAAATAGCAAAACAATTTTGGTAATATATGTAGTACACTTCCGCTTTTGGCAGCCATCTTTGCAACTGGTCTTACAAAAAGCGTCCCTTAGCGATTCAATTTCAGGAAGATAGGGACGATTGTCCCCTTACCTTTATGTTTCTTATTCAAGGTAAGTCGGTTTTAATCATTATATATTATGGAAAGTGATAATATAATCGATAACTCGCAAATTAAGGTTAGCCCCGATCTCAGCATTCAATCTAGCAATGCAGTCATCAGTCGTAAATTTTATAGCCTTAGATCTAATCTAAATTCATCCAAAATAACTTCTACAACAAATAAAAACCCACAAACCAATATTTCAAAAGAAAACAGCATCACAAATATCAACCAAAGTTTAGAAAATATTCAACTTACCCCTAATATAAGTAATAGCATTAATATCTCATCAAGTGAAACTATTGAAATTCTTAAAAATACAAGCAAAAACCAATCATCATCTCTCCGAAGACTTTACGCACCCTCAGAAGACTCTAATGAGCAATTTACTTTGCCCAATAATACCCTGGAAACCATATCTGAAAATAGTAGACAAAGTTACCGACAAGATGATTTCGGTTTATTTTTTAAAGTAAAAACTTTTCCACCAGAGGTCGACAAAACCAGTGCTGTCACATTACAGTTTGTCAACAGTAAATTTAAAAATCAAAAAGAAGAAATAAATTTTAAAACCGATAAATCACATTCCAGAACAAACAAGGATTATAGAGCAGAACAATTCATTGCTACTTCAGCCAACTTACAATCTAATCCAATTTCTTCAATACCAATATTGAAAATTTCCTCTACGTATGCAAATATCGTAAGGTCTAAAAATTCTGAGAGCATCTCCAAAAATTGTAAGGCTGATAATTTCAATGAACTATATTTGAATATCTCAGAACTAGACATAGAACAAGAATCAAACACTTTGGAAAATGTCTCATTTAAGATAAATGATTTTAATGACGACATGTTCCTAAAAATAAATAATGAGTTCAACAAAACGATTCCCAATAGCCTATATAAATCATTTGCTAACTACTACAGCGATAAGTCGTTAATCTTAGCCATAACAAATCAACAATGTGCTCTATATAAGTTCCCTCTAGAACAGCTATACAGTCTAATCAATCAAAAACAATTAGGCAGAGGCATTCATATGATTCTTAATCATCCCAATGACCACTATGTTATCGTTGAGTTTAAAACGTGGCCAGACCGTATGAACTTTAAAAATAAATACAGATCTTTAGGAAATTTTATACTATGCCCCATAGATATGAACCGTCCTGTTACACTATCCAGCAGAATCCAAAACTGCCTTGCCCACTTGAAAGAACAAGAACTACAAGACATCCTTATTAATTATGGTTCAGTTAGCAAATTTAAACACCTATTAAACCCTCACTGCGAAGATCAAATCCTGTCCAATACAGTTATCTTCACACTTACATTGAAGAAAAACATTATACCCACTGACATACCCACTATCATTACTGCAAGAGACTCTCCTATGGTTTTGACTTTCAGGGGAGTACATCCACAATGTTTCTTCTGCCTTAAGGAACACACCTCATTAAAGATTGTGCAGTGAGAATATGTACACACTGTGGTATTAAAAAGAATAAAGTTCACAGATGTCCTGGTAGACCTACTAACACGGCTTTCACATCCTTAAATAGACAATCACCACATGGGCCTAATTCAATCAGCAACCTCACAAACCCAAACAACCCGATTCAAATAAATTATCCAACAAACCCTTTCACATCCAAACCTATCTTTCAAAATGAAAATATTCAAGAAAGAACAAACGACAACCTCTACACTAATAGTAGTGAATCAGAGATCCAAGCAATTACATATACTGCGCCTAAACCAATCACTCAAACCTATAAGACTAAAGATTATACATACGATACATATTATACTAATCCCCGAGAAACAATACTAGGCCAAATTCTTGATACAAAAGAAGGCAATATGATCAAACCACCTGACGAGAGCAAGAAAAATACAGGCGATGAAGAAAATACACTCAAAAAATTTCAAAACAATCCATCCATAACAACTCCCACCCAGTCTAAAACCATTGATACATCTTCATTTGGGTCAGTTAAGTCCAGTAAACCTAGACAAAGTGATCCACAAACTGTCCTCAATTCTTCAACTTCTGCAATAATTAACCATCCAGATGAAAAGACTTGACACTCAACCCAAAAGTCAGCATAATTAATGTTTCCCAACAGTTACAGCAAACCGAAAATGACTCAGGTCTAAAATTTAAAACAAATTCCTATAACAATAAAAAAACACTTTTATCAAAAAAACAGGAAAATGAAAAAAACACTATTAAACTTCAAAACCCTCAAAAAACCAACACAACAAATACCCAAAATACAAATAAGAAAATTAAAAGAAAATCAATTCGTTCAGATAAATCAAGCTCTGATGATGATAGTGCCCATCTGATACTTTACTCACCTCCACCCTCTAACAAACAAATTTCAGATATATCAAGCACAAAGCCTCGCAAATCCATAGAAAAAAAGAGGAAAACCATGGATCCTACAACCATTGATACCATTGATCCTTCTGACGAATCTCAGACAGATTACACTACTTCATCAGACACCGAAGACTTCATGGATGCATTTCCTCAACTGACAACTATATCCCCAATCCATCCACAAATTCAGTCACAAGACTGATTGCCAAACAATATCAGACCTCATTAACATGGAGATGTCCCACATTGAATTGGCACACTTTGCTGAGGACGGTTTGGATTAATCTATCATGTTCTGCAAAATTGCTGGCATTAACATTCACGGCATCAACTCAATTGATAGAGTTCTAGCTATTAAAAACTGGCTCTTGCTCAGCTCCCCTCATACACTTCTTATGGGTGAAACTAAATATCACCATAAGACTGATCATAAAATACTATCTCTTCTCTTAACTCTCGGATTTACTAGATTTTCCATAGGCCATTCTGCTTCAGGTGGAGTCGGTATTCTTCTCAGCAAGTCAACACCACCAAACAGTTTTAGCATTCTATTCCTAGATGCCAATATTATTATCATAGAAATAGACTATTGGGGTTATCCGATCATCATAGCTTATATATATACAGCCAAAGACACCTCTCAATATCTAAAAATAATCCACATCCTAAATGACATCAACGCTAACAGAGCCTCCCCTACTATTCTTCTGGGAGTCTTTAACACCATATACAATGACTTCAACAAGAGATTTTTGCATCTAATAAATCGCAGATTAATGTGTGGAGAGGGCTTCTTCCTTCCTGAAGCCTACTCTTTCTATACTAAAACTAAAATGTCCCTGATTGATTTGGTTTACTACACCCCAGACCTCCATTTCAACCTTGATGCAGCCTTGGCCCCTGTTGCTTTCTCTGATTATATGGCTCTAATCTTACAACTTACACCTATTTCAATCCCTGCACCTATTGATGGACCTGGTAAAACCATGTGTATGATCACCCAATCAAATATGACTGAAGCGATAGTATCTGAGGCATACATCCTTTTCCAGAAAATAAACATCCTTTCCCTTCCTGCAGAGGAGGGCTGGTTTTTCTTTATTGGAATACTACAATCCATATTAAATCACCATGCCAAGAAAATCAAAGGACCTAATGGCCTTTTAAATGATCTAACAGACATTAATGTACAACTTCAAGCTTTACAGCAAAATTTCACAAATACAGAAAAAATCATCTTCCTTAAAAATCTCTACAAAATCAAGAAAAAGTCCCTTGCAGAATATATATCCATCAGAAGAGCCAAATGTTTCTTAGCACAACAACACTGCTGGATGAGAGACTACCTTAGATGGGCACTGGGGTACAATAGAAAACAAATCACTCCCTTATCCATTAATTCTAATGGAACCAACCTCGTTGGCTTTCCAATGATGCAGCACATCACCAAACAATTCTGCAAATTAATGCAAAAAGATGGTGCTCCTCCTATAAAAAGCTGGTTGGATGCTGGTGACCCCGGCGAACATGGCATCACAGAAATCCAAATCAAAAAGAAGATAACATCACTCCCTGACAGCGTTCATCCTGGCCTTCATGGCATCCCAAATTTCTTTCTCAAACACCTCAGTCAATTCACTGTGCCAATTATTAAAAAATGATTGATCACCTAGCCTCCGGTAACAGAAACATAACAGATCTTTACCCAGTGGCACTCGTGCCTTTTATTAAAAAAGCAAAATCACTAAACGACATTAACAATATCCGGCCAATTTCCATGACCCCATTGCTTATCAAGATAATTGAGTCAGTCATTAAAGATAAAATCCAAACTCAAATCCTTAGCCATATCTTGTCAAACCAATATGGAAAAAAAGGATCATCAACCTCGCATGCTATGTCCAATGTAACTGCACTATTCAATTACATCAGAGGACATCGTAAATCAAAACCTATTGCTGTCCAGCTGGATGTTGCCGCATTTGATTCAGTCCAGATAAATATCCTCCTGGATATTCTGTTGGAATGCGACATTCCAGCCAGAATTGTTCAGATGATCAGCAATCTGCTCAACAACAGAGAGATTTTTCTCTCTCCTGATGGCAAGATCACACCAGGCTTCAAGCCATACAAGTCGATCCCTCAAGGATCTCCACTCAGTGCCCTTTTCTTCACAGCATACATCAACCCTCTTCTGGTGGATATAGAAAAAAACCTCCCTGGAATTTTGCTTCCCTCTCTCAATAAAAACTTCAATGTATTTGCATATATAGATGACATCATGGTTGTTCTTTCCACCATTAAATACCTTCCCCATCTCATGAACATCTTAAACAGAAATACAGCGAAACTTGGCCTACAAATAAACTTTAACAAATCTTCCATCTGGAAGATTATGTCTGGTAAACAAATTAACTCTCCCTTTTCTGCAAAACCCCAAAGATACCTATGTTTCCCAATCTTCAAAACACCAACTGCAATGGCAAGAGAGATTCAAGATGCAATCCTCCATTCAACTGAAGCCATCACCACGTCACTCTCTAGAGTATACCTTTCATTATATGGAAAGGTTGGCCTCCTCAACATGATCATAATGCCAAAAATCTCATATTATCTTCCATTCTTAAAAATGTTTAAACATTTTCAAAATAAAATCAACCGATTATGTACCAAACTTCTCTGGAGAGGAAGGACAGTTGCTATTAGCTTGCGAGGCATCCAACAACCATGCAGGTTCAATGGACTGTCATTCCACTCAATACAAGCAATCATTTTACAGAAAACCCACAACACTCTACATAATCTGATCCTCTCCTGTGGATACTCCAACATTATTAAAAAAATTACACCGACAGATCGTCCTCTGCCCTCTTCCAGTTCATGGATAGCCTCCCTAATAGACTACCTACAACTTTATAACCAATAATGCCCTTTAACCTTAACAAAAAAATCACCTTATGGGAAGCATACAATATAATCAACTATAATCAAAACCCCATTAAAACCAGCCTAAAAGTAACCAACCAAGAACTCATTTCACACTTCAAAAGTTGGAGTCTGGAACCCAAATTCCTTGACTTCATCATTAAAATAAATCTTATTGCGCTTCCCATGAATTGGTTCTTTATCACCGAAGAGGTTTTACCAGCATTGATCCTATATGTGGTCTGTGTGCTCATAAAGATGAAACCATAGACCATATTATACATCGGTGCCCAAGACTTAAAACACTGAAAGATATAATTATAATTAATTCCAACATAAGACCTGATATGATTTTCTCACTTGAAAATGCCATTCAAAATGGGTTTTTTTCAATAATAAGGCTTTCTACCTTTGTCCTTTATTCCATATGGATAGTGAGATGCAAAACTCTCATGGAATTACCCCCATCACAAATCATACCATTGTTTTATCAAACGCTCAAAAAAATCAAGAAACGTGACAAGCTCCTGGCCTCCAGTAAAGTTTTTGATGACACCTGGTCTTTAACTGCTCTTTCCTTTTCCTGATTATCAACTCCCTCCTACCCAGCATTATAGAATAGGAAATTCTAAAAGAAAATATTCATGTTTATAAAAAAAATGCTTATTCCATTAAACAAGTTCTTAGAATCTCATCACTATACCTAACCACATAAGAGTATAACAATTGTACTCTCATAACAAAATCTAGCCAGATGACAAATAGAACATTATACAATCATATTATTGTACAATTTATTCATTTATCTATCCTTTATTAGTATGTAATCACTATTTATTATTAATAAAATTTTTGTTGAAATGTAATATATGTAGTATAAAGAAATTTCCAGAACACGGGTCATGTGACTGATTGATTTTGCAAGTTTTGTCGCGGGTAAATTAATCTCTAGTTTTGAGAAAGTGAAAGTATTTTTTTAAAAATTGGAAAATAATATTTTTTTTCGTTTTAAATTATATATCAATAATATCAACAAATTAAAAATCCTTCTTTTTTTTTAAAAAAACTTTATTTTCTTCTGTCAATACTGAACATATATTTATAAGTTGTGAGTGGAGGGAGTTTGAAAATGGGAAATGTAACAATTTAAATAATATAAAACTCCAACGTTTTAACTGCTTTCTGGGGTTTTTTGGGAGGGGCTTCCTTTGTTATTACTTTTTATTTGACTTTGGGATGAAAAAGAGTAAAATGAAATCATTACTGTTCTATTTAGTTTGTGATTTAATGAAGACCAAGCTTAATCCTAAGATGTAATACTTTTTATTTATTGTATGAAATGCTGCATATCAAAAAGTTGGAATAAAAACTGCAGTACACATTCCATTTCATAAGTTTTAAAGTTTATACAGCATTTTATGAACACACCCGTGCACAACAAATTATAATTAAAACAACTAATAAACAGACATTTAATCAAAATCTGAAACGCAAACAAATGAAGGCAAAAGACTAGTGATTTGTTTAGGTTGTGTTTATTTATAATAAATAAATTAAAAAAAACACACAAATTCAAGTTAAACTAATATCTTGGATATAAACCAAAAAACTAAGACCTTCTTGCAATGGCCATTTCAGCAAGTATGTCTCTGAACAAGTTCTCCCTTTTATGTTTTTGTTTAATGTCGTAGGCTTTTCTTATATATACATTTTTCAATTTATTTCATAGGATTTTAAAAATAGCATTCATAATTTGCACTTTACTTATTTTTCATTGAACACTTTGTGTGGGAGGGGAGGGGGATTTATAAACATTATTCGCCTCAGATGTTATAATAAATGTTGTTTTAAATTTCAATTTTTTATTCTGATTACTTTATTTCTGTGTTGTTGATTTTATATATGTGCGATTTTTTATTTGCAATAGTATGTTTTTGTTTAATTTTGTAGGCTTTTATTATAGTTTTTTCCCAATTATACATTTTAATTTCAGCCATTTTGACAGATTTGTCTCGTGTGGTGGGGGGAGTCTACCATTGCTAAAATTAACTGATTTTTAGGTATTTTTTTTTACATTTCAATTTCAGCAATTTCGACCAATTTGTCTCGTGCGCCGGAAAGGGGGGTCTACCACTTCTAAAATTAAGATATTTTTAGCGAATATTAAAAAAAAATTATCAATTGCAGGCTTCTTGGTGGTTCTGCAGTGCTGCCTGGTGGCTCGTACAGTTCAAATAAAATATTAATTGAAATAAATTATTAATTGAAATGGAAAGAACATACATGTGCACATCCATATGATAGTATTAAATAAATAAAAAAATTCTTATAACAATCTTCTTCTGCAGAAAATGAAAATCAGTCTCTTCAATAATAAACACACAATGTCTGCATCTAATTAATATTGTAAGCCTATTATAATTTTATGTTACTATCTAAAAAAATTTTAAGTGCAATATTGGATATGAATAATCTTACTGGTATGAAACTTTTAGAGTAGCTTACATGTATTATAGATGAGTGAGCTATTAGACTTGGATTTTACACTGTCTCTATGATCATCATAGGGCTAGAATATGACTCTTTTTGGTTATGCCCTGTACATAAAATGGTGTCTGAAAAATAATGCTTAAGTTCTTCTCCTGCCTGGTGATTTACTTCAGCATATGAGTAGTTATAGTTTTTCATTTGAGTAGTTCAGTCATGGACATTTTTTCTTTCCCGGATTCTCTAGACAATTACTCTTTCATGTCACCCATTTTTTTTTGAAAATTCTAAAATTAAGAAAAATGTAACATTAGTCTTGCCAATATAATTTTAGGACGATTATCTGGCATATCAGCAAAATTTATTACTCACCAGAATATTAATATTACTGTACGAGTACAATCTTTCATTTAAGTAATTCATTTAGGGAAGTTATTATGCTATTTAATGTCAATCACATTTTTATTTTTAATGCTAACCATAATAGATATTCAAATATAAAAAGGAATATTAGTTTACACCTGAAACAGCTGTTCCATCCTAGTTGACAGTACCAGTACTATATTTCATTTACATAATTCATTTAGAATAATATTTAAACAGCATTAAACTGTTGCACATGCGCTTTGGATTTTAAAAATAAAATGAATAAATACTAACATTTCAACCACATAATAAATTCTTTGGAAAAGTTAGAATGGCCATCTATCTTTTCGAACCCAAAGACTCTATCATGTGGTGGAAGTGTTAGTATTTATTCATTTTACATTTAAAATCCAAAGTGCATGTGCAACAGTTTAGTTCTGTTTAAATATTATTGTTTATAAAAAACATCACGCTGTATAAAATAATTGACTTATTTATATAATTCATTTAGTGAAGTTATTATGCTATTTCATGTCAATCACATTATTTTTTATTTTAGTGCCAATATTATAGATATTCAAATATAATAAGAAATATTAGTTTAAAGCTGCAACAGCTGCTCTCTTTTAGTTGACAGTACCAGTACAATCCTTCATTTACATAATCCATTTAGGGAAGTTATTAAGCTATTTCATGTCAATCACATTATTTTTCATTTTTAGTGCCACCATAATAAATATTTTAGTGTAATAAGAAATATTAGTAAAAGCTGAAACAGCTGTTGCCTTCGAGTTTACAGTATTAGGTAGGTGATATTGATACTTTACCATAATTTTAATGTTTCAGTTTTTCTATCACTAAATAATGGCAATTCACTTTGATGAATCTCAACTTTTTAAACAAAAGAAAAAATTAAAATAATGGTTTTTACTTCATCTTTTATTAATAATTAATTGAGATTGTGCTTTATGCAAAAAAGTAAAGCTTGTCTAAATCTTACAAAGTTATATGGCTTAGTGCTTTCAGAGACCTTGAGTCTCCATAATCATAGCCTACATTTAACTGAAGTTTAGTTGTGGTTTATGTAAAATTTTATGAAATTTTATAATGAGCATTTTCTGGAGATTGTAAAGCACAATTCTCTTCAGTTTATTGCATAATTATCATTTGCAATAAAACATGCCTCTTTGATTGATCGTTTCCCATCATTGTGCTCAGTGCACAGTGCCTTTGCTATAGTGGGTTCAAACATATGGCCGGTTGTATTTTGGTGCTCAAAAAATATGGATCTGTTTTCGTCATTATTTATAGCATTCCTGTACAAATAATGATGTTGAGCTGTTCTTGTTGTGATGCTGGCACGGGTCTCCCCATAGTATGCTGCTGTACATCCATTGGGTGGGCATGAAATTTTATAAACTGCTTGGGATATTTGATCAGAAGGTATTTTGTTTTTGGTAATGATTATCATTCTGTTTAATGATGGTGGGGTGTGGAATCCTAGGCCAAAGGATTCTGCAAATATTTTATAAAATTTTCTAGCAATTGATGGTATGTATGGAAGCATTATTCTGGGTTTATTGTTTTTGACCATGTCAGTTTGTAATTTAGTTTGAAATTGCTTGATCTTTTTATATATAATGTTGGGTGAAAATCCAACCTTTTCTAGATCTTTAATATAATTTGTGAGGTTAATTTTTCCATCAGCTTCAAAGTTACACAGTCTATGATTTCTGTGCAGGAAGAGAGTCCAGCTAATTTATAAGAGTTGGGTGAGTTCGAGTTTGGATGTATAAATCCTCGAATTTCTAGTGGTTTAACTGCCATAGCATATGTAAGTTGGTGTGGATCTTTACGAACTTGAATATCCAACATAAACCACAACTAAACTTCAGTTAAAAAAGGGCTATGATTATGAAGACTCAAGGTCTTCAAAAGCGCTAAGCCATATAACTTTGTAAGATTTAGACAAGCTTCACTTTTTTGCGTAAAGCGCAATCTCAATTAATTAAAAGAAAGAATTACAAATAATTAAAAATATTCAAAACCATTAATATCTTTAAAGTTAACACGAAACTCAAACTTCAAAAACAAACATATAAATCTATGTGTCAAAACTCAATCTATTATTGATGTCTTGATTAAATGCTTCATATTTTTGAACTTGGCTGATTGGAGACAGTAAAAAAGTTAATCATACTATGGTATTAAAGTAATATAATAGTATATTTGGTTTATAATCCACTAAGTGCTGGATATTTCCTAATCTAAATATTACCTTGATAATGAAATCTTAAATCCATCTGAGAGCTGATATCAAGGAAAATAAAAGGAACTACAGATTACCACACAATTTCATTTAAAAAGAAGAAAATCAAATGTAATTAATTTGGGCTAATTGGTGAAGCTCAACTATGTCTGCATATTAATTTATTGCAATTTAAATATAAGTTTGCAATCATAAATTTGAATAACTCCAGATCCCATAATGATTGAATGTGCGTTTAAATTTATTTTTTATGTAGAAAATAATATAATGTTTAAAGTTCTCTTTGTCTTTATTTTGTAGATACATTCTTGCAGAAAAATTTGACAAAAATAGCAATAAAAATTTTAATATAAAACGTTGTCATACCAAATGCGGAATATGCGATTTTCACAGTTTCAATGGAATATTACTGTAGAGAAAAAGTGCTGAAATTTTAACCTATAAATTTGTATAGAAAATTGTATATACAGCTACTAAATATTTTAGTACGAGGATAATATTGTTTTTAATTACATAACTACTTAAAACATTGTAATGTATATTTGTGAAAGTGGAATTTGTAAATACGTGATGAAATAAAGTGAAATGGAACTAAATATTAACTAAATAATTTAATTTGTTAAGACAAGGTATTTTGGCTAAATTTACACATTATAAGTGAGAATTTCTTCTACAAATCACTGTTCATAGTGTAATTTTTATGCACATGGAAGACAATATTTTATATAATAAGCAAAACTAATCTTTAGTTACATATAGAAGTAGTAAGAGCCAAACATAATACAGTTCAATTGTTATACAAGTAGACGTAGAGACAGCATTTGGCAAAAAATCAATAAATAAACTTCAGATTACTCTATAACATAAAAAGTGTGTAACATGTACATATATGGACTTGGTAACCAATTATGAAAACATAAAATATAGATTACTCTCAATAATTAACTATACCTTAAATTATACCACATTAAACCATACCATACCCCTATATTGCCATACAATTAACTCGATACAAAACCTCGTATGTTGTACGGTCGTTAATTTAATATGTTGAAATTATGTTTCTTCCCTCAAATCATCACACGGATGATCCCTGAATCTTTTTGGCATCCAAAAATTTTTTATTCAAATATGTAAAAAAAAATTCACACAATATATAAATATAAAACTAACCAAAGTAAATACATATAAAAATCAAAAAATACTTATAAATCCAAGAATTAATACAATATTTTATCCCGAGGACTGGTTTTCATCACACAAAAAAAAAAAACAGTAAAGTGGCGAAAATTCAATAATTACAGATTTGATAAAATATTATAAATTTAACAAAAAAACCCTGATTGGTCACAAAATCAAACAGAGAATAAATACCCAACCAATGACAAAATTCAAACAAAAAAAAACTGTTTTCTCCTAATCAACCTTAAATTCTATTTAAATTAAAATAATAAATAAGAAACCCTAATGTGCATACATACAAATATTAGACTGTGCTCACATGCAAAAAATAGCTGTGCTCACATAAATATTCATTAAAAACTAAAATAGTTATACATATTAATCAAAATTTATTGTTAGTGCAACGTACAATAATTATTTATTTACTTATATAATAATTATACATAGATATTAAACATCTATATCACCAATCTTTACATAAAAAAATTTTATATAAGAAATTTTTTTCACGTAAAAATACTCACATATAAAAATCATTTAAAAAACCAGGTAACTTAAAGATGTAAAAGTTCCAATGTTTAATTTCAATCCATGTGAGTCTAAGGTCTTCAGTTTAAAAATAAACGAACTCTCCTTTTGTTTCCTGTCTCTCTTGTAGAAGAAAAACCCTCCTGAAGAATTACTACTCTTAAATCATCAATTGAATGATTCGATAAATTACAGTGTTTTGAAACCGGTCTATCTTCAATCTTGAGCAAATGTCAAATCTATGATTAGTCATTCTGACTTGTAAACTATTTGTTGACTAACCTATATACTGGTTTAAACATCTACAACACTCTATCAAATATATCAACTTAACACTTTTACATGTAACATAATTGGGAATATACCATTTGAAATTACGCTTCCTAGTAGTTAACACCACTTTTGTCCCAACAATGTGTTTACATGTAAAACATCTTTCTTTGGTTCTCACATGGATAACATCAATTTTTCTGTACAGACCAACTAATAAAATTTGTTTTGACAAGTATATCTCAAGTGAACTATATTTTTGGTATACAACTTTAGGTGGATCGAAAAAAATAGATTTTAAATAATCTGTGGAGTGTAATATGTTAAAATGATTCACTAATATCCGGTTAATATTAAGTAAATCCCTATTTAAAGTAAGAACCAAAGGTGGAACGTGTAATTGTTTTTTACATGGATTGAATTTAAACATTGACACTATTACGTCTTTAGGATAACTGGTCTCCTTAACGATTTTTATACGAGTTTTTTTAGGTGAAAAACTTTCTTTTATGAGATTTTTTTGTTTATATTTTAATGTAAACATTGGTAATAGAGATGTAAAAAATCTGTGTTTAATTGCTATATAGGTAAATAATTAATTATTGTACTTTGCACTAACAATTATTTTTGATTAACATATATAAGTCTTTTAATTTTTAATAAATATTTATGTGAGCACAGCTATTTTTTATATGTGAGAACAGTCTAATTTTTGTAAGTATGCACATTTGGATTATTTTTATTATTTCAATTTAAATAGAATTTTAGCTGTATTAGCAGGAATGTATTATTTTGTTTGTTTGAATTTTGTCATTGGTTGGGTTAGATATTCTGTGTTAGATTTTGTTACCAATCACGATTTTTTGTTTGATTTATCACATTTTATCAAATCTGTAATTTTTGAATATCGCCATCTTACTGTGCATTTTTTCTTTCTGATGAAAACCAGTCCTCTGGTTAAAATATTATATTATTTCTTGGATTTATAAATCTTTTTAGTTTATTTATATATATGCAATCAATAAAACAATACAATGCTCGATTACATCCTAAATTTTACAAAAATACTTATACAACCATGGTTTTTTCTACTACTAACAAACTTTCTGAAGTAAAAATCAAACTAAAGGAACTAACATATATACAAAGAAACAAACCTTCCCATAATTCATTTCAAATTTCACCTGCCCTTATTATAAAAAGAAGTCATCATATAAGATTGACTGCTTCAGAATCAAAATTTTTATCGTTATTGTCTTCTTTATTCTTATTTTCAACTCATTTTTTCCTAAAAAAATAAACCAAGCATTGTAAACCTTATTTTACGACCTGTATTCATTTCATAAATATATAAAGCTGAGTTAAGATACCTATATGAACCACAGTCATTTCATTAATGCTAAATTTAAAACTTACCACAGCTACAGGGAATCTTTTAAACAATACCAGGAATAGACCTACTACCAATAGACGGCTTTGAATCATTAAGTAACGAATGCAAATCAGAACCTTTTTTCCATGTAACTTTCATTACACCTAACAAACGACTACTTTTATCAACCAAATTATATATTGAAGCTTAAATGGTAAAGACATATACTCATTAATGTTACCAATAAAATATTTACCATCAAAATCATGACTATAAACTTTATTATTAAATACACCTTTTTTAATAAAATCATGGTTATAACCCAATACCCCATATCCGGCATCAAATTGACTTCTTTGAATATCAGCATCATTATTAAAATTTTTAACTTTTCTATTCATACAACAAAAATCCAACAAAGATATTTTTATGCATAAAAGGCTGATAAATATCAGGCCATGCATATTTCTCAAATTCTTAGGTTTTACCAAAAGGACAACAAAACAAAACATAATTAAGCTTCTCAACAGTTAAATCTAAAAACTTTAATTTTACAAAATCAAAACTATCCTCTTCAGTAGTAATCTTAATACTAGAATCAAAAGCATTCAAAACACATAATAACTCATCTAATTTTTTTTTCTGAATAACAAACAAACAATCATCAACATACCTAACAAATAATTTTATAGAACATGAAAACAGATTAATAACACAACACTCCAAGTAATTAATATAGATAGCACACATCAAATGAGAAATAACATAACCAATAACCCAGCCTTTTTAATCTTATAAAACACATCATTAGGCTTAAAACACATTGAATCCTCTAACAGTTAGAAGCAAATCATGAAAACCTTAATCTTATCCTCAGAAAAACATTCCAATTTCTCTAAAATTGAAAGAAAAACATCTATACTTTTTAATCTATTAACCAATTGGTACATATTTTCAATGTCTAGAACATCAAAAACACACTCATCATCCAAAACAAAAACATTTATTGTCTTATAATCTTCAAAAGAATAAGAAACACCAAACTGACCCAATTTGATGTAGTCCTTAAAATATTTTATAATAAATTTTGATATTTTATCACCAATTACTCCTGTAATACCAAAAATACATCTCAAAGGAAAATGAACTTTTTGAGACTTCAAATTAATGAAAACATTTGGAGCCACATAATCACAAGTATAACAAATTAAATAAGTAGCTCTATCACAAAACTTTTTATTTTCCATAACTTTCATAATCTTAATTAATTTACATTTTATTTTTTACCAGGATCAGAATCAAAAATAGCATATTTTCCATTATTCAATTCTAAAGAAACTTTCATTTTAAAATCAATATTATTTAACAATAGAAACCAGACACCTTTATGTTCTTTTAACAAAACAACCTTTTGGCTTTTTTTAACAAAACTAATTTCCTTATGGGCAAAAACAAATTTTTACCTTTTAAGTTATTGACTATTCAAAATATCTTGGCAATAACCTTTATTTTTATCAACAATATTACTACTATTTTCAATGGCAGAAATAAAATAAAACTACATTCTTATTAGCAAAAAAAAACAAAACCAGGACGCTTAACTAAAATAGCTAAATCAGATACATTCAAAACATAAATTGATAAATTTAAAACTGATGAAGCTTTAGGCCTTTTTTTGTAACACCCAAATGTAAAGTGATTTTCTTTCACAAAACTTTTATTTTCAGCCTTTCCAGACAACCACTTAAATTAGTTAAAATACTTATTACTCTAACTTACTTCACACTTACTTCTAAACCACGTTAAAAAAGAATTTAAAAGTGAATAATTTAAATTTCATCTAAACAACAATCTGCTTTAATCATTTTATATCTGTCAATTAAATTAGATAAACTACTCATAATCTGCATAATAAATTATTTAAGAAGGAATCTTTTAAAATTTACAATAAAATCACAATCATAAAATAAAACCAATTTCCTATCCAACTTACTATGATATAAAACACATTTGAAAACCTACAATATTTAAGAAAATTTACCCGAGTTTTTAAAGACTCTATTCCATTTATGGTTTTGCATTTTTATTTTTGCTACTATAGTGTTATATGTATACAAACATTTAAGTGTTAAAATATTGTTCCTTGGACATTTTCTCTTACAGTAATATATAAAAACATTTTAAACGAACTTTTATGCTTGATTTCATTTTTTTGGACCATCCTTCATATCATACACCTAATCTACTACAAATTATAATCAATTGAAAATCATAACTATCGATTTACACTAAGGTGTCATTTTGTAACATGTTGTTCTTGATAAAAATCACATACTACATTCCAACACAAAATATATGCCACAACATTTACTTATCAAATAGAATCCATTTCATGGAAACCCTTGTGTGGATCTCTATATCAATACAACATCGATAAAATAAATTTTCAAAAATGGTCTCAAATTTTATACAATTCTAATATGTACAATCCAACAAACAATTAACATAATTTTCGATTTGGTAAATATTTCCCATATGTCTTTACGACCTGTGAAATCACTCCCACATATGCATTACACCATATCTGATCATGCCTGAAAATTATATCCACATTATTTTTGTCTACTTATATTTAGATGATGAGAAAACTGTAATCAACATCACCAAAAAACAATTTCATAAAAAATTTAAATTCTGATCATTTTAAACAAAGCATTATCATTTTTCACTTTAACTTAATTTTTAATTATGTCACAAAAACCATTGCTTAAGATATACACAAACTGTCAATAGTAAACCATGAATAACTCATTTCCATAAAGAATCAAAAACAAAATATTACCATTATTTATGTCAAGTCTTAATAATTATTTGTTAATTATATATTCATTTTGCAAAAATTAAAAAATAAATATGAATAGATTATTTGAGTCACACACAAAAAAAGACTTTCTTGACACATCAATATTAGTGTATACTTCTGCTCTTACCTCAGGTTGAGAAACTGTAACTTCATATATAGCTATAATTCTAGAGGACTCCAAAACAAATTCATAAACAAACTGGAATGCTGATATCAAAACATCAAAAATTAACAAACCAAAAAAACATACATTGTCACTGATGTCAATTACAATTATAACGAAGCTTCTAACAAAAAAAGTCAATATTAATGAATCTAAAATAAATTATAGATCTAAACAATTTCTCATTCCGACATTGCATTATCTCACTTTAATTCAACTTGTAAAAAATATGAAGTTTTACTTTTTTGCAAGATTATACTAAATTCTGTCATGAAAATGTTGAATGATAGTGTTTATGCAAGTACTCATTGATTGATATTTGTATATTATAAACAAAAAAACGTGCATTTCTATATAATTACTAATTAAGATATTAATGTATCCCTATAGAGATAAAAAATATATTTATTTTGTGGAATTTTTCATTGTGAATCAGATAATAACATAATCACCATTAAAATGTTTTCAATTTCTTAATGAATTGGTACAAATCAGAAAAAAATATTCTGTACATTGTCTGACATTATTGTTAGCATATATTTTTATATTGCATCTGTTCTAAATATTTTTGTGGAAAAATATGAAGGAAGTTATTGCTTCAAAGACTAACTCTGTTTTTTCAATCAATGATGGCATTAAATGTATTTTATGATCTATCATTACTTATAAACATTTTTACTGTTTCTTATTATGGTAGATAAGACATTAGTAATTTATTAAGGAGCACAACATTGTCCATTGCTGAAACAATTAAACATATTTTAATTAGGATATTGCACACAAAACATAAATTTAAAACATATATTTTTAAATCTACTATGATATTATGAATGGGAGTTTATTGAATAATGTGTTAATTTTCTCAAAATCCAGTTGAGATATATGCAAGTGATGGTTACGTATAACTCTAAAAGTATAGACTTATAATGGACTTTATATTCTAATTTTATATTATATGATCCTATATATAACATTCTGACTGATATGGATAATATAATAATAATACATCTTTATTAAAAATTTTCAAAACCATTAATATCTCTAAAATTTACACGAAACTCAAACTTCAAAAACAAACATATAATTATATGTATAAAAAATCAATCAACATTAAATGCTACATATTTTTGAACTTGTCGTGATTGGAAACAGTAAAAAAGTTAATCATACTATGTTATTTAAGTAATATAAAACTATAGTTGGTTTTTAATCTATTATGTGCTGGAAATTTTGTAATCTAAATATTATCTTGATAATAAAATCTTATTAAAGTGAAAAAAATCAAATGTAATTAATTTGGGCTAATTGGTGAAGCTCAACGTTCTCTGCATATTAATTTATTGCAATTTAAATATAAGTTTGCAAATATAAATTTAAATAACTGCAGATCGCATAATGATTGGGCGTGCGTTTAAATATAGTTTTTATCTAGAAAATAATATGAAGTCAAAAGTTCTCCTTGTCTTTATTTTGTAGATACATTTTTGCAGATAAATTTGACAAAAATAGCAATAAAAATTTTAATATAAAACGTTATCATACCAAATGCGGAATACGTGATTTTTACAGTTTCAATGAAATATTACTGTAGAGAAAAAGTGCTGAAAGTTTAACCTATAAATTTGTACAAAAAATTGTTTATACAGCTACTAAATATTTTAATACTAGGATAATATTGTTCTTAATTACATAACTATTTAAAACATTGTAATGTATATTTGTAAAAGTGGAAGTTCTAAATACATGTTGAAGTAAAGTGATATGGAATTAAATATTTAATAAGCATTTCAATTTGTTAAGACAAAATATTATGGCTAAATTCACACATTATAAGTGAGAATTTCTCCTACAAATCATTGTTCATATTGTAATTTTTTTATGCATATGGAAGACAATTTTTCATATAATAAACAATACTAATCTTTAATTACATATAGAAGTAGTAAGAACCAAATATAAACAGTCCAATGGTTATTCAACTAGATGTAGAGACAGCATTTGGAACAAAACTAATAAATAAACTTCAAAATACTCTATAACAAAAAAAGTGCGTAACATGTACATATATAGACTTGTTAACCAATTATGAAAACATAAAATATAGATTACTCTCAATAATTAACTATAACTTAAATTATACCACATTAACCCATACTGTACCCCTTTATTGCCAAATAATTATCTCGATACAAAACCACATAAGTTGTACCTTAATTAATTTAATATGTTGACATATAGATTCTTTCCTCAAATCATCACACGGATGATCCCTGAATTTTTTTGGCATCCAAATTTTTTTCATTCAAATAGGTAAAACAAAGTCACATTATATATAAATATAAAACTAACCAAAGTAAATACATATAAAAACTAAAAAATACTTATAAATTCAAGAAATAATATAATATTTCAACCCGAGGACTGGTTTTCATCACAAATAAAAAAAACCCAATAAAATGGCGATATTCAATAATTACATATTTGATAAAATATTTCAAATTTAACAAAAAAACCTTGATTGGTAACAAAATATAACAGAGAATAACTACCCACCCAATGACAAAATTCAAACAAAAAAAAAACTGTTTCCTTCTAATCAATCTTAAAATGCTATTTAAATTGAAATAATAAATAACAAACCCTAATGTGCATACATACAAAAATTAGACTGTGCTCACATGCAAAAAATGGCTGTGCTCACATAAATATTCATTAAAAACTAAAATAGTTATACATAGTAATGAAAACATATTGTTAGTGCAACACACAATAATTATTTATTTACTTATATAACAATGAAACATAGATATTCAACATCCATATGACCAATATTTACATAAAAAAATCTCATATAAAAAAATATGTCACATAAAAAACTCACATATAAAAATACTTTAGCAGACCACTAACTTAAAGATGTAAAAGTTCCAATGTTTAATTTGAATTCTAGTGGGTCTAAGGTCTTCAGTTTAAAAATCAACAAACTCTCCTTTTGTTGCCTCTCCCTTGTAGAAAAAAACCCTCCTGAAGAATTACTACTTTTAAATCATCAATTGAATGATTCGGTAAATTACAGTGTTTTGAAACCGGTCTATCTTCATTCTCATGCAAAATGTCAAATCTATGATTAGTCATTCTGATTTGTAAACTATTTGCTGACTCACCTATATACTGGTGTAAACATCTACAACACTCTATCAAATATATCAACTTAACACTTTTACACGTAACATAATTGAGAATATACCATTTGAAATTACGCTATTTAGTAGTTAACACCACTTTTGTCACAACAATATGTTTACATGTAAAACATCTTTCTTTGGTCCTCACATGGAAAAAAACTATTTTACTGTACAGAACTCCTACAAAAATTTGTTTTGACAAGTATATCGAATACAACTTTAGGTAGATCGAAAAAAATAGATTTTAAATAATCTGAGGAGTGTAATATGTTAAAATGATTCACTAATTTCCGGTTAATATTAAGTAAATCCCTATTAAAAGTAAGAACCAAAGGTGGAACGTGTAATTGTTTTTTACACGGACTTAATTTAAACATTGAAACTATTACGTCTTTAGGATAACTGGTCTCCTAAACGATTTTTATATTCGAGTTTTTTATGTGAAAAACTTTCTTTTATGAGGTTTTTTGTTTATTTTTTTATGTAAACATTGGTAATAGCATGTTTAAAATCTGTCTTTAATTGCTATATAGGTAAATGATTAATTATTGTACTGTGCACTAACTATTATTTTTGATTAACATATATAAGTATTTTAGTTTTTAATAATTATTTTTTTGACCACAGCTATTTTTTGTATGTGAGCTCAGTCTAATTTTTGTAAGTATGCACATTTGAATTTTTTTTTATTATTTCAATTTAAATAGAGTTTTAGCTGTATTAGTATGAAGTATTGTTTTGTTTGAATTTTGTCATTGGTTGGGTAGATATTCTGTGTTAGATTTTGTTACCAATCAGGGTTTTTTGTTAGATTTATCACATTTTATCAAATCTGTAATTTTTGAATATCGCCATTTTACTGGGCATTTTTTCTATCTGATGAAACCAGTCCTCTGGTTGAAATATTATATTATTTCTTGGATATATAAGTCTTTTTTGTTTATTTATATATATATGCAATCAATAAAACAATACAATGCTCGATTAGATCCTAAATTTTACAAAAACACTTATACAACCATGGTTTCCTCTACTACTAACGCACCTTCTCAAGTGAAAATCAAACTAAAGGAACAAAAATATATACAAACAACGAAACCTTCCCATAATTCATTTCAAATTCCACCTTCACTTATTATAAAAAGAATTCATCATAAGATTTATTGCTTCAGAATCAAGAAGTTTTATCGTTAAATTCTTCTTTATTCTTTTTTTCGACTCATTTTTTCCTAAAAAATAAACCAAGCATTGTAAACATTATTCTACGACCTGTATTCATTTCATCAATATTTAAAGCTGCGTTAAGATACCTATATGAACCGCAGTTCTTTCATTAATGCTAAATTTAAAACTTACCACAGCTACATGGAATCTTATAAACAATAGCTGGAATAAACCTACTACCAAATGACGGCTTTGAACCATTAAGTAACGAATTCAAATCAGAACCTTTTTTCCATTTAAATTTCATTACACCTAACAAACGACTACTTTTATCAATCAAATTATATATTGAAGCTTAAATAGTAAAAACATATACTCATAATTGTTACCAATAAAATTTCTACCATCAAAATCATGACTATAAACTTTATTATTAAATACACTTTTTTTAATAAAATTATGGCTACACCCCAATACCTCATATCCGGCATCAAATTGACTTCTTTGAATATCAGCATCATTATTAAAATTTTTAACCCTTCTATTCATACAACAAAAATCCAACAAAAATATTTTTATGCATAAAAGGCTGATAAATATCAGGCCATGCATATTTTTCAAATTCTTAGGTTTTATCAAAAGGACAACAAAACAAAACATAAGTAAGCTTCTCAACAGTTAAATCTAAATACAATAATTTTACAAAATCAAAACTATCCTCTTCAGTAGTAACCTTAATACTAGAATCAAAAGCATTCAAAACACATAATAACTGTTCTATTTTTTTATGAAATAACAAACAATCATCACCATACCTAACAAATAATTTTATAGAACATGAAAACAGATTAATAATACAACATTCCAAGTAATTAATATAGATAGCACACATCAAATGAAAAATAACGTAACCAATAACCCAGCCTTTCTAATCTTATAAAACACATCATTAGGCATAAAACACATTGAATCCTCTAATAGTTAGAAGTAAATCATAAAAACCTTAGTCTTATCTGCAGAAAAACATTCCAATTTCTCTAAAATTGAAAGAAAAACATCTATACTTTTTAATCTATTAACCAATTGGTACTTATTTTCAATGTCTAGAACATCAAAAACACACTCACCATCCAAAACAAAAACATTTATTGTCTTATAATCTTCAAAAAAATAAGAAACACAAAACTGACTCAATTTTATGTAGTCCTTAAAATATTTTATAATAAATTTTGAGATAGACTATCCTCATAGTTTAATATATGTGTGTAAAGATGATAGTCTGGACCAACTGATGATTGCTGGTTTAGCATGAAATACGTATATTGGTGATTATTTATCTTTGAAGCATATATGTGTTTAGGTGTATCAGTGTTATTAGATAGAGTGGAGAGAGGTGGGTGGTGTGAAAGTCTGTGCTCATATACCCTATATTACATATATATACACAGGTATATAAAAAGCCTGTGTTTCAGTTATTACATTATAGATATGTCTGCCCATCTTTGCATATGTATTAAATGGATTATGTCCTGTACATGTGGGGTTCAGATTGACCTTAGGTCAACATGGGTGTGACAATAATCTCGGCCTCAGGGTGGACTTTGAGCATTCCATCATCAGATTTTCAATTGGATGGACAGTTGAAGAGTTGGAGTGTGGAGTGCATTGAAGCCTGTCCATTAAACTATGAGGATAGTCTATCTTAATATTTATCTGAGCACTTATACTATATAGGTATGTAAAGATGATAGTCTGAACCAACAGATGATTGCTGGTTTAGCATGAAATACGTATATTGGTGATTATTTATCTTTTCAGCATATATGGGTTTAGGTGTATCAGTGTTATTAGATAGAGTGGAGAGAGGTGGGTGGTGTGAAAGTCTGTGCTCATATACCCTATATTACATATATATAGCCACAGGTATATAACAAGCCTGTGTTTCAGTTATTACATTATAGAGATGTCTGCCCATCCTTGCATATGTATTAAATGGATTATGTCCTGTACGTGTGGGGTTCATATTCACCTTAGGTCAACATGGATGTGACAATAATCTCAGCCTCAGGGTGGCCTTTGAGCATTCCATCATCAGATTTTCAATTGGATGGACGTTTGAAGAGTTGGAGTGTGAAGTGGATTGAAGCCTGTCCATTAAACTATGAGGAGAGTCTATCTTAATATATATCTGAGCACTTTTACAATATATGTGTGTAAAGATGATAGTCTGAACCCACTGATGATTGCTGGTTTAGCATGAAATACGTTTGTTGATGATTATTTATCTTTTCAGCATATATGTGTTTAGGTGTATCAGTGTTATTAGATAGAGTGGAGAGAGGTGGGTGGTGTGAAAATCTGTGCTCATATACCTTTATATTACATATATATAGCCACAGGTATATAACAAGCCTGTGTTTCAGTTAATAAATTTTGATATTTTATCACCAATTACTCCTGTAATACCAAAAATACATCTCAAAGGAAAATGAACTTTTTGAGACTTCAAATTAATGAAAACATTTGGAGCCACATAATCACAAGTATAACAAATTAAATAAGTAGCTCTATCACAAAACTTTTTATTTTCCATAACTTTCATAATCTTAATTAATTTACATTTTATTTTTTACCAGGATCAGAATCAAAAATAGCATATTTTCCATTATTCAATTCTAAAGAAACTTTCATTTTAAAATCAATATTATTTAACAATAGAAACCAGACACCTTTATGTTCTTTTAACAAAACAACCTCATTGGCTTTTTTTAACAAAACTAATTTCCTTATGGGCAAAAACAAATTTTTACCTTTTAAGTTATTGACTATTCAAAATATCTTGTCTAGAAACTTTTTTTATCAGAAATATTACTACTACTTTCAATGGCAGAAATGAAATAGAAACTACACTCTTATTACCAAAAAAACAAAGCCAGGACGCTTAACTAAACTAGCTAAATTAGATACATTCAAAACATAATTTGATAAATTTAAAACAGATGAAGTTTCAGGCCTTTTTTTTGTAACACCCAAATGTAAAGTGATTTTGTTTTACAAAACTTTTATTTTCAGCCTTTCCAGTCAACCACTTAAATTTCTTAAAATTCTTATTACTCTAAGTTACTTCACACTTACTTCTAAACCACTTTAAAAAAGAATTTGAAACTGAATAATTAAAATTCATCTAAAATCCAACCTTCTTTTAATAATTTTATATCTGTCAATTAAATTCGATAAACTACTCGTAATCTGCATAATAAATTGTTTAAAAACGAATCTTTTAAAATTTAGAATAAAATCACAATTAGAAAATAAAACGAATTTCCTATCCAACTTACTATGATATGAAATAAAAAACACAATAGAAAACCTACAAGATTTAAGACAATTTACCCGAGTTTTTAAAGACTCTATTCTATTTATGGTATTGCATTTTTATTTTTGCTAGTATAGTGTTATATGCATATAAACATTTAACATGATAAAAACTTATTCCTTGGACATTTTCTTTTACAGTATGATATAAAAACATTTTAAACGAACTTCTATGCTGGATTTCATTTTTATGCACCATCCTGCATATCATACACCTAATCTACTACAAATTGTAATCAATTGAAAATCATAACTATCGATTTACACTAAGGTGTCATTTTGTAACATGTTGCTCTTGATAAAAATCACTTACTACATTCCAACACAAAATATATGCCACAGCATTTCCTTATCAAACAGAATCCATTTGATGGAAACCCTAGTGTGGAACTCTATATCTATAAAACATTGCTAAAATACATTCCCAACAATGTCTCAAATTTATACAATTCTAATATGTACAATCCAACAAACAATTAACATAATTTTCCATTTGGGAAATTTTTCCCATATGTATTAATGACCTGTGATATCACTCCCACATATTCATTACACCGTATCTGATTATGCCTGTAAATTATATCCACATTATTCTTGTCTACTTATATTAAGGTTTCAAATGACCAGAAAATAATCTCATGTGCTGGAAAATTCACTTACATTTATCCTTTCAACAAGATGATGAGAAAACTGTAATCAACATCACCAAAAAACATTTTCATAAAAAAATTAAATTCTGATCATTTTAAACAAAACATTATCATTTTTCACTTTAAATTAATTTTTAATTATTTCACAAACAACACTGCTTAAGATATACACAAACTGTCAATACTAAATCATCAATCACTGATTTCCATAAAAAATCAAAAACAAAATATTACCATTATTTATGTCAAGTCTTGATAATAATTTGTTAATCATATATTCATTTTGCAAAAATTAAAAAATAAATATGAATAGATTATTGGAATCACACAAAAACGGAGACTTTCTTGACACATCAGTATGAGTGTAAACTTCTTCTTTTACCTGAGGTTGAGAAACTGTAACTTCATACATAGCTATAATTCTAGAGGACTCAAAACAAATTCATAAATAAATTGGATTGCTGATATCAGACACCAAAAATTAACAAACCAAAAAAAAAAATTAATTGTCACTCATCTCAATTACAATAATAACTAAGCTTCTAACAAAAAAAGTCAACATTAATGAATCTAAAATAAACTATAGATCTAAACAATATCACCTTCCGACATTGCATTATCTCACATTAATTCAACTTGTATCAAGTGTGAAGTTTTACTTTTTTGCAAGATAAAACTAAATCCTGTCATGAAAATGTTCAATGATAGTGTTTAAGCAAGTACTCATTCATTGATATTTGTATATTATAAACAAAAAAAAACAACGTACATTTCTATATAATTAGTATTTAAGATATTAAAGTATCCCTATAGAGATAAAAATTATATTTGTTTTGTGGAATATTTTATTGTGAATCAGATAATAACATAATCACAATTAAAATGTTTTCAATTTCTTAATGAATAGTTACAAATCAGAAAAAAATATTTTGTACATTGTCTGACATTATTGTTAGCACATATTGTTATATTGCATCTGTTGTAAATATTTTTGTGTAAAAATATGAAGGAAGTTATTGCGTCAAAGTCTAACCCTGTTTTTTCCATCAATGATGGCATTAAATGTATTTTATGATAAATCATTACTTATAAACATATTTTTTAGTGTTTCTCATTATGGTAGATAAGACATTAGTAATTTATTAAGGAGCACAACATTGTCCA
Source organism: Epiperipatus broadwayi (assembly GCA_028023455.1). NCBI lineage: Eukaryota > Metazoa > Onychophora > Udeonychophora > Euonychophora > Peripatidae > Epiperipatus > Epiperipatus broadwayi. Next base: position 2,318,666 of record JAQFVV010006340.1, read on the forward strand.
TTGCTGAAAAAGTTTAACATATTTTAATTAGGAGATTGCGCACAAAATATAAATGTAAAACATATATTTTTAAATCTACTATAATATTATGAATGGGAGTTTATTGAAAAATGTGATAATTTTCTCAAAATCCAGTTCAGATATATGCATATGATTGTTTCGTATAACTCTACAAGTACAGACTTATAATGGACTTTATAGTCTAATTTTATATTATATGATCTTATATATAACATTCTTACTGATAAAGATATTATAATAATTATACATCTTTATTTATAAATCCTATGTAAACTTACGACAAATTATTATTTATAAAAAAAATATTCTTTCCAACTATTAAGTATTATCGGAAACGTATAGGTGAATAAAACATTTGTTTATGCCGTCTGTGTACGTTTATCCATTTCACTTTATAATGTCAGTAAAATAAAAAAAATTGCACTATAAAATAATGTCCCAGAAATTCTTAATATCAAAAAGTAATGTAAATAATCACTCTTTTACTTATTAACTTTGTGTTAACATAAAAAATTCAAAATGAAAATTGTATGCCTTATGTAATGGCTTTCATTGGAAGTTTGTGAGCAAATTTCAGTAACAATGCCATCCAGTATACACTTAACAGAACGTCAGTTTTTATATATTTTACATTTTGTTGCGACCACAATCGAATAAATATTGTATATTAATTTAAAAACCAACTTTTTGTCAGGTTACATTCTTTCAATAATTTTAAAAAAATTGACCCAAAATTAATGAGACTTTGGATTTGAAATGGAAAAGCATAATATGTTATATACTTCAACTATGTAAAACATAAATTTGTTGAAATCGTAAAAAGTGATATCTTTCAAAACCTGAATATAAACCTACATTTTTCAATGATAATGAAATTAAATCAGTCCAAAATTGTGTTAATAACAAGAACAATAAACGCAAGTATTTTACACAATTCGCAGAAACAGTTGATAGTTATAAAGAATTTCAAAACTAAACGTTATGTTACTTTAATAATGAGCAGATCTCAATTTATTGTCAGAAATATTGAATTATTTCTTCTTCCTGATCGGAAGATCTCTAATTAAGCTATTGTTTTCATAGTCAATAAATGTAATTTAGATCGTAAGATTCACACTTTGAAGATTGAATCCAGTACCCATTACTAACTACATTTGATCATGAATTAGAAGAGATACCATTGATTTTGTAAATATTTTTTTAACTTTTATTTATATATATAAACATTTTTATACATTGTAAAACAAATTTCCAACAATACGTTTTACTATAAACAGATATTTAAATTTGAAAAGCACATTATGCTTGTAACTTGAATTTCATATTGTAATTTGTGAAATACCTTAAACGTAACACGAATTGTACAAAATATGTTATAACTACTTTAACTTCAAATTCCAGTAATCAATGATAATTGTTAAACAAGAAGAATTTAATCTCTGTGTAAGATATATATTTCCAACCATATAGAAAACTGTATCAAAGATAAATGTTTATTATTACAATGATTTCAGAAATAAAGACGTGATTTTTTAATGATATTTTTTTGCAAGAGAAACCTGATCAGATTATAAAAAACGGCTAGTAAAAACAAAATGAATAAACTTTAGAATATTTATCTAAGTAAATTATTATGGGTTCTGAAACCTATTATGAAAATTCACATTGCCATTATGTTGAACACGTTTATGGTTTCTGGGAGCCTTATCAGAATGTGGTGTCTATTAAATCTAACGTCTGATAAGTAAATGTAAAACCACATACACAGTCTTTATATACTATTGTTTTGTATCTGATACACACAGTTTTATTTTCAAAGACAAATAAATTATAGCTTCTCATATATTTTTTAATTAGGTGGACAATAGTCTTTACGCTTACATTCATGTGAAAGTGGGGGTTAAAATTACCCTCTATATTACATTGTTTCTACAGGTATATACCCCCTCTATGTTAGATATTATATAATGTTTATATTTCGTAAACTAATTGCCATTGTAAAGGAAGATATTTAAATGCATATTCATGATTTTTTAAGCAAAAATAATTTAGCTATAATACAAGTTATATTAATTAAATAGAATAAGAATTGTCAATATATTTTATAAAAACATAGAGTAGTAATTTTCAGATCGCCAATGTTTTTGTAGATTTTTAAAAACTTAAAAAAAAGTAATTGTTAACTATGAAGGAAGGGAATCATTTTCGGCGGGGTCCAGTCGCGAACTCCTTGTTATGTTTTAACCTACTCCAGTGTATTATCTTCACCTAAAGTAACGGACCAGTCAACTGCACGCGAGACTGAAGAGGCAAACAACCAAGTTTGTCGCGCTGAACCGCGGCAGACGTCACTTCAGTAATTCGGATTAACATAGGCGCTCTACCAACCTTTCGTATACAATTACCTTTAGCTTATAAGAAGCATACATATAAATGTAAGCAACTTTAACTAGCTATCAATAAACATTAATGTGATCCTTTTATCTGTTATTTTTTTATCAAAATAATATTTATTTTGTGGGAGATAAATATAATAATCTATTTCAATTATTTAATAAATGTATAATAAATTAAATAAATAAATATATTTAATAAATGTATATAACTTTGTTTTTTTTTTGTTATTTTGCATTAGCGCTCCCTGATGGGAAATCACTATAATTTTTATAATATTCTACTAACCACTTGAAAATATATATTTATTATGCCCATATATCGATATCTAAAATGAATGTTATATACACACATAATAATTAAATCGTTAATTTTTTAACAAACATTTCAGCATTGTTCTTAGCCATGTGATGCTTTTTGAACGTAGCTAGCAGACCGTTTTTCTAGGCTTATCCAAAAGAAGTGTCACTAAATTTGATGTAAATTTATTACTATAATTTTACTTTCCAGTGTTTACATACTAAAAATTAAATTGCCTGATAAATAAAAAAATATTTATTATATATTTTAAATAAAAGTTTGATATTTTTTTGTTTTTCCGTTAACTTAAGATATTTACATTTGAGCTATCTATAAGTAATTAAATTTGTTTCGATGTTTTCTATATTTTTTACAAAAGTGGTTGTTAGACATAATAACACTAAGTGAGAAATATTAACTGCACACTATAATTGCAAACACATGCAAATATACATATTGTATTGTTTTCACGTTCAGTTAGGCGTTCTATTATGCACTAGAATATATGAGTTAATCAAGCTATCAAAAATAAAATGTATTCATACCGTTAACGAGTCTGATTATCTCAAGAACTTAGCTATATTTCCTGATTGAGGGGACAACTTTTAATAACGATGTAAACTATTGGCCAAATAAGTTTTGATTTATTTAGAACTAGGCGCCAAAAGTTACACAAGAATTCATTGATACATTGCCCGCCATTGCAACACGTATTTGTAACTAATTATAAAAGTAAGATTGGGATTAAGTTAGTGGTGGATTAACGTTTTATTGATTGTCTTTCCATGGCTTAACTAAGCAAGAAAATTGGCAGAGGTAACTTATACATTTTTAATGTAATTATTTAACAATAAATCTAATAAACTTGAAATTAATAACATAAAGTGACAAGTTGATATTAAAGATCAATATTTTAATACAACTAATTAAATTATTTAAAAGATAAATTATTAGATTAAATGGAAAGAACGTACACATGCACATCCAGGTGATAACATTAAATAATTAAAAGAATTCTTATTACAATCTATTTCAACCATAAATTAAAGTCACTTAACTAATAAATAGGCAATGTCTACATCTAAAGTATAATATAAGCCTATAAATAATGTTAGTAGTCAAACATTTTCAGTGACAATTTAATATATGGACAATCTTACTGGTATCTAAAACTTAGATTACCTTACACATATTTGAGATGAATGAGCTCTTGGACATTAGTTTTAAACTTATCTTTGTTCGGTCTTTAAGGCTCTAATCCAAATGTTCTTGAAGTGTGCCCTATATCGAAAGGAGTCCGCAAAAATAAGGCTCAATTTCTTCTTCTGGCTGATGATTTACTTCAGCATATGAGTAGTTGAAGTCCTGCATATGAGTAATTCTGGATTGGACATTTTCACTACCCAGAAACAACAGAACCTCCTAAACTAAGAAAAAGACCCAAGACTATTTTTATTGTTTGACGGCCCATTTTATATTCATAGGTCATTTTTAGACTTCTCTGCATAAAATTTTATTATTCCTTTTAATAAAAAATAGAAGCTAATAATCTTCATTCTTTATTAGCTTTAAGCCTCAAAGTTCTTTTTATACGGATTATTACTGCATATACAATATAAATATATCAAAAAATTAGGAAGAATGACATAAACTCACCGTCTTTAGTATGCTATGTTTTGAATGTTTATAATTTTCACTTCAGACATTTATTTTTATATATTGAATATCATAAACAATTTAATGAAATATGTAATATTAAAGATAATTTATTTATACTTGCTTATTAATATTTTTACTCTATTGTCATCATGAGACTTACAATACTTAAATATTTAAAATTTTATGAATTTCTACACATACATAAACAATATCCTATATTTTGAGTTTTTATAGAAAAAAAAATTAATTTCTGTATAAGAATACATTTACCACAATATAGACGTCTCTACTAAAAATTAATGTTTATTATTACAGTGATTTCAGATATAATATCATGATTTGTTTTGATATTTTTTTGCAAGAGAAACCTGATCAGGTTATAAATAACTGCTACTCTAAAGAAAATCCCCAACTGTAAAATGTTTATCTAGTTAAATTATTATGGGTTCTAATACCGATTATGACGTTTTTAGATTGTCATTATGACAATTATGTTTATCGATTCTCGATGCCTCTCCACATTGTGTCCTACATTTAATCGAACGTAAGATGGATAAATGAAAAACCACATATTCAGTCTTTATATACTATTGTTTTGTTTCTAATAAATACAGTTTTGTTTACAAATACAAATAAATATATTTTAATTTGCATATATCTGGGTCTGAGATTGACATTGTAGCTTGTTATATATTTTCTAATTAGGTTTATGGTAATCTTTAACTGAAAGTCATGTAAAAGTGTGAGCTCAAAATATCTTTTTTTTATTTTTTTTTTTAATTTTTTTTTTTTTTTTTTTTTTTATAATTTTTTTTTTTTTAATAATTATTAATTTTTCATTTAATATATGTTCTACTACTTGACATTTATTTTATTTTGCACATGTATTGATATCTAAAATGAATGTCCTATACACATATCAGTATTGAGCCAGTAAATCTTTTAACAAGTACATAAACAATTTTATTTAACATGAGGTGCTTTTAGAAAGTACTGTCCCGACGTTTTTGCTAGACATATGCCAAAGGATTGACAATGAATTTGATATAAATGCTTATAATGAATTAATTACCATAATTTTACTTTCCAATTTTTACAATACAAAAGTTACTTTGCCTTATAAATAAAAAAAATGTAATTTTGTATTTTTGAGTAAATGTTTGATATTTTTTGTTCTTCTCTTTACTTAAGATATTTTTGTTCCAGCTATGAGTAAGTAATTAATGTTGTTTCAAAGTTTTCTGTTTACTTAAGATATCAACAATCGAGGTCTGTCTAAAGTTGTTTAAATGTTTTATATACTTTAAATAACTGGTTATTACACATAATAATACTAAAGGAGAAAAATAGGCTACATAATTGATTTGCAAATATATGAAATTATATATTTATATTTATTATAAATGTTTTGCAAGTTCAGTTAGGTGTTCTGTTGCGCTTTAGAATGCATGAGTTAATCTTGATATGAAAATGAAAATGTATTCAGATTATTAATGAGTTTGAGTATCTCAAGAAGTTAGATGTATTTCCGGATTAACTGGACGATTATTTGTTAGGATTCACACGGAATCAGTTTTGATTTAATTAGCACAAGGGGCAAAAAAATCAACATAAAAATTCACTGAAAAGTTGTACCACCTCACATCACATAATTATATATAATTATAAAAGTAGGTTTGGGATAACGGTAGTGGTAGAAAACCATTTTATTAATTGTCTTTCCATGGTTTAACTAAACAAGCAAATTGGCAAAGGTTACTTAGTCATTTCTGAAGCAACTAATTAACAATAAATATAATAAGCTCAAGATTACTAACATACAATGACAAGTTGATATTAGAGATCAATATTTTATTATAACCAATATTTTATTTTAAATAAAATATTAATTGAAATGGAAAGAACATACACATGGCATCAATATGATAGTATTAAATAATTAAAAGGATTCTTATAACAATCTTCTTCTGCAGTAAATGAAAGTCAGTCTCTTGAATAATAAACATGTAATGTCTGCATCTAAATAATATTGTAGACCTAATATAATTTTATGTTACTATCTGAAAATTTTTAAGTACAATATTGGATATGAATAATCTTACTGGTATGTACCTTTTAGAGTATATTACATGTATTATAGATGATTGAGCTATTAGACTTTGATACTACACTGTTTTATCATCGTCATAAGTCTAGAATAAAAGTGTTCATTATTACGCTCTGTACATAAAATGGTGTCTGATAAAATAATGCTTAAGTTCTTCTTTTGCTTGGTAATTTACTTCACCATATGAGTATTTATAGTCCTTCATTTGAGTAGTTCAGTATGGGATATTTTTTCTATCCCGGATTTTCTAGACAATTACTCTTTCATGTCACCCATTTTTCTTTTGAATATTTTAAAATTAAGTAAAATGTAACTATGGTCTTGCCAATATATTTTTATGACGATTAGCATTTTTATACCTAGTGTTTAAATGAATAATTATTCTATTTGGTATAACAGCAAAATTCATTACTCACCAGAATATTAATATTACTGTACTGGTACAATACTTCATTTAAGTAATTCATTTAGAGAAGTTATTATGCTATTTCATGTTAATCACATTCTTTCTTATATTTAGTGCCACCATAATAGATATTCAAATATAAGAAGAAATATTAGTTTACAGTTTAAACAGCTGTTACCTCCTCGTTGACAGTACCAGTACAATCCTTCTTTTTCATAATTCATATAGAATAACAATGTTTAAACAGCATTAATCTGTTGCACACTCGCTTTGGATTTTAAATATAAAATGAATGAATAGTAACATTTCAACCTCATAATAAAGTATTTGGAAAAGATAGCATGGCCATCTATCTTTTCGAACCCAAAGACTTCATCATGTGGTTGAAGTGTTAGTATTTATTCATTTTATATTTAAAATCCAAAGTACATGTGCAACAGGTTAATGCTGTTTAAATATTATTGTTTATATAAAAAAGAACGCGCTATATAAAATAATTGACTTATTTATAATTCATTTAGGGAAGTTATTAAGCTATTTCATGTCAATCACATTATTTCTCATTTTTAGTGTCACCATAATATATATTTTAGTGTAATAAAAAATATTAGTAAAAGCTGAATCATCTGTTGCCTCCGAGTTTACAGTATTAGGTAGGTGATATTGGTACTTTCCCATAATTTTAATGTTTCAGTTTTTCTATCACTAAATAATGGCTATTCACTTTGATGAACCTCGACTTTTTAAACAAAAGAAAGAATTACAAATTATTAAAAATATTCAAATTCTTTAATATCTTTAAAGTTTACACCAAACTCCTACTTCAAAAACAAACCTATAAATCTATGTGTAAAAAATCAATCTATATATTGATGTCTTGATTAAATGCAACATATTTTTGAACTTGTCGTGATTGGAGACAGTAAAAAAGTTAATCATACTATGTTATTAAAGTAATATAATACTATAGTTGGTTTATAACCCACTATGTGCTGGAAATTTTCTAATCTACATATTATGTTGATAATGAAATCTTAAATCCAGCTGAGAACTGATATCAAAAAAAAAAAATAAAAGCAACTACAGATTATCACACAATTTCATTTCAAAAGAAGAAAATCAAATGTAATTAATTTGGGCTAATTGGTGAAGTTCAACTTTGTCTGCATATTAATTTATTGCAATTTAATTATAAGTTTGCAATTATAAATTTAAATAACTGCAGATACCATAATGATTGGGTGTGCGTTTAAATTTAGTTTTTATCTAGAAAATAATATAAAGTTAAAAGTACTTCTTGTCTTTATTTTGTAGATACATTCTTGCAGATGAATTTGACAAAAATAGCAATAAAAATTTTAATATGAAACGTTATCATACCAAATGCGGAATACCTCATTTTCACAGTTTCAATGATATATTACTGTAGAAAAAAAGTGCTGAAATTTTAACCTATAAATTTGTACAGAAAATTGTATATACAGCTACTAAATGTTTGAGTACTAGGATAATATTGTTCTTAATTACATAACTATTTAATACATTGTAATGTATATTTGTGAAAGTGGAAGTTGTAAATACATGTTGAAGTAAAGTGAATTGGAACGAAATATTTAATAAACATTTTAATTTGTTAAGACAAGGTATTTTGGCTAAATTTACACATTATTAGTGAGAATTTCTCCTACAAATCATTGTTCATATTGTAATTTTTTATGCATATGGAAGACAATTTTTCATATAATAAACAAGACTAATCTTTAATTTCATATAGAAGTACTAAGAACCAAACATAATACAGTCCAATTGTTATTCAACTAGACGGGTAGAGACAGCATTTGGCACAAAACCAATAAATAAACTTCAGAATAGTCTATAACAAAAAAAGTGCGTAACATGTACGTATATGGACTTGTTAACCAATTATGAAAACATAAAATATAGATTACTCTCAATAAATAACTATACACTAAATTATACCACATTAACCCATACCATACCTGTTTATTGCCATACGATAACCTCGATACAAAAATACATAAGTTGTACCCTAGTTAATTTAATATGTTGAAATTATGATTCTTCCCTCAAATCATTACACAGATGATCCCTGAATCTTTTTGCCATCCAAAAAATTTCTATTCAAATATGTAAAAAAAAATTCACATTATATATAAATATAAAACTAACCAAAGTAAATATATATAAAAACAAAAATACTTATAAATCCAAGAAATAATATAATATTTCAACCCGAGGACTGGTTTTCATCACAAAGAGAACACAGTAAAATGACGATATTCAATAATTACAGATTTCATAAAAGATTATAAATTTAACACAAAAACCCTGATTTGTCACAAAATCTAACAGAGAATAACAACCCAACCAATGACAAAATTCAAACAAAAAAAATGTTTCCTTCTAATCAACCTTAAATTCTATTTAAATTGAAATAATAAATAAGAAACCCTGATGTGCATACATACAAAAATTAGACTGTGATCACATGCAAAAATTGCTGTGCTCACATAAATATTCATTAAAAACTAAAATAGTTATACATATTAATCAAAATTTATTGTTAGTGCAACGTACAACAATTTTTTATTTACTTATATAACAATTAAACATAGATATTCAACATCCATATCACCAAATCTTTACATAATAAAATCTCATAAGAAAATATATCACATAAAAAAACTTACATATAAAAATCATTTAGGAGACCAGGTAACTTAAAGATGTAAAAGTTCCAATGTTTAATTTTAATCCTTGGTGGGTCTAAGGTCTTCAGTTTAAAAATCAACAAACTCTCCTTTTGTTGCCTCTCCCTTGTAAAAAAAAACCCACCTGAAGAATTACTACTCTTAAATCATCAATTGAATGATTCGGTAAATTACAGTGTTTTGAAACCGGTCTATCTTCATTCTCGTGCAAAATGTCGAATCTATGATTAGTCATTCTGACTTGTAAACTATTTGCTGACTCACCTATATACTGGATTAAACATCTACAACACTCTATCAAATATATCAACTTAACACTTTTACATGTAACATAATTGGGAATATACCATTTGAAATTACGCTTCCTAGTAGTTAACACCACTTTTGTCACAACAATATGTTTACATGTAAAACATCTTTCTTTGGTCTTCACATGGAAAACGTCTATTTTCCTGTACAGAAATTTTTTGCAAAAGAAACCTGATCAGATTATAAAAAACGGCTAGTAAAAACAAAATGAATAACCTTTAGATTATTTATCTAAGTAAATTATTACGGGTTCTGAAACCTATTATGAAAATTCACATTGCCATTATATTGAACGCGTTTATGGTTTCTGGGTGCCTTCTCAGAATGTGGTGTCTATTAAATTTAACGTCTGATACATAAATGTAAAACCACATACACAGTCTTTATATACTATTGTTTTGTATCTGATACACACAGTTTTATTTTCAAAGACAAATAAATTATAGCTTCTCATATATTTTTTTATTAGGTGGACAATAGTCTTTACGTTTACGTTCATGTGAAAGTGGGGTTCAAATTACCCTCTACATAACATTATTGTTTCTACAGGTATATACCCCCTCTATGTTAGATATGATATAATGTTTATATTTCGTAAAGTAATTGCCATTTAAAAGGTAGATATTTAAATTCATATTCATGATTTTCTAAGCAAATAAAAGTTAGCTATAAGACAAGTTATAATAATTAAATAGAATAAGAATTGTCAATATATTTTATAAAAACATAGAGTAGAAATTTTCAGATCGTCTATGTTTATGTAGATTTTTAAAAACTTAAAAAAAAGTAATTGTTAACTATGAAGGAAGGGAATCATTTTCGGCGCGGTCCAGTCGCGAACTCCTTGTTATGTTTTAACCTACTCCATTTTATCATCTTCACCTAAAGTAACGGACCATTCAACTGCTCGCGAGACTGAAGTGGCAAACAACCAAATTTGTCGCGCTGAATCGTGGCAGACGTCACTTCAGTAATTCGGAATAACATCGGCGCTCCAACAACCTTTCGTATACAATTACCTTTAGATTATAAGAAGCATACATGTAAATGTAAGCAACTTTAACTAGCTATCAATAAACATTAATGTGATTCTTTTATCTGTTATGTTTTTATCAAAATAATATTTATTTTGTGGGAGATAAATATAATAATCTATTTCAATTATTTAATAAATGTATAATAAATTACATAAATAAATATATTTAATAAATGTATATAACTTTGTTGTTGTTGTTATTTTGCATTAGCGCTCCCTGATAGGAAATCACTATAATTTTTATAACATTCTACTAACCATTTGAAAATATATTTTATTATGCCCATATATCGATATCTAAAACGAATGTTATATACACACATAATAATTAAATCGTTCATTTTTTAACAAACATTTCAGCATTGTTCTTTGCCATGTGATGCTTTTTGAACGTAGTTAGCAGACCTTTTTTCTACGCTTCTCCGAAAGAAGTGTCACTAAATTTGATGTAAATTTATTACTATAATTTTACTTTCCAGTGTTTACATAATAAAAATTAAATTGCCATATAAATAAAAGTATATTTATTATATATTTTAAATAAAAGTTTGATATTTTTTGTTTTTCCGTTTACTTAAGATATTTACATTTGAGCTATCTATAAATAATTAAAGTTGTTTCGATGTTTTCTATGTGTTTTACAGAAGTTGTTGTTACACATAATAACAGTAAGTGAGAAAAATTAACTGCACAATATAATTGCAAACACATGCAATTATACATATTGTAATGTATTCACGTTCATTTAGGCGTTCTAGTATCCACTAGAATACATGAGTTAATCAAGCTATCAAAAATAAAATGTATTCATACCGTTAACGAGTCTGATTATCTCAAGAACTTAGCTATATTTTCAGATTGACGGGACAACTATTTATAACGATGTAAACTACTGGCAAAATAAGTTTTGATTTATTTAGAACTAGGCGCCAAAATTTACACAAGAATCATTGATACATTGCCCGCCATTGCATCACGTATTTGTAACTAATTATAAAAGTAAGATTGGGATTAAGTTAGTGGGGGATTAACGATTTATTGATTGTCTTTCCATGGCTTAACTAAGCAAGGAAATTGGCAGAGGTAACTTATACATTTTTAATGTAATTATTTAACAATAAACCTAATAAACTTGAAATTAATAACAAAAAATGACAAGTTGATATTAAAGATCACTATTTTAATACAACTAATTAAATTATTTAAAAGATAAATTATTAGATTAAATGGAAAGAACGTACACATACACATCCAGATGATAACATTAAATAATTAAAAGAATTCTTATTACAATCTACTTCAGCCATAAATTAAAGTCACTTAAATAATAAATAGGCAATTTCTACATCTAAAGTATAATATAAGCCTATAAGTAATGTTAGTAGGCAAACATTTTCAGTGACAATTTAATATATGGACAATCTTACTGGTATCTAAAACTTAGATTAGCTTACACATATTTGAGATGAATGAGCTCTTGGACATTGGTTTTAAACGTATCTTTGTTCTGTTTTTAAGGCTCTAATCCAAATGTTCTTGAAGTGTGCCCTATATCGAAACGAGTCTGCAAAAATAAGGCTCAATTTCTTTTTCTGGCTGATGATTTACTTCAGCATATTAGTAGTGGAAGTCCTGCATATGAGTAATTCTGGATTCGACATTTTCACTACCTCAGAAACAACAGAACCTCCTAAACTAAGAAAAAGACCCTAGTCTATTTTTATTGTTTGACTGCCCATTTTATATTCATAGGTCATTTTTAGCCTTCTCTGCATAAAATTTTATTATTCCTTTTAATAAAAAATAGAAGCTAATAATCTTGCATTCTGTAATAGCTTTAAGCCTCATAGTACTTCTTATAGGGATTGTTACTACATGTACATTATAAATATATCAAGAAATTAGGAAGAATGACATATACTCACCGCCTTTAGTATGCTATGTTTTGAATGTTTATAATTTTCACTTCAGACATAAATTTTTATATATTGAATATCATAAACAATTTAATGGAATATGTAATATTAAAGAGAATTTATTTATACTTGCTTATTAATATTTTTACTCTATTGTCATCATGAGACCTACAATACTTAAATATTTAAAATTTAATGAATTTCTACACATACATAAACAATATCCTATATTTTGAGTTTTTATAGAAAAAAAATAATTTAATTTCTGTATAAGAATACATTTATCACAATATAGATGTCTGTACTAAAAAATAATGTTTATTATTATAGTGATTTCAGATATAATATCATGATTTGTTTTTGATATTTTTTTGCAAGAGAAACCTTATCAGGTTATAAATAACTGCTACTATAAAGAAAATCCCCAACTCTAAAATGTTTATCTACTTAAATTACTATGGGTTATAATTACGATTATATCGTTTTTAGATTGTCATTATGACAATTATGTTTATAGATTCTCGATGCCTCTCCAGACTGTGTTGTACATTGAATCTAACGTCAGATGAACAAATGAAAAACCACATATTCAGTTTTTATATACTATTGTTTTGTTTCTAATAAATACAATTTTGTTTACAAATACAAATAAATATATTTTAATTTGCATATCTCTGCGTCTGAGATTGACATTGTCGCTTGTTATATATTTTCTAATTAGATTGATGGTAATCTTTAACTGAAAGTCATGTAAAAGTCTGAACTCAAAATAGCCTATATATAACATTGTTTGTACACGTATATATAGCCTGTATGTTAGATATTACATTGTCTTTATGTTTCGAAAAATAAGTTCAAATTAAAAGGTAAACACTTTAAATCCATATCCATGAATTTTGAACCAGAAATAATTATCTATATGCCAAGTTATATTAATTAAATAGAATAAAAATTGTCAATATATTTTATCAAAACATAAAGAAGAAATTTTCAGATCGTCTAATATGTTTTTTTAGATTTTTAAAAATTTACCAAAAGCAGTAATTGTCAACTATCAGGAAAGAGGACCACTTTCACCACCCTCCAGTCGCGAACTCCATGCGAAGTTATTGCCTACTCCATTTTATCATCTTCACCTAATGTAGCGAAACAGTAAACGGGACAGGAGATTGAAGTGGCTAACGTCCAAGTTTGTCGCTCCGACCGGCTTAGGGACCTTTCTTATACAATTACTTCTAGCTAACATGAAGCATACATATAGATGTAATAAACTTCAACTAGATATCAATAATCATAGAACTGATAATATCAACTTTATTTTTGGTCAAAATAATATTTATTTTCGTTTAGAAAATCATAAAACTTGATTTCAATTACTTAAGAAATTTATATAAACTATTTTTTTTTTTTGGTATTTTCCATTAGAGCTCCCTGTGGGAAATGACTATCATTTTAATAATAGTGTTCTAACTACTTGAACATTTATTTTATTATGCAAATGTATTGATATCTAAAATGAATGTCCTATACACATATCAGTATTGAGCCGGTAAATCTTTTAACAAATACATATAAACCTGACAAGATGGAAAACCTTGTATAGTTTGGACATATATTCATTCTATTGCAAAACAGTTAATTAATATGTTATCTCCAGATTTTCAAGTAATTTTTCATTCACCTCCAAATACAAATACATTGATTAACAATTCAAAATTTAAAATTGAATCTAATTTAACACAGCGTGTGGTTTATAGTGTTTCTTTCCTCATAAAGATTGTTGTTCTATTTATTATGGTGAAACTAAAACCAATATTTTAAATAGAGTTTCATAGCATAAATATTTATATCATCATACTAAATCTAAATCTTTGGGTAATTCAGTGTTTGTGGAACAGGAAAATAAGGCTAGACACTTATGTCAACCAGTAGAGGCAAAATTAGTGTGTATGGAAAAGAATGATGTAAAACGTAAAACAAGCTGGTAATCCCAATGCTATTAATAGAAGTATTCTTGTTTTAATATTTCTAAAATATGGAAAGTTATAATATTTATTGTTATTGAATTTTATTTATTTATTTAGATTTCGTTTACATATTATTTGAGGTACCATTTTGCTTGTGAATAAATGTTTAAATTTTGCATTTATTTTGTATTGAGTTATGTTTACGGAGATTAAAGTCACCCGAAAGCGCTCAGCTTTATATTTGTAATTTTATATTTAAAGCTTCAGCAACTGTGTTTTATCGCAGTTAGTTTTTAATTTATTGATACATACATTCTTTTCGTTATGGATTTTATATTTTATAAGCAAGTATTGCGTATCGGTTTATGTTTCAACAACGTATAATATTTTTGAAAAAGTGTGAACAATTCAAGATAATCCCGAACTATTGCAGAGTTCAAATTGATAGATCTATTTATAATTTTGATAAAATCAACATGCAATTGCAGCGCCAACTGCTCGGATATGCTTGTTAAAAGATTTGAGTTAAAACTTAAGTTTCTTGCATATAAGCAAAATATTGTTTTACCATCTGCAGTTGAAAATAACTTTGTAAATCTGTCTGGTTAAAACAGGCAAAACTCACTATATATATATATATATTGTCACACACTACAAGCTAGAGTAATCAATGGATGCCAGAAGGCTTGTGCATAAAATTTCCATCTAGTGCCTAGTCATCCATTATATAGTGATAAAGAACAAATACCTCCTATATATATTACATCTTCTGAATTACCCAGAATTTTAAATAAAGAAGTGAGACATACAATTAAATATATGAAGAAAGGAAAGGTTCCAGGTAATGGTAGAATTATAATTGATATATTAAAAAAAGCAGTTGAAAAAATAGAATTTTTTTAACAACGTCATATACCAAATGTCTAAATGATAAAGATGTATCAGATGATTGGAAGAATGTAGTATTAATCTTAATATTTAAAAAAGGTGATAAAGAAGATATTCGAAATTACAGACCTATCAGTCTTTTATCAATTTTATACAAATTTTTTACTAAGATAATTACAACTCGTCTACAGAGAACACTGGACTTCCACCAACCAAGAGAACAATCTGGATTTAAAAGTGGTTTTAGTACAGGATATCATATCCAGGGATTGAGGGAAGTTATAGATAGGACAAATGAATATGAGTTGACATTATGTTTTCGATTTCTAGATTATGAAAAGGCATTTGAATCTAAATTTTTCTTCAGTGATTAAAGCATTGGATCATCAAGGTATAGATCCAAGATATTGTCATATTTTAAAGAATATTTATAAAAATGCAACAGCAGCAATTAGATTAGATAATGATACTGGAAAAGTCAACATTGAGAGAAGTGCAAGATGGGGTGACTCCATATCTCCAAAACTTTTTACAGCAGTGCTGCAAGAAGTATTTTGTGGATTAAAATGAAAAGCTAAAGGAGTGAAAGTAAATGATTATTTCAGTCATTTAGATTTTTCAGATGATGTAGTTGTTTTTGCTAATAATGCTTTAGATCTACAGGAAATGTTGCAGTAGTTATCAGATGAAAGTAGGACTAAAAATAAATGTTAAAATGACTCAAGTAATGTTTAATGGATTTTCTCAAAATATGAAAATAATGATTGTTTATGATGAGTGAGAAGAAGTTAACAGTTACAAACGCCTTGGTCAGATTATTAATACAGATGGAAACATAATGGATGAAATTAATCATAGAATTAAACTTGGTTGGAGTGCTTTTAGTAGAAATAACTTGATACTAAAAGGAAATATGCCTATGTGTTTGTAAAGAAAGATTTTTTAATAAATGTGTTTTACCTGTTCTTACTTAATAGAAGAGCAATACAGACTTCAGACCACTCAAAGAAGTATGGAGAGATGTATATTGGGAGTAAAAGGAAGAGATCGAGAACCCAATATATCGGTAAGAGAACAATAAGGTGCAACTGACTTCATTGAAAAGATTAAAGTGGAGTTGGGCTGGACATATTTCTAGAAGAGATGATAGTAGATGGGCAATTGTAATCTTAAACTGGATTCTAAAACATTGTAGAAGACCCAGGAAGAGACCACATGTGAGATGGATAGATGAAATAAGAAAGTGTGCAGGGGTGATGTGGAGAAGAGAAGCTAAATATCTTACTTTTCCATACTTATTAAACCTATTATTTTGAAATTTCCTTGTGAGTATATGACATTTTTAGTTATTAAAATGATTTTAAAGTTGTAAAATACAAGTTGAATTAATATTTACGTTTTGAATATTTTTACTCGATTTTTACATAGAATAATTCACCACACACTACAATCTGTTTGATGTTTTGGTAACATATTAATTTTAATAAATTTATTTTTGAGCTGAATAGATCTTTTAATATATTTAAAGGATAATTTTATTTGTTTTGGCTCCAGTAATTTAAAAATATTTATTGTGTAAGGTGATCTTCGAATTATTATTTGCACGTAAACAAAACGCAAATTTACCTTTTTAAAATAACAC
Organism: Epiperipatus broadwayi; assembly: GCA_028023455.1. Taxonomy (NCBI): domain Eukaryota; kingdom Metazoa; phylum Onychophora; class Udeonychophora; order Euonychophora; family Peripatidae; genus Epiperipatus; species Epiperipatus broadwayi. The sequence continues at coordinate 2,336,043 of JAQFVV010006340.1, forward strand.
ATTATGACATTTGTAGTTATTAAAATGATTTTAAAGTTGTAAAATACAAGTTGAATTAATATTTACGTCTTGAATGTTTTTACTCGATTTTTACATTCCGAATAAATCACCACACACTACAATCTGTTTGTTGTTTTGGTAACATATTAATTTTAATAAATTTATTGTGTAAAGTAATCTTCGAATTATTATTTGCACGTAAACAAAACGCAAATTTACCTTTTTAAAATAACACGTTTGCTAAATAAAAGATCTATAAACCGAAATGTATTTTGTATTACTTTAAAAATTGCTGCAAATATTATTTGAAAGTAAAAAAAAACCAATCACTTTTCAAAATAACGAAGGTCAGAATTGTTTTGAAAGATTGCAGAAAAATGGGAGTCGTAAAACTTACCTTAAAAAACATTTTTAGAGAAAAAAAAGACATAGATTTTTAAAAGAAAATAATTTGAAAATACATAGATTTATCCGAGAGTGAAACTCAATGTAAGAATATTAAATTTTAAAGCAGATTTAAATAGTTATGGTTTTCTATATTATTCACACTTTCACATTACATGCTGTATTTATTTTAAGAACGTGGAGGCAAACCGGAACTAGCAAGCGAATGTAAATATCGCTTCTAAACGTTGCCATTTTTTCCGCGCATGGCGTGGAAAAACAGCGCCACCTAGTGGGCTAGAATGCTGGGTAGTCGCTGTTTAGCAGAAGATGTGAACTGGATCGGTTTACTTATGGCTAACAGCGCCACCTAGCGGGCAGCAGTGCTGACCGCTACTTTGGCATAATGTTCCTGTGCATATGTGTGGTGAACAGCGCCATCTAGCGGCTGGTGAACAGCGCCATCTAGTGGCTGGAGCTTTGCGCATAATGTTCCTGTGCGTATGTGTGGTGAACAGCGCCATCTAGTGGCTGGAGCTTTGCGTCGTCTGCTTTTGGCCACATGGCATGCTGTTGCTGTCCCATATTTTCATAATTTCAGACATTCGTAAAGAAATGTCAATAATAAATATGCAAGAAATATACTTAATTACTTCTATTGAATCTGTTAATAACATTTATATTGAAACAGTATTATTTAACCATCTTCTGTAGTAGTATCTTTTTCTCTCATTTAAACCCATCCCAGTCCATGTATATAAGCTTATAATAAATTATTTTATATGAAATAATGTGTATTTATGTGTATGTGCACATAATTGTATAGGTGTGCAAATCTAATACTCCTATTAAAGTTTGTATGTGTATAATGAATAAGCTGATATAAATGTAAATTTAATAGTCATATAATTTTAATTGAGTGCATAAACATTGTTATATGTGTGTAATTACCTACACATATATGTGAAAAAAGCCATAATGTAATATATATATATATCATTGCAAGAAAACCTCAAAAGGTACATTTATGAAAAAAAAACAAAAAAAACAAGTTAAACTTGCTAACACTTGTATTCATAAATGTACCTTTTGAGGTTTTCTTGCAATGATATATATTGCAGAGGCTTCTACTATGTGGTGATACTGAACTGATATCAGACCCATATGGCTATCTGGCTTGCTATGTTGAGTTTGAAGTCATTACGTGTCTAAAAAATTAATGCTTGCAAGCTAAATAAAAATTTTTTCATAAACACTCAGAGTTAGTGTTTAGATTAATTTCTTATTCTTATCCTTCACTGATGATAGCAAATCAGCTTGAAATCATGATTTGAAGGTGGAACTAATGATAGAGATAGTGAATGCTTACTCTGACGTTTATGTAAACAAACATATGCTTGATGGTGTTTTTGGTAAAATGCCATCTATTGATCATAAATAAAGCATTAGTAAGTTTAACTTGTTTTTTTTTTGTTTTTCATATATATATATTAAAATGTTTATGAACTTAAACTCTTTTTAAAAAAAGTTATCTGTTGTTATAAAAAATTGTAATACTTAGAAAACCATCTGCAAGTAATTAATCAAACTTTAGTAAAAATTTGAATGTCTTTTAAAAATAAAAACTAAGACCAAGAAGTAATCTGTTGACCGTTATTGTTCTCATCCAGAAATGACCAAAGTTTTCACTTTTATGCATTTAATTACTAAGAAAACATTGCAAAAATTTATAAACAGGTCATTTGAATTACTGGTTTTTCTGGTATAAATAACTTTAAATTCTGCTTGAGGGGGTTCACTTGTTAACTTTTACCATGAGAAGCTTTGAGTAATGCAAACATTCTGACTCCCTTCTCAGAAGAATGGTCAATGCTCAAGACATAGTTCAAGCCCATAGCTTTTCCAGCCAAAAGCATCAGAAGACATTGCACAAACACAGTCAAGTATAATGATCAGATACAGGAGCCTCAACAAAGAATACACAGTAACAATTTCCTGCAGAGCTCTTTAAAATAACTCTAATAAGTTTATAAATGAATTACTAAAACTCTAAGCTAGCTAATATTAATTGTGCCTTAACTTTTAAATTCTAATAATGTTTTAATAAACTAAAAGCTAAATTTCAATCTGTAAAATATAATTTAACTTCTAAAATAATACCTGTAAACTGGCCTACTTATTAAATTAAAATATAAAACTTTAAATGATTGTTAATAATATAGAGTTATTATTCTATCTTGTAATCTATAATCATGCCATCTTATTGTTTTTACATATTTATTTTATAATTTATGCTATGCCCAGTTCAGAATGGAAGTTGATTTTATGAATAAAGTTTGAGGGGTGAGATAATTAGAGGCTCTCTACAAATTAAGAAATGTTGCTCTTTAGTACACACACACAAATCTCTGCTCTGAAACCTTAAATATATTCAATAACCTATTATGTTTAGCTTATTATTATTATTGCCATTTAATTAGATTTGCAAGTGAAAAAATTAATTAGTTAATAAATGTAAAAATGAGCTATACAGCATATTATATGTTTTACTTCCCATATATGCTTTTTTAGTTATATTACAAACTATGCAGATTTGCTAATAAACTTGGATTACTTTTAAGTATTTCTTTTTAGCATGTTTTAAGAATTATAATTATGAACTGGCATATAGTAGTTTCATGGAATGAAACTATATTATGTTAATTAATATTATGTTTAGCATGGCGAAGATGTCTTTAGAAAGCACATACATGCATATACTTGCTGTATGTTTTCTAAAAATGGGCTTCTAGTTTTAATGACAACTGCTTCTCTTTAGTTCAAATAGCTCTTCTTTAGAACTGGAACACAAGGATCCAGATCATTTTTATAAGCTGCTCCAATCACTGAACTATGTGTTCATTTTATTTGCTGCAAGTTGTGCAGTCTACAGAAACCAAGTACTTGAAACTAAATCCCCTGAATAACTGCACATTCAAGATGCACATCTCTAACAATATATACCACACCATAGTATCTGAAGTCATACTACAAAGATCCAGTTCATCCCTCCATTAAGTAATATGTCAGCATTGATCTGAACATGTAATCTGATTTATACATATATAATCTGGATAGAGAGCCAATTGCAGCTGATTTAAGGTTATTGAATGACTTTTATTAAATGTTAAAATAATAAATCATCATTCTTGCACCAACTTAACCATCACAAGACTAATAGGTAGGGCAGAGTAGAATTAAGGCATGAATAGGCCATAGATTCTAAAAACTGTAATCAACTCTTTGAAATGTAGTGCATCAGATGAGACACTGTTGTCAAACTCGCTCATCATTGTTTACATGTGTGTGTGTCCTTTAATGCACTCTTGTTTATTTGATTTATATTGATTGATTAAAATATATTATAACTGTGTTGAGTTTCATTCATAATCCATCTCAAATCTTAGTAAAATCTTTTAATCCTAAATCTTAGTGTTACTTATTAATATATGCCTTGTTTAGACATCCATAGATGTGGGTATTTATTTAAAATAGGGTAATTGTAACTTACACCACATGTGGCCACCGAGTAATGCTGAAGTATCATCAACAAGTGATAAGAAGCCTGCATGTGGTAAAAAATAATAAAAACACTGAAATCATAAAAAATGCCCGAGGCAATCAAAAAAATACATCAAAAGTACAAATTAATAAAAAAAACTAAGAAAATGCTAAAAACTTCAAATTAAAAAAAAAAAAAAACAGGAATCAGTGAAAATATGACAACCCCCCTCCAAATCAAGAATTTGTCACTTTTGAGGCAATATATATCAAACGAATACATCGAAAGTACAATTTATAAAAAAAAACAAGAAAATGCTATAAAATTCAAATTAAAAAAGCAGAAATCAGTGAAAGTAGTAAACAAACAATACATCAAAATGGACAAATTGAAATGACTAAATCAAACAAACAACAATGGAGGAATGTGGAGAAAATTTCCTCAAATCATTGAAATGGACAAATTGAAATGACTAAATCACACAAATCCTTCTAAAATACAAATTAAAAAATAAACAAACCAAGAAAAGCTACAAAATTATGAATTACCACAAAAACAGTAAAACTATCTCTAAAAACTGAAAAGTGGTGGTTGGGTATTCATTAAAAATGTGTGCAAGTTACCAAACTAGAATTTCATCAATATTTAGATTGCAAAATTTGCAAATATGCATAATCATCGGTGACACAAAAAATAAATAAAAAATCCTTTCAAATCATCTATGGAACAATAAATAAAAAAACACTCAAATATGTCAAACATAAAAACAACACTCGCCAAGGAAAAATTTCTAACCAAAAGTAGCTGAAATAGCCAAATTGAAATGACTAATTTACACAAATTTTTCTAAAATACAAATTAAAAAAACACAAACCAAGAAAAGGCTATGAAATTCGAATTACAGCAAAAACAGTAAAACGATAATGTAAATGTCTAAACAAGTAACGAACCTCATTAACTGATAGTAGGGATGGCATAGTTTTCAAAAAATTATACTAAATTTTATCAGTTTAATTAAAAAAATAAAAAAACTTTCAACATTTTCAAATATACCTTTGCCATTACATTTCAAAATAGGAATTTATGTATGCTAAAAAGCAATAAGAACATTACACCAGAGAGGTTCTAATTGTCTCTCAAAACTTTATCAATTAATTTTGCTCTGCTGTTCAAATTATAGAAAAGCATCAAAAATAAGTAGTTTTCAAAAAGATTCTAAAGCAGTGATTAATATATTGTAACGGGCACATATGTATGTTACATTATTTTTTGTTAGTAAACATAAAAAAAAAGTTTGCCAATAAAAATTTCTTTTTTAAGAATTAAAAACTGAAAATTAAAAAATCATCTTAAACTCGCATATATATAAAATCGCACAGATAAATAATTATTAAAATAAAACTTTATTAAAAAAAGAGTAGTTTAAAACTAAATTTTCAGAAAAGATTTAGAGATAAAAATATATGTTTAAGTTTGAAAACAAATTAATTAATCTTTTGTAAAATGGAAATTATTATTTTAATTACTAAACTAGCCTTTGAGCATTTAAATGTATAAGCATCGGTCAGATAGGAAAACAATAGAAACTTTTAGCAAATGAAAGAAATCCATCGGGAAATCGGACCTCAATGAAAAGGTTTTCACCATCATGACGTAATGTTGAGTTAATCCACAAAATTATTATAAAAGGAAAGGTTTGAAAATAAAAGAGTTAGTTATTATGATGTGACTATATGTGTTAGTGTGGAGTTGAAGGAGAAGGGATTGAAAAGACGCACTCTTCAATCCCTTCAGTTTTGTTAAAAAAAAAAGAGAAATGACATCATTTTTTTTTTCTACATTAAGGACCAACTAAACTAAAAGACCTCCGGATAAATAAATAAAAAAAAACAATGGCTAACTCAACCAATCTTTTTAGGACGGCATGGGAATTCATGTTCAAATGGCAAGCAACAGATAAAGATGAACTGTTTTAAACCATAAGAACTTTATAATTAATGAACATTAAATTAAAAACTTTCCGTATTTAAAATAATTAAGAAATAGAATCCTATCTGACCAACATTATTTATTAATTAGTTATAATTTTATTTAATGTATTTCTTTTGTAAAATCATTTCCATTTATTTATTTATTTGTTCTTTAAGTTTTATTATGATTTCTGTTTTTCATTAAACTAGTTATATAAATATTAAACTTAAGTCGGGTGTGAATGGCTATATAGATTTGTAAAGTTATATTAGGGGAGGGTAATCTTAGGTTATTCGTTTCGTAGTTGAATTAGGTCAATGGATTGGATATATTGGTGTAATTAGTAGATGTAGTACGAGATTCGCTATGGGCAGAATTGCTATTATATGCCGCACACTTCCATTTTGCCTATGGAAGGGATTATAAGACGTAGAACGCTGTTCCTTTCGATGGAGTTTTTTTTTATTGCTCTTATCATCAGATAGATGTAATATTCCTATCTGACAAGAAGCAGTTTCTTCTCTTAACCTAATTGTGCTGCCGTATTCATATTACATTGAACACATCGATATATCAGATGGATTGAAGTTTGGTTTGACTGTGAACCTTTGGCCTAAGGTTAAACAAGGATTGAATATTTTCTTTTCAAATGCAAATCTATGTAGTCTATTCATACTCGACACTCTAAATAAAGATGCATTAAATTTAAGTTGGGTATAGATGCTTGCATGGGTTCGTTACCAGTTGATTATGTTTTTGGTTTTCATATTCGATCAAAATATATATAGACATTCGGTAAATACTGATACCTTACGGTGAGTATCTAAAATGTATTTATTCGGATGTCTTTTAAGTTATTGGTGTTAATGCAAGCATCTTATGGTGAATGCTATTGGGTTACTTATAAATTTCCCTCTGCAATTGACGGTATCAATGATTTTGTATTTTGATCGTTTATGTTTATTTTGAAATGTTTTTGACCGTGGAATCTATGTAACCGATCTATACTCAACATTTTTAAACAAATCTGTGCAAACTAATAATAGTATAAAATTTAAAATGTAAATTAAAAATCTAAAATAAAAGTAAAAATAATGTTAAATGTTAAAGTAAACATATTAAAATAATAATGTTAAATCTTATATATATATATGCGTAAATAAATTTTTGTATGTTAATTACTGGCAGTGGCTTATTTTATTTATTTTTTAATATTGAAATATAATTAGATAAGATATTATATTATTAAATCTCTGCTACTCCCTGAGCTAGTGACATGGGCTAATGACCGGATATCAAAATATATAAATAAAAAAAAAAAAATTTTTTTTTTGACTTACGTATCTGCCTACTTTATAAATTTTTCTAGGTTCAAATGCCTAGATGGCGCCCTGTAGTGCAGATCACGTTAAGTCTTATTCTCCGGATCGTTACAACTGGCCACCCAACTTGGGCCGATCTATTAATAAAAACCACATATACCCTGAGTAAATTTCTTTTTTCAAAATGAAATATTTTTATCTGTTACATAAAGTCGTATACTTTAAATCTTATAAAAGCACTGCCAGAAGAAATTGTGCATATATATTAAACACGAGAAAGTATAAATAATTTTAAAACTAATTTTTGTTAAAAAAAAAAAGTCAAAAGGTTGCAATAAATATGTTTTTTTGTTTGTTGATATATATTATGCTTTAACATGTATAGGCGCGCACAGCCACGTAAGTTTATGATCGAAATGTGGTACCTTACGATGAGTACCATTGGGAATTTACTTCAGTGTAATCCTATTTAAGCATTTTAATCAGTCATAAATAAGTTGGTGGTATTTATAATTGTGCTGCAAATATACACGTATAAATCCATTATCTTTCAAAACGTATTTAGTTCAATGCAACCTTCTTAAATAAATAATTTAAATAACTTGCTTGTCATGCCGTGTGTAAAAATAAAATGTATAAAAAAAAATAAAATAATAGAACTCTTGTGGGGAGGAGGTGTAGACGTGGATGGTCCTTAGGAAAACGATAGTCAACATTTTTTTTTGTATATAGTCTTTATACTAACCGAATGTTTTGTAAATTTTGTTAATCGTGTACCGTAATTACTAACCCTAAGTAAAATATTTTTTTTTGTTCATTTTTTTTTTTAAGCAAGTTTACTGATATGTAATGGGCACATACGTACGTTACATTATTTTTTATTAGTAAACATAAAAAAAAAAAGTTCGCCAATAAAAATTTCTTTTTTAAGAATTAAAAATTGAAAATTAAAAAATCATCTTAAACTCGCATATATATAAAATCACACAGATAAATAATTATTAAAATAAAACTTTATTAAAAAAAGAGTAGTTTAAAACTAAATTTTCAGAAAAGATTTAGAGATAAAAATATATGTTTAAGTTTGAAAACAAATTAATTAATCTTTTGTAAAATGGAAATGATTATTTTAATTAGTAAACTAGCCTTTGGGCATTTAAATGTATAAGCATCGGTCAGATAGGAAAACAATAGAAACTTTTAGCAAATGAAAGAAATCCATCAGGAAATCGGACCTCAACGAAAAGGTTTTCACCATCATGACGTAATGTTGAGTTAATCCACAAAATTATTATAAAAGGAAAGGTTTGAAAATAAAAGAGTTAGTTATTACGATGTGACTATATGTGTTAGTGTGGAGTTGAAGGAGAAGGGATTGAAAAGACGCACTCTTCAATCCCTTCAGTTTTGTTAAAAAAAAAAAAGAGAAATGACATCGTTTTTTTTTCTACATTAAGGACCAACTAAACTAAAAGACCTCCGGATAAATAAATAAAAAACAATGGCTAACTCAACCAATCTTTTTAGGATGGCATGGGAATTCATGTTCAAATGGCAAGCAACAGATAAAGATGAACTGTTTTAAACCGTAAGAACTTTATAATTAATGAACATTAAATTAAAAACTTTCCGTATTTAAAATAATTAAGAAATAGAATCCTATCTGACCAACATTATTTATTAATTAGTTATAATTTTATTTAATGTATTTCTTTTGTAAAATCATTTCCATTTATTTATTTATTTGTTCTTTAAGTTTTATTATGATTTCTGTTTTTCATTAAACTAGTTATATAAATATTAAACTTAAGTCGGGCATGAATGGCTATATAGATTTGTAAAGTTATATTAGGGGAGGGTAATCTTAGGTTATTCGTTTTGTAGTTGAATTAGGTCAATGGATTGGATATATTGGTGTAATTAGTAGATGTAGTACGAGATTCGCTATGGGCAGAATTGCTATTATACGCCGCACACTTCCGTTTTGCCTATGGAAGGGATTATAAGATGTAGAACGCTGTTCCTTTCGATGGAGTTTTTTTTTTATTGCTCTTCTTGTCTGATAGATGTAATATTCCTATCTGATGAGAAGCAGTTTCTTCTCTTAACCTAATTGTGCTGCCGTATTCGTATTACATTGAACACATCGATATATCAGATGGATTGAAGTTTGGTTTGACTGCGAACCTTTGGCCTAAGGTTAAACAAGGATTGAATATTTTCTTTTCAAATGCAAATCTATGTAGTCTATTCATACTCGACACTCTAAATAAAGATGCATTAAATTTAAGTTGGGTATAGATGCTTGCATGGGTTCATTACCGGTTGATTATGTTTTTGGTTTTCATATTCGATCAAAATATATATAGACATTCGGTAAATACTGATACCTTATGGTGAGTATCTAAAATGTATTTATTCGGATGTCTTTTAAGTTATTGGTGTTAATGCAAGCATCTTATGGTGAATGCTATTGGGTTACTTATAAATTTCCCTCTGCAATTGACGGTATCAATGATTTTGTATTTTGATCGTTTATGTTTATTTTGAAATGTTTTTGACCGTGGAATCTATGTAACCGATCTATACTCAACATTTTTAAACAAATCTGTGCGAACTAATAATAGTATAAAATTTAAAATGTAAATTAAAAATCTAAAATAAAAGTAAAAATAATGTTAAATGTTAAAGTAAACATATTAAAATAATAATGTTAAATCTTATATATATATATATATATGTGCGTAAATAAATTTTTGTATGTTAATTACTGGCAGTGGCTTATTTTATTTATTTTTTAATATTGAAATATAATTAGATAAGATATTATATTATTAAATCTCTGCTACTCCCTGAGCTAGTGACTTGGGCTAATGACCGGATATCAAAATATATAAATAAAATTTAAAAAAAATTTTTTTTGACTTACGTATCTGCCTACTTTATAAATTTTTCTAGGTTCAAATGCCTAGATGGCGCCCTGTAGTGCAGATCACGTTAAGTGTTATTCTCCGGATCATTATAACTGGCCACCCAACTTGGGCCGATCTATTAATAAAAACCACATATACCCTGAGTAAATTTCTTTTTTCAAAATGAAATATTTTTATCTGTTACATAAAGTCGTATACTTTAAATCTTATAAAAGCACTGCCAGAAGAAATTGTGCATATATATTAAACACAAGAAAGTATAAATAATTTTAAAACTAATTTTTGTTAAAAAAAAAAAAAGTCAAAAGGTTGCAATAAATATTTTTTTTTGTTTGTTGATATATATTATGCTTTAACGTGTATAGGCGCGCACAGCCACGTAAGTTTATGATCGAAATGTGGTACCTTACGATGAGTACCATTGGGAATTTACTTCAGTGTAATCCTATTTAAGCATTTTAATCAGTCATAAATAAGTTGGTGGTATTTATAATTGTGCTGCAAATATACACGTATAAATCCATTATCTTTCAAAACGTATTTAGTTCAATGCAACCTTCTTAAATAAATAATTTAAATAACTTGCTTGTCATGCCGTGTGTAAAAATAAAATGTATAAAAATAAATAAAATAATAGAACTCTTGTGGGGAGGAGGTGTAGACGTGGATGGTCCTTAGGAAAACGATAGTCAACATTTTTTTTTGTATATAGTCTTTATACTAACCGAATGTTTTGTAAATTTTGTTAATCGTGTACCGTAATTACTAACCCTAAGTAAAATATTTTTTTTGTTCATTTTTTTTTTAAGCAAGTTTACTGATATGTAACGGGCACATACGTACGTTACATTATTTTTTATTAGTAAACATAAAAAAAAAAAGTTCGCCAATAAAAATTTCTTTTTTAAGAATTAAAAACTAAAAATTAAAAAATCATCTTAAACTCGCATATATATAAAATCGCACAGATAAATAATTATTAAAATAAAACTTTATTAAAAAAAGAGTAGTTTAAAACTAAATTTTCAGAAAAGATTTAGAGATAAAAATATATGTTTAAGTTTGAAAACAAATTAATTAATCTTTTGTAAAATGGAAATGATTATTTTAATTAGTAAACTAGCCTTTGGGCATTTAAATGTATAAGCATCGGTCAGATAGGAAAACAATAGAAACTTTTAGCAAATGAAAGAAATCCATCGGGAAATTGGACCTCAATGAAAAGGTTTTCACCATCATGATGTAATGTTGAGTTAATCCACAAAATTATTATAAAAGGAAAGGTTTGAAAATAAAAGAAATTAGTTATTACGATGTGACTATATGTGTTAGTGTGGAGTTGAAGGAGAAGGGATTGAAAAGATGCACTCTTCAATCCCTTCAGTTTTGTTAAAAAAAAAAGAGAAATGACATCATTTTTTTTTCTACATTAAGGACCAACTAAACTAAAAGACCTCCGGATAAATAAATAAAAAAACAACGGCTAACTCAACCAATCTTTTTAGGATGGCATGGGAATTCATGTTCAAATGGCAAGCAACAGATAAAGATGAACTGTTTTAAACCATAAGAACTTTATAATTAATGAACATTAAATTAAAAACTTTCCGTATTTAAAATAATTAAGAAATAGAATCCTATCTGACCAACATTATTTATTAATTAGTTATAATTTTATTTAATGTATTTCTTTTGTAAAATCATTTCCATTTATTTATTTATTTGTTCTTTAAGTTTTATTATGATTTCTGTTTTTCATTAAACTAGTTATATAAATATTAAACTTAAGTCGGGCGTGAATGGCTATATAGATTTGTAAAGTTATATTAGGGGAGGGTAATCTTAGGTTATTCGTTTTGTAGTTGAATTAGGTCAATGGATTGGATATATTGGTGTAATTAGTAGATGTAGTATGAGATTCGCTATGGGCAGAATCGCTATTATACGCCGCACACTTCCGTTTTGCCTATGGAAGGGATTATAAGATGTAGAACGCTGTTCCTTTCGATGGAGTTTTTTTTTATTGCTCTTCTTGTCTGATAGATGTAATATTCCTATCTGATGAGAAGCAGTTTCTTCTCTTAACCTAATTGTGCTGCCATATTCATATTACATTGAACACATCGATATATCAGATGGATTGAAGTTTGGTTTGACTGCGAACCTTTGGCCTAAGGTTAAACAAGGATTGAATATTTTCTTTTCAAATGCAAATCTATGTAGTCTATTCATACTCGACACTCTAAATAAAGATGCATTAAATTTAAGTTGGGTATAGATGCTTGCATGGGTTCGTTACCGGTTGATTATGTTTTTGGTTTTCATATTCGATCAAAATATATATAGACATTCGGTAAATACTGATACCTTATGGTGAGTATCTAAAATGTATTTATTCGGATGTCTTTTAAGTTATTGGTGTTAATGCAAGCATCTTATGGTGAATGCTATTGGGTTACTTATAAATTTCCCTCTGCAATTGACGGTATCAATGATTTTGTATTTTGATCGTTTATGTTTATTTTGAAATGTTTTTGACCATGGAATCTATGTAACCGATCTATACTCAACATTTTTAAACAAATCTGTGCGAACTAATAATAGTATAAAATTTAAAATGTAAATTAAAAATCTAAAATAAAAGTAAAAATAATGTTAAATGTTAAAGTAAACATATTAAAATAATAATGTTAAATCTTATATATATATATATGTGCGTAAATAAATTTTTGTATGTTAATTACTGGCAGTGGCTTATTTTATTTATTTTTTAATATTGAAATATAATTAGATAAGATATTATATTATTAAATCTCTGCTACTCCCTGAGCTAGTGACATGGGCTAATGACCAGATATCAAAATATATAAATAAAATAATTTTTTTTTTTTTGACTTACGTATCTGCCTACTTTATAAATTTTTCTAGGTTCAAATGCCTAGATGGCGCCCTGTAGTGCAGATCACGTTAAGTGTTAATCTCCGGATCGTTACAATATATTAAAAAGCAATAATAAATTTATACGGGAACTTATATTCATGAAAGTAATTATATATTTTACTTTGAAATTATGAAAAAGCACTTAAATATTTTAAAAATAGATTTATAGAAATATTCAAGAAAAATCGCTACCCAATTTTTGTCAAGGTTGATTTGTAGCAGATTATTTTATTATTTTCAGCATTCTTGTAGCACATGTAAGTAATAACCCTTTTTTCAAACATATTTAATTCAGAACATTTAATTAATAACAATAGATTTAATAACGATCATTATTTGGTTTAAGAAATATAAAACAAAGATGGCACAAAATTAACAGCAGGCTTTTGGTGTAAATATGAATGAAGACTTTTACAAACACATTGCACTGATGAACAACTGTGATTATTTGTTTTGTACATGTTTAAGATTGTATTCATCTCTGTAAAAAATAATCCTTTTTAACACAGTAAAAAAAATCCCAACAACTTCTATTTGTAGCAGTACAAATTACTAAATATGTCAGAATAAAACTGAACAGATATTTCAAAGAGTACATCAGTTATATTTTGATTAAATTTGTCAGCTCAAGAAATTATATTTTTCATGTAAAATGTCTATTGCATCACTGTTTATTTTAAACATACAAACTGTGACATGTGCTGCCAAAAAAAAAGCCTGCTGTTGATTTGTGCAATCTTTGTTTTATTTTTTAAAACCAAATAATCACTGTTTTTCATCTGTGCAATGTGTTTGAAAAAAAAAAGACTTTTCTTTATAATTGCACAGCAAGGCTGCTGATAATTTATGCCATCTTTGTTTTATTTTTCTTTAACCAAATAACGATTGGTTTTAAATCTGTTGTTATTAGTTAAGTGTTCTGAATGAAATCTGTTTAAAAATGCATTATTACTTACTTACATGTGCTACAAGAAGGCTGAAAATAATAATGTAACCTGCTACAAATCAGCCTTGACAAAAATTGGGTAAGAATTTTTCTTGAAGATTTTTATAAATATGTTTTTAAAATATTTAAGTGCCTTTTTCATCATTTCAAAGCAGAACATAATTACTTTGATAAATATAAGTTTCCATGTACATTTAGTATTGCTTTTTAATATATATTAATCACTGCTTTAGAATCTTTTTGAAAAGTACTTATTTTTGATGCTTTTTCATAATTTCAAAGCAGAGCAAAATTAATTTGATAAATTTTTGGGAGACAATTAGAACCTCTCTGGTGTAATGTTCTTACTGCTTTTTTAGCATACATAAATTCCTGCTTTGAAATGTAATGGCAAAGGCATATTTGAAAATGTTAAAAGTATTTTATTTCATTACTTAAACGGATAAAATTTAGTATATATTTTTGAAAACTACATCATCCCCCATTATCAGTTAATGAGGTTCATTACTTTTTAGATATTTACATTATAGTTTTACTATTTTTGCTGTAATTCTAATTTCATTGCATTTTCTTGGTTTTTTTAATTTGTATTTTAAAAGGATTTGTGTGATTTAGTCATTTTAATTTGCCCATTTCAGCTACTTTTGGTTAAAAATTCTGTATTGTGGCTGTGTAATTTTTACATTTGACTTATTTCAGTGTTTTTTATTTATTGTTCATCAATAATTTGAGGGGATTTTTCTATTTATTTTTTGTGCCATCTATGATGATGCATATTTGCAAATTTTGCAAGCTAAATATTGATGAAATTCTAGTTTGATAATTTGTGAACATTTTTAATGAAGATTCATCCATCATTGTTCATTTTTTAGACATAGTTTTACTGTTTTTTTGCTGTAATTCGAATTTCATAGCCTTTTTTTTTGTTTTTTTTTTAATTTGTATTTTAGAAAGATTTGTGTGATTTAGTCATTTCAATTTGTCTATTTTGATGATTTGAGATGATTTTTCCCACGTTCCTCCATTGTTCTTTGTTTGATTTAGTCATGTCAACTTGTCCATTTCGATGATTTGTTGTTTGATTGCTACTTTCACCGATTTCGGTTTTTTCAATTTGAATTTTATAGCATTTTCTTGGTTTTTTTATAATTTATACTTTCGATGTATTTGTTTGATATAAATTGCCTCAAAAGTGACAATTTCTTGATTGGGGGGGGCAGGTTTGTCGTATTTTCACTGATTTATGTTTTTTTTTAATTTAAATTTTATACCATTTTCTTGGTTTTTTTATAATTTGTACTTTCGATGTATTTGTTTGATTGCCTCAAGTATTTTTTATGATTTCAGTATTTTTATTTTTATCACTTGCACACTTCTTGCCACTTGTTGATGGTACTGCAGCATCACCCAGTGGCCACATGTGGTGTAAGTTACAACTACTTAAAATAGTTATAATTTAGTTAATATTCCCTGAGTCTCTTGCTCCATCCTTTGCTACTGCCAGCACATGAACTAAGGAATTCCAAGTGTGGCCTCATATATGTCATTCATAGGGTAGTAAGTGATGGATTGTTGATGGAGGAGCTGAGGTGCGATCAGGTTCGAGGTCTCAACCTTCATCTAGATCAGCCTTGGTATAATTTGCCAAAACTCTGGATTTTGTTGCATGAATGTACAAATTTGTCCATTACAATATGAATAACAGTCATATAATTTTACTACCACTTAAGTTATATTTAATAGAATGTGAAATATGTTGTGTCAATAATCAATATAATAGTTTTCTATAGATCAGTCATTATTGTTTTATTAAAATGTGAAATAGCCATGCAAGTAATGTGTTGAAGAAATTTTTCTATCACAATACTGAGAATACTTATGGTTCATTAGATTGTCATACTTCCATAAAGAACTGACCATTAACTTCTGTAAGTTAACATATATTTGCAAATGTTCATTATTCAATTAAATAAATAGTGCAAATGAATTCATTAAGTAAATATCACTATTGATTAAATAACTTTTTTAGAAGTCGTTAGTTTATGTAATAATGTATCTTCATTGTTTATTTTTCATTTAATATGAAGTGCAGCCTATTCATTAATGTTTACAACTTTTATATACTCTTATATTGATGACAAGTTTTAATTTATAAATACATATGTTATCTTTTAATCAGACAAAATGATTTTTATTTTAAAAATAAGAATCAATCTTTTTTCATGTTGTAAAAACCAAAACAAAAAATTATTTTTATGTATATTTATAAATACTTTTTATCCAAATTTCAAAATAAACATATACAGTGAAGTAATGAACTAAACCCTATTTTGTCCCAAGCCCTCATAATGAGCTTTATATTTTGTTGATAACTATTTAATAAAATAATAATATACATATTGTTTATTAAACTGCAAGTGTAGAATACTTTTTAATATATATATATATATATATATATATTGTAAATATCGATAAGTCTATCTATATTTTAAAAAATTGTCATTTGTTATTAAAAAAAAATCTCTTTGAGTTGATGTTTATATATGAAGTATTATTGTTTATGGTTATTAAGTATAGTTATTGTTTGAAGTTATTATTTTATTTATATGTTGATGGTACATCGTTATGAATATTTAATTATTATAAATAAATAAAGACATATAAATTGTTGATTATATAAAAAAATTATTTTATTTGCAGTGATTATTAAAAAAATGCAATATTATTATTTATGTATATTTTTAAAGCTGTCAAATAAATTTTCAATTTAATATTTTTTATATATATATGCTTGATATTTTTTTTTTTTAATGTTAATTGTTTAAAAGAAAACATGTGTAACAAGGGTTTTCAAAACAGCATTTGCTAGCACGTGGAACAACAGCAACAACAATAAAAAGAAGCCATTATTATTATTATTAAGATAGTAATAAAACCAACTGAAGGATAAAATTTTGTTGTACTTTGTTTCTTTGAAATTACCATTCTTCAGAATATTGGAATAAGATAGATTTCTATGGTAAATACATAAATTATGACAGGCTAATCGAGATATATCGCAGCCAAGAGGCTGCACCATTTCTTTCATTTATTCCAAGGCAGTTTAAAATGAGACAACTAAGAAAATTTCAATATATGTATTTCATCGCGTCTGAAGCCGAAATTTGACATAGCTATCTGGAATCTATAATGGTCAATCTAATAATAATCTGGAGGTAACTAGAATTAATATATTGGATTTAACACTTCAATTTATTTATTTATTTTTCAAGGAAAGAAATTTTAAAAGAATAAAATATACATATATCCAAGAATTGACAATTTTCTCTAACGTGATAGTTTCCTCACCTTCACTAGAATGCATTCTAATATTAAACGGATAAAGAAATAAAACAAAGGAATAAGTTGACTTTTGAAGGAAAACTGGACATGTGAACTTTGAAAGGTAGTTAATAATTTTATATGTATAAATGATATATAAATATATTTTTGAGATTGATATTTTTGTTTACTTTTATTTTTCATTATAAAAATATAACGTTTTATAAATAGTCAATTCAAGCGTCTTGTTTTCTAACAGCAATAAACGTTTAACAGGTGTTAAAATTAATACTTAAGTAATTTAAAATCTTAAAGTATGGCTTATAGGTTTGGGTTGTATATGAATTGTTATATATATTTTAATAAGTAAATTTATATTCGTAAATTTTTTTATTATAAAATTTTTATCATTAATTTATTTATTTTCATTTTTTTTTTTTAAACTTCGTATAATAATTCTTATGCATGCCAAAACAATAATTATATGTATTTGCTGTATGTAATATTTTTTTTTTTATTATTTTAAATATCTGAAAAGTATAAGTATGGATTTGTATTTATATTCATATCTACTTGTTAAGCATAGATATGTCTTTATATATTTAATATATATACTTATTGCAAGTATATATGTATGTTTATTATTTGGGTTTGTATTTAAAACATTGATATTACCTAAAATTAAACCATAATATATAATAAAGGATGTACTATTTGTTTTATAAGTAACGTCTTTGTAATTTATTTGAAAGAGCGGTAATATATTATTCTTATTTTTCTTTTAATGCTAGAGTCATTATGAAATTAATTGAATTCACAATTTATTTATATATAACCGGGATAATTTTGTCTTTCTTCAATTTAAATGGAATGCAGCAAGTACGTTCCATTACATTTGGCGCAACAACTAGGGCTCGAAATAAGCTAATTAGGGCTTGAAATACCCCACATACCTGAGAGATGTGTAGTATATATATTTATGTGAGATATATAGTTTAAAGAAAGAGAAGCATTTTTGTGTGTTTAATTTTTTTTATATAAATGGAAATATTTTGGCCTTATGTTTAGATGGTGATTGTTACTGTTATTGTATTTTTTTTAATGATGAAAGATAAATATAGTCATGAAGCAGTTTAATTTCAATTTAAAAATTATATTGATGGTGTTAAATTATAGCATAATAATTTTGTCCATATTTGGAAAGTTTATGTTGTAGAAAATCTATAATTTTGAAGGTTGGATTGGATATTTGATTGTTGGAGTTTGGTTGGTTCTGTTGCAAGAATTGATGTTGGATGGGGAATTTTTGTCATTGTCTTGAGGATGTGATGCATTCATGTCACTTGTGATTGATTGATCTCATTTATTGCTCCAACCCAAATTTTGATGTTTATTATTATTTATCATGAAGCAGTTAACAGTAGTCCTGCCATGATTTTACCTCTAAAACTCCAGAGAGAGTAAGGTATAATTATTTTGATATATGTATAATATTTGCCTCTAAGTCTCCCAAAGATGAGCAAGGAAATATTTTATAAATAATAGCCCCTAAGACTTGGATGTAAGGAGGGCAGTGTAATAGTGTTTTCAGAAAATTATTATGGGTTGTAGTAGCTTGGATAGAATGAAATGTGATAGTCATCTAAGTGTTCATGAAACATTGTATGCTTTAGGAGTAATGATTGAATTCTTTTATCTATATCAAAGTTGTGAAGTGCTAATCAATCTTTTGGCTGTCAGTATCTGTCGGATCTTTGGAGGAATAGATAAGTATATAACTTAAATATATAACACCAAACTTAAGGGCTTGGTTAATTGACTATTCTTGGTGACAAATAATCTATTACATTGATTATCAATTAGGGTTTGAAAACAAACATATCAATGTTATATTTTCCATTATAAGTGACTTTTAAACATGAAGTTCAATTAGTGAATGTTTGTTGATAGTAAACTGCATTAGTACAATTTTAGTAAAATAGTGTTTTGGGCACAAAAGTAAATAATTAGTGAAGTTGATTTTTTTTTTTTTATGTATATAAAATGTTATTAAGTTTTAAGGTCCAGAAAATTTATAGGTATCAATTTAGTAAGTTTATGCTTAACTACCATTATCTTGAGTGCGAAAGTTATCTCACAATATTATTGAATTGGTTGTTTTCAAGGCATGTGAACATTTTATTGTATTTTAAATATTTCAAGGTTATATTGAATTTGATATGAAATTTCCACATTTCAATATTGTATAAGTGTAGAATATTTATTATCATTAAATATAAATAAATGTTATTTAGTGATATCAGTTGTTACTCTCTACATATATATATATATATTAGAGAAATTTGTTGATGTTATAGTGATAGAAGAGACTTTTTATAAGCCAATAAGTTTATGAGTTCTAACAACTGAAATTTAGATTGTCGGATAGCTATTATGTATTATAAAATTAAAAAGGCTTGTACTTTGCTTAGTTGAATAATTGCTTGTTGGAATAATGATTGGAGATGGTGAGCCCTTGATCTGTGGTAATTACTATATAGAAATATATATATATCTTAGATATTTTTTTTTTTTGGTATAATATTGCAATTCTAATAATAATGGACAACAGTAGTGAAATGCCAGTTAGTGGTGATTTTGATTTAAGAGATTTTATGGAAAAATTTAGAGCTGAGATAAACACAAATTATGAGAGACTAGAGTCTAAATATGATAAACTAGAATCTAGATTAAAAACAAATTCTGATGATCTTAGAGCTGAGATGAAAACCAACTCTAATGAATTAAAAGATCTTAGAGCTGAGATGAAAACCAACTCTAATGAATTAAAAGATCTTAGAGCTGAGATACAAACGAATTCTGATGAACTTTCCCAGAAACTAGAATCTAGATTAAAAACAAATTCTGATGAACTTTCCCAGAAATTAGAGACTAGTTTAAAAAATAACTCTGATGAACTAAAAGAGGAACTTAGAACTGAGATGAAAGTCAATTCTAATAAATTTTATAAGGAAATAAAAGATGAATTAAAAGCTCTGGTAGATAATAGTGTTAGAAGAGTAGAAGTAAAATTTGATGAAAAGATGGAAAAATACAGAGAAGAGACAATGGTTGAAGCTAATTCTTTAAAAGCAAAATTTGAGGAAATAAGTAGTGAAATGAGGGAAGAAAATCAAGGAATTATAGCCAGATTAGAAGTAGTTGAAAGAAAGACTATAAAGAAACCTAAAATTTTTGATGAATACTATAGTGAGGATAAAAGAATTGATGAATCTGTAGAAATAAAATTAAATTCTTTAGGTGAAAAATATCTAAAGTTATTAGACAATGAATTACTAAAGATTACGGATAATACCAGTAATAAATTTAAAGATAAAATGCAAAATCTAGTTCAAAAATGTACCATTAATTGTGGAAACGTTTATACAAAAATTAATATTTACAAAGAAATATTCTTTACAAGAATTAACAATATAATATGTAATGTAAATTTTATGAAAGTAGAAATTGATCCAAATAGAGATTTAGGCAAAGCCAAAATAAAACTTAAATTCAGAAGTAAGGAGAAAATTAAAATAGATTTTCTTAAAGAGATAATTTATCCCAATAAAAATATGAAGAAAATTAAAGTAAAATTCAAAGAGATGAGTAGAGAAAAGTTTAAAATAAATTATCTTAAAGGAAGTATAGATTTTATAAAAGATATTGGAAAAGCCAAAGTTAGACTTAAAGTTATAGAAGGAATGATAAATAATATTGGTTTTCTTAGAGAGAATATTGACAAGGAAAGAGATGTAGGGAAAATAATGGTAAAATTTAAAAGAATAAATGAAAAGATATTTAATTTAATTCTTAGCAGAAAGATTATTGATAAAGAAAAAGAAATTGGCAAAGCCAAAATTAAACTTAAAATGAGAAGTGATGATGTGATTAGTAAAGATTTTCTTCGAGAAAATATAGCTAAGGAAAGAGATTTAAATAAACCTAAAGTTAAACTGAAAAGACTTAATATAGAACAGAATGATTTTCAAAATGATTTTCAGAAATTTTTTAATGCTGAAGTTGTATTACATCAATCTGATTTGCAATTTTTAAAGGATTATTTGGAAAATTTGAATGAATACCATTCAAAATTGTCCAGAGAATTATTTTTAATTGAACGTAGAACAAGTGAAGTAAAATAAAGACTTACTCAAGTTGACGATGTTTATAAAGATAGTCAAAGGAAAAGTAAGATTATCTGATAAAATAGCAACTGTTATTGATAAAGTTAAGAATTATGTTAATGCTTATGATCAAGTTACTATTTATGTAAAGAATATAGATGCAGAATCTAAGGAATTCATAGCAAAATCTTTAGGTACTTATCTCAAAATTATTCAAAAGCAATTGAATTATACCAAAATGCTATATGAAAATCTTGTAAATTAAAGCAAACTTCTTCACAAAGTTCAACATACTGGAAATTCTTTACAAGAAGAATTAAAAAGGCACTTTTGATTATTATTATTATTTTTTTTTTTTAGAAAACTTGGACAAATATCTAGATGATCTGAAAGATAGATATAAATAAATGAATATGGTTATTAATAAGAAAAATAATATTCTTTAAACCATGTTAGTCCTTAGAAAGATTACAAATTTGAGAAGTTTTTCGATATCTCATAATTCATTAGTTATCTGCAAAGACATTTTTTTTTTCGGTGGATTAGAGGGTATTGTAAATATCGATAAGTCTATCTATATTTTAAAAAATTGTCATTTGTTATTAAAAAAAAAAATCTCTTTGAGTTGATGTTTATATATGAAGTATTATTGTTTATGGTTATTAGGTATAGTTATTGTTTGAAGTTATTATTTTATTTATATGTTGATGGTACATCGTTATGAATATTTAATTATTATAAATAAATAAAGACATATAAATTGTTGATTATATAAAAAAATTATTTTATTTGCAGTGATTATTAAAAAAATGCAATATTATTATTTATGTATATTTTTAAAGCTGTCAAATAAATTTTCAATTTAATATTTTTATATATATATATGCTTGATATTTTATTTTTTTTTAATGTTAATTGTTTAAAAGAAAACATGTGTAACAAGGGTTTTCAAAACAGCATTTGCTAGCACGTGGAACAACAGCAACAACAATAAAAGAAGCCATTATTATTATTATTAAGATAGTGATAAAACCAACTAAAGGATAAAATTTTGTTGTACTTTGTTTCTTTGAAATTACCATTCTTCAGAATATTGGAATAAGATAGATTTCTATGGTAAATACATAAATTATGACAGGCTAATCGAGATATATCGCAGCCAAGAGGCTGCACCGTTTCTTTCATTTATTCCAAGGCAGTTTAAAATGAGACAACTAAGAAAATTTCAATATATGTATTTCATCGCGTCTGAAGCCGAAATTTGACATAGCTATCTGGAATCTATAATGGTCAATCTAATAATAATCTGGAGGTAACTAAAATTAATATATTGGATTTAACATTTCAATTTATTTATTTATTTTTCAAGGAAAGAAATTTTAAAAGAATAAAAATATACATATATCCAAGAATTGACAATTTTCTCTAACGTGATAGTTTCCTCACCTTCACTAGAATGCATTCTAATATTAAACGGATAAAGAAATAAAACAAAGGAATAAGTTGACTTTTGAAGGAAAACTGGACATGTGAACTTTGAAAGGTAGTTAATAATTTTATATGTATAAATGATATATAAATATATTTTTGAGATTGATATTTTTGTTTACTTTTATTTTTCATTATAAAAATATAACGTTTTATAAATAGTCAATTCAAGCGTCTTGTTTTCTAACAGCAATAAACGTTTAACAGGTGTTAAAATTAATACTTAAGTAATTTAAAATCTTAAAGTATGGCTTATAGGTTTGGGTTGTATATGAATTGTTATATATATTTTAATAAGTAAATTTATATTCGTAAATTTTTTTATTATAAAATTTTTATCATTAATTTATTTATTTTCATTTTTTTTTTTTAAACTTCGTATAATAATTCTTATGCATGCCAAAACAATAATTATATGTATTTGCTGTATGTAATATTTTTTTTTTATTATTTTAAATATCTGAAAAGTATAAGTATGGATTTGTATTTATATTCATATCTACTTGTTAAGCATAGATATGTCTTTATATATTTAATATATATACTTATTGCAAGTATATATGTATGTTTATTATTTGGGTTTGTATTTAAAACATTGATATTACCTAAAATTAAACCATAATATATAATAAAGGATGTACTATTTGTTTTATAAGTAACGTCTTTGTAATTTATTTGAAAGAGCGGTAATATATTATTCTTATTTTTCTTTTAATGCTAGAGTCATTATGAAATTAATTGAATTCACAATTTATTTATATATAACCGGGATAATTTTGTCTTTCTTCAATTTAAATGGAATGCAGCAAGTACGTTCCATTACAATATATATATATATATATATATATATATGTACCTGTGTAACACAGACACTTTTTTATATAAAATATATTGCAAATGATCAAATTTCAATGTTAAAATTTATCCATAATGTTGCCTTCTATATATAAAATTAAAAATAATTTAAAACAAAATTGAAATAGCCAAGTCACTATAAAAAATACATCTATCCAGCTTTCATTCAGTAATGAAATCTCTTCAAGATATTTCTTTTTACACAATCACATGACCAATTACCCTACATTACCCCCTTCTCCATGTACATCATTTACATTATTGTTTTTTTACATTCGAATATCAGTCTTTCAAGCTAATTGTACAAACGATTTGTGAGTGTTAATAATAAATGAATACTTTCTCACCAATACAAGATATAGTATTTATGCAGGAATAAAAGGAATCCTCTTATCCCTACAACTCAAATATTTATATATGAGCAAATCCGAAGTACTGGCAAAGCGTTGGCACAATTAGCTTGAAGGGCTGATATTCGAATGTAAATAAAATTGTATACAGACGCTATATAAAATAAATGCTTATTTATATATTATTATTGTTTTTTAGATTTGTAAATATATATATATATATATATTATGAGAAAAAATGACTGTAATAAGTTTATTCATTTTTGTGCACATATATGTAATTTACTAATTATATTTAATGTATGTATTGTAATGGAATGAAAATATTGTCCACTGGTTGAATTGCTGTAAGATAAATGGTCATGTGATTGTGTAAAAAGAAACATTTTGAAAAGATCCCATTAAGGAATGATAGCCGATTGATGTATTAAATATTCTTTTTTATTTATAATGGGTTGCCTATTTCAATTTTGGTTTAAATTAATTATTTTTTAATATAAATATGTAAATAATATTTTTAAATAAAATTAATATAATTATTAATAAAAAAGTTGATGGGAACACATTTACACATATTTTAACAATTGGGTATTCACTCACATAATCACTGAAGCAGTTATTGTAAGAAAAATCTAACTATCATATTTTTTATTAAAATAAACAGCAAAATATCTGATGACTGTTTTTGCAATTAATTAGTCTGAGGTTGACTTTCTCTATTTTTTAATAAGTTTTTTTTTCTTTTAGAGAAACATAAAAGATTAATCTGTCAAAAAAAATTATGATCTCTTATTTTTTTATGTCAATATTATTTTCAAGTATGTTCTAAAATTTTGTAAAACTGTTAGCATTACTCTTAGAAAATATTTTTTTATACAAAAGTACATCAAATTTGAAAGTAATCATAAAAGAAAGAGGAATTATATGTAGGTTTAACATTCATCAAATACATTTTATTTATACAGATAAACATGTATAAAACTTAGAGAACAAATATGGCTGCTGCAATATTATAAAGTTTGCGATTTTTCTGTTTTTTGTTTGTAATATATAACAAATTTGAACTCAGACTTTTACGTGACCATCAACTCTCCATGCCATCTCATATTGCTGATCCACCTAATCATACATATGTTCAAAAGATAAAATAATCACCAATATATGTATTTCATGCTAAACCAGCAATCATCAGTTGGTCCAGATTACTATCTTGACACATATGTGCAATCAGTGCTCAGCTTATATTGAGATAGCCAATCTTCATACTTTAATGGACAGGCTTCAAACTACTCCAACCCACAACTCTTCAGCCATCCATTTCATTGAAAATCCACTTGGAATGTTCAAAGCCCTCATTACTAGCATGATTGTCATCCTACCCATGTTGACCATTTAGTCATTTTGTCCTCTCATGTACTGGAGAATAATGCATTTACATGCATATAGTTTGTTTAATTAGATTTTTGTTTGTTTGTTTACATCCATCTTTTATTGGGGATGACATAACTCACATCTCCACTGTAAATAGTTTCATTTGTTATAAATAAATTGTAACCAACCATTATCTGTTTATTTTAAAATTTTATTTCATTATTTTTCTGCTAAGATTTAATTTCTGCACTGTCAGTAAATGGATCTTCAGTTGATGATGAGTCATTAATAATTTGAATTTCACATTTCTTGCTTTGTATGCAGTAGTTTGAAGACATCACTGGACCTAAAATCAAAGATTATTTATGAATAAATTTTGATGCAAGGACAGATAAAACGCATCATATTATATTTGTAATGAACTACTTATTAAAATATAAATCTATAACACATGGAACAATTATCTAACTAAAAATTCAGAATATTTCTTTTTTATTACACTACATTTTATGTTCATTTTAATAGAAGAAAATTAACATTAAGAAAACTGTGATGTGTATTTTCTTGGAGAATTGGATATATATATATATATTGAAACGATAACTTTCCAAGCCCCTATCGTTTCACCATCAAACCTAATGACACTCTTATCTGTGCTAAGTTCGAACCTATTTAAATGTTAATAAATCTAAAATTCGCTCATGTCCATATAAACAGTATTATATATTTGCATGCAAACAAACGCTATAATTAGATAGGATTAGTAAAATTATAGCGTACTGAATTTATGTAATATTTCTAAAAATATTCATTATATTATTTAAGTTAAGAGTAAATTATTAATTTTGTTGTTTAATATTGTAATTTCGTATGTGGATATATAATCTGTGCTATATAGAAGAAAGACATGATTTAAAATATGTAAAAGCCATTATCTAAAAATACTATTAAATGTTTCTTTAAAAATTGTTAAAAGATTTCTTGTTTTAAATATATTTCAGGGAAAAGTTTCGCAAAAATATATTTAAAAGCTATATCAAAATATGTTTGTAAATTATTTTTAATAAATATGTTAAAAATGTTTTCATTTTAAAAAAATGTTAAAAGGTTGTTTTTAAATAGAAAGAGTTTCTATTATATGTAAGATTAAAAATAAAAGCTGGTCAAGTAATTAAAAGATTTTTGATTGTAAACAAGTGTCATTAACGACCACACCTGGAATTCGTAAAAAGTAAAACTAGTTCAAAATTTACTAATTAAAATCCCCTTAGATAAGATTAAGTTATTTTAAAATCTAAATTGGACAATTGTTTGCAATGAAAAATCTTAATTATAATAATAGCTTATGGAATGTTTCTAACATAAGTTATCTAAGATTTGGATTATAAATTGAAAGTTATTTAATTAAATTCCTGAGTTTAGTGAGTCTTGAGGCGATAGATTCCAATAAGGAAAACATATAAATACTCTGTATTTTTAACAGAGATAGACAGCCATATTGTTAGTGAGAATTGCAGCCAGTATTCACAAATGTTAATGTTTAACATGTCCGGCTAAAAGCGGGCATCTTGTTGCTCTTACTCTGCAGGAGAATGGGGTTTCTTTCGTCAAAATGCCTAAACCACCATCATGCCGCTAGCAGAGATCAGCCTAACAGAATGGGAAAGATGATGCCACCAGCCACCAGTAAAACTCACCAAAACTACAGCCAAGAACTTGCAGTCCAGATTATTAATACCGGTACTGTTTTATTTTTCAAACCGCAGAGCTCTGTGTAATTCTGTGTAAATGTAAATAATATCTATATAAGTTAGCTAACTTTCTTTTAAAATAATGATAAAGCTAAATGTAATCAAAACTTAGAATCCATTTAATATTTTTAATATGTCAATTGCTATCAAAATTTAATGTGTTAAAGTTTAAATAATCTGACTTATTTATATTTTCCTTTCATTTAAAGTCCATTATAAGTGTCTAATTTAAAGTTATATCACTGTGGTTGTGTCTATATTTCTTTGCTTATTTTAAATGCTTATTATATTTTATATGCCAATATTTCGAAACAGTAGGCATTTATTTTCATGTTTTAAGAAGATATTTGAAAATCTTCACGTAATTTATTTATAGCATCAACTTTCTGCGCTGTTTCAAAATCCTACTTTTTTTATTATTTAAATGATTTAATATGTGAAATGTGGCTCTTTTATAATCAACCATTTAAAAACTTAACCTTATAAGTTTATTTAGAATTAAATTTAACATTGATCATATTTATAAGTATATTTGACATTTAAATTCTTAAGTCCATAGAAATATACTTTCCCTCCTTAAATATTTATTATCTATGAGTAACTGAATAGATCGAGCCTGTCAAAGTACAGATGTAATAATATTCCCTTTTGTAGCATAGACATTTATTATCAGGCTACGCAAGAATTGGTCCCAATTTGATAGAGCTAATATGCTATTAACTCGTATTTCATAGTATGAAATATACTATTCTTTGCTTGGCGGATGTGATATTATTTTATAAAATTATTCTCGTTTTGCTGCTATACATAATATACGTATCTCAAGATGGAGCTACGGCATTGCCAGCACATCTTCTCTTATAGGTAGAGCAGTAGCGAAGCCTGAGTGAAGGCCAGGTTAGCATGTAAGTCCCCCGCCATTCCTGAACAAAATGTTCCTTTTCATGCAGCATTGCAATCGGTTACAGGGTACCGACGTTTGTCGCAAGAACCCTGAAGTTATTTCATCCATTCACAGAGTGACTTTTCCTATTATTGTTTACCTGTGCCATAGTGCATTGGTAAAATCTTATGCAGCCAACTCTCCCACCTTAACATAACGCTTTCAGCATTCTGAAATTTTCTCTCGAAAGCCATGTTCGATCGATCATTACTTGAGCTGGTTTATGCGCTCGTTATTAAATTATATTGTATATTTTAGTAAATAAATTCATGATCAAAGTTCAATATAATTATTTATATAACAGCCACCAATGTAATAGGATTTGGCTTATCGAGATTTATAGGCATAACGTAATGAATAATTATGTATCAATTGTAAACAATTCCTAAGATGGGCACATGTTAAACTCATCTATGAAATTTAATGATTACTTATGTAAAATGATTTTGAATTACCAACTGTTTGCGTACATTCTACACTGAATGCTATTGTAAATAAGTGATATATATAGATATGAGTTGTAAATAATTATATAATTAATTTAATGTATTTCGTTCTCTGTCTCGTTATTGATCTAATTCAATCCAATTCCAATTATCATTTATAGCCTATATATGTGAAAACTATGCATTAAGTTAAATTAGATTAGTGATATATTTTAGTCAATTAAGAACCTCTCTTTTAATTATCAGAGTCTTATTGCTTCTCTGTGACCTATGTTGGCCATGTGGAAAGAGATATACTATGTGTAATTTCAAGGTGGTCATTCGTAGGGTCTTGAGTCTTGGAATCCTGGCTTACAAGTTGAAGTGTGGTCAGACTTGGGATGTCACAGTCCTAGTCTGGTCAGCTTCGGTCTCTTTTGCTTGGATTCTGAATTCTGTTATGCGAATGTACAAACTTGACTGTTACAATATATATATATATATATATATATGTACCTAAGTGAAGCTTCACTTGTTTTCAAGAGGTGAGCAAGGTTATCTTAGCTTAACCTTTTGTTTGAAATTTTCGGATTTTTAAAAAAAAAATGATAAAAATGAAAGTTAACTTAGTTAATGAGTAAAATAGGATAATCTTATGTAGTATTATAATAATTGTTAAATATTTATGGAATTATGTCTAAATATTTCAATAGTATATGTGAGTTAGTTTGATAAGGGATGTCAGACAATAATTTGAATTAAATGAAATATCAGAAATAGTTGTGAGATGATAAATTATATTAAATGTATTTTAAAGTAACTATTGTGTAATTCATTTTAATGTCTAAATTATAATAATTAGATATTGTAAATAAATGTTTTAAATAGTATAAAGTAATAAGTTTAAAAATAATCTGTAAATTTTAATTAAAACAGTAATAATATTTATTAGATGTAATTTAGATTAGCGTTTCACTTATAAAGTTATTTTGAATTAAATATTCATTAATATTTTTATTTTTGTAGTTTTAACAATAACTTTTAAACAATTAGTGTGAGGTCATCTGTATGTGAGAATATGTATGTGCATGTAAGAAAGACATGTAAATATAGGAATAAAAAATAATTAATTCCAATATTGATTTAAAAAACAAATGAATGGATAAAGTTATTAAAGTTAAATATTTAAAAGTTTAATAAAAAGGGATAGCGCTGAATTTTATATTTATTGCTATTGTGTTTTATAAAAATATTATTTAAGAATATTATATATTTGTTAATAATGAATTTTTGACTTTGCAGCTGTTGAGTCACGTGGTTTGGTATAATTATTTCAATTACATCATTAAATCCATTTTGAAGCTGAACTGTGAAGGGTAAAGTTTAATAAAAAATAATTTTATTGATTTTCAAGCCAATTGACATAAAAAGTGGGAGTATTAGAGATTATCAGATATAAATATTAATCCAGGATTCATTCAAGGGCTTTCTTATTTTGTTTTTGCATGTGGCTCAATCTTAATTTTTTTCTTTAATAAAAGTTGCAATTTGCTTTAAAACATTATACTTTATTTTTAAAAGTAAAAGTATATTTTTAAAACAATTATTTAAAATGATCTTGCAGTAATGAATTGTTAAATTTAAAGAGGTAACCATTTTCTGATATTCTAATTTCAATTGGAACATGAAATTATAGTAAAAAAATGTTTGGAGGAAATTTAGTGTTCTTATCTCATGTGTGTTGTATCTGTTTGTTTTTCTTTATTTGAAAGTAAAAGTAAAATTAAAGCATAAATTATTAATTATATATATATATATATATATATATATATATATATATATATATATATATATATATATATATATATATATATATAAATAGCTAAACATTCTGATGTACTGAACTATTGTAGCTGTAGGATACTTAGTCTTTATCCTATTAAATTAAAAATATACATGAGGAAAAAAAAATTAAAAGACATTGATAATTTTAAAAAAAACATTATAATGAAAAATGTGTCAGCTTCCTTGTAAATTAAAATTGACTTTAAATTTGATGCTTCACTATTCATACCTGATATTCACATTTAAATATGCTCTTCAATAATAATGCTAGTTCCTAAAAGTAAATTTACAAAAGAAAAATATAATTACATTAAGTTAAAGAATTGAATATCGAATTTTTCTAATGTCCAACTTTAAAATTTATTGTATATGAGATAGTAATTATCTTATTCTGGAAAGTGTTGGACAAAAATGTTTTAGGCTACATTTAATTAAGGATGAACTTACAAATAATGATTAACTAAAAAGTTATTACTTATACCTTGACCTGAATGGAAATAATTAGTTTTAACTAATTGCAAATAGAGAATAATATGTATTATAAAATAATAATTCTTGTTTGATGCCCATCAGTAGGAAAATAAGTTATTTGGAAACAAAACATCAAAATAATCTACAAATATTATTAATGAACTCCTATCTGTCAAATACATAGTAAATTGTTATATTTGCCATTACTTATAATTAACTTTGTGACAGTTAATCTTAGCTCATAAACCAAGGAATGTCTTTAATTATAAAAGAAGTCTACTCTTATGTTTAAAATAGTAAAAAAAAATTTGTTTAAAATAAAACACATCTTTAAATAGTATATAAAAAAATATTTTTAAAAAAAAAATGCATTTAAAAAAATGTGTTTCCCTAAAAGAGAATGATGAAATTTAAATAAATCTATATATTATTATTATTCTGCATTTGAACCCGGGATTCAATAAAAAATGTACTCAACTGAAGAATTTATTTTTCCAATGCTGGCTTTTGCTTATGCTTATTCTTATTATTTAAATATTTAAAATTATCTTTAAAGATAAAAGAAAGTGAAAGTATTATCTTAAAGAACTATTGAACATTTTTGTTTTGGAAATCATTGCCATGTTTCATAAATGTTTTCACTGAAGCTTCGAACTCAGATAGATAAATTAGCCTGAATAAATTATCTACATATTTTAAACAGAAAAACCATTACGGAGCTGAAATATGAACTTCAGTTACTGTATTATCATTATTTTTTATCGTCTGTTTCATTGGTTTTAAAAAAATAAAACCATAAAAAAATATTTATGCTATATATTTTGTGTAACACTTTTTGCATAAATATACCAGGTAAACTAGGGTTATAATGTAAAACTTAATGGGTTATTAGAATAGGTGAATATTTTGCCATTCTTAGGTAAATTTTATTTTATTTATTAAGCATTTCACAAGTTAGTTTCTATTTGATAATTTCATTTATAGAGAATTAAATATCATAGTCTGTTTATTATGGGGGATGTTTCACTCATTTCATTTTAAATCTACCCAAGCAGTTTATCAGAGAGTTTCCATTCATTTGTTTTATGAGTGCTGT
This sequence comes from Epiperipatus broadwayi, assembly GCA_028023455.1. Taxonomy (NCBI): domain Eukaryota; kingdom Metazoa; phylum Onychophora; class Udeonychophora; order Euonychophora; family Peripatidae; genus Epiperipatus; species Epiperipatus broadwayi. The sequence goes on from JAQFVV010006340.1 coordinate 2,368,162, forward strand.
ATGAATAATAACTACAAATATTTTTATATGCATTGAGAATTAATATTCTCACATTTAACTTGTAATCTTTTTAAAAGTCCACTAGTCACTATATTTTAGTATTGAATATTTTATTATGTGTGCATTGTGCCTTGCCTAGAATTTTATATGCATATAATTTTAAAGCATTTGTCATAGTAGTCACTTGACACAGTGTGCTTTGTTGGTTCAAACATTAAATATACATTTTGTATTTTTAAACTTCTTAGGAATAACTTAGTTAATTCAGGTGAAGTATATATCTTGCTATTAGTTAGTAATTGTCAGCTTCATATATGTAAACTTAGTTAATAATTTTGAGTATGTTTATAGAGTAGACAAAGTTTTCCATCCTTATTGTATTGTATTTTCATGAATTGATAGTGCTTGTCCCTAAAGAGGGTTGTTGTATTTTTTAGTGATGATGATCACATTTATAAGCATTAGAAGTCCCATGATAGAGGATTGTGCTTTCCTGGTGCATCTTTCTTGTTTCCAGATGTACTGTAGACAAGTTCCAGGCATCTCAGTTTCTGCCTCAAAGTTAGGTATTTTTGAAAGCCACCACATTCTTTTCCAGCTCTGAGGAGCCTATTTATTTTTATATTTTAGCCTATCATTCATGATGACTTTATGCTAATTCCACCACAGTAGGCGATGTTGCATATGTTTTAGATTTGTAATAACAAGATATGTTTGTTTGAGAAACTTTGTGTCTTCATGTAGCAATAGCTATTTTTAATGCTTGTAGTTATATAAATGTTTGAATTGTGTTGATATGATAGTGTTATCATCCACAAGCTAACCAACAATAAGTTCTATTTATTTTTAAGTATGTTAAATATATGCATCTGGTATGTGTGGCAATTCACACATACTAATTTTAATATTTTCATACAGAGTTTTGCTGCTGGATTTGTAAGTCTGTTACATTTTTTTTTAATTTTAAAACATTGAGGATAATAGTTTTATGTGGACAAAATTTATTTAAAAGTGTATAAATGATCTCCAATGAGTAAATACACATGTACCTAAATTTAGTTTAATTTTAAAATTAGCTTAGTCTGATTTAAATATGTATCACTAGCTATAATATTAGTTATGTCAGTATAATTGGTAGTAGTTTTTCAAATATATGCTTAATATGCTTTTCCAGCTTAGCGTTTAAGCTTAGGGTTTTAAAAAAACAACATCTTAGTTATGTGTTATTCTGATTGCTGGATAACATCATAGTGTTATGAATTATTCCAATTAAAAGTAGAATTGTGTTTATTAAATTCAGATAATTGCAATTAAAGTTTAAAGATTTTGAAATCTCTAATTGTTAAAAGAGATTAAAATCTAGTAGTGAATAACCTTTGTGTGCTATTATGTATAATTATATTATTTTATTAGTTTATTTATTAGAATAAACAATGTAAAAAAGTTTAAAGAGGGACACTCAAAAACAGTAACTAAAGAAGTTGTGTATTATTGTAAATCAAATAAAGTTGTCGAAAGTCAAAATGCTTACAATAGGTTCCAGCGCTAGGTTGGCAATGTTTGTGTTCCATTTAAATTGTAAACACTTTCTTATTTTTCTCAATAAACTAACTTATTACTATTTCAAAAAGTTTTGTTTTGTTTGTTTTACTTTTATATGAAAATATTATTGTCTTGGATTCCAAATTCACAAAATCTTAGGTTTCCAAAATTTATTAAATTTTCAACTCAAAAGTTCACAAATACATTATAAGTTAATTAAATATATATTTGATATTGGTTTTAAAATTATAAAGTCATGCTAAATTAAGTGATTCTTAGATTGAATCACAATAACAGATAATTGCATTATATCAGATAATTAGTTAAATGCTTAATTGAAAGTTTATTTTTAAATTATCAGTATATCTTCTCAGATTAAAGATTATGCAATATGAGATTAAGAATATTAGTACGTCAGAAGAATATTTTTATTTATTATTTTAAAAGCTGCACATTATCTTATATTTACTGCACTTTGTCTATCATTATCTTAAACCTTATATGTCTAAAGAATTTTAATCCATCTGCATTTGAGGTCTTGAGTAAGTTGTCTGTGAGTATGGGAAAGGCATTAAAAGGATCCTTGCTCTCTTCTTTGCTAGAGTAATGTTTTGGATAATAGGCCATTATTAATTTAAATTTAAATTGATTTATTACATCTTTGAATTAATATTTATTTTATTATTCTAAGATTGGACCATAAAGTAATTATTTATGGTCAGCCAAGATAACTTATTTATTTTATTCACTCTAGTAAATATTTATTAAGTAAGTTAAATTTTTATTTTCCACAAGACTCTTGTTGCCTTATTAAATATAATTTAGTAAAATAATCTTTCACAATCAAGGTATCATTTTTTTTTATTCAGAGTGTGTGTGATCTGTTGGTAGGACTATTCTAATAACTATTAATTAATGATTTTAAATAATCTTTTGTATGGTTTAGTAGTAGATTATTAGTATGCCATAATGATTATAGATGCACTAGTTTTGGATTTGGTCTCTATCTGATTGTACATCTTTGAATCATCATCTCTTTTCTTAAATTTTATTGTAACTCCACTGAGCCAAGTCATTAAAAGTCTTTCATTTCATTTCTTTTCATATCATTTTTCATCTCTCTTTCACATTTCTTCTATAATCTCATCCATTTCAAATCATTTCGTTTTTTCTTCTCCTTCCATCTCTCACCACCATGTATCATTTCTATTCCTTTCATTTCTTTTCATCTTTTCTTCTCTCTCTTTCATTATCATCTTTCTCTTTATAATTTCATTTCTAATCTAATCTTTTCTTTCTTTTCTTTTTCTTTCCTCCACTCTTCTCTCTCTCTCATTTTTGTAAACTTTTCTTTTTCCTTCTTTTTTTCTCTTTCCCCCTTTCTTCTCTCTCTCTCTTTCTCTCATGTTCGTACACTTTTCTTTTTCCTTCTTTCATTTTTTCCTTTACCCTCTCTCTTTCTCTCTCTCATTTTTGTTCTCTCTTCTTTTCCTTTTCTTTCTTTTCCTTCCACCCCCTCTCCTCTTTTATTTTCGTTACAATATATATAATCCATCTTATATAACTGATATATATATATATATATATATATATCACATACATCCGAAAAATGATCTCCAATATACATATTTTGTGCTGAACCCATACTCATTAGCTGGTCTAAATCACTATCTCTCACACATATATACATCCAATGCTCAGTTTATATTAAGGTAGCAAATCTTTAACTTTTAATGGACAATCTTTTCCACTTTTTAAATTTTAGCCATCTATATCATTGAAAATCTGAATATAGAATGCTCAAAACCCTTGATGATGCCAATATTATTATCATACCCATGCTGACTTTAAATCAATCTGATCCTTCACAGATAGAACTTTAGTACCTCCACTTAATAATGCAGAAGAGAGATGAGCAGAATACAGGTTGAATATGTAATTTTTAAATATATATATATATATATATATATATATATATATATATATATATATATATATATATATATATATATATTCTATACTAAACAATATAATTATAAAAGACTTAAACTCAGACTTTCAAACTTCTTATAACTATGAATAGCTATAGGGAGTTTAAAAGTCTGAGTTCAAATCCTTTATAATTACATTAAGTTTAGTTTTAAAACATACATGTATTTAAATATATATATATATATGAAAAACAAAAAAAAACAACTTAAACTTGCTAACACTTGTATTTATGATCAATAGATGTCATTTTACCAAAAACACCATCAAAGCGTATGTTTGTTTACATAAATGTCAGAGTAAGCATTCACTATCTCTTCCATTAGTTTCACCTTCAGATCATGATTTCAAGCTGATTTGCTATCATCAGTAAAGGATAGGAATAAGAAACTAGATCTAAAGACTAACTCTGAGGGTTTATGAAACACTTTCTATTCAGCTTGCAAGTGTAATGTCTTCAAACTCAGCATAGCAAGCCAGATAGCTATATGGGTCTGATATCAGTTCAGTATCACCACATAGTAGAAGCCTCTGCAATATATAAGACTCTATCATAAGTTTTATAAATAAATTGAAAATACCAACATATCAAATGTTTCAAATAAAGACTTTTTTTGTCTGAATTTTCAACCATGTATATACAATCAAATAATTCTGGAATAAAAGTGAAGTACTTACATGAGCTCATACAAATTTCTTTTAGTAAAGCTGTCTGAATTTATTTTTCTTAGATGTAATTGGAATCTCATTAACAGAACATTCCTCTAACTATCACCTGCCTTTTAAATGAAATGTAATAGTTATTGTTCTATTTAATTGCAAGCAAATATGTGTTTATATTGTAAGAGTATGGCCCAATCTATTATAAATAATTTATAACATTAATTATATTATAAATATATTGTGACATGGTTCTGTCTGTTATTTATTATTTTTGTTATATTAAGTCTTCTGATTACAATATGGGAGAATTGATATTCAATTAACCAAATTTCTGAATTTAATATGCGAGAGCAACAAAGAAGAAAATCTAAATTTAAATTATTCCATTATTTTTTATTTTAAAAATAAATAAATTATTATAGACTAAAAATTAAAACACTTGAACAATGGGAATGCATATATGATATATAACGCATGCAAAAAAAAGAAACTGAATTGTTTTAATGAAGGCAATAAAGATAATAATTGTTTTTAAGCTACTAACACATACAAAGATAATGCTTAGAAATGAATTAATGTTCGTTATAGAATTTGATTGTGTTATAAAAAAAACAAATTATCTCCGAAACCTAATAATTTATATTGAATCTGCAGACATAAAAAATTTTGCCTGTTGAAGTTTTATTAATAATTTATTAATTATTTGCTGGCTGAGAAGCCAAGAAAAGGCCATACACCTTCTAATATATAGCAGAAAATAGTAATTCTGATTAATATTAGGTAATACAGAAGAATGTGAGGGTAAAAGACTCATTAAACATGGCAAGTGGAATACTGTCAGTCATATGTCTATTAATGATTCAACCCTATAAGTTAACAATATCAGTATTGTCTTCAACATCATCAGTAGTAGACAGTATTCACCAGGATCATGGAAAAAACAGCAGCAAACAAAGGAATGTCATCTTCCCACTGGCAAGTCATCAATGGATTAATTAGAGGACAGCCAGGCAACATCAAATGAATCACCGACTTCTAACATTCAGGAATTGTCCTAATCTAGAAGAAACCTGCTATCGTATCATCTTTGCAGCCACATACTGAAAAAGAGTTACCTACATGGACTATCAATTTAATATATTCAAATTTTTTCTGTATCACGTAAAACCCACTTTTTGCTTTACAAATTTTTGTTGTTATTTTTTTAAAGAGTTAATAACCCAGCCCTATAATCATCAATCATAATTATGTACTGATGTTTTTATAGGTCAATCACAATAATTTTTGAGTGAAATAAAATATAGATGTTGATTCCTAGACACATCACTAGAGGATTGGATGACTGACTGGGACTGAGGTGAGATTTTCTATGTAAAACATTAAATGCTCACACTACTACAGGACAAATATATGTTTATTGTTATAGTTAAATTAACTTTATTATTATTTGTTATACTGACTAAACATATTGTATGAAGGTCTATTGCTATCATAATTACTGTTAGTGTCAAACAGAGGACTTCATACCCAAGGAAGGCAGTCAGTAAATCATAATGCACTGTCATAGATTAAGATCACCAAGTTAAAGCCAGGGAACAGAAGATTGGTCAACAGAATGATTGCATCAAATTAATCATGAATTTCATTGTTAAATGAAGTAAAGATTTAGAGCAGTTAATAAATGACTATCCCACATGGAGTCAAAGGTTAAGAGATAATTATAATATTATGCTAGTCGAGGATGATCTGATCTACCCAAATATCAAATTGATTTAGTATAAAAGATTGTAAATCACACATAATAAAATAAAATTCTTAATGATTTATTTTACTTAATTAAAATTTGTGTATGTTTATCATTTATCCAAATTTCCATTGCATGTGCCACATCATTTACTCAACTTTCCATTGCCCATGCCATATCATTTATTTAGATTTCTATTATACATGGAAAACTACACCCTAATTTAGAGGTAAATACTTTTAGTTTATATCTAACCCTAATTTAGAGGTAAATACTTTTAGTTTATATCTAACTTATAATAATCATCACCCAAACTTACTAGGATCATGCATATAACTGCAGAGTTTGAATACTAAGAAGTGACAAGAATATGAGAAGAACCCATGATATTAAGAGCCTAAGGATAGTAATAGTATGCATTGGATCTGAACTAATTGGCAAAATTTAGGGATGCAAAGTCATTCCATGGCACCAAAGTACAAATAAAACAAGTCACAGAAATACCTATTTTGTTCTACTCCAATCCATTTAACAAACAATTATTGGTTCTAGATGCTGTTCAATTGTGTCAGATAATTTGTTCTCATACACTATAGTCTATTCCATTATAATTGGTGCAGCCATTTGTTGGAGGCATGAACTCAGATGATTGTTATATCCAATCCATCATAAATACCATCCAAATATGTGAGAATGTTAAACAAGTGCCTAGAAGAATTATTCATTCTATAACACAATAAACTCATTTACATTATAAATGGTGACCAATGTGTTGGGGCAAAATAATTTCCATTCAATATATAATGTATACTTAATGATTACCAAAACTATAGCTGCAATAGCAAAAATTAAGTAATAAATAAAGCCAATTGTGAATATATCTTCTGGATAAAAATATTATTATCATTATCACCTTCATCATCATCATCACCACCACCACCATCATCATCATCATTATTATTATTATTATTATTATTATTATTATTATTATTATTATTATTATTATTATTATTATTATTATTATTATTATTATTATTATTATTATTATTATTATTATTATTATTATTATTATTATTATTATTATTATTATTATTATTATTATTATTATTATTATTATTATTATTATTATTATTATTATTATTATTATTATTATTATTATCAGTTTAATGATTATAAAAAAATGATCAAAAACTTTTATAATGTGCATTTATGATTTTAAAAGTATAATATGTTTAAATGTCTCAAATTATATTCAGTTAACGATGGATTCTGATAATTTATCTATCAATCTATTTATCTGTCTATCTACCTATCTATCTGTTTGTCTATCTCTCTGTCTACACACTTCGCTATCTATTTATCCATCTGGATATCCATCCATCTGTCTATCTATGTATCTATTTGTATATCAATATATCTATATACCTACCTTCTATTGACCTATCTTTCTGTTTGCTTGTTTATCTATCTAAATATTTGTTTGTCAGTTTATTTTTTTACATATATATTAATCTATCTATCCATCTATCTATCTATCTATCTATCTATCTATCTATATATATATATATATATATATATATATATATACCTGCTGATCTGATAGTCTGCTTTACTTCTTTACCTTTTTCATTTATCTATTTTTCTATATGTTTATTTATCTACTCCACTACTCATCTATTTTGCCACATTTTTATTTATCAGTTTATGTAATTAAATATTTGTTTATCTATTCACCTATCTGTATGACTATCTTTATCTATTTATCTATCTATTAATTTTTCATTTACCTGCCTATCTACCTCTTTAAATTTCTATCCATCTATACATGAGAAAGAAAAGCAGATGGGAACGGAAGTAAATAGTTAAGATGAATAAATTATATTGACAAAAATAAATAAAAAAATATGCTAGTGGGTAAATGGACAGAAATATATATTTACATTTATCCAGTATTATCTTTCTGCCAACCTATCTTTATGTATATACATTCTGTCCCATTTATTCACTTGCATAATTGTCTATTTGTTTTTTCCAAAATAATGTGACAACTTATGTAACTATTTTGCTTACTTGTTTGCTTTATTTCTTCAACTGTGGTTTTTTTATTTTCCAATTTATCTACTCATATTTATGCCAACATGTATATGTGCATATAAGATGTTTTTATCTGTCTATAATTATATTTAGTTATCTACTCATTTATTTACCCAGCTGTTTGTATGACTGTCTCCCTAGCCATTCATCTTTTTATTTATCTACTTATCTAGCTATTTATTTACCAATATCTAGAAATCTATAATTGTTTGGCCATCATAATTATTTTTCCCCTCTTTTTATTAATCTATCTAACTATCAAATAATATATCTACTATCTCTATGTCCCAGATTGTGATGGATTAATGCAGTTTATGGTATCATGAAAATATAATCAGCTTCATATATGATTTTACATAATTATTATAATGCTTTAATATTCTGGGAGCCAATATTTACTGTCTTTTTCAGAGATATTTTTCTATGAAGATCCACCATTCTTACTGTAGAATGAAATAATGTTCCACAATAATTGAATTATGAGTTCATTCTATCGATTTCCTGGAACAATATCTTAATTTTCAGGTCATACTGTTCTGTCATTTATTTGCACTTTTATTTATCAAAAAATACATCACCTTTATTTACTTCAATTTAAATGGGTTTGGAATTTAATTTTCAGATATTTAAAATTGTCTACTTTCTTTCACCATAAACTTAGATCTTAAGGATACTTGAGAAAAGAAGTATGACTTAGTAATCATATTATCCAAATTTAAAAAAAAAATTTGGTAGGTGGACATATTTTTAGCAAAGGAATTAACTGTAGTGAGTGTGATAACTCATCTGGAGTTAATCTCATAAATTATGCCACAAAAAGGGATGTGTTGGTTAAATTGTGCTAAAATTTGGATCCATGCTTTGAGTGACATGTTGAAGTTTGTGACCATTTAGAGACTGAATGGTTATTATTGTTGGTGTTTGAACTTATTTCCTGTTCTACTGAATGATTGCAATTTGACTGGCAAATATTACATTTGTTTAACAATAATATGTGTTTTTCTAATCAAAAGTTGCAGACAGTTGTGGGTTCGCCTCCCAGCAGATGCTATGATATATGGAAAAAAACCTTGATCTTAAAACACTGAAAAAATGTTATAGTGATCCTAAATTAATATGATTGTTATAATATATATAATTAAATGACAAGTTTTAATCCTACCATTATTCAGTAGCACTATCTATTGCATGCTAATGAACCTATACTCAAGAAAATCTTCATTGTAAAATAAATACACTATTTATGATAATATTGTGAAAACATTGGATGGAAATCAAAATAAAGTGAAAAATATCCAACCAGTTATATGGTTAGTATTCATTAATATGAGAAACTATTGTCACTATTCAGGGCTTGAATTTTGTTTTCTATTCTCATCTATTGTTTTATTATTTCATATTCTATTGCATGAAAGTTCCTTACAATATTATAAAGAGTTAAACTCATTGAAAATATGCATGGATAATGCTGTTTATGTTTGTTAAAATAAACATTGCATTCTGGTATTTCAAACATAAATTGTACAAGCATCAAATGAATGATGAATTAATATGATGATCTATTGCGACTATATTGGAATCATGCCAGAAATTATTATATTTTGAGATAGTTCATTGATGAAATTGAGTTATATAATTATTAGATGAGAGTTAAAACTTTTTTGAAACGTGATTAACTTCCTTATTTAATAAGTTCTATTATCAATGTCCTGACAATTTTTTATTCTTCTCAACTTTTATTTTTCTATCAAACCACAAATATCAAGATCTACAACCATAAGAGAAAATACCTTCTAATCTTTTTGAAATAATTAGCTTCAAATTAAACATATTATGGTATTGGCTGCAGTGATAATGAATAATTATGGATACATTATATGATGAAATGAGTTTTACTTTTCCAGCAGCCTCATCCTATAGGATTTTAGACAAAATTTGCATTCCTTCAGATATTTTATAAATTAATATTAATTTTTAGGATTCAAATTTCCCCTAAATGATAGCGTTATTAAAAGCAGTTAGTTTTGAAGAAATTATATTATTTAAAATGTTTCATTTCCAGAGTAGAGGTTCAAAATAGAACTTGTTTTTCAGAAACATGTTTCCATTTTAGGTCTATGGGGGGCATGTTTTCCAAATGAACATTATTTTTATTTGTTTATATATACTTATTATACTGTCTTGTATGGTTAATGCATTTGGAAAGACTTGTACATACATGCAATCTACTATTTATTTATTTAAAATATATTTTTAATTTTAAAAAATTAGAAGTAATGGGCAATAATCAGAGTTATTTTAAGTTTTATGATAATTTTGAATTATTTTATAAGGTCATTCATTTATCACACAATTACATGTATCAAAATATTTAGTTTGATCGTAAAATAAAATGTTATATATCCACATAAAATTATTGTCATCTTGCAATTTCTGCGCTATCCACCATTACTTTCTAATGTTGCTTTAATAAGTCTAGCAAACATTTTTTTAGTAGAAAATAAAAATGATTTACAAATTATCAAATATATTGATCAAAAACAAAAATATTAATAAATCTGCATTAAATCTAAAAGTATATTCCAACAAAACATTACTTTTCTTTGCAATTAATGTGCTTTCAAAATCAATTTTTCTCATCTTCTTTTTAAACTAACTATTATAAATTTAAATAATTATGGATATTAAATAAAAATATTGTCAAATCCACATTCTAAAGTGAATAGTGACTTCAACATTCACCAATTAGATTGTTGGGCATAAACTTGATACTAACACATTTATGTATTTAACAACCATCTTTATCTCCTTCATATTATCAAACAGTTACTTTGAAATCCAATGTACCATGAGTACATTAAATATTTAGTTACTGACTTATTCTATATTTGTATAATTATATATTATTTCTGAGACAAGATTAAAATCTTATAATATTTTTGACTTTCAGGCTAATAATATCATAGTATAAATATATTTAAGACGTTAGCTAATAAACTTGGTGTTTTGGTTCCAGATTTAAATATTGAGCAACCACTGGTAAAGTTGATGGAACAGAAGTATTAAAATTATATCGATAAAATAAAACTTTCATTTAATGTCTCACCGATTATTACATTTAAATCGATAGACTATAGAAAAAAAAATTCTAAAAAATATAATGAAAGTAATATAATCATATACGGATAGGCTAAACAACACACACATGTCTAATATATGATGTTAGTTTACGTAAGACTTCTTATTATAAAAATCTATTGTCTTTTATATGGTAACGTTTGTTGAAAATAAACCACTCTTTTTTAGGACGTGTTTTTTCATCAAATCTAATGTTATCTATCATGTGGAAATTCAATTAATGTCACATTAAACACAGGATCTCTATTTCTATTTAAGTAAATTTGTAAAGTGTATTAAATAGACTTAATGTTAGTTAACATTTCAAGGCTTATAATTAAAATCCCTTAAACTCTGTTTACAGTCTTGTTTTCAAGTAAATGTTCATAAACTATGACAGAGATCCAAGTAATATAACATCATCACTATGTTGCATATTTATGTGTGTTTGTTAAAAAAATAATTTAATTATAAGCTTTGATTTTTCAATTAACAGTAAGGCAATTTAAAAGATATTTTAGCCAAATATTCATTTAAATTCATGTTCAAACATCAATATCAAATTGAACATCAAATGCTAATCTCAATTTGTCTGCCAACCAGCTGCTGGTGATATTAAATCACTCACTGTTATATAAAACCATGCATATATATATATATATATATATATATATATATATATGTATATATATATATATATATATATATATATATATATATATATATAACAATAAAACATAAGATTATTAAAAATACTCACCTATACTTAATCTGAATCGTTCACTTGTTTCAATAACATTGTCTAAGTTTTTAACAGTGTATACAACTTCTTTTTCAGTCATTTGGGTTTCCAGCTTTTTAAAACAGAGTCTTAGGGAATTCATTTTATCAATAGTTATAATATTCTCATAGTATTTATTTAAATATTCCAGTTGTTGATTCCAATGATTATACTTTAAAATTGGTTCATCTACAAACCCAAAATGAATGATGAGATAAGGTGTTCTTTGTCTATTTAGTTTTAATGTTATACAAAATGGTTGATTTAATAAGAGATCTGATCTATCGAACTTCAATGATGCCATATGCCATTCTATTATATAAAGGTAAACAAATTATAACTTAAAACACAAATGTAATTGAAAATAATTATAAAACATATTATAATTTTAAAAAATTACATTAAAAAACAACTGTTATGAAATTTATTAAGGAGTTTTTTTTTCCAACCAAATCCTAACTTTTGATTTATGTAATACATTTCTATTGATTGTCTTTTTAAAAACAAATATTGAATAAAATTTGAATTTAATCATATTTGTGTTTAGCTTAAAATAAATATTTTAAAAATACATTGAAAAAATAATTATAAAAAAGTGAATAGATTGCAGGAAATTTCTGGTTTTCTTTTCAAAATGTGACAAAGGAAATCGCTTGCAAACAATCATGCCTGGTCTCCTAGTTTCTAAGATAAAATCTATTTATGAATAAGTTGACAGCCCATTTATATTATATTCTATACATGATGTACATATCTTCAATTTTTTAAACTTATACAGTCGTCAGCCGAAAGGGCTTCATGCAGAGTATTCCAGAATAATTCTGGAAATCATGTTTAAATTCAAATTTTTCTTCTATGACCATCTGCTGAGATATTTCAGTATATATATATATATATATATATATATATATATATATATATATATATATATATATATATATATATATATATATATTGCACCAGGTTTGATCCATATGAGATCCCACATACTCTAGTCACTAGGTTTAGCTGGGTTTAAACCTTATAATAAATTTATAATCTTATATTATAAATATTATGTGAATGAACTGCCCCATTCAAGCAGAGTGAAGAATCTTATTGATAGCAATGCTGTCAACAATACCCACAACCAGATTGAGCTATGCAATGAATAACATTATCGCATTTCCAGATCATGGCCCAACTCAACTGCTAGATTCAAACTCCTTCTATCCAAACACTTTATTTGTTTCGAAGTAAGTGGGCACCAGCTAGTCTCTAAAACTAACATGTTCAGACAGTAGGCCCATAATTCAGTGCTCGAAAAATCTCTAAACTAGCTCAGTCTATTTTTAATTCAATAACAACTTATTCCTTAACTATTGGCAAAAGAATTGACCAATAAAATTAAACTTTAAGTTTAAAAGACAATTTATTTTAATTAACATTTATTATACTAATTTTAAATACTTTTATAAATCTTATTTAACTAACATAACACCGGTATAATGATCATGCACATTTTTAATTTACACACTAGAATATCATATAACAAAGCATTAAATAATATTTGACATTTAAAAACACACACATTAATAGTTTGTCTATATATGCTATAGCGTTCATATTACTTGACTCTGGGAGCCTTCAAGTAATGTGATGGCTACTTTATAAATGAGAATAAGAAAAGTGTTATTACCTAGGTTTTTTGAACATGGATTTAGAACTTTGTTTTCTTCCTGGTTGCTGCTTCAAGTAAGAATATTTGCAGCCAGCTGGATTCAATGTTTTCCTGAGGAAGTTTAATTGTTATTCAGTGGCACTATTCTTGGAGACAGCTAAATATTCCTGGCAATTCTTCAAGTTGTTTAGGCATTTTCTATTATGGGCAGGTTGCTGTTTCACTGGACTCAGGCTAGAGAAAGTTGTGTGTTTGCGATGTTTTTAACACTGCATTATTGACTGATTTAATCTCAACTGCTCAATCTTAAGTGCACAATCTAAATGGTAATCTCAACTGCACAATCTAAACTGTTATCTCAACTCATTGTCCGATGAAAAACTGGACTATTTACACTTAAGGCTGTCAAAATTCCTTCCTTGTTTTTAATTGCATTCCTTGAGATAAGCTTTTAATCCTGTTGTTGGAGATGTTAATTAGCAGCCATGGCAAACATAGTGTTGTTGTTTTTTGTTCAACTTAATAGCCATTGCTGTGTTTTTTAATGATAATTTTCTGTATCATTTTTTTAATATTTACTACACATACATTTATTATATTTACAATTGCACATATATATTTTACTAACAAACTCATATTAATTCGTCATTTACGCACATATATAATTTAATAACAATTCACTATTTAGATTTTAAGATGTCTTTTTTTTTCTTTAACTTAAATAAAAAAAGATTTATATTTTTAAACTTTTAGCTTCAACTTTTTTTTCTTTTTTTCTAATCAATCATTTATAACTTTTATGAACAATATTTTCTTTAAACTAACAACAATAATAAAAAACTTCTTTGCTTATTTGAAAATCAACTTCTTTTAATTTGATGTTTCTAAAGCAACCCCCCTGCCCCCTTCTAATTAATTAATTGTAACTTTTATTTCAAAAAACTCTTTCACTTTTAATTTTACGTTTTGAAAACAAACTGCAATAAAAACTCGTAAACTTTTACATACTGTTTTCTTTTAGGAAAGATTTTTATTTCAATAATTTTAGACAAAATTATTCTGTGTACCAATATGATAGTGGCACAATATATAATTAAAATTACGCCAAATCCAAAATTCAACCAGACCAGCAAAAAAATAATATTAAAACACAACCAAAGATTTCACTGCTACAAGCAAACTTCTCAAGTGTAAATAACTACAAAACTACACAATATATATAATATTAAACATTATTCGCAAATCCATTCACTTCCCATCCACCCTTGATATTAAAAGAACTAAAAATGAAATCAAAAAAAGAATTAAAGAATCTTTATTATTGAAAATATATTATTCTGAAGCAATTAACTTATTTAAAAGTTCTTTTAATATTAAGGGTGGATGGGAAGTGAATGGCTTTATGAGTAGTGTTTAATATTATATATATTGTGTAGTTTTTGTAGTTCTTTACACCTGAGAAGTCTTCTTGTACCAGTGAAACTTTTGGTTGTGTTTTAATGTTATTTATTTGCTGATCTGGTTAAAATTTGGTTTAGGGGTAATTTAACTTATATATTGACTACTTTAGCTTTATGCTTGCATATATATATATATATATATATATATATATATATATATATATATATATATATTGTACCAGTCAACCGCAACCCATCGATTACACACAGAACCGAATTCGAACCCAGACCGGCCCCAGAACTAAATCCGAAACCAAGCTGAGTTGAAACCCAAACCCTGCGCACAAATGACTGAGGTATAACAGAATCCATAGTTCATGGTATGCCTAACACTAGCTCGGTGGACACAGACAACAACTCTGACTAAACACAGACAACAACTCTGACTAACTTATGTATATAACTGTGCGGTGGATGCTCAATGCTATATACAATCAATACAATATATATTCTTGTGTTGTCGATACAGACAGTAATCAAATGACGGTGAAATAACTATTTAATGAAGAGAGATATGAAACTAGATTACACAAATGTTTAATAATTATTCTTACAATTGGATAAAATTTACATACAATACAACTACTTGTTATATACAATATTACTTATTTTACTTCTAGTCTTTAATGGATATATATATATATATATATATATATATATATATCCATATAAAGACTATAATATATATATATATATATATATATATATAATTGAGGGACAACATTGCATTGATATTTTGGTTGGCTTTATAACCATTTATCTATGACCGGTGTAGGCAATATCACAAATGATTTCCCTCTTTAAATATAATACTAGCATAACTTAACAATTAATTTGTTTACATATTTAATTATGTACCAGAGATATGAGAATCAGAGCAAAACTTCAAATGTTTTATCCTTATGAAACTAAATTCTTTTATTAAATTAAGGCCGCCTCATTGGTTTTAAAACAAATCAAACTATCACATATTAAGGGGATGGAAAATAAGCTTATATCTTCCAATATAGGGGGATGTGACTGGCTGCTATTCGAGACAAATATGATAATCAGAGGTAATAGATTGCAGTGTGTTAACGGAAGACTTGGTGGCTTGCACTTTGGCAAGTCTTTACACCCACAGATGAGGCTAGAAGAATTTCTCTCTCCCTTGTTTGTAATCAGAGATGAGACACCAAATCAAGCTATAGGGAGCAAAAATAGCACTAAATCAGTAACATTGTGAATGAATGCTCGAAGCAAAATTAGGCTCAAAGAATCATACGTTTAACTATTAATCAATTACACTCTGAATCTCATACCCCCTGACTGTTCGGAAAGTAGTAAACACAATAATGGCTACCCTTGATTATTATTTCCCCCCTTGTATCAGAAAACATGCAATTAAATAGATAAAATCAGCTTTGGATATTAACTATCCGGTAGCATAGAATAAAACATCCTTAATTAAACTATAATACATACATCAATTTAAACCAATATATATATATATATATATATATTGGTTTATATATATTAAATATATATTTTAATATATATATGTTCATATATATATATATATATATATATATAATGAACAAATATTTATTAAAATCGTCATAAACATAAAGTCTTAGCAAATTGTTATTTTAAGACTAGCATTAAATAAAAATAAAAAGGTGGAAAGGGATATGTTTACTTACAGGTTTACTGTATACATTTTATCAAAAGAAAAAAATAACAAATATTTAACATATTTAGCACAAGATTAAAACCTAATTATATAAGGGACTGACATTAAAAGAAAGTGAAAAGTTCATGTAAAGTAGATTTACCATTCTTTCTTCATCCGGACGCATTCCTTGCGATGATGATTGCTCAAAATGTAGGCATGCATTTTGTTTTTGTTATAATGACATATTGGCTTTCAAAATTTAGGGTTGGAAACTGGAACAATAGCACATGAAAGTTGGAAAACTGGAACCACAGTACATGATATTCCGCAGGCTAGGAAGGTTTCATCAGCAGGACAGGGATTAGATTCCTGGACTTAGCCCAACATTATTGAAGCTTACAGGTCACTTCTTAATACTGCACTCTTCACTTTTACTCTGCTGCTCTCTCCTTTTGTGGAGTGGTCAAGAAGGAAAAAAAATGATGCAATCCAAAATGATGCAATCTAAATGATGCAATCTAACATTATGCAATCTAAAAAATGATGCAATCTGAATGATGCAATCTAACATGGCCAAAGTTCCCACAATTCTACTGGTTATTTGTCACCTCATTTTGGACTCCATCTTCCTTGATTTTCTGGCCTCCAGCAATTTTCACTTTCACTATCCAGTCGGTACATTGAAATGTTTTTTTTACCAAATCTGTACAAGTATTAACTATTCCAAATGAAGAATAGTTTACGCAATGAATCTTTCTCCCCTTTTTTTAAAAATAACCTTATGTTGGTATCCAAACCATGCACACGCAATGATATATATATATATATATATATATATATATATATATATATATATATATATATATATATATATATTACTACTTACAATATTTATATAAGGGATTTATTTAATTATTTACATAAAATATGGCGCACAATTTAAGTTTATGTGGTTTGGATAAACAAAGCCCCAATGCATGAGGTAATGGTTTGTACCAAATCTGCTATACCAAAATTTGAAAACAACAAAACAAAAAAAAACCATGAAACTAAGATCGATTCTTTGATCGAACTGTTTCATTTCTTCCCACTTCAAAAAAAACAATAAAAATGTTTATACATATATTACCAAACCTGCATTGACTTACAAAGTCATTTGCCTTCAGAGAACAGTCTGGGTGAGAATTTGAATTCAGACATGGGCATAAAACGATATATTTTATCAAGCGTCAGTTTATTATTATCCGTTATTTGTTACTCATAAATCTATATTTAAAATTATGGTCATTTATCCAGGTACCCTGAATGATATGTGCCCACTATGATCTCCTTGGGTCCAAAGGTATATATGGTTTTAATTGCCTAGGGTTGTGGTGACCCTGATCCCATTCTCTTCTTGTTGGAGACAAATCTCCATAATCTATCTGGTTTAAAAGTTGGATAGCTTTCTCGAATGACATGGGGCATATTCCTATCATCATTCTTTGTATCCACGTGGGCAGATTGTGTACAATAAGCCAGATAATATGTTGCTTACTGTATTTGAAAGCAGTCAAGGATTTAAGTACCATCATTTGGTAAATGAAGAATGCTGCGTAACTGTTTATTATTTTCATGATATTTCTGGTTGGAGAGTCTGTGTAAAATTCCCTCCTGCCTCTCCTCACTCCAATATCTCTTTAGGATCACCCTTTCATAGCCTTGAATCATGGTCGGTGGATTGTTCAATAATTTCCACCAAGCTTTGGCAGATTCCCTTAGATAATGGCTGGCTACCATCGTTTTCTCCTTCTCAGCCATTGGGTGTAAGCAGTAAAATTCCCTGATACTATCTAAATGGATGGCTGGATTCTCCCCATGCTCATCTTTAAATATCTGGATTTGGATAGACGACCCATAATATGGTATATTATCCATCCTTATTTGTGGATTTGTTGTCTGCTGTAACTTTATTTCATTTTCCTTGATAGCGATCTGAACTGCCGCCTTTGGTACTTCAAGTTGATCCTGTCTCTCAATCGGCAGATATGATTCCTCATTATTAACTTCTGCCTTCTGGCTCATTCTTTCCTCTTCACTGTCTTCCCTGCTCTGACTTTCGAACTCCTTTGGTCTGGTTTGAACATCCACCTCCTTTGGGTTTCTATATGACTCCCTTGTTCAATCTGGCTTATGGTCAATTCCCATATACCTTTCTTGAATGTTCAACATCCACTCCATCATAACCAGCATCAGTTTTCTATCCTCCCTCATTTCCTCGAGGATTGTGTAAAATTTCCCATTGTCATTGTGATGACTCTGCTTGCAGTTTCTCTTTGACTGTCTACTGCTTTTCTTTTCATTAGACCTTTCTTAAAAAGCAACTTCATGGTCACTTGCTGTGTCTGATGGTTCGATACTACTTCCCGATGATTTACTTTCCCCTTGTAGTTCTTCCATTATATGATTTTCTCTTTCTGTAAGCGTAAATTTTTTAATATGTCAATTTGATCTTCGCTAAAATATTTATTTATAAATTCATAAAATATACTGATTTCTGATCTTATATGCCTAATATTCCCCAGCTGGCAAGATACTGATTTCCCTTCTTTCTCATTCAGTTTGTATGCCTCACTTTATTTTGTTTGCCTATGCTCCGATTAATTTCTGTTATATAAGCAACCCCTTTTCCTCTGTATATATATAACATATCTAAACTATTAAATAAATGAGACAAAATTTTTTTCACCTGATTCAAACTGGTCTCCTCAGTCTTATATACCCACACCAAAAAAAAAAAAACATACTAATATTTAGTATATATACAGTATACTATTTTATAATACCATCAGCGATTCTCTCTCTCTTTTTTTTTTAAAAACAAACATTCATTACTGCTACATGGACAACATTTTTGCTGACAAATTTATTTGAAAAGCACCAGTCTGCAAAATGTGGACAATGGATCATTTAATCCACTGCTCACTCAAATATATACATTGATTATGCAATTTAAATACATTTATCTGCTTCAAAACTTGTTTTAATAAAACATTGATTAATATTAACACTAACTTCTGTGGCTATCAATTAAAATTTCAATTTTCTAGAACATAAGTATACACATCATTAAACACTTCATCAACTGCATTTGGCTGTTTGGTGGTATACAATAAAACTTGACCTAAATGGTTACTTTACCTACACAGATAACATATGTTCCGGTTAATAAACTTTACTCGACAGACATTTATTACGCAATTTCTTTGAGAGGGTTTCTATACTAAACATGTATATACATACACACACGTTCGAATATTTATAACTTAACAAGCATCTCTACCTCTTTTCTCTAACAAAAAAAATCCAATTTTGTTCTGTTACAAAAAAAAAAAAAAACTTTCAAAAGGGTGTATAAAATCCAAATCATTTATTTTGAATTAAATAACCACAAGAAAATTTAATATAGGTCTCATCTACTTTGAAACTATTACTCACTATATTTGTCATTAATCAAACAACCAGAAAACATTGAAGTCACTTCCCATTTATTATATTCCTTTTTTTTTCACAAAAAACTTAATGTATCACTATATTCTCTTAATAATATTAGCGGATAGTATATTTAAATAAAACTACTTGACAAGTAGAAAATATTAGTCTATTTGACTTACTTCAAAACATCACTATAAAACTGCTCATTTAATAATGCAAACTATATCTCAACAGTATAAACAAAAAAAAATATCACTATAACTCAATATTTACTCTTACCTATTCTACAGGGTGTGGGAGATTTCTTCATCAGAGCACCATGGAGGGTGTCCAAAATTTAACCTACTGTACCGGTCAACCGCAACCCATCAATTACACACAAAACCGACTTTGAACCCAGACTGGCTCCAGAAATAAATCCGAAACCAAGCTGAGTTCAAACCCAAACCCTGCGCACAAATGACTGAGGTATAACAGAATCCATAGAACATGGTATGCCTAACACTAGCTTGGTGGACACAGACAACAACTCTGACTAACTTATATATATATATAACTGTGTGGTGGATGCTCAACGCTATATACAATCAATACAATATATATATATTCTTGTGTTGTCGATACAGACAGTAATCAAATGACGGTGAAATAACTATTTAATGAAGAGAGAGACGAAACTAGATTACACAAATGTTTAATAATTATTCTTACTATTGGATAAAATTTACATACAATACAATTACTTGTTATATACAATATTACTTATTTTAATTCTAGTCTTTAATGGATATATATATATATATATATAATTGATGGACAACATTGCATTGATATTTTGGTTGACCGGTGTAGGCAATATCACAAATGATTTCCCTCTTTTAATATAATACTAACATAACTTAACAATTAATTTAACTACATGTTTAATTATATCCGAGAGATATGAGAATCAGAGCAAAATAAAACTTCAAATGTTTATCCTTATGAGACTAAATTCTTTTATTAAATTAAGGCTGCTTCGTTGGTTTTAAAACAAAGCAAACCATCACATATTACTGAAATGGGGAAATAAGCTTATATCTTCCAATATAGGGTGATTGTGACTGGCTGCTATTCAGGACAAATATGATAATCACAAGTAATAGATTGCGGTGTGTTAACGGAAGACTGGGCGGATTGCACTTTGACAAGTCTTTACACCCACTGATGAGGCTAGGAGAATATCTCTCTCCCTTGTTTGAAATCACAGATGAGACACCGAATCAAGCTATAGAGAGTGAAAATAACACTAAACCAGTAACATTGTGAACGAATGCTTGGGGCAAAATTATAAATACCTATATAAGATTTTATTTATTTCTCCATACCTTTCAGATGTAATCGTCTGACAAAGTAATTTAAAACCACACGATAGGCTCAAATAATCATATGTTTAACTATTAATTAATTACACTCTGAATCTCATACCCCCCTGATTGTTCGGAAAGTAGTAAACACAATAATGGCTACCCTTGACTATTATTTTCCCCCTCGTATCAGAAAACATGCAATTAAATAGATAAAATCGGTTTTAGATATTAACTACCCGGTAGCATAGAATAAAACATCCTTAATTAAACTATAATACATACATCAATTTAAACCAATATATATATATATATATATATATATATATATAATGAACAAATATTTATTAAAATCATCATAAACATAAAGACTTAGCAAATTGTTATTTTAAGACTAGAGTAAAAGAAAAATAAAATGGTGGAAAGGGATACGTTTACTTACAGGTTTACTGTATACATTTTATCAAAAGAAAAAAATAACAAATATTTAGCATATTTAGCACAAGATTAAAACCTAATTATATAAGGGACTGACATTAAAAGAAAGTGAAAAGTTCATGTAAAGTAGATTTACCATTCTTTCTTCAACCGGACGCGTGCCTTGCGATTATGATTGCTCAGAATGTAGGCGCGCATTTTGGTTTTGTTATAATGACATATTGGCTTTCAAAATTTAGGGTTGGAAACTGGAACTATAGGCACATAAAAGTTGGAAAATTGGAACCATAGTACATGATATTCGGCAGGCTAGGAAGGTTTCATCGGCAGGACAGGGATCAGCTTCCTGGACTTAGCCTGACATTATTGAAGCTTACAAGTCACTTCTTAATACTGTACTCTCCACTTTTACTCTGCTGCTCTCTCCTTTTGAGGAGTGGTCAAGAAGGGAAAAAATGATGGAATCCAAAATGATGCTATCTAAATGATGCAATCTAACATGATGAATCTAAAAAATAATGCAATCTGAATGATGCAATCTAAAATGGCCAAAGTTCCCACAATTCTACTGGTTATTTGTCACCTCATTTCGGACTCCACCTTCTTTGATTTTCTGGCCTCCAGCAATTTTCACTTTCACTATCCAGTCGGTACATTGAAATGTTTTTTTTTTTACCAAATCTGTACAAGTATTAACTATTTAAAATTAAGAATTATTCCTGCAATGAATCTTTCTCCCTTTTTTTAAGAAAATAACCTTATATTGGTATCCAAACCACGCACACACAATGATATATATATATTTTACTACTTAAGGGATTTATTTAATTATTTACATAAAATATGACATACAATTTAAGTTTATGTGGCTTGGATGAACAAAGCCCATTGCGCGAGATAATGGTTTGTACCAAATCTGCTATACCAAATTGAAAACAACAAAACAAAAAAAAAACCATGAAACTAAGATCAATTTTCTGATTGAACTGTTTCAATATATATATATAAACGACATATTTTGTGGGTTCATCTGTGTTAAAAAAAATTTAAATATTAATATTCCGACGTTTTGAAATGTCAGAATATTAATATTTAAAAATTTCTTAACATGGATGAACCCACAAAATATGTCATTTATATATGCAACCCATGAAAATCTTCATTACTATATATATATGCAGAAAGGAGTTTGCTTTTAACTGAAAAGAAACACTTTAATCCCTTCTTGGGCCTTAAAGAAACCAAGTAGGGCAAATTGCTATTCTCCACTCCATACATTCTTGTCATTGCAGCTGTTATTACTATGTGGTTATTTATATAGTACACAAACAAGGATGGGCTGCTCACTAACATGCATTAGCCAGTGCTATGAGTCTATTGGCTTTTACCTCTGAATTTAAGAACAAGAAACACCATGGTCTTTTTTCTCAGTTGCCTGACAAGGCAGAATGAATGTTTGTGTAAATGATTAATATTTTTAGTACATATATAAAATTATGCCCGACTAAAATAAATCTTGGCCCTTATCCCCAGGAGACTGTAATGTTACCAACCAAGGCAGTGGTTGGTGGCCAAAGGTGGAGGGTGTTAAGAATCCCCTGATTATGAACACAGGCTACCATTTGATGCCAAATTTTTATTTAGGTACTTACAACTGCAGATCACTTTCAAGTGAAAGAAGATTGCAAGAATTATAAGAAGAACTGTCTTATATTAAATGGGACATTATTGGACTTTGTGAAGTTAGAAGAAAAGGTGAAGAGACAATTGATTTAAAATGTGGGCATGTACTCTACTATAGTGGTACAAATATTGGAAATACACATAGAATAGGATTCATTATAAATAAAAAGTGGAAGAACAACATTGTGGAGATTAATAGTGTATCGGACACAGTGGTAAGATTAGTTATACAACTTAATAGCAGATAATTCATGTTTATGCCCCAACAAGTTTACATAATGATGAGGTAGTAAAAGATTTTTATATGGATGTACAAATGGCTTTTAATCAAACTAAACAACATTTTAAAATTGTTATGGGAAATTTTAGGGCTAGAAATGATAAACACATGAAAGATGAATGAGCTGTACATAATTACGGTTATGGTAACTGAATTAAGAAAGGACATTGGCTTCTGGACTTTGCACAAAAAGAAAAATTTCATATTATAAATTATTTTTTTGAGAAAAATGTTAAAAGGAAATTGACATAGAAACATTTAAATGAAGATACAGAAGAATTGGATTGTATTTTGATTATAGAAAATATATATTTCAAGATTGTAATGTTCTTAATAAATTTTACACAGAAAGTGATCTTTCTTTAGTAAGATGTAAGATACATGTAAATGCAAAACTAAAAAACAAAAATTATTAAGAAAAACAATATTTACAGTTGATATTCCTAATCTTCAGAAATATTATAATGAATTTAAATTAGAACTTACAAATCAGTTTCAAGTACTAGTAGATTTTGAACATGATTCAGATTTGAATGAAATAAATATGAAAATAACTGATACACTTTTAAAAACTGCAACAAAGTTAGCTGTTAGAAAAAAAAAGCAATTGACCAATAAAATTTTTATTGAGACTAGAGAATTTATAAAGAAAAGAAGGAATATAAAGATATACAAAAATGATGCATTAAAAAGGATTCAAAATTTCGAATTTTGCAAAATGGTGTGGAAAAGAGTTGAATATGATATAAGAAAATATAACTGTGAACTAGCAAGGAAAGCTGTAAAAGAGAATAAAAGTCTCAAGAGTGAAAAACAACATTTTGGTATTGGTAGAAAATTTATATGTGCAGTAAGAAAAAAAGATGGAATTATTACTTAAAGTGAGATGGCATCATGAAATGGGTAAAAGATGTTTATCAAAAAGTATATAGTAATAAAGAACAAGTACCTCCTGAATTGCCCAGAATTTTAAATGAAGAAATGAGAAATGCAATTAAATTTATGAAGAAAGAAGAGGCTCCAGGTAATGATAGAATTACAATTGATATATTAAAAGAAGCAGGTGAAGAAACAGAAATTTTCTTAGCAAAGATATACCAAATGACTAAATGATAAAGAATTTACCAGATGATTGAAAAAATGCAGTATTAATATTAATATTTAAAAAAGGGATAAAGAAAATATTAAAAATTACAGATCTATCAGCCTTTTATCCGTTTTATACAAAATTTTTACCAAGATAATTACAACTCGCCTACAGAGAACATTTGGATTTCCACCAACCAAGATAACAATCTGGATTTAAAATTGGTTTTAGTTCAGTAGACCATATCGAGGTATTAAGAGAAGATATAGAAAGGACAAATAAATATGAGTTACCATTATACTTTGGATTTGTAAATTATGAAAAAGCACTTGGTTGTATAAAGATTTCTTTAGTGATTAAAGCATTGGATCATCACGGTATAGATCCAGGATATTGTCATATTTTAAAAAATAATTATAAAAATGCAACAGCAACAATTACTAGAAAAGTTAACATTAGGATAAGTATAAGACAGGGTGACTCCATATCTCCAAAACTTTTTACAGCAGTGCTGCAAGAAGTATTTTGTAAATTAAAATGGGAAGCTAAAGGTGTGAAAGTAGATGGAGATTATTTTAGTCATTTAGATTTTGCAGATGATGTAGTTGTTTTGCCAAATAATTCTTTTGATCTCAGGAGTTATCAGATGAAAGTAGAAAAGTAGGAGTAAAGATAAATGTTAAAAAGACTAAAGTAATATTTAATGGATTTTCTTAAAATACGAAAATAAAGATTTATTATGATGAGTTAGAAGAAGTTAACAGTTACAAATACCTTGGTCAGACTATTGATACAGATGGAAATATAATGAATGAAATTAATTATAAGATTAAACTTGGTTGGAATGCTTTTGGTAGAAATAACTTGAAACTAAAAGGAAATATGCCTATGTGTTTGAAAGAGAAGGTTTTTAATAAATGTGTTTTATCAGTTCTTATTTATGGATCTGAGACTTTGACACTTAATAGAAGAACAATACAGAGACTTCAGTCCACTCAAAGAAGTATGGAAAGATGCATATTGGGAGTAACAAAAAAGATTGAAAATTCAATATATGGGTAAAAGAACAAACAGGAATTACTAACCTCATTGAAAAATTAAACGACTAGAATTGGACTGGAAATATTGCTCAAAGAGATGATTAATTGAAATCTTAAACTGGATTCTAAGAGATTGTAATAGACATAGAAAGAGACCACATGTGAGATGGATGGATGACATAAGAAAGTGTGCAGGGGTAATGTGGAGAACAATCTAAAGTTCAAAGAAGTTGGATTGAAATTGGAGTGATCTTCATCCTGCAGTGAATTGATAATGGCTGATGATATATATAAGACATATTTTGTGGCTTCATCAGTGTTAAAAATTTTAATATTTATATAATGACGTTTCAACTTGATCACACAAGTCATCCACTGGATGATAAAAAATAGAAAGACAATTGTAGAGGCGCTAAAATCATTTATTTAAAAAAAGATTAAAGTGCCACCAAAAGAAAAAAAATGTTAAACTAAGAATGATTTTTAAAAAAAAAATCTTTCTAAATAGAATATATATATATATATATATATATATATTGTACCCTTAATTCTCGATATATATATATATATATATATATATTGTACCCTTACTTCTCGATATATAATATAGTTTGAAATACAACTAGCTCAATTGAATTGTTATGCTTAATAAAAATTTGCATATCTATCTTTGATATACTTTTATACTATCATATTCTAATTAAATTTATTATCAATTATTAAAATCAATATACTTCTTTATTATGTATTAATTAAATAAGTATTTATCAAAATCATGAGACTGTGAAGTAAAGTTACAAAGTAATAAGTAGATTTACATTGAGTCAATATCTCCCAAGACATTGTCTCAATGGCATAAGAATACTATAACCTCCTTATTAACTTACTACTACATCTACAGCATTCTTATGGCTTTTAAATAAAATAAACTATCTTTAACAATAATAAATAAATAAATAAATCTTAACTTTTAATTTTTAAATATAATTAAATAATCTCAGGTTCTTCTAATAATCTTAAAGTAATAATAACTCATGTAAATAAGTATGATAAAGGATTTTATATCAAACCTAAATACATCTAACTTATTCTAATAATAATAATACTCAATACTAATCTTAGGGTATAACTTAATCTTATTTATTCTTATTATATTATTAATTATCAAATAAATAAATAATCATATGTATATCTTTTATTTTCATATAGCATCTTAATTTTGGAATAGATCAAAATCTTATAATTCAATAATCTGTGGCAATAAATAATATTGTACTCTTATAATGTGCATTATAATAACCCTATGACCATAATAATATTATATGTTAATGTCAATCAATTCTTATAAAATGATATCAAGAAAATATTGTGTTTATTTCTAAATAATAATAATAAATTCATATTGTGCAAATATTATGTTTGTTCAAATTATCTGTTGTCAAATGCTGTGGTGCAAAATAATGAACTCGACACACTTTTAAAACAAATTAAACAAATTTATTTACATTAACTTCAACTAAGAATTTATTTACAATATTTACAGTTTAAATTAAAAATAAAGAAAAATAAAATAAGAAAATAATAATACAATATGTTCACACTGTTATTAACTCATACTCTTAATAAGTAATTATACATTCTTTAAAATGCTGTACTAATAACATTGAAGTATGCTTTTAAAACTTAAACTTTAAATAAATATTAGTGAACTTCAATTACTACACAGAAAAATTTATGTAAACAATATTTATGTAGCATATGTAAACAATTAAACTTTACTAATTAAATTGCTACATCACTTAAGTATTACTGTTACTTATTTCCTCATGTACTAGTATGTGTTCACTCTACTATTAGCATTACTCTAATAGCATAATATAGAAACTAATGTATCTTTATAATGTAATAACAAATAATTGATTATAATTTTATATTTCAGTTAATACAATTCATGCTACATGTTTTATCAAATATGCATTACATATATGTACTGTTAAATAATAATATTAAAATAATTCATTAATTTCAAATTCATAAAGTATTATATTAGATAAATTCTATGATTCTTTTCTATGTAAAATTATTACTTTACTTTATGTGTTATTCTACTCCTTTTAAATAACTTTCTTTCTACAAAATATCCTCTAAAAACTCATTTAAACTTTCCGGAAAAACAATCATCAACTTTAAATAAATACTAATTATCCAAAACTGTTTATACTTCATCATCTATATTCGGTAAATCTTTAATTTAAATATAAACTTCTACATAAAACTTAACTTAATTTATCCAATAAAATAAAAAAAAATAAAATATAGACTTTGAGATCTCTTCCTCACTTGAAATAAAAATAATTACTTGTATGAATAATAAATATAATTCTAATACTCCAACATAATAATAATAAAAATAAAAATCAAAATTTATTTACGAAAGAATCATATAATTATTTCTAAGCTTCTTATGTAATGTTGTATCATATTTATATCATAAATTCAAATTATGCATATTTAAATAAAACTGTTACTGCCAATATAATGTGTGTGTATTTTTAAAATATTTATACATTCATTCCAAAACAACATAACATTTAGTTGATCTAAAGAAAACATATTAAATACATCAAAATTATTATTATTACAATTTTACCATCCATAATGATTTAATGTACAGTCCGTCTTCCAATATTCTTCGGAATTACAGCTTCATAAAATAATTCACATTTACACTCACGAACAACTCTTTAAAATATTCTGTGTTATATTAATTATAAAATAAACTTATGCAATTAATCATTATATTATTTTTAGTTATTATTTAAGAAATGTACCTATCTTATTTTTAATAGATTAATAATATTTAAATTTTATATTAGATAAATAAAATAGAATTCATATTACGTAACTCCAGCGATGTCTTCTTTTCACCATAATAGTTCTTAAATCCTAGGTACACATTCACTAAAACACCATTTCCGTTTTCCAGTCCATCACGTGTTTTTTAAAAGTTTATGAAAAATGAAAACGTTCTTTTTTTTAAAATAAGTCCCACAAGGAAAACAAAAATAAAATCAAAATAGTTTATTGAATCCTGATTTAGTTTTTTTTTAAATATTATTCAAAAGTTATTATTTTAATTTAGTCTATAGTTAATGAAAATTATCATTTAATTATTTTAATTGACTTGGACGTCCACGTATTACTTGCACATTTCTTAACAAAATATCCAGGTAAGAATAAGCTTCTTTATTTATAAACGACCAGCGTTTAAATTATTTCAATATAATAATTTTTATTATATTAAGACTTTCAGCTAATTATATTTTCAATTTATTTTGCCTTTTAAAATTGTCAACATTCAATCTTTTAAATATAAAGATTTAACAAGGCAAATATTTATAAAACTACTTTCATTTTTAATATCTTTACTTAAGATATACATTTAAAATTTATAGCTTGCAAAATACCTTTTTCATAAAGAAGTATTTTATTCTTTAAAATATCTATTTTCTAATAATCAATAGTAATTAGCTTTTAAAATTATATACTGTCCAAAGTACTACTTTTCTCCATCTCGTAATTTTCCGAACTAATCCAGCATTTGTCATATCTCTAGTATAAAGTTTCCGATATATTTTCACTATATATGATGTTCCCATGACCATTTGCTTGCAAATTGAGCTTAATAGAGACGACCGATAGGGAAAAAATTAAATTAACACTGCATATTTATCATTTAAAATTTCTATAACTTATTTTCAAGACACTCTTATAATTTTGAAAATGATTTTAGAAGCGTCTATAAATTTACGTAGCTATTTTTAATAACACAATTAACTTGAAAAATTCAATCACAAAGTCCTCTCCTAACAATTGAATTGAGCTTTTATACCGGAAGAAACTTCCCATTTGATTGGTAGATTAAACAATCAACTTGCTGGCTTATTTACATATTTTACCAACAACACAAAATTAAAAATAAATAATGACTTATTTAATATTTAATATTTATTACATTATTACATTTTTAAAATAATCTTTATCATTTATTTAAATCCATTAAACATTTTTTTAAAATATTCCTACTTACTTGATTTTAATTTTAACTTTTATAAAATTATTTAAAATACACTAAATCTTTTTATACGTTATATTTTTAAAGCAATACTTTTAAAAATCAGATTTAATATTCTACATTGATTTATCTTTATTTTATTTCGTGATAGCTCACGTATTATTTACAAATTTTACAACATAAATTTAAAATAGTCTTGCAACTTTACTAAATAACTTCCAAGCATGTGTGTGTATATTTAACTAACATCTGTTTTTTTTATAACACAAGAAACGCTTGTCATCGTCTAAAAATAAACTAACAATTGCATTTTTTTAAAATAAATAAATATTTTTTAAATAAACAAGATAATATAAAAGATTTTAAATTAATAATTCGATATTATTAAAATCAAATATTAATCTTCTATTTAAGTACTTACAATAATTAAAAAAAATATTTATATTCTTTTATAACATTATTTTATCAACAATAAATATATGCATTTAATTTTAACTTGTCTTTTAAACACTTTTAGCTTCAAATACCTATTTATTAAATATATTAATGCAGTATTGATTATGGCCATTTTTCTCCCAACCATATATTATAATCATCATCATTTAAAATGTCTCTCTCAATTTCAGCACAATTTCACATATCAAATACTCATAGATTGCTTTAATTAAACCTTTTGAAATATTCCCATAAGCAAAATTAACATCACATATTCAAATATATCTTAAATTTAAAATTTTTAATAGATTAGCACAAAATTAGATGGTGACCCATACAAAAGGGCACAATATATATCCATATATATATATGTATCTGTATATTTATCTACTTACCTATATATATATATATATATATATAAGTCAAATAATACTCAAAGCCAAATGGGATAATTATGTGATTAGAAAATACCCAGTAACCACCTAAACATTCACAATAAAGCTAGTAATTATTATTTCTCACTGCCATCAAGACAGCCTTCTCACCTTTCCATTCTTGCTATTAAAAGGGTGAGAATGTTGCTTAGACAGCAGTGAAAAATATTGATTACTATCTTTATTGTGAATGTTTAGGTGGTTACTGGTTTGTTTCTAATTATATATATATATATATATATATATATATATATATATATATATATATATATATATATATATATATATATATATATATATTCAGTGTCTGCATTTTTTCAAAGTAATATACATAATAATATAATTGAATATTTGTAAATACAGTAATTAAATAATTAAAAATTTTATCCACTTAGGAGTGCTTTTGATTATCCTAGTAATCTTAATCAACTAAAACTTTGAAAGGCTAGCTTTCCCATAATTTCGTGATCTTAATGTTTGCTGCCTGCCTGCTAATTAAGTCATGTTTATATTTGTATATTAGCATAGCATCCTTTATTTTTGATTTATTGTTATTTTTTCCAATTTGCAATATTTTTACATTATTAAAATTAAATTCAAAACCATAAATACATGATTTGTTTCAGCATCTGTTTTTATGACCATAATAAGTCAGGTATTTATGGTTTTGACATTAATTTTCATAATGTAAAAATATAGCAAATTAAAAAAAATAATAGAAGTATAATAAAGGCAGCTGTGCTAATATACCATCATAAGCATGACTTAATTAACAGGCTGGCAGCAAATGTTAAGATCATGGAATTATGAGAAGGTTAGTCTTTCAAAGTTTTAGCTGATAAAGATTACTAGAATAATCAAACATGCTCCTCAGTGGATACATTTTTAATTATTTAATTACTGTATTTACAAATATTCAATTATATATATGTAACGGTTTACCCTGTTTGTGTGAATCGTGTATATGCATATTTATGTATTTAAATCCTAAGTTTCTTTTTTTTCTTAAAAGAAAATTATAATGCGAACAAATATATATATAAGTAGTTCTGCACGGTACTTTTATCACTCGCCCAGCTTATTTATGGATGTCAGTTGTTGACTCCAAGTGCCAATCCTATCTGCAAGTAAATAAGAATTATGCTGGGAGAGATTGCGTATCAATTTCTAATACATAGAACTTCTACCTCTGGCTAGCTCACTCAGGTGTGGTGGTTGTTAACCATGGGAAAGTGGTGGGGAACAGATCAAATGCACATGTAAACACATAAATGATTCCCTAAATTTATTATTTTGTCCTTAATACTACTCTCTAATCTTATGATATGATCTAAGTTTTAAAAAAATTAACACTGAATGCACAAACTTGTAATTAAAACACGAATTTAATATTTATTAATAGAAATAAAACAAAATCCCATTATTATGTATTGGCCTGTGCTCATACATTTGAATAACATGCATGCAAACACACACTTTGCATGGGTTCATAAATATAACGAAACATATATATTATAGAATACATATTAAATGCAATAAGTCCTTATCCAGTCTATTCATTCATAGAATCGCATTGGGCATTATTTCAAATATTTCTTTGTTTTCTTTTAGCTCTTACACATTATTATTTAAAAAATTATTTGTGTTACCTTGATTTTTCTCACCCAGGTGCAGATGAATGGTAATGTTCGCTGGCTTTGAGTTGTGACATAGTGAACAAGTGATTTTTTGGTAGTCCTCCATTGATTCTGTAAGGCACAATCAATGGTGTTTGGTGAATGTCGTTCTACCTGTAGTTTAGAAAGGGCTTCGCTCCTATATGGACAGCAACCACAATACCTCTGCAAGCTGGCTGGCAGAGCCCGATCCATTCTTGTCCTTTACTCCAGCCTGATTATTGTTGGTGAATATATATATATATACATACAAGTTTAACTGATTTTTTTACAATCGTGCTCGTGGCACTAATCTTTCTGGAATGTCTCCCAAAGTTCGGCTTTCAAAACTCCTTAATTAAAATGCTATTGTTCTTTTTCTTCTTTTTAATGAAACCACATGGTTTGCAAATAGAAAACCCTTCAACAACTTTTCTTTTTTTTTGTTCAAGAATTTTAATTACACCTTGAAATCCACACTCGACCGTTCATTGTCTTTTACTTATAACATTTTCTTTCTAATTAAAATAGCTTTTATCTTAAGATAGCGATCTATACATATTTGGATTCTTTATTTTCATTTAATATACCTTTTTAGAATTTGTGTCTTTTGCCGTCCATCTTGAAATCAATTTCCTTTTAATTAAAATAACTTTATTCTTTTTATAAATTTATTACACTTATTCACCCATGTAGCAATATAAATACACACACTTCTAAACAAAATACAAGAGCACAAACCATATAACTCTCTCCCTCTTATGTTTTAATCTATTTTCATTTACCCATTTAAAATATATACACACACATATATAAAAAATAATCTAACATAATATCACTTTTGATCGAGTATATATATATATGCTTGCTTATATCATACTATACCTTAGAACAGGGTTTGAACCCAGTGCTATTATATATATATATATTCCTAAATCAATATACTTTTAATGTATTGATGCATTAATTTTAAAAAAAATCTAAACAGGCCAGTATAATTGAATACTGATAATAATAAAAAAATTTGTCAATGCTTTTTTTAATTTTAAATGTGTTTCTTTTGCTATTGACAGATGGGTTCTTTTTGCAAAGTCATTTCTAGAATTGTTTTGGAGTAATAAAAAAGTTATTTTTTGCAAACTTTATTAAGATTTATGTTTATTTTTTGCAATAATTGAGTAATACCTTACAAATCAACACCCTTAATATATATATATATATATATATATATATATATATATATATATATTGTAAGAGATGGCTTACAACTAGCTTATACAAACCTGTCCCAATGTCTTCTTCAATATCTGAATTCAAACCCAATGGTAAGAAAAATAAGTATCTTACATACTTGATTATACAAATGTAATATATACCTTCATAAACATACATATACACTGATATGTTTGAGAGATTAATGTTTTTTTTGTCTATCTTGAGTAAGTAAATAAATTGTTTGTTTACATGGTGCATATATATATATATACATATAAACATATGCATAGAAAATAATATGTTTGTTTATTGGTAGAAATTAATTGTTTCCTATTTGTTTATTCATATAATTTTATTAATAAAATTAAATACTAACTGACTGACATAGACAGACAAAGATTAGATTTATATGAGGTCAAGATTTTTAATAACTGGTCGAATTTGAAATAATAAATATATTTTATAATGTGATTTTTTTTTGTTTTCAAGTAGCAATAATATGGTTTTTTAGTAGTCACGTGATGAAAGAGCGCTTCTCTTTACAATTGAAAAAAAAAGCAGAAGATCGTTGAGACCGGGAAAAACAGACAGCAAGAAAAGTAAAGTTTTTATTTCTTCTGAAAGGGAAGAAAATAATTCTTTTGGCTGGTAAAGAAAATTGTTTGTAGTTTCCAGAAGTTAAAATTTAATAATGAACTAGGGGATTAAGTTGTTTTACAAGTTAAATTCATTATAGAAATCTTAATGCAATAGAAATCTGAATACTAAAAAGTAAAAGTAACTGTTTTTAAAGCTATTATATATATATATATATATATATATATTGTAACCATATATTTTAGCATAAAATATATTAATTGATGTAACTTATATAAAAATTTCTCTTTCTTCTTTTGGTGATTTGGTTGGCTTGATTCGCATTTGAAAAGATTATTTCTTATATTATTTTAATATAAATTTAAGTTTGCTTCATTCCATATGCTAACTTATATCAAAATGTTTAACTTTTTAAAATTTTACAACATATTAAAATTTGGTAAAATTTTAATTAAAAATAATATTTTGTTTTTATTTATTTAAAGTAATCTTAAATTATTATTTCTATTGAATTAAAATAAAACCATTTGTTCAATTAAAATAAATTATTAAAATAAATACAATAATTACGTAGGCGTCTCAATGTAATAAAAGAAAAGAGCGCGAATTTCTAGGAGAATATCGTCTGTTAGTTTGTCTTTTGGTGGGAAGAAGAACAGAAATGGTCAAGGCAAATAGTGTAAATTTGCTGAGCTTATTTTGAAGCCATTAATAAGTGAATAAATTACCACAAAATTTGTTATAAACATAAAATAACTTAGTGGTATCTAATTAAGATGGATCACTAAATTCAAAGATCTTTTCAAGTCGGTCGGCCAACTGAATCAAATCACCGTAGCGTTTTCCAATATCGCATTTTTGAAATGTCGGAGCTTCCCAGTTTGAAAGAATTAAATACAGGAATTTGGTATGTTTTGAAATATTTATTATTCTACAATTTGGAAAATTTGAATCAGTGTTTTAATTACAGAAGTCTTATTAAAATGAAAATTTGTTTTTTAAAAAGAAAAAAGTTTAAGTTAAAATAAAGTAAAGCGTTAAAGCTATCAAAATATTTAATATTTCCGTTTTTTAATTCTGATAAAATATAATATTGATTGATATTTAACTTTACAATGCCATTAATATTTGTTAATTAATTTGTTTAACACTTGGATCATAAACATTTTTCAAATAATTAATCAAAGTTTTTTTTTATAATTGTATCGTCTATTTAAAATGAATAAATTAATTGCCGTAATTCGTTATTCCTGGATTAACGCAATGGATAAATAAATACTTGCATGGATAGGATAAACTTGGAACACTTTTGATAGAGAGATGTAGGGATTAATAACTTTATGAAAAACATTTTCATTTAAATTCTGTGTATCCTGTTTTAAAATTGTTTCATGTTGGGAGAGCCACGCAAATCGTTAATCTAATATTGCTTTAATAACTAATCAAAATGGATAGAATTGCATGTATGGAATTTAACTACAGCTATAGCTATTACCTCATATAATTATTATTCTACACATTGTACATGGATTCCACGGATCACATTAGGAATTATAAAATGCTATAGAATCCAATTTATGATACACACATCTGCTAAAATTCATGTATTTGAACTATAAAATGCTTTACATTTAGTTTTATCACACACACACACCGTTAAATGTTGTATGTTAATGAATAATACATTTATTTAATTTTATCGTTATATGAACTTGCATATGAAGTTCATAAGTTATATTTGTTAGATTTAAATTAATAAAGGTTGAATAAAATATTTATTCAAAAGAATAGCGCTTGCGGAGAAAGCTTAAACAGTACTTAATGAATTCATGAGATATACCAATCTTTATGAGATATTTTGTGAGTCTTTCCAGATTTATATTCCCATGCCAATATTATTTACATTATATTATACATGTTTATTTTAAGCAAGATAAGTAGTACATTAGTTGTCCTGATTATTGTAATATTTTACTAAGCAAGAACCCACATTTGCTAAAGTGTCAGCGTATTCTGAATAATCAGAAGAATTGAGGGGGATGATTTGCACTTTAATGTGAAGTAAATTATAATGTTGTTTTAGTATGTTAAAGGCTTTAATCTGTGCTGGTGGTTAATCCGCAGATTATTTTAATTGCCATTTTGTATTTTACACACATTCCTGCGCTGGTGGTTAATCCGCGGAATTGTGTGATTATACGTATGACTTTATGATAGTGTTTAAATACGCAAAACGTTAGTATTATTTAATTCCTATGTGTAGATGAATACATCCACAGGAATATGTTTGCTTCACAGATATAAGTTGGGCAAAGTATTTTAGTTGATCTGCCAAATCATCTTCTTCATTTGTAAGCATAATTTATCGGTTAGATTGATAAATGGTAACAGGACATTCTATTCAAGTACTTCATGATAATTAACTGTTGGTTAATTATTATCTACCGGAGTGTAAGTTTACATTTTCATTTAATTAATGATTACATTATAGCTAAAACATACAAACATCATATTATTTATTATAGGTATACAGTAGGGATTTATTGAATCTGGAAATGACGTTCAATATTTCATAAGTTAATGCTGAATTTAATAATTGTCTCAATATTCATTATATTAGATTGAAATAAGGTATGATTAGGTTTTTAAATACTGTACCTGTGAGATGTATTGAAGAAAGTCTATTGAACCATCATTTAATTATTTTATTTGTTTATTTATGTTTTATTTAAAATATTGAAATTAAATATTTATTGTTCATAAAGTTTGTAAATAAAAGTTGATTTATAATTAAACTTACTGTGCCGTTGCTATGTGTCATTCATAACATCAGAAATCATAAACTTTGGATAGAGCATACATTATAGAGCATACATTGAATTACATATTATTGTCTACATGATATAAGAATTTATTAATATTTTGAGAAAACATTAAGATGCTTTTCGTCTTTGGTAGTATATGATTGGTAAGGTACAATAAAATCCCATTTACCTTTTCCATCATTGTGGCTTTGCGTAGTTGATTCTAGTATAAAAATACAAATTAATTATTAAACTTGTGAACAGATTTATTCAATAATGATATGATTAAATATATTTACTTAACATTTTTAAATTTTCATTCGTCAATACAATCAGAGTCTCAATGATATATTAAATTATAAAAAGAACCCAATTATTCATGTTTATTAATTGCAAAGCTTTACCTGGACTAGCATCTGTCTTAGAAATCATATAGATGATTTAAAATTTCATAATTTTATGTGGTTCCACAAATTACGCTATCTTGTACATGGTCGGCCATAGGGTCGCATACCATAAAAATCGCAAATTGAGGTTTAAGGGTGATAAAATTGCACTTATAATTTGTTTAATATGTTTTATAATAATACTATGATAGGTCTTCGCGGTATACCCTGGCTGCGATCAAATAAATTATAAAAAGTTAGGTTAATTCATTAATTTTGTCTGTAGTAAGTTGCCCCAGATGTTGATTGTGGTCTTTTGTGCATAAAATAAATAGTATGATATGCTTTTGGATACAGCTCTTAATAGCTGATAATGTGCAATGAGAGTTGATCAGTGACCAAGGTTGTAATTCCTAGTGCACTTACGTTACGTAGTTGAGATTACACAATTTACGGTTACAATTTATAGTGCCGCAACAAGTACGGCATGATGATGGGTAGTTGGAGGGGTGATGGAAGGTTGGTTACCACCTTTGTGAGCCATCAGCGTGGCTGGCTCGAGATGTTTTGGTTACAGCTTTTGGCGCAACGTGGCTGGCTCCGGGGATTTTGGTTACAATATATATATATATATATATATAATCAAGTTAAGTTATAATATACGGTATAATACAGGAAACATTATGATATATTTGGGGTAGAAAATTAAATACTGTGGGGCGTTTCT
This sequence comes from Epiperipatus broadwayi, assembly GCA_028023455.1. NCBI lineage: Eukaryota > Metazoa > Onychophora > Udeonychophora > Euonychophora > Peripatidae > Epiperipatus > Epiperipatus broadwayi. The sequence goes on from JAQFVV010006340.1 coordinate 2,406,542, forward strand.
AACTAAATTCTATGTCACTGCTTGATTATGAAATTATAAGATCTGTCATCAAAATGTCTATTTTGGAAATGCTGGTGCACTACTATTTTTTCATGGATTCATCCGATGAGGAAAGCTATTTCATATATATATAAATAACAACAATAAAGTTGGTGAAATGGAACTTTGCCATGGATATTGACATTTTTCTTTTATTGACTGAATGCTTGATTTACTCAAGAGAAATCATATACTTAATTCACGTGATGATTATATATATATATTTTACTTTTGTAATTTTTTATTTGAAAGTTTATGTATTGTTTTTTTTTATTGTGTGTTTAAAATGTATTTTTCCAAATTCAACCAGCTACAACTTAAAAGTGAACCAATGGATGGAGAAATTATTGTTGATGTAAATTTACAAAATAACCCTCTTCAATTAATATTGATAGAGATATATGTATATAATTTTTAAATAAAGTAAATTTTTAGATTCCTCTAAAAGTCAAAGGTAATCCTTCCAGGTGACCTTTTCTCAAGTATGATTTTTATATTTATAATATTGAGGGCAAGACTTTAAGACAACAAGATTAGATAGATAATACACTAATCAATTTTACTAATATTTACTTGTAATTTTATTTATTCTGAATATATAATTAATTTCTGAATAAATGGTCTTTAGCTGTCATTAATTTCTACCATAACTTTAACCTACATTAAGATAAATGGGAGTGGGCATTTTTAGTGAAAATACATTTACCCTAGCTTATAAATATTGTAATAATTATTCTAATGGAGTAATTTTATAATTAATGAATTTTAGTGTGATTTTCTTTATTTTGTGTTATGTTTATATATATATATATATATATATATATGTAATGAATTACAGAATATAATGTTATACATAATATAAGTCAAATTATTATGTTTTGTTTTCTTATATGAAGTCACCAACATGATAAGAAAAACATTTTTTGATATCTAAATATTAATCTTTTATTATTTTTTTGTTTGTAAATATTTATATTCTTTATATATGTTGTTAATAAAATAGTTGTTTAGATCAATCTGATCTCCGTTTGGTCATCACCACCATCACTACTGTGCATTGACACCATTAGATGTTGATCATCATCATCGCATTATGAATGTACACTACTATAGGTTTGATGATCATCGTCATCATTATGTATTGCTTTTATAAATAATTGATCATCATCAATATTTTCCTATATCTGGGCTTATATATAGATGGGCAGATTTAGATTATAATTGAGTAGGTTCATCCCCGAAGAGAGCTGATTGTAAGAACTCCCTGAGTTCGAATTCCGTGGTGTAATGAGACTTAAAATGGAGATGTATAAATATGTGCTGCTCTAGGTTACATTGAAACATTTTTAAGTAGATTATAGAATAGTATATTGAAAATAGATGTGACTTGGAACTAGGAATTTCATTGTGACATCGTTAGCATTCTATTTGAAGGCTCAGGTCTGATAGTAGTGAGATGTGCTCCCTCTATTACATGCCATTGCTAATTCTGTAACATCTGACACACCCCAAACTATTGTAAAATCACAAATTTAGGATATGACTCATTGTGGTTGGGTTGACACATTTCATCCAAGTTATCCAACTACTTAGTCATATTCGTGTCATCATAGGGTGTAACTTGTGGTCCGAGTATATCTGGCACTATTAATTTTGAGGTAGTGGGTTCTGTTATAACTGGCATAAAAGGTGTTAGGCATGGAGATGTTACAGTTGATAAAGGTAAGCCAAGTGTATTTCGGACTTGGACATCTGTGTATGGTCGTCCATTGTACTTGGTGCCGCAACAGGGTATGGCAGGTAAGGTTAATAGTGTTGTCCCATTATAATATATATATATATATATATATATATATATATATTATATATATATATATATATATATATATATATATATATATATGAATGTGATAATTTAATTTTTGGAATGGCAGTGTGATGTCAACCATGACTAAATTGTATCAAAAATCATACAAGTATTGTACATTTATATTTGAACATATTTAAGCTAGGTCTAAATTTTAAACTGATAGAGCTAATTGTTAATTAGTTATTGATAAATATCTATGTGTATGTTTTGACATAAAATTGGGTCACAGTATGCTCATTGTGAGAGACTCTTTGGCCAATAAATTAATTACATAACCTGGCCATTCATCTATTCTCCTGATTTAGTTCCCATTGCATTTTGGTTATTTTCAAAATTAAAAACTGCACTGAAAGGATCATGATTTTCTACAATAACTGATATCTAATAGAATGTGAAGAAACTGCTCAACAGTATTCTTAAAAATGACTTCCAAGTGTGCTTTCAGATACGAAAACACCATTTTAATCAGTGTATAAATGCACAATGAATCTACTTTGAAGGTGACAGTCACCACTAGTGTACTCTTTCACATGTATATTTTGGATAGAAACTTTTTGAAAGTTAAATTGTCATATCTCATACATATATTTTGTTAAAAAATGCAAGTCAATAACTTCTTGAGTAATATTAGCAAAGAAAGTCACATTGTGATCAGACCACATTATGAAAAGAATGGATATTACATCATTTCTATAACTGTTCTAAAATAATTTGAAATATTTTAGAAGATTAGGAAACAATATCAATATTTTAAAGCGGAACTGGATAGTTTGATCACAGATTAATATGTTTTCATTCACATTTTGAATACAAACTTTAATTTAAAAAGATGTTATTCATTTTGTATAGTTATTCGGCTCTGCTAAGAATTCAATCTCATAAGCATTATTTGTTGCATTAATAATCTCATTTCATCACTATTTGAAAAGTTCAAAAATGAATTTTTTATTTTTTTTCCATTTACAAATGTATATTACTACCAAACAAGTTCAAGTTATTGAATTTTAATGTATAATAATGGTTTATTGCTAAAACTAAAAGTTGGGAAGTAACAATGTCTCACTCTATTAATTTTGACAAAGTGCAGGAGAGCTAATTAAAATAAATACATATTATTCTACTTCTAGATTTCTCTCTCAAATAGAAATAAAATACAGATATCATCAAGAGAAGGAATTTAAACTGAAATAGTTGAAATATCTTTGCAATTATGCTGCTAGAAAGAAAATTGCAATGAAAGTTGTTTATTCACTACAAATTTTTTATTATGATAGTAATAATTGCCATAATAATTAGAAAATGTCTCTATAAATATTATGTCAGATAGATGAACAACATACTATTAATCCCTTATATGTATCACTGATTTTTAGTTGACTCATTCATAATAACTCTGCTAAACCTTTTCAACACTGCTAATTATTTATTTATCAGGCACTGACATAACTTAACCCTTTTCCCGCGCTCGACGAGGCTCCTCGTCGACATCTGAAATCACTCTAACTCAGTTCGTTTTCATACGAAAAAATTCGTTAAATACGTATTGAATTCGTTTTTAAAAGTTCTGTACGATCGTGACATCTTCCAATTTATTTTAGAAGTAAAAAATAGAAAAAAACACATTTAAACCTAAACAAAGAAGGAACATTATTTGTGATTGGTTCTTAGCATGCTCTCAGCCGAAAAAGACATTCTGATTGGCTGGAAAGAACAAAGAAACTGCCTGATCAAAGAAAATAAAGAAAAACGCTGAGATTTTCATTTCAAATACGATTTAAATTATTATTAAATAATATTTATGGAAATTAAACATAATTTTCAGAGAGAATAATAAAAAAACAAAATTATTTTCGAAAAATATTGAAGATTTTAGTACAAATATTGAAGTTGTAATAAAAAGAAATATTTACTTTTCTATAACGTAAAAGTCGATCTTTTTGTTTACATTATAACTTTTATGTTGCCGATATTCAATATCTTAGAATAAATAAATAGCAATTTATTTTTGAAAGAACTTTCGTTGTCTTCACAACCTTAAAAATTAATTATATACTTTTTATAAACGTATCTGAGTTGAATTTAATATTATAGGCGAATATGTTTTAACAATAGGCTTTGTCTTCAGTTTGTGAGTTGGCCAATTAAAAGATTTGATTTTTATCTGATACAACCAATGATAAAATTAGCGGTTTAAGGGTTAATCTACTATAAAAGACAAAACTCTCCACACAGTAGTACAACCCAGTGCAAGGCAGAGTAATCAATAGATGCAGGAAGCTTTGTACATAAAATATCTACCTTGTGCTTACTCATCCAATATCCCCAGATTAGTTTCTAGCTTGTAGCTTTCATCAGTGATTAGCTTTGTATCTGAAAGCATTGCATCTAGATCTTAGAATTAAATGCAACCCTCCAGCAGCCACCTTTTACTTTTTAGCTAACTATAAATATTTGAGTGTGAAATGAAACCACTATAATATTTTCACAGTTAAACTCATTAGTTTGCATAGTCATATAAATTTGAACTCAGTCCATCATCCATACTTTATATTGTATTTGATTTTTTAATCACAACAGTCAACAAACTTTTATGGGCAGGATTGATATATAAACATCAAACTTCACAGAACCACCATTCTTTATGCTTACACAAGCTGTTTTCACAGAGGCTCTTCACTGATAAAAGTGACAAGCTAGAAACTAATCTGAAGATATTATTTGAGTAGGAAGTAAATAGAAATTATAGGTACAAACCTTTCTGCACCCATTGATTACTCTGGCTTGGACTGAGTTGTGCTACTGTATGGAGAGTTTTGCCTCTGTGAAAACAGCTTGCATAAGCATAAAGAATGGAGAATGTGTGATGTTTGATGGTTTAATCTACCATCATTAAATACCTACACTGTTCTAATGATTACTTTGATTTTTTAAAATTGAGTTTATCATTAAATTGATCCTTTCTTCTGTCAATTGCTCTATTATATTATATGAATCAACATTTACCATATCATTTGCAGTTTTTTTAAAAATAAAAAATATATGTATATGTAATGTATTATTGTTGATTAATTAAATTATTAAAATGTATATATTTAAAAAAGCCAAAAGATTATACTAAAATAAAGTAGTAATTATAAAGTTTATTAAACGCCCATTATTATATTAAGTAATAATTTACTAAGGCTGTAACCTTAGAAATAAGCGTCTGAAAAATACGAAGGTAAGGACCTCTATAGGTCTTAAAATCACAAGCTTACGCTATGAAGAAAAGAGAGAATCCTTTGGGAGAATCCTTTCTTTACTTCAACCTACTTTTATATATAAATAGGTGAAGCTGAAGTGTTTTGATCTAAGAGTGTGAAGCTATTCAATACTTCACTAATTAAGTCCACAATTCTTATAATACATTAATACTCGCGAAATCTTACGATTTACTACGAGTCAATGAAAAGATCTTATAGTAAGAAATCTGTTACGATAATTTAAAGTTGTAATTATAAATTTTATTAAACGCCCATTATTATATTAAGTAATAATAGAGGTCCTTACCTTCGTATTTTTCAGACGCTTATTTCTAAGGTTACAGCCTTAGTAAATTATTACTTAATATAATAATGGGCATTTAATAAAATTTATAATTACAACTTTAAATTATCGTAACAGATTTCTTACTATAAGATCTTTTCATTGACTCGTAGTAAATCGTAAGATTTCGCGAGTATTAGTGTATTATAAGAATTGTGGACTTAATTAGTGAAGTATTGAATAGCTTCACACTCTTAGATCAAAACACTTCAGCTTCACCTATTTATATATAAAAGTAGGTTGAAGTAAAGAAAGGATTCTCCCAAAGGATTCTCTCTTTTCTTCATAGCGTAAGCTTGTGTTTTTAAGACCTATAGAGGTCCTTACCTTCGTATTTTTCAGACGCTTATTTCTAAGGTTACAGCCTTAGTAAATTATTACTTAAAATAAAGTAGCAAAGTGAAATGGAATATAGAAGAAAATAATATTATTTCAAAGTAATACAGGATTATGAGTTGTATTGCTTTGTTAGTGTTAGTAAAATACAAATAGAAACACAATGATAAAAATTATAATGTAATTGATTACTAAAATATATTTATATATAAGGAAGATGCAATCTAAGTAATATATTTTTTTTTAATGTTTTATTATCTTAATTCTATTGTTTATTTTTGGTGTATTAAATTTTCTCCATTTACTTATCTGTACCCACACAATAGTAGAAAATGTGATAATTACAATATAATTATATACTATCTAAATTCCATTTTTAATTTCTAATGTATTGACTACTAATAAAATTTTTCCTCACTTTACCATGCATTATATTTTTCTCCATTTCTCTGGGTATACTCTTGTATTAGTAAAGGGTTTCATAATTACAATCTACTTAACATAATATTTCCAGTCAATAATTATCAATAGCTTTATCACATAATATATTACTTTTATTAATTACTTTTATTGATTACAAAAAAAAAACCCAATAATTTTAAATTATTTTATATGTTAACATTATTTATGAATTAAGTAAATAATTTAAATTGTGTTTCTATCATGAGTTTAATTTCTCATTTGTAAGTGGAGTATGAACAGAATTCCATCATATTAAACATGCAGCCATTTTAAAAATATTACAAATTACCTGAGGTTTTAAATAATTGAGATACAGACTATCTTTTCGACATATATGTGTTCAAGTGTATCAGTGTCATAAGATAGAATGGAGAGTGGTGGGTCATGTGAAAGTCTGTGCTCATATACCCTATATACTAAGGTTTTAAAATAATTAAATGCCATAACGCAAAAATATATATCCCATATACTTCTCTTAAATAGAGAGAGAGAGAAGGTTATGCAAGATTGGTGAAATATTTGTTAAGTTTATAAATAAGAAATAACTTTCATTGTGTGTGTGTGTATATATATATATAAACTGTAACCATATATTTTAGTATAAAATATATTAATTGATGTAACTGGTATAAAAATTTCTCTTTCTTCTTTTGGTGATTTGGTTGGCTTGATTCGCATTTGAACAGATTACTCTCTTATATTATTTTAATAAATTTAAATTTGCTTCGTTCCATATGCTAATTCATATCAGAACGTTTAACTTTTAAAAATTTTTACAACACATTAAATTTTGGTAAAATATTATTAAAAATAATAATATATTTTATTTATTTAAAGTAATCTTAAATTATTATTTCTATTGAATTAAAATAAAACCATTTGTTCAATTAAAATAAATTATTAAATAAATACAGCAATTACGTATGCGTCTCAATGTAATAAAAGAAAAGAGCGCGAATTTAAAAAAAAAAATCGTCTGTTAGTTTTGCTTTTAGGGGGAGAAAGAAAAGAAATGGTAAAGGCAAATGGTGTAAATTTGCTGAGCTTATTTTGAAATAGTTAATAAGTAAATAGATTACCACAAAATTTGCTATAAACATAAAATAACTTAGTGGTATCTAATTAAGATGAATCACTAAATTTAAAGGTCTGTTCAAGTCGACTGGCCAAGTGGATCGAATCACCAGTAATAATTTCCAATATTACATTTTTAAAATGTCGAAGCTTCCCAGTTTAAGTTTGAAAGAATTAAATACAAGATTTTGGTATGTTTTGAAATATTTATTATTCTACAATTTGGAAAAAATTAAATAAGTATTTTAATTACAGAAGTTTTATGAATATGAGAATTTGTTTTTTTAAAAAGAAGAATTTTAAGTTAAAGTAAAGCGTTAAAGTTATCAAAATATTTTAATATTTCCGTTTTTTAAATTCTGATAAAATATAATATTGATTGATATTTAACTTTACAATGCTAGTAATATTTGCTAGTTAATTTGTTTAACATTTGGATAATAAACATTCTTCAAATAATTAATCAAAGCTATTTTATAATTGTATCGTCGGTTTGAAATGAATAAATTAATTGTTGTAATTAGTATTCCTGGATTAACGCGTGGATAAACAAATACTTGCATGGATGTGATAAACTTGGAACATTTTTGATAGAGAAATGTAGAGATTAATAACTTTATGAAAAACATTTTCATTTAAATTCTGCGTATCATGTTTTAAAATTGTTTCATGTTTGGAGAGCCACGCAAAATCGTTAATCTAATATTGCTTATAATAACTAATCAAATGGATAGAATTGCATGTATGGAATTTAACTACAGTTATAGCTATTACCTCGTATACTCATTATTCTACACATCGTACATGGATTCCACGGATCACATTAGGAGTTATAAAATGCTATGTAATCCAATTTGTGATACACACACCTACTCTAATTCATGTGTTGAACTATAAAATGCGATACGTTTAATTTAAATCATACACACACCTGTTAAATTTTATGTATTTGATAAATAATTCATTGTTTTAATTTATAGTTATATGAACTTGCATGTGAAGTTCATAAGTTATGTTTTATTAAGTTTAAGTAATAGGGGTTGAATAAAATATTTATTCAAGAAAATAGCGCTTGCGGAAAAGCTTAAAAAGTACTAAATGAATTCATGAGACGTATTAATCTTTGTGGGGTATTTTGTTAGTCTTTCCAGATTTATATTCCTATACTAATATTACTTATATTATATTACACATGTTTTTACTTTAAGAAAAATAAATTAGTACATTAGTTGTCCTGATTAGCGTAACATTTATTATGCAAGAACCCACATTTGCTAGAGTTTTAATGTTTTTTGAATGATCAGAATAACTGAAGGGGATGATTTTGCACTTTAATGTGAAGTAAACCGTAATGTTGTTTTAGAATGTAAAGGGCATTAATCTGTGCTGGTGGTTAATCCGCAGATTACTTTATTGCCATTTTGTATTTCACACTCATTCTTGCGCTGGTGGTTAATCCGCGGAATGGTGTACTTGTACTTATTGCTTTATTATGGTGTATAAATCCACCAAAACGTTAGTGTTATATAATTCCTCCGTGTAGATGAATACATCCACAGGAATATGTTTTGCTTCATAGATATAAGTTGGGCAAAGTATTTTAGTTAATTTGCTAAATCATCTTCTTTCATTTTAAGCAGAATTTATAAGCTAGATCATCAACTTGTAGCAGGACATTCTATTCAAGTACTTCATAATAATTAACTGTTGGTTGATTATTATTTACCGGAGTGTAAGTTTAAATTATCACTTTATTAAATGATTGCATTGTAGTTAAATCCTACAGACATAGTATTATTTCTTATATTATTATAAGTTTGCTGTATGGATTTATTGAATCTGGAAATGACGTTAAATATTTCATAAGTTAATGCTGAATTTAATAATTGTCTCAATATTCATTGTATCAAAATTGAAATATAAGGTATGATTAGGTTCTTAAAACTATACCTATGAGATGTTATTGCAGAAAGTCGATGGAATTATGATTTATTTATTTTATTTGTTTATTTTTTTTAAATTATCACATTGGAATTAATTACTATTATTCATAATTTTGTAAATAAAAGTTGATTTATAATTAAACTTACTGTGCCGTTGCTATATGTGTCATTCATAAATCAGAAATCATAAACCTTGGATAGAGCATACACTGAAATACATACTATCGTCAACATGATATAAGAGTTTATTAATATTTTTGAGAAAACATTAAGATGCTTTTCGTCTTTGGTAGTTTATGATTGGTAAGGTACAATAAAATCCCATTTACCTTTTCCATCATTTTGGCTTTGCGTAGTTGATTCTAGTATAAAATCATAAATGAATTATTAAACTTGTAAACAGATTTACCAAATAATGATATGATTAAATATCTTTACTTAACGTTTTTAAATTGTCATTCGTCAATACAATAAGAGTCTCAATGATATATTAAATTATAAAAGAACCCAAGTATTCATGTTTATTAATTGCAAAGCTTTACCTGGACTAGCATCTGTATTAGAAATCATATAGATGGTATAAAATTTCATAATTTTATATAATTCCACAAATTATGCCATCTTGTACATGGTCGGCCATCGGGTCTCGTACAATAAAAATTGCAAATTAGGGTTGAAAATAATAACATTACACTTATAATTTGATTAAAGTATCTTATCATAATACTATAGTAGTTCTTCGCGGTACACCCTGGCTGCGACAATTAAATCATAAAAGTTTAGGTTATATCATTAATTTGGTCTGTAGTAAGTTGCCCCAGATGTTGATTGTGGTCTTTTGTGCATAAAATAGATAGCATGATATGCTTTTGGATACAGCTCTTAATAGCTGATAATGTGCAACGGGAATTGATCAGTGATAGAAGTTATGATTCTTAATGCATTTGCGTTATGTAGTTGGGACCACGCAATTTACGGTTACAATTTATAGTGCCGCAACAAGTACGGCATGATGGGTAGTGTAGGGGCACGGAAGGTTGGTTACAATATATATATATATATAATATTTAAATATATGAATACAATATTTAAATATATGTATATCATCTATACTAAACTTAATGTAATTATAATGGACTTAAATTTGAACTTTCAGGCTTCCTACACCTATCCAATATATCTTACACAACTGATACGCATGACAACATATATGTGAAAAAGATAAATGAATTCCAATATACATACTTCATGCTGAAACAGCACTCATCAGTTGGTTCAGATTACCATCTCCTACATATATACAGTGTTCAGTTTATATGTATATATAATTGATTCACTTTTTACTTTTATTTAATTGTTTATTTTTAAAAAAAAATACTCATTTTAGAGTATATCAATATTAAAGATTTGTACTTTTATATCAAGTTATAATTGATAATTAAATTAGAGATAATTAAAGCACATAATTATAAGAAGCAGTCAGGTTAAAATTTATGTTTATTATTGCAAATGTAAGTCTATAGATATCAAAAGATGCAAGAATAGGTGGATTTGTTCTATTGCTGACCATTTTCAACAATCCAATTGACCCCTAAGATGCATTTTGTGCTAAACTAGCACTCATCAGTTGGTCAAGATGATTATCTCTCACATACTTTTTTATTATATGAACAATATTTATCTATATTAAATAATTACATTTTTAATTACAAGTGTCAAATTAACCCAACCCACATCTTTGACACCATTTATGTTTTATGTTATTTATTTGACACCATTCCTATTTTATTGTTGCTTTATTTATATGAATTTAAAAAAATATGTAAACATACTGAGGTTAGTTAATATATTTATAAAGATATTACAAGTGGGAGAAAAAATGTGAATAGCTCCATGTGTTTAAGTGGTTAATTTTAAAAAATATGATATATTAATATTTAATTGAATCTTGAAATTTATATATATGGTAGAGACAATCTCTAGTTTAGTAAATGATTAATAATAATCATTATTATATTTATCTAAAATGGATGGTGTCAAAATATGGATTGAGTTAATTTGATACTTATATTTCAAAATGCAATTAATTAATAGATTTTAAATGGATTCAGTTGATTGCTTTCTCATAATCAGCTATTATAATGAAGTCTTTTTATAGTATTATTATAAGCATTTATTATAATAAATATTATATTTGCTTTAAAAATGAAGAGTATTTATTCCCACTTAGATTACAAGTTACATGAAATATTGCTAAATCCAAAAGAAAAGGCATAAAAACTTATATTACACTAGCTAAAGTCAAATTAATTTGACTTTTACAAAACAAAGACATACCTAAGATAGGAAACAAAAACTTGTCTGATGACAAAAATATATGCAATTAAGCCATTTAAAAATTTATAGTGGCAGTCATAGCTGGCTTATCTAATTTTAATAAGTATACCTTTTGTTATTCTGATATGCAAAGTCGAGATAACATTACCATATTATATTTATATTATAGCATCCCATCACATATCTTTTAGAAATAAAAATGATCTGATTGTATCAGATTTTATTCACACACTTAATACATAATTATACTAAATAAAAAATGTATACTAATAACTAAAAGTTCCGGATTTATTATATGTTAATCTTAGGAGGTATACAAAAAAAAAGTGGGAAGAGATGCCAAATTTTGTTGTTGGGTTTTAGAAAGAAAAGAAAATGTTTTGTTATATGAAAAACTTTTATATCCTTATTATAATGAACTTTGGGATCATTTTAACTGGCAAAAAACTCTGTGTAATATGATTACAAAATCCAGTTGCTTAGAATCATACAGCTAAAATGGAAACCTATGCAATAGTTGAAAATCTCATTATGATAAAATGAAAAAATATAATTAGTGACTAGTCAAATAAACTTCTGCAGATAATTTTACTTCTCCTCTTTCACAAGACTTCTATCTGTCTATCATGAATGCATAATCCTGATGTATCACTATTTATTTGAAAAAAAAAAATACTTTCAATAAATCTTTAACTGCACAAAACTGTCTTATAGATTAATTTCTTAAAAAGAAAATTGAAACTATATTTCCTTTATATAGTCAAAAAGGGTAGTAGTTTGGAGACCATACTGCCGCCATCAGATGGCACTGTGACACCACAAACAACTGGCCTGAAAATTAGAAGTGATATTTTTTTTTACAAAAGTGGCTGAAAATCGACAAATAAAAATGCCTAAGGCAAAATATGTACAGCAAATACATCGAAAACTACAAATTATACAAAAAACACAAAAAAATGCTAAAAAATTCAAATTAAAAAAAAACCATTAAAATATGATCAAGAGCTACCCCCCCACTTAAATCAACAAATAAAAATGCCTCAGACAATATATGTCTGTCAAATACATTGAAAACTACAAATTATAAAAAAAACAAGAAAATGGAAAAAATTCAAATAATAAAACCAAAAACCATTAAAATACAAAAAAAAAGATACCCCCCCCTAAAATCAAAATTTCTTCACTTAAATTGACAAATAAAAATGCCTCAGACAATATATGTCCGTCAAATACATCGAAAACTACAAATTATAAAAAAAAAAAAGAAAATGCTAAAAAATTCAAATAATAAAACAAAAAAAACATGAAAATACAATCAAGAGATACCCCCTCCCCTAAAATCAGAAAATTCACGAAGAAGCATGGTGGATAAAGAGCAGAAAATATGAAAAGATTAAATTATTTACATTCAACATAAATATGCATCTAAGTTCAAATTGAAAAGCAATTAATTGTTCTCTGGCTTTCAAATTACTGCATATTTAAATTGAGCAGTAATATTTAAATAATCAAAAAACAATCTTCAAAAAATAATTACCAAATCCTCACCCAACTAATCAAATTATAACAAAATATGGCAACCATGGAGTAACTTTTCTAAAATGTACTAAATCTTATCAATATTCAAAAATTATTTAAGTAACAGATATAACAATAACTCATAACACAGATTAGTTTTAAAAGAATTTTATTTAGGGAAGAATATTGGTTTTTTAATACATTAATTTTTTATAGTACATTGACAAAATATGAGTCTATAATGTCACTACTGGGTTGGTAGTCGATGATTTATGAAAATATTAATCCAGGGTATGGAATAAATCCTGTGGTTTATAGATTGTTGTCATAAGCTATTTGGAAATGTATTGGGCTTTGGAATTTGGAATAGATTCCAGGTTTCTTCAAATAAAAATTTGGAGGAAAGGATCATGTCTTTATTTTTGATTTTGTTTAAGAGAGAAATGAATAGACTGTTTGGGTCTGGTGGAGGATTTGTGAATACTAATTTGCATCTCACATTCCAGATAGAGTGGGTGAGAAATACTGACATTCTTATAATTGGAAATTGTTTACTTTGTAGAGATTCTTTTAGCAAGAGGATTCTGTAAATATCAGTTTTACTGTTTTGGAAAATTAAAAGTTTGATACTACCAAGTCCGGTACATGAGCGAATTATGTGGTCAAATGTCTCATCATGCCTCTTGCAGATTGGGCAGATAGGGTCAATGTTGTTAAGAAATCTCTTGTGGTGGAGGAACCAGTTGGTATGCATGGCTCCCAGATTTACTTTTACTAGGTAGTTTAAAAATTTAGGCTCTAAAGCTAAGAACTTGAATATTGAAGTAATTCTATGATTAGTGATGCCAAGCATTGGCAACATTGAGTTGATTTCAGGGTTGATTTTATGGTGGGCTTCCCAGATGGTGATTTTTGTATTATATGGATTTTGTAAAGTAGATGTAAATTGATTGAGAAGCTGGAGAACCTGGTCTAGCCAGCATTTTTGAGGAGGAGGTCTGTCCGTCGGTTGAACGGCCTCTGAAATATTGAAGGAATCATGTTTTTGTAAGAGGTTATGAATTAATGTGTGAGATTTTTGAAAGATAATTGAGGGGATGGAGTGAAAGGACATCCCGTTAGATTTGCGATGGTATTGCATCCTTGTCATGCTTATAGACGTTGTACTGTTTTTCCAAAAGAGTTTAGCACATAGACTATTGATTTTTTTGGTAAAGGCTTTTGTTGCTGTCATGATGGGGAGGTAGTATGCAATCTTGGACATGACTTTCATGTTCAGTAGCGCTACTTTTCCCTGTATGGAGAGATACACCCTGGAAAGGGATTGAATAATCTGGGATGTGGAATTGATTAAGGAGTTCTGTAGTTTTTTTGACATGGCTGTTTGAGACATGGAGATAGGGAAGCCAAGAAAGTCCTGGGGCTCAGCTAGAAATCTAGATGAGACTTTCTTTCCCGATACAATTTTCCAAGATGAAGATTTGTTGGAGTTAAATTTGAGTTGTGAATCACGGGCAAATTTATCCAAAATCTTGTAGAGTGTTGGGAGATGTTTTTGAGATGGTAGTATTACGGGGACATCATCCATATATGCAAACAACTTGAAGGATTTTTTGATGCGAGGAATGAATACTCCAGTGAATGAGATTTCTATATCTCTCAACAGGGGGTTGAGATAGTATATAAAAAGGATAGCACTCAATGGAGATCCTTGAGGAATAGACAGGTCGGGGGAGAACCCATCTGTGTAGAATCCATCTAAGGAGATGTGAATTAGCCTATTGTAGAGAAGATTCTCCAGAATCTGTATAATATGAGAAGGAATGTTGAGGTCTTTTAGAAGAGTAAGAAGTGTGTGAATATTGATCGAGTCAAAAGCCTCTGTTATGTCTAGCTGGACTGCAATGGGTTTTGATAAGCGATTAGATCTAATATGATCAAGGAGAATCTTGACTTCACCCATTGCTGTCAGGGCTGAAGATCCTTTTCTTGCATATTGTGACTGAACAATATTGTCTAAAAATTTTTGCTGGATTTTCTCTTTAATTACACCTTCGATAACTTTGATTAAAATTGGTGTCATGGAGATAGGCCTTATGTTATGGATGTTGGTTGGATCTTTGTTCTTCTTGATGAATGGCACTAAGGCAATCGGGTAGAGATTATTTATTTCCCTTCTTTTAGTGGATAGATGATTGATCATGTTCATCATGATTGGGATAGCAAAGTTATCAAGGTGGGAAATTAGAAATCTTGGTATAGCATGCATCCCGGGATGAACACTGTCAGAAAGTGCTGATAGATGGTTTTTAAGATCAGCTGCTGTTATGCCATGGTTTATAGCAGATGGGTGATCCAGCCATTCACTGATAGTCTTTGGAAAATTATTTTGAAGTCGGTTTTTGAAGTGAAGACCAATGTGTTCAATCATGTGATGACCAGTGACATAGTTTCCATTGACAATAAGGGAGGTTGGAGTGTTAAGTTTTTTCCTAGCTCCCAATGCCCATCGCAAATATCCCCGAGTCCAGCAGTGTTGGGTAGTAAGAAAGTTTTGTGATCTTTTAATAGAAATATACTCCGCAATAGCCATCTGTTTTTCCTTATACTGATGTTTTAGTGATAGAAGGTGTTTGATATGATCTGGTTCAGTTGAGCATGTCTTTATTTTATTATTGATTTGGTCAAGCTCATTCATAAGCGTAGATGGCCCTTTGTTGTTTCTAGTATAGTGAGCAATCAAGGAATGGATTATCCCAATGAAGGCGAACCACGCCTCTTCTGGGGGCCTTTTTAGTAGGTTGATTTTGTGGAAGAGGATGTATGCTTCAGATACAATGGCTTCAGTCATGGAAGCTTTAGTTAACATTCTGATTGACCGGTTGAGAAAGGATGAGGAGTAGTTGGTTAGTTGCAGTGTGGTGATAATAGCATGATGGTCAGAGAAGGGAACAGGTTGAAGAGTAGCTTCCAGACAATGATGGAGTTCAGAGGTGTAGAACATCAGATCTATTAATGTATGATACCTTTTGGTGTAGTAAGAATAGGCGTTATGAGGAAAGAAGCCCCTGCCATTAATAAAGTGTCTGTTGAGCAAGTGAAGATACTTGTTTGTAAAGTGATCATAGGAGACGTTGAAGTCCCCAAAGAGGAGTGCTGGGGAGTTGTTGTTGGCTGTTATCATATTTATAGTGTTTATGATCCGAAGGAATATTGCATGGCTATTGGGGATGTAGACATAAAATGCATTGATTATACTATTGCCATAGGTTAGGTTGGCACAGATAAGGTTCTTATCTTGGTAGATGATCTTAAACTTGTTAGGGGGTGTTTGTTATTTATTAAGATACCTACGCCTTCAGTAGCTGTAAGGTTGACTGTTAGATATGTATAGCCAAGCTTGTTAAGCTCAGTTAAAATGAGGCTATTGGACTTTTGGTGATATTTGGTTTTGCCCATAAACATAATGTGGGGGGTAAACGAATTAAACCAATGTCTTATGGCATGTACTCGTGTAAGCGAATTAATGCCTCTGACATTAACTCCAGCTATCTGGCAAGAGACCTTAGTCATAAGCTGGGGATTGGTCAGAGTCTACCACCAGAGGAATTTTGAGTTGAGCGCTGTTTTGGTTATTAAATCTCAAAGACTCGGATAGGATTTCATCTTTAGAAAACTCATCCTTCGAGTAGATTTGAGAGTTAGGCAAAATAGAATTAGCAATTTTCCATTTTTTTTTTGAAGTATGGGACTTAGAGGTTTCCTTGGACTTAATGTTATGGTAATGATTGGATGACTGTGTTAATGAATACTCATCCTCTGAGCTGGATCCATTCAAGCGAGTGGATTTTTTCCTAGTGGAAGTTGTATAGCTAGTTAGGTCCATCTCAGTTTCAGTGTCTGATGAGTTGATCGAAGGAGAAGGTGAAATTTTAATGGGAATATGGTGATCTTTATTATTCCTGTGGTTAGCAGGATGATGCGTCTGAGATGTGTCTGCATGGCTGGATGTGTTTTTGGAGCCCTTGGGATGGTTGGATGTGGTGTGATCCTGATTCAATCTGCCATGTTGGTTTTGTAGCAATGAATCATCCCTAGAATTATCTTTAGACCTGTATGACTTAAGGTTGATAAAAGGTGTTTGCGTTCTTGGAGACTTTGATGTTTCTGTGACTTCGGGATTGTAGGTGTGGGCCTTAAGAGAAGATGAGTTCTGTGGACTGTCTGACACTTCAGCAGTTTGAGTATGTTTTGGCAGAGATCTGGCTGATAAACCATTTGTTGGGGTGGGCGCAGTTTCGATTCTGTATGATTTTCTTTCAGTTGTTTTAGATTGATCTGATTCTATATTATGTGTAAAGGTTTGAGGTGAAAGTACAGAGGTTTTTTTATTTTGAAGATTTGTTATATCTGTTGAGTTGTTGGGGCTTTTCTTGCATCTATGTAGTCGGGTTTTTTTTGTGCCACATGTGTTACAGATCTTGGCTAGACAATCTTTTATTAGGTGGGTTCTTTGACCACAGGAGAAGCACTGTGGTTTTACACCCAGAAAAGATATAATCATGGCAGAGTTTCTAAGTCTTATTATGGTGGGAATATCTGTGGGATTTGTTTCTTTCTTCAAGTGAAGTTCAAATGTGGCTGTGTTAGAGAGGAAGTGGAGGCCGGATCTTTCATCCGGTAAGTAATTGAATTTGTGAATTCTACCAAAAGGAAGAAGGATTTCTTGAAGTTGAGGCTCCCCAAGTCCCATGACACAGTTTTTGATTTTGCCATAGAGGGTGGAAGCTCGGTTAATATCCACATAACATAAGAATTTGTTATCTAAAGTTTTAAAAGCACTTTTGAAGTTATTGCGACTAGCCCAGTTTTTAAATTCTAGAGCAATGTATCGATCATTTGGATGGTAAAGAATGCGGTGAATTTCTTCTCCCATATTGTTTTGTTTGATTGTGTTGCATAAGGAATCAATTGGGAATTTGAAAAGCGAGCAATTGGGATCGGTAGTCGCTAGTATTAGACTTTTGTCGCTGCTATAGTCAGCAAGCGATTTGAGTAGCTTGAGCGGGATGGTTTGATTGAAACGAATCGTAAGATCTGTATATTGATTATCATTAAAGTTAGATACTGAGAATGTATCTGAAATTGGGGTTAAATGGGTGTCAGAAAAGGTGTCTGTGGATTGCTCCATTAAATCTATTATCATCGATTCAGGTGTCTCATTATTAGTTAAGGAAGCTTCATGCAGTTGATTACCGAGTGCATGCGGTAAATTATTCATCATAATTGTGTTTGGGTTAAGCTGGTGTAAGATGCCTGTTTTAGTAATGTTGGCATAAGACGGCTTAACATATTGATTTATAATGTGATTTGAATCAGTAGGGGGAATTTTGAATTTACTATGTGCATTATTAGACGTAGAAATCATTACGGTCGATGATTTAACATTATTATTTTTTGTTTGTAGGGTATTAGGGGGCCTTGTATCAAGCGCCTCTATCAGGGAGTTGTGAAGTTCGGGAACATCTTCGTTATCTCCTGGGATTTGACAACAAATGTTATTTTGGGGAGTTTTAATAGTTTGTACATTACATTTTGGTTGTGGTATTAAATGGTTAATGTTTGTTTCTGAGTCTGATTGGAGATATATGTCTAGTTCAGGAAAATCATTTTTTGTGCCAAAGAAAATTCGTCAGCTGGCTTAGTGTTATACGTTAGGCTCCGGACTTTTGTCACTTCTGAATTGATGTTACTTTCAAATTTATCTAAATTAATGTTATTATTTTGGATTATTTTTCTAATAAATGGGGGTTTAGATGATTGTAAATTAATATTAGAGTCTTTTGGTAGATTTAAATTCAGATTAAAGGAGGAGTTGGCTGAAATCTCCGTCTCGAATTCTGATGATGCAACACTTGCTTCGCTGTCAGAGGTAGGATTTTTTTTTCTATTTTTTTTTATTCTGGGGATAAATGATTGAGAAGTAGGCATGCTAGGTATATTATGAGTTATCGAATTTAAGTAGGAATCTCCAAGTTGCTCAGAGGGGAGGACATTAGTATCTTGTATATGTTTTTCATATTTATTAGCATTGTTAACATGATCAGGAGCCTCTTTAGCGTTATGTTTAGGGTCCGCATTATTGTACTATGGGTTTGGTCAATATACGTGATATTTGGTTTATTAATTGTGTGTAATTCTTGGTTACAATTGTTATCTTGATTTGGTAAATAATCATTAGGATCATCATTTAGGGGGTCTTGAGAATTTCCAAGTATGCATTCATTAGGCTTTTCGTTATTAGTGTTTGTAGTTAGGCTCTGGTTTACGTTGTTTGCGGAAATTTCTACTTCGTACATCATATTCTGAGTATTATTAATGCTTTTAGTGGAATTTTGATTATTCCTTTTAGATTTTGGGGTCTTGAGTTGCGATTTACTTTTATTATGGCTGAGGGATTTGATTTTGGCCGAATTTGGCAAATTTTTAGCTTCGCGATTGTCTATAATGGCTGAGTTTTTATTCTGCTCATTTTTTTTTGAACTTTTTGAAATCAAGGACTTTTTCCTTAAATCCATGTAATATAAAACAAAAAAAAAGGGAAGGCTTACCTTAGTTGGCCTGTATGTCTCCTTCTTTCTTTTCAAAACAATTATCCCTACTTTATTTTTTAAAAAAGTTTAATATTACACAATTTATTCAAATACTTTATGCTTGTAAACATAATCTACAAACTGAACTCATAACACATATTAATATGTAGTAAGTAATAAAAAAACTGAAAAATGCTATAAAATTCAAATTATAAAAACAAAATGATGAAAATATGAGAAAGAGCTACCCCCCCCCCCAATGTGAAAATCCACAAAAAAGAAGCATATCTAAATTGAGCAATAATATTTAAATAATCAAAAAGCAATACACAAAAAATAATTACCAAAGTCCTTTCAATCATTTTTAGTAGGCTCTTAAATGTGTTCAGCATAAAAATTTATTAAGAACATTATTTTGATTTAAAGTTCTCATTTTAAATAGTAACAGAAGATTGAGTAATGGTAGTTATTTGGTCTAAAAAATACAGCAAAGATGGCAGAATTTTGAAGCTTTAAACACACTTGAGTAACTGAATATTAAGTAACAGTAGTTATTTGATAGCAAGATTTAAACACATTTGAATAGTAACTGAAGATTAAGTAACGATGGTTATTTTGTGTAAAAAAATACAGCAAAGATGGCAGAATTTTGAAGCATATTTCAATGCAGGATTTTGAAATGTTGCCTCAATGATTGCACATATTTAATGTTGTATTCTTCTGCATCAGAAAATAATCCTTATTAACCCTGTCAAAAAATAAAAATTATCCCAACAACTTTTATTTCTAGTAGTACAAAATAATTAACACATCATAATAGAACTAAGCAGGTGTTTCAAAAGTCTAACTTTAGTTACATTTTGATTATATTTGTTTGCTTTGGAAATTACTTTTTCATGTAAAATGTCTATTACGTCATATTAATTTTGAAAGTACAAACTGTGATTTAATATATATAATAGTGAAAAACAATTTCTTGAAACAAAAAAACTAGAAAAATCCAAATGCCTACTGTAAATGAATGAAGTAATCGGTAATTATTTGTTGTGTATTACTTGTTAATTATTAAATATTATTAATGAATCTAGATATGCCTTCATTTGAAAACCAGAAAAAAAGTAATTGCTTTAACGATAAATAATTTGATGTTGAAAGTCTTCTTTTAAAAGTATTTAGTTTTTTTTTTTGAAAATCTATACCAACTT
Source organism: Epiperipatus broadwayi (assembly GCA_028023455.1). Lineage (NCBI taxonomy): Eukaryota > Metazoa > Onychophora > Udeonychophora > Euonychophora > Peripatidae > Epiperipatus > Epiperipatus broadwayi. The sequence continues at coordinate 2,427,504 of JAQFVV010006340.1, forward strand.
TTTTGTCAATTAAAGCTATTGTGAGGGGAGAGAGAGAATTTACCTTAGTAATTAGACACCTCACATTAAAAATGTAGATGCATTTGCAACTTTGTTTAAATAAAACGTAATGAAATAGGCATCTTATATATATTTACTATGCACAGAATATTATACTAAAGTATATTTTAATGAAAATATTTTCTCTTTGGCAAACAATCATTTATTATTGGAAATAGCATTGGTATATTATATACGTGTGTGTGTAACATTTTTTAAATAACTCTGCTAGTGTTTGTAGATATCTTCTGTTAAATTATTTTTTTAATCTGCTGGGAATCATGAACACCGAATCTGGAACAAGGTAATTTTTCCACCTTCTCTTTTAAACTTACTATAATTATATTTAATTACTTACTATGTATTAGTCTGTGTTATGAGTTATTATTATATCTGTTACTTAAATAATTTTTAAATATTGATAAGCTTTTCAATATGAACTTAGATGCATATTTATGTTGAAGGTAAATAATTTGATCTTTTCCTTTTTCCCACTCTTTGTCCACCATGCTTCTTTACGAATTTTCAGATTTTAGGGGGGGGGGGTATCTCTTTCTCATATTTTCATGTTTTTTTTTGTTTTATTATTTGAATTTTTTAGCATTTTCTTCTTTTTTTATATAATTTGTAGTTTTCAATGTCTTTGATGGACATATATTGTCTGAGGCATTTTTATTTGTCGATTTAAGTGAAGAAATTTTGATTTTAGGGGGCGGGGGTAACTCTTGATCATATTTTAATGGTTTTTGTTTTTTTTTAATTTGAATTTTTTAGCATTTTCTTGTCTTTTTTGTAGAATTTGTAGTTTTTGGTGTATTTGCTGTACATATTTTGCCTTAGGCATTTTTATTTGTCGATTTTCAGCCACTTCCATAAAAAAATTTATCACTTGCAATTAATCTGTGTTATGAGTTATTATTATATATGTTACTTAAATAATTTTTAAATATTGATAAGCTTTTCAATATGAACTTAGATGCATATTTATGTTGAAAGTAAATAATTTGATCTTTTCATTTTTCCCTCTCTTTGTCCACCATGCTTCTTTGTGAATTTTCAGATTTTAGGGGGGGGGATATCTCTTTCTCATATTTTCATGTTTTTTTTTGTTTTATTATTTGAATTTTTTAGCATTTTCTTGTTTTTTTTTTTTTTTTGTATAATTTGTAGTTTTTGATGTATTTGCTGTACATATTTTGCCTTAGGCATTTTTATTTGTCAATTTTCAGCTACTTTCATAAAAAAAATTATCCCTTGCAATTTTCAGGCTGGTTGTTGATGGTGTCACAGTGCCATCTGACAGCAGCAGTATAGTCTCCAAACTACTACCATAAAAAGAAAAACTGGTACTGTTTAATTAACCAATGTACATCGGTTGTGGCGCTACTGATACTGTTTAATTAGCCACTGTACATTGTTTGTGGCACTGTTCCTGTGCAAAAACACAGAAATATACCATTTACATGGTCAAACTTACAGCATATAGAACAGTTGTTATATTAGCTGTTAGTAGGCATAGATGGCATTGCACACAAATATTACAGCTCACTAATGTGTTTTACAACACTATGCAAACAGCACACACTTCACATATGACTACAGTATGATATGACAGTGTATGTAATTCAGCTGGCCATAGCTCCTTTAATGTGCATTTGAAGTAATGATCATACACTCTAGCTGATGTACTATTACATACTAATAATTGTAAGCCCATCCCCACGCTTCCCTACACAGCTTGGAAAGTGAAAAAAATTGCAGAAGTGTAGGGCCAAACACCATTTCCCAAAACTCATGTAAATAGGCACATTTTCACAAGAAGAGCTACGAGACAAATCGTAAGCTCAGTTTGATCAGAGGACGATCCTTGGGATTGACAAAACCATCGTTCCCAGCCCCTGTACATTTCAGCACTACATGCTGAAATTTAATTTAATGGAATTTTATTTCATTTGGGCTGATTAGTCTGTTAATCAAGTGCTAAGAATAACATAAATTTGTTTGAGGTTGGACATTATTTTGGAAATCATAAACTTGGTTTGATCAGAGTAATGCCTCTTTTGTACAATCCTTTGGATCTGCAAAACCACCATTTCCCACTTTGCACATTTTAGCACTCCACAGTCTCCACACTGCAATTTGATTGATTGGAATTTCATTTAATTCGGGCTGATTAGTTTGTTAATCAACTGGTTTTTTTTTTAATTTTGTTTAAACATTTCATTTACTGTTACAAAAATAATGTATATTTGTAAATAAAATAAGTGTTTGTTTTGTTTTGTCCCATCCCGGAAATATCACATTAAAAGATTTTTGCACAGAAACAAAACGAGCACGTGATGTACAGTATCTAATTAACAAGTACTAAAAAACCTTATTTAAATTAAAATGTCTTTACAATAATAATAATAATATTTATATAAAACGTTAAATTTAGTATTAAAATGTGATAAATAATTTTAGAATTGTATTTTTGCTTTAAATATGCATAATTTTTACCTCTTGTTAACGTTTTTTGTTTTTTTTTTTTTAACAAACGTTTAGCAAATAATATTGATTTCTTGTTCAATTAATAATATATAATATTTATTATAACTTCAGTATATATCTATTTATCGATTAATTAATATATTTCCAATCTTGATTTATATTACTATAGTTAAATATTAAAAATTTTTATGTAAGCTTATTGAAGCTCATAAATTAAATACAATGTAATTAAAATAACTTTCCAAATTTGAATATATACTTTTTTAAATGTATATGTATGTTTATGTATTCGATTCATCTGTAAGTATTATGTAAGTTATGTAAATATTCTAATATTTAATGCACAAAGCGCATGTGCATTAGCTTAGTGGCTGATTATTAATATTGCAGTTTATAAAAACATAGCACTATATAAAATAAATATCTTATTTACATATGTAAATATTCTGAATAAACTTTGTTTTATTATATTTTTATTATTTTAGGTATTCTTTTGTTCTTTCTATTATTTTAAACTTACACACACACTGTGACACATTGTCATGTTTCCTTTTGAGCTAGTAATGGATAAAGGAGAGTCTAACACCTAAAAAACTGGGAATGGATTTCAGCATACCTATATATGATTCTTTTTTAAAAAATGGTACCCTAATCTCCAGTAATGCAGATGCATTTTAATAAATAAATAAATATCATCTATAGTGATAAAGGATGGATCCTCTTTGTACATAAGACATATTTGAGGGAAATACTGATAAAAATGGCTGGATACTCAGTCTGACAATCATTAGTTAGATAATAAGTTTAATATATAGGGTATATGAGCATAGACTTTTTTTAGGATTTTTAATTAAATTGCTGATTTTTTCAATATATTTATGATTTCTGATAATACTAAGATAGTTTGTTTAGCCATAATTTATTGAATTGTTGAGTCACTTTAAGTTTCAGTTAATATTTCTTTTTTCAGGCTGATCATAAATGGTAAATTATATTTTTCATTGCTTTTTACATTAAAATAGTCAGCAGTGGGATCTTTCTTCTTTTATTATTCATTGATTGTAGATTAAATATATTCATTGTATTGACTTGTGAAGGGATTCAGCAAATTCCCTAGGTAAGCTTTAGACAATGAAACATATCTTTAATGATAATGAACATTAATTCTTTTACTTTCTTACTGGAGCTAAATTTTATCAATATCTTTTTGTAATGAAACTATATATTAATGCAAAGATGAACATCCATAGAGAGGGAATTACCCACACTTACTAAGAAAATACAGACAATTGGTATTTGGTCATTTTGAACATTTTTGTTAGGATATTGAGAGTATTCTTCTTTTACTGGCAAATATATAGCTCTCTCTATTGAAGGTTGCATTTAACAATAGATTGCTTGAAAATTATCTTTATTTTATAGTTATATGATATAAGTATCTGTATTCACTCTGCTGGACACTCCAATCTCATTCTAATTAAATATCTCATTCAATTTATAATTTATCCATATTGCTTTTCAAAAAAAAATTTTTCAAAAATTATGCTTTCCTTGATCTCAATCTCCCAATCTCTAAAGTTATCTTACCTCTTTTAACAGATCAATCTTTAATTACATTTTCTTTAACAAACCATAACTATAAAATTGAAAAAAAGAGTATTTGTAAACTATTCACTGTACAGCCTGCGTTTGCACTGTTTCTATGTAAAAACACAGAATAATACCACTTTCATGGCCAAACCTTATGGCTAATACATGACTAGCAATTGTATTAGCTTCTTAAGACAAGAGACAATAGATGTAGAGGTTAGAATCCACCATGGCCAATTCTTCTGCACCCCTAACCTTATGTCTAAACTAACAACACTAGACGATCATCTAGTTTACCAGTTTTTTATTGTGGCATGAATTCCTACACATAGTAAGCAAATTTGTATTCTCACTTGAATTTAATCTGAGAGTGTGTGCACTGGAATGTTTTGCAACTGTTTGTTTGTTGATATTGATGATTTTCTGTATTTCCCAACTGACATCTTTTGGTGTACTAGTAATTATCAGCATATTCTTGAGATTTGTCCAAGCTTTTTTTATTTGGGGGGGGGGTGTTGTTATTTGGAACCCAAACAAACTATGTCAATGTCTCTGTCAGACAATTGTAGTTGTTGGTGAAAAAGTACTGTTTCTGTCATGACTCAGACGAGAGTAACAAAAGAAGAACAAAATGGCTACCACCATGTTCTTGCAATTGGGGGATTTCTCAAAAAAGCAAGAAAAAGATGACGCAGTTGATTTGGATTAGTCATACATGGTGAATAAAATTTATTCTTTGATTTAAAAGACATCTGTGTTTTGTTTGTGATTCTTTTGATCTGAAAGTTGATTAATTAACACCCACAATGTCATCAAATGTTAGGGCATTACAGCCGAGTGTGAGTGCAGAGTTGGTTGCACAGCTTCATATTCTTCTCAAATCAATAAACAACATGCTTCTTTCGGTCAGAAAAGAATCAACTCTCTTGATCGATATCTTAGTCAAAATACCAAACAATTCTTTTCATTTCTAAGCAAAGGCGGACATCTGAGGTGGAGTTTGTTAAACAGATTTGTTGTTGTTTTTTTGTTTTTGCTAAATCAATAAACAGAAACTTGCATTTTTTAACATATTCAAAAAGAAAGTGTCGATTCTCATTTTAAATAACCAAAAAAAAAAAAAAAGACGTCTGTTTACAAAAAAAAAAAAAAACTGTATATTAAAAGGTAAAAAAAAAAAAGAAAAAGAAAGTTGTGTGTAAAAATTGTGTATATTTGAGATATTCAACAAAAAGTTAAAACTGTCCCTTATATTTTGAATTGTATTGAATCCAAACCAAAAAAAAAGACGTATGTCAAAAATTATTTACTTTTGAGATCAAAAAAAAAAAGTTAGTGTCCATTACAGATTTAAATTTATCAAATGAAAACAAAAAAAAAAAATTATGTCCAAAAAAAAATATATTAAAAGAAAAAAACTACAGCCATATGTCAAAATATGATCTATTCGAGAAAAAAATTGAGTGGCCTGGTAATGTTATATCACTCTGTTTTTGAGTAAAAACAGCACCACCAAAGGCTGCACAGTGAATACTTTACAAACACCAAAAAAAAGTAGTACCAAAAAAAAAAGAAATAAAAACTTGATTTTGTTTTGAAAAGAATTTCTATTTCATTTTGATAATATTTAATTAAAATAATTCAGATTTGTTTTATTTCATCGTAAAAAATAGCACTCCATTTTATTTTTTCTTGAATGCAATTATAATACTTTTTTAAAAAATAAAAAGATATAAAGTACCTAGAAAAAAGAGTATTCACACATCTTATCATGATGACCTGAATTCAATTTATCCTATTTTATATTTCATCATATACACATATTAATATTATCTTACTTTTACTTAACACTACTTATAAAAAGCTACAGTATATACCAACATTCCCAGCGATTAATATTATGTAATACATCGAGATTAATACTCTAATTACTATATGAGAATGTGTTTGATTGTTATCTATTTGATTTTTATTTGAAAACATCTATTTGATAATAAATAAATTCATTTTCGTGAAAGAATATTAAAATAAATTTGTTTTTATCTAGTATTTTAATGCTATATGAATTTCTATTTTATAAATACTATGTAGGTATTTATTAATACCTACCAATCTGTTTATGTATGTCTATCTGCCATCATTTATATATCTGATCATTTATGTATCTGGCTATATATATATATATATATATAGCCAGATACATTAAGTTACAATATATATATATATATATATATATATATATTGTAACTTAATAAAGATGTTCAATAAGATACAAATTTAAAATTATATTAAAATGTCAAATATTAACATTGTAACTTAATTACATTGATCAAAAGATCCAAATATATTAAATAATGAAGAAAAGATTCAAATAAAAATATTTGGCTTAATAAACAAAAAGAAATGTTGCTTTTATTTTATATCAAAGAGAAAAGAATTATTTAACCTGAGTAGTAGCAATAATAGTAAATAAATATTAAAATGATGAGGAGGAATAAATTAAACATATTTCTGTAATTAGATTTCTCAAGATATCACAATATCAAAAATTATAAACAAATTATTAAGAACAAACTACTATAACTCAGGTATATGGAAATCAAGTGAGGTGAGTACACTAGTAACTCACTAAAATATCTTCTCAGGTATACAGACAGTAGATTTTATTCACTTTCATTTCTTGGTTGGATCTCAAGTGCATGTCTAAGTGAACAACAAGTGAATATGGTCTATCTGGGCGCCACTAGGTTAGCTGGACCTAGACAAAGTTATATTTATAACTTTTTCACATGTACCAGGTTTGAATCCCTTTGGTACCTTATTTCTTACAAAATGTATGATTTTGATTTTAGACCCATAGCACTGTATGCACTAATATTTAAGTAAACACCTAGGTAACATAAAACATCTTTAAACTAAAGTGGAGTATATAAAATTCATTAGACAGAAATCATTTCTTAGATCTTAACATAATAAATGTGTTTCAATATTTTTTTATAAGTTTTACTAGCTCAGATTATATTATTAATTTAGGATGGCAATTCACTCATCCTTGCATGAAATAGATGATGGGATGGTGGTTATAATAATACTAAGAAATCACTAAATACTATGAAATCAATATTTATTTATGGCCTTTAAACATTTAAACAGCTCATTAATTAAAACATGATGATGATGATGATGATGATAATGATAATGATAATGGTTTCAACCACAGCTTTAGGACTAAGCCTAATCATAAAACTTAGTTATAAAGAAATTCATAATTATTGCTTAATTTTAGTATATCTAATTATATCTTAAATAACTAATATTCAACCATTGATGATGAATGATCACAACGAATAAAGACTATTATCAATAAAATACATACGCCTCATTTAATAAAACAATTTAACATTTATTAATTTATTCCGAAAATCCACAAATAATTTAAAGACAAAAGCAAAATTTTATATGAAATAATAATGAGAACAATAATTGATTATTAGGCAATCATAATGTTACTTTTGAATTCTTCCCCCTTTCCCATCAAAAATATATACATCAATTTAGATACCCGATTTGTTAAAATGTTCCATCCACAAGAAAAGTATTTCATGAAAAAAATATTCACTCATTGGCACACATACTTTTATAAATCTAACATGTAAGTAGAATGTTAAAAAAAATGTTAATAGAAGTGAAAGAGCAAGTTTTAAAGAACAAGTTTTAAAACATTTTTCTATCCCCCTCCCTTCTACACTCTGAAACCTATACTTTCTTAAGACAAAATAATCTAATATTTTAATACTGCTTATTCCTTCAAATTCACTCGCAATTATACACCGGTAAAGTATTATTATGTATGTGTGTGTTTTTATTCCTGTAAAAACCAAAATATTATTTAAAACCAAAATAATAATACACAAAAAAAATTATTATGCACATTCATAATATTTCATAACTGTAAATCAATAAACAATCATAATTTTAGTACATATAAAATCATTATTAAGAAATTCTTGGTTTCAATTGATCTTGTTTGTTTTAAAAGTTCTTTAAACAAAATTATACCACTCTGTTGCTAAAATTTTACTAAGTCCCTGATATTATAAAGAAAATATATATAAAAAATTTATAGTACCAGTTCTTTGTAGCGACTTCCAATGAGTCAAATTTATCTTGTTCAATGTCTATATTTTGCATCTACCATTTCCATTTTTCCTTGGAACAATCTCTTTCTTGAGGTGTATAATTATTTCATGATGATCATTCTATTGAGGTTATTTGCCTTAGTGGACAATTTGAAAATCATTATATTAACTTTTTTTCTCTTCCTGTCAAACATGATTCTTTTAGTGAATGAAGTACAGTAGTTGTCTTCATGTTTATAAATTTTCTTGGGTTTAAACTTAGTTACTGGAACAATTAATTGGACTTGATGATTTAACATTTATCAGTAGATTACTCTTTTCCTGATCTGCCTTCTAATGCTTGTGAATGTTTTCTTATTTCTATTTAAAAACATATTATTTCTCTCGGTCAGTTGAAAGAAGTAGAATATTATTTTTAGACAAGGTTATGCTGGTTGATGATGAGTCTGGTAGACAGACAGAAAAATATATATTTTTCCTAGCCTGCCATCCTTATATTTTCAATATTCAAAAAAATTTAATAATAAAAAAATGATTTTTGAATTGAGATGGTTTTGTAGTGTTAAAAATGCTTGTCCTCTTTAGTTTCAAGAATTTTAGAATTCTCTATACTAATCAACTGATTTTCCAGACTGCTTTTATATCTGATTTTTTTTTCTATTTTTGACCAATTCATTTTTTAGCTGGAAAGTGCAATCCTTTTTAGGAACATTAAAAAAAATCACACACCTGGTTTCCAGACAAACTTTTGTCTTGAAGGAAAAAATAGACTTAATCCTTTTTTTACACCTATGTAACATCTCAAATTTGAGCTTCTTTCTTTTGATCTTAAGATGAGACATTTTTAAAATTAGACTTCTCACATCATCTCTAAGTTTTTTAACAGAAAAACAATTCTTATAATACAAAAAAATTTGTTGAGTAAGAAAAAAAATATATAACAGATTTTCTTCCTTTTCTCTCAATATTTAATAAATGTAGATATATTTATGTGATGTAACACACACTCCATCATTCAAATCATGTATAAACTGACATTAAATAATCTAATTGCTAGCTTAGTAATTATAACCCTAATATTTAAAATTAAATCCTTAGCTTTTAAATCCAAATTACAATTATAGAAAAGCAAAAATAGAAGTATAGAATAAGATATTAGAATTGATCAAGCATAGGTTAGTTTTAAAAAAAGTTTAATATCTGAAATTTAAAAGTGGCTAACTAAATAGCTTTTATAACACACACTGCCTATACATATGCAGTTATAACTTTTGCTTTTTAACAAAAAAAATTAAATATTAAATAGTTTAAATGTGTGTATTACTTTTGTTAGTTTTCTATCAACACACAAACAATTAAAGAATATAACTGTTGCCCCACTCTCTTTCTGTCTTAAGCTTTTAGAACTTGATCTTGTAGGGTTTAAACTTGGATGCCCTACAGCTTCCTTTTTTTTATAAAAATGTGATGATGATTTTTGTTTTACATTTTCTTTTATGCACATTACTACAAATTTAGCTAATGACTAAATTGTAATGGCACAACATTCCCCCCTTCGAATAAAATCATCAGCACCTTTGTTTTAACTATATCTAATAAAAAAATTCTAACTAATAAAATAACACTAATAATAATAAATAAACTAATAAAAAAATTTCTAACTACTGGTAAACATCATCTAGATGCCTACCAAATCCCCTTTTCATTAGGAAACTTAAATATAATTTATTTGGAGATCTTTGCCAAGCTACTCTGCTGAAGTATAAGGGATCAAACTCCTAGCATTATAGGTTCCCTTATTCCCATCAAGAGTAGCAAGCATAAAGGCATTCTCTTCTATTTTCTTGGTAATTTGGAATGGCCCTTCGTATAAATGCAGAAACTTTTTAAATTGGTTTCTTTGGGGGTTGCTAACATGAGGGGTGCATACCAGCACAAGATCATTGATCTTAAATGGATGTGGTTTGTTTTTGGATTGCTTTACCCATTTTGGCCCATGAGTTTAAGTTGGACCTGAGCTTTATTAAGGTCATTGCCATTATTTATTTCCTCAAAGGTAATAGGCAAGGGGATTTTAATCAGTAAGGGTTCCTGTTTTCCATAATGCAACCTAACAGGAGGGAATCTGGTTGATTCATTACAAGTGATATTAATGAGATTTACCAATTCAGGAAGTTTATTCACCCATTGTCTATGATCATCTGGAATGTAGACTCTATAAAGTCTGCTACGCTCATGCTTAATGCACTCACAGGGGTTAGACTGTGGATTTCTTATAAATCTCATAACATGCTTTGATGTTCTGAGCTTGAACCCATTTCTTCCAGGTCTTAGATATAAAGGCAGTGGCATAATCTGTCAAAATCACATCAGGTTTACCCACGGCTTGCAACTGGTGGTTGGAGAGGCACTTGATAACACCCTTAGCATCAGTTCAGGGCACAGCAAATGCAGAAACAAGTTTAGAAAATACATCATATGCCACTAAAATGAACTTTTGTCGGTTATAGGTGGGGAGTGGTCCATAAAAATCAAGTGCCAACAATTGGTTAGGCCGATCCAGGATTATGGGTTGTAAAACACCGACAAATGACCTAGCATGATACTTAGTCTTGGCACAAATTGTACATTGTTTAATGATATTACTGATACTTCTATACATCTGATTCCAATAGAAGTAATCTTTTAACACATAATAAATCTTTGGAGTACCATAATGGCCATATTTGCAATGAGCATATTTTACCAATTTGTTAATGAGAATTTTAGGAATCATGATCCTCCAAGGGTTAACATGATTAACCTTAATCTTATGCATGAGAATACCTTGATTGAACTTATGCTGGACTAAAACTTTCTTGAGAGATTTCTTGGAACTGTGGCAGTTTATGGGATGACTCAGGATAGTGATGATTCTGCCCAATTTTAGGTCTTGTTTTTGAATCCCAGCCAAATTATGGTAATCTTTTAAGATATCTCTCTCTAATTCAACATTAATATTATTAATCAAGATATTCTCTGTACCAGGATGTTGGGGTACAAGACTGACAGGGTGAGACTAAGAACATCAGCAGGGATATTCTTAACACCTTCAACATAGACAATGCTGTAATTAAACTGTTGTAGGTATAGACTCCACCTAATTAATCTTTCATTATTTAAATAGCTTTTACTTAGAAATTCTAAGCTCCTCTGGTCTGTCAAAACAATGAGTTCAGAGCCAAGCAAAAACTGATGTAGCTTCTGAAATGCCCATACCACTGCTAGGGCTTCTTTCTCTGTTATGGAGTAGTTCAGCTCTGCCCCTCTCAAATGTCTACTTAAAAAGTATAAGACCTGAGGTCTTTGATCTTCATCGAGCTGATATAAAACTACTCCCAGACCATAGTGGCTACTGTCTGTCTGTACAAAAAACTTTTTACCAAAATCAGGGTAAGACAAAATAATGTAGTTCAAAAAGGTTTGTTTTATAGTATTGAACTCTCTGTTATGCTCAGTGGTCCACCTCCACCTTTCTAATTTCTTTAATAACACAGACAAATACTGGGTATCCTTGGCAAAGTCCCTATAAAACTTATGATAATAATTACATAAACTGAGAACGGACCGGAGTTGCTTTTTGGTTTTTGGCATTGAGAAATCCTGAATAGCAGCGATCTTTTTGGGATGAGGTTTGATACCCTGTTCACTGATTACATGTCCCAAAAAAGTAATCTCTTTTGCAGCTATTGTACATTTCTCCAGATTTATCTTAACATTATGGGCTGAACACTCTTCAAAGAATATCTGTAAGTGTTCTAGATGCTCGGTAAGACTGCTGGAAGCAATAACTATGTCATCCACATACATGATGATCTTTTCTTTCAATTGTTTTGAAAAGATCCTATCCAAACATCTGATCAAACAGCACCACTGTTAATGAGACCAAAGGGCATTCTTGTAAAAACATAAGTTTGACCTTGAAAGCGAAAAGCCATATATTTTTGGTCTTCATGGTGTAGTGGTATTTGCCAATAACTGGCTGTCAAATCAAAGGATGAGAAAATTGATTTCTGCTTAAATTTAATTAGGAGCTCATGTACTGGTGGAGGAATATTGAGTTAAGGAACGGTTATCTGGTTCAGCATACAAGCATCCAGACATACTCTTACTGTACGATCTTTCTTATAATTACCAAAGGGTTGACATAAGCAGAGGAACACTTCCAAATAATTTCCCATAAGCAGAGAAACACTTCTGAACATTTGGTCTATCTGTTTTTGTACCTTAGCCTGATACTGATAGGGCACTGAATACATTCTCTGTTGAAAAGGTTCATTATCCTTTAACGTAATTCGATGAGTATATCCTCTGATTATGCCTGGAACAGTGGAAAACAGGCTGTTATAATTGTAGATTAGTTGGTATAAATTTTCCATTATAGTCAAATTGGCAAGAAAAACATGATTAATTTTAGTTCTAATACCAATATTAATTAGTGTGCTTCAAATACATAGCAATTGACCAGAGAGTTTAGGTGATTCCCATTGAAAAGGCAATTGTTCCTGTTGACATAAAAATTTCCCATTTTCATAATCTAATTTACACTTATTCCTGATCATGAAGTCTAAACCTAAAATGACATCATGAACCAATTCAGACATAATCAAGAAAACATAACCAAACTCAGACTGGTTAAGCCTAAAATTAATCCAAACCTGCTTGTTGGCCAGCTTGGTCCTCTTCCCATTAGCCAAAGTCACTTGTATCTGTTTAATGGGCAAGGAGGGTATACAACTATTTACATGAAGCATCTTTTGATATACCTTTTCTGAGATGATGGAGGCTTGACTACCAGAGTCAATTAAGGCATTTATACTGATCCCCTCCATCAATAATTTAAGAACAGGACAGTTATATTGGATAGGTGGTTCACCCAGTTCAAAGGGCTCTAGGTAATCCACGTCCAGATCAAGAGTATTTAATAACCACATCCCATTGTTCCTCTTATTGTTAGCATATGGCCCCAGCACTGAGAAACTATTATACCAGGACCACTCTAGTTTAGTGATGGAGTTTTATTTTGGGCCTTTCCCCCTGGCCTTTTTAGCACTGTGGTAATTCCACTGGTAGAGGGTTGCTTATCTCTGGGAATTACTTTCTTCCTGACATTATCCCTAAAATTTCCCCAGGATTGATTAGGAGGCCTAGTCCTATAATTATTCCTATACCCATAACTACCAAAATTCTGATCATTTGTCTGATCCCCTAAATTCAGATTAGAGACATTATAATTATACCTGTCCTTGGTGCTCTTGGGCCTAATCTCTGAATCCAGTTCTGAAATCTCTAAAGCATCTAGGATTTCTGATGCTTCCTCTATACTGTGGCAATCAGCAGCAATAAGCATATGCTCAATGCTTCGGGGAAGATTGTGTCAGAGTATTCTCAAGATCTGGTGCTCTGAGAGAGGAAATGCAGTCAGACTTTTCAGTTTAACTGCCTGCCCTCAGAAAAATTGTGTATAGCTGCCCTTGGTACCACTATACTTTTCCTGAGTAATCTGATAGCACACCTGGTCCTGCCTATCTTCACTCCAAAAACATGCTAAGATAACACAGTGAAAATCCACAAAGGTAGTGGGCTTATCAAATAGAGACCACCATCACTCCTTAGCATAGGCATAAAGATGGTTGCAGGCAATGGCCAACTTTTCCTGTTTTCAACCTACATACAGAAAAAAGTTCTTCCAAGGTATACAGAGACTCTAAGGGGTCTCCCTGCTCTCCCCACTAAAGGCCTTAATTTTAATTAAATTTGAGGTCATTGACCCTCCTAATCTATAATCATCTTTACTGGTATGGTCAGCCCTATCTACTGATTTTTCAACTTGCAGATTTTTACCTAAAGTAGGCATCCTTTTCTCTGACTGACTATGTTCTGATCTATCCCTACAGTCATCTGGACTGATGCTACCATCGTTCTGCCCTGAATTTAGGTTTGACCGATCCTGCAGCCCCACATTAACTCGATCTCTTAATTCCCCTATTTTCTGGTAGAGATCATCCATCTTGGGGTTCATGTACTCCACAACATATGCCTTCTGGTTCTCCTCAACCTTCTCCAACATAACACCCAATTCATGTTGATTCATTCTGGGTCCCTCTTCTAAAGAACTTGACTTGTCCCTTTTCACTATCTTCTCCCTAAAGCTATCCATTTGTTTCCCCAATTCCTTCCTAAGATTTTGGTCCATCTATTCACATTCATTGGCCATGCTTCCCTTAACTTCTCATATTTCCTTTTCTAAGCCACTAAACTTATTTTTCATAGTGAGGGTCTGATCTACACAGCCTAAACTGGCTTCCTTATATGAGTTCACTTTGGCTGCCACTTCCTCTAATCTGATATTAATTCCTGCAGAAGTTATTTTGGCATTCCTTTCTATGCCTTCTGATATGGATTGGGAGACCAATCCATGGACCTCATTCCTAACTAACTCAATTTCTTTCTTATTTTCTTCGATAGACTGCTCCACTTGAGCCTTTAATGACTGCAGTCCCTGACAGCCCTCCTGTTTGGCCACTTCCATAGATCTACACACTCCTTTTATCTTCTCTAATGACACAAACCTATTTTTACACTTTATATTGGATTTTTCTATCCTAGTTTCTAAAGCTGCAATCATTTGGTTGTTATTGTCAATAAAGTTATCTAGATTTACCCTTAAACCTTCTATACTTTTCTCCACAGATTGACCTATCTTTTGTTCTAGACTTTCCATCCTTTGCTTACTATCTTCTCTTAGATCTTCTTTTAAACTTATTATACTGTGGTTACTATCTTCTCTTAGACTTTTATTACTTTTCTCATGATGTTTCCTTAGACTTTTAAACATCTGCATTTATCATTAATTTCATCCCTGAAAATGCTTTATTTTCTATCTGAATCTGACCAACTTCTGGCTCCTTGTCTACTTCCACACTCAAGGCCATATTATGACCACTAATGTTAGAGGCATCTTCCTCTACTTCCTCTCTTCCTTTTTGTTTTTTAAGGGAAACCTCCTTATCATCTTCATCAGTATAAAAACTATCACTGATCCCTGGGATTGGGACACCCTCCTCATCCATAACATCCTCAGTAGTATTATTTAGTTCACTCATGTTTTCAAAACTATATATATCCCATCTGTGCTTCCCTGACCACCAAAAACCCACACATCACCTCCTTGTCTGACACCTATCTTTGACTAACTGACTGATTTGCTTTTCACCTTATCATGCATTACAAATACAAAAAAAATATTTAATATCCTTATTTGATGAATCACACAACAATAATCTATATAGTGCATGTCTGTCTGCAATAGCCCAAATTATACATTCATCCATTCTCCTAAAAATCTGACAGATATTGACAGTCCACAGAATGACTAGTAGTTCACAATCTTGAGATAAATAAAAGAATTCAGTCACAGCACTATAATCACACAATGCATCATGAGCACTCAGAAGATCATCCCAATTCGATCACTATTAACTACCACAACCCTTGATTGAATGATGCAAACTCTGTTGCAATAAAAGAAGTATTTTAAGTCTTAGGGGCTAAAGTAAATAAACTATGCCTTGCTCTCTCTCTTGGAGTCTTATGTGGCAAGTATCAAGGAATGCCCTGCTTATTATAGGCTACAGAAAACGAAGCCTTGCTCTCTGTCTTGGAGACTTATAGGCTGATATCATGGCAGTACTGCTGCTAATTGTTTCATGATAAAATAAGAATAACATATAAACTGGATTGGAAAACTATGCCATGCTCTCTCTCTTGAAGACTTATGGGCTGATATCATGGCAGGACTGCTGTTAACTGTTTCATGATAAAATAAGAATAACATATAAATTGGATGGAAAACTATGCCATGCTCTCTCTCTTGGAGACAGCATCCGCCGTTAACTAGACACACTTTTAGATTACTTATAAATTGGGTTGGAGCAGTGAATGGGTTTGATCATTCATGAGTTACATGAATACATAGCATTCTCAAGGCAATGACAAAATTCTCCACTCATCATCAAAACTGCAATCTAACCAACCAAACTCCAATGATCAAATATCCAATCCAACCTCCAAAATCATAGACTTTTCTACAAAATGAACTCCCCAAACACACATGAGACTACTATTCCATAATTCATCACTATTACTCTGCCTATCCTATCTAGCAATAAATTATTTTAATATTCCAAAAAAAAAAATCCATTATTTATTTCACCTCTGTCTTAAGTTGTGATATTCATCTATTTTCAAAATTGAGAAGAAAAAAAACTAAGCTGTTTTATGGCTGTACCCATTTTATCATCATCAATGAAAAATTAAATCATATTAAACATCATCATATACAAATCTAAAATAAGACTGTATGGACAAGACAATTTTGTGAGACAAAAAAAAATTTTCACTGGAAAAAAAATTGTACTAAAAAAATTTCTCTCTTTTTAACCACACATCTCTCATCATTCTATAGACTCCTTTTTATCTCAGGTATATGGTAACATATCACAGCCCCAGTTGGGTGTCCATTGTAACTTAATAAAAATGTTCAATAAGATCCAAATTTAAAATTATATTAAAATGTCAAATATTAACATTGTAACTTAATTACATTGATCAAAAGATCCAAATATATTAAATAATTACGAAAAGATTCAAATATAAATATATGGCTTAATAAACAAAAAGAATTGTTGCTTTCATTTTATATCAAAAATAAAAGAATTATTTAACCTGAGTAGTAGCTATAATAGTAAATAAATATTAAAATGATGAGTAGGAATAAATTAAACATATTTCTGTAATTAGATTTCTCAAGATATCACAATATCAATAATTATAAACAAATTATTAAGGACAAACTACTATAACTCAGGTATATGGAAATCAAGTGAGGTGAGTACACTAGTAACTCACTAAAATATCTTTTCAGGTATACAGACAGTAGATTTTATTCACTTTCATTTCTTGGTTTGATCTCAAGTACATGTCTAAGTGAACAACAAGTGAATATGGTCTATCTGAGCGCCACTAGGTTAGCTGGACCTAGACAAAGTTATATTTATAACTTTTTCACATGTACCAGGTTTGAGTTCCTTTGGTACCTTATTTCTTACAAAATGTATGATTTTGATTTTAGACCCATAGCACTGTATGCACTAATATTTAAGTAAACACCTAGGTAACATAAAACATCTTTAAGCTAAAGTGGAGTATCTAAAATTCATTAGACAGAAATCATTTCTTAGATCTTAACATAATAAATGTGTTTCAATATTCCTTTTATAAGTTTTACTAGCTCAGATTATATTATCAATTTAGGATGGCAATTCACTCATCCTTGCATGAAATAGATGATGGGATGGTGGTTATAATAATACTAAGAAATCACTAAATACTATGAAATCAATATTTATTTATGACCTTTAAACATTTATACCTCATTAATTAAAACATGATGGTGATGATGATGGTAATGATAACGATAACGGTTTCAACCACAGCTTTAGGACTAAGCCTAATCATAAAATTTAGTTTCAGAAATCAATAATTATTGTTAATCTTAGCATATTTAATCATATCTTAAATAACTAATATTCAACCATTGATGATGAATGATCACAATGAATAAAGATTATTATCAATAAAATACATACGCTTCATTTAATAAAATAATTTAACATTTATTAATTTATTTCGAAAATCCACAAATAATTTAAAGACAAAACCAAAATTTTATATGGAATAATAATGAGAACAATAATTGATTATCAGGCAATCATAATGTTACTTTTGAATTCTTCCTCCTTTCCCATCAAAAAAATATACATCAATTTGGATACCCGATTTGTTAAAATGTCCCATCCACAAGAAAAGTATTTCATAAAAAAAAATATTTCACTTCTTTTTTTTTTTTTCACACATACTTTTATAAATCTAACAAAAAAAAAAAAAAAAAAAAAATTAAAAAAAGAGAAAAAAAAAAGTTTTAAAAAAAAAATAATATATTTCTCTCCCCCTTCCTTCTACCCTCTGAAACGCTATACTTTCTTAAGACAAAGTAATCTAATATTTTAATACTGCTTATTCCTTCACATTCACTCGCAATTATACACCGGTAAAGTATTATTATGTATGTGTGTGTTTTTATTCATGTAAAAATCAAAATATTATTTAAAACCAAAATAATAATACACAAAAAAATTATTATACACATTCATAATATTTCATAACTGTAAATCAATAAACAATCATAATTTTAGTACATATAAAATCATTATTAAGAAATCCTTGTTTTCAATTGATCTTGGTTGTTTTAAAAGTTCTTTAAACAAAATTATACCACTCTGTTGCTAAAGTTTTACCAAGTCTCTGATATTATAAAGAATATATATAAAAAAAATTTATACTACCAGTTCTTCGTAGCGACTTCCAATGAGTCAAATTTATCTTGTTCAATGTCTATATTTTGCATCTACCATTTCCATTTTTCTTTGGAACAATCTCTTTCTTGAGGTGTATAATTATTTGATGATGATGATTCTATTGAGGTTATTTGCTTTAGTGGACAATTTGGAAATCATTATATTAATTTTTCTTCTCTTCCTGTCAAGCATGATTCTTTTAGTGGATGAAGTACAGTAGTTGTTTTCACGTTTATAAATTTTCTTGGGTTTAAACTTAGTTACTGGAACAATTAATTGGACTTGATGATTTAACATTTATCATTTCCTGAGCACCTTCCAATGCAGGTGAATGTTTTCTTCTTTCTATTTAAAAACATCTTATTTCTCTCGGTCAGTTGAAAGGTGTAGAATACTATTTTCAGACAAGGTACTTGATTTCTATATGATATGCTGGTTTATGATGAGTCTGGTTGACAGATGGAAAAATATATATTTTTTCTAGCCTGCCATTCTTATATTTTCAATATTCAAAAAAAATTTAATAACAAAAACAATGATTCTTGGTTGAGATTTTTGTAGAGTTAAAAATGCTTGTTCTTCTAGATTCAAGATTTTAGAATTCTCTATCTAATCAACTGATTTTCCAAACTGCTTTTATATCCGATTTTTTATTCCTATTTTTGACCAATTCGTTTTTTAGCTGGAAAGTGCAATCCTTTTTAGGAACATTAAAAAAAATCACACACCTGGTTTCCAGACAAACTTTTGTCTTGATGGAAAAAATAGACTTAATCTTTTTTCTACACCTATGTAACATCTCAAATTTGAGCTTCTTTCTTTTGTTCTTAAGATGAGACATTTTTAAAATTAGACTTCTCACATCGTCTCTAAGCTTTTTAACAGAAAAACAACCCTTATAATACAAAAAGTTTGTTGAGTAAGAAAAAAAATAATATAACAGATTTTCTTTCTTTTATCTCAATATTTAATAAATGTACATATATTTATGTGATGTAACACACACACTCCATCATTCAAATCATGTATAAACCAACCTTAAATAATCTAATTGCTAGCTTAGTAATTATAACCCTAATATTTAAAATTAAATCCTTAGCTTTTAAATCCAAATTACAATTATAAAAAAGCAAAAATAGAAGTATAGAATAAGATATTAGAATTGATCAAGCATAGGTTAGTTTTAAAGAAAGTTTAATATCTGAAATTTAAAAGTGGCTAACTAAATACCTTTTATAACACACACTGCCTATACATATGTGTTATAACTATGCTTTTTAACAGAAAAATTAAATATTGAATAGTTTAAATGTGTGTATTACCTTTCTATCAACACACAAACAAATAAAGAATATAATTGTTGACCCACTCTTTTTCTGTCTAAATCTTTTAGAACTTGATCATGTAGGGTTTAAACTTGGGTGCCCTACAGCTTCCTTTACTATATAAAAATGTGATGATGATTTTTGTTCATTTTCTTTTATGCACATTACTACAAATTTAGCTAATGACTAAATTGTAATGGCACTATATATATATATTATAATATTACAAATCGATGTCTGTATTTCTTCAAAATAATATACATAACTCTATAAATAAATATTTGAAAATACAGTAATTAAAAGTCAATAAAAATTATATGTATAACTACAACTTAGAAGCGCTTTCACTACATTGTAGCTTTGTCAACTATCACATTTAAAATGTCAACTTTCCCATAATTCAGTGTCAACTTTCCCATAATTCTCTTATCTTAATGTTTGCTGCTTGCCAATTAATTAAATTTTGCTTGTATTTATATATTAACATCGCCTCTTTAATTTTTCTTTTATTGTTATTTCTTTCAGTTTCCAATATTTTTACATTGTTATAATCAAAATCAAAACCATATATACATGATTTTTTATGGTCATAAAAAACAGAAGCTGATAAAGTCTCACTATTTTTAAAATTTTGTTTCGTATTTTGAACCCTTTTAAACAATAATATGTGCTCTTTTGTTCTTTTTTCCAAGGTCACCTCGATTCACCTATATATCCACTACCACACCTACATGTCCATTTGTAAATGATACAATTTTTATTTGTCAATAAAGTTTTATTTTTTGAATTGTTTATTAATTTATTCAATGTAGGTGGTGCATAAAATGCTATATCGCATATTCCTTTATAATTTTTTTAATGAAACTTGCCTGTTGATTCGATATATATGATATTGATATCCACAACTTTTTATCAGAAAAATTAACATTATTATTAATATTTTTATATTTAGAAGTAAAATTTTTAACAGCATAATATATTCAATCATAATTGTATCCAATGTTTAACAACTCATTACAATAAACTTCAATATTTTTAGTTTTATCTGATGCATATTTACAAAGGTTATCATTTCTAAATAAAAAGGACTTCAAACCTGCTATTTTATGTGACATGGGTACTTTTGATTCATATGGAATATATCCTCTTTTTGCTATTGGTTGAAGAGTCATATAGCAATCCAGTTTATCCTCATTTCTAGTAATCTTAATATCCAAAAATTGAACACTAATTGAATTTACATCTGTATTAATCCACTTTAAATCCTTTATATTATTTAATTCATTAAATAAATCATATTTATTTTCAAAGCGCAGATGATTTGAAATTAACTTACGAGAGAGTGCAAGTCTCTCAGCGCTTGTGATTATTAATAGCCAATCAGATCGTAAATACTGGGACAACGATTTAACAAGAAAAGAATGGTGCTGTATGTTTGTAATTTGAAGTCAGTGAGTAGTGTGTGAAGGTATTTAATATTCACACTTTCAGATATAAGTACTTTGGACTGGCTTGGATATATAGACAGACAAGTAAAGTTAAGAGTGGTTACCATTCTTTTCTTGTTAAATCGTTGTCCCAGTATTTACGATCTGATTGGCTATTAATAATCACAAGCGCTGAGAGACTTGCACTCTCTCGTAAGTTAATTAAATAAATCATTAATAACATTTGGCTTTCCACAAACAAAAACATCATCAACATATCGACTGTATAAAATAATATCTTTCTGATAATGATCCTATTTTAAAATATTTTCTTCATATGTAGATATAACAAAATTACATATTTGGGCACTGTAGAAAGCCCCATCGGCCACCCATTATTTATTTTATAAAATTCATGCTTAAAAATTGCATAAATGTTTCTATCAATAAAGCTTAATGTTCCATATGAATCAAAAGTACCAATGTCACATAGTTGAAGTTCTTTCTATTTAGAAATGATAACTTTTGTAAATATGCATCAGATAAAACTAAAATTATTGAAGTTTATTGTAATGAGTTGTTAAACGTTGGATACAATTATGATTGTATATATTATACTGTTAAAAATTTTACTTTTAAATATAAAAATATTAATAATAATGTTAATTTTTCTGATAAAAAGTTGTGGACGATATCAATACCATATATATCGAATCAACAGGCAAGTTTATTAAGAAAATTTATAAAAGAATATGCGATATAGCATTTTATGCACCACCTATATTGAATAAATTAATAAACAATTAAAAAAGATAAAACTTTATTGACAAATAAAAATTGTATCATTCACAAATGGACATGTAGGGGTGGTAGTGAATCAAGGTGCACATTGGAAAAAAAAAGATCACATATTATTGTTTAAAAGGGTTCAAAATACGAAACAAAATTTAAAAAATAGTGAGAATTTATCAGCTTCTGTTTTCTATGACACTAATAAATCATTTATATATGTTTTTGATTTTGATTATAACAATGTAAAAATATTGGAAACTGAAAGAAATAACAATAAAAGAAAAATTAAAGAGGCAATGTTAATATATAAATACAAGCAAAATTTAATTAATCAGCAAGCAGCAAACATTAAGATAACAGAATTATGGGAAAGTTGACATTGAATTATGGGAAAGTTGACATTTTAAATGTGATAGTTGACAAAGCTACAACATAGTGAAAGTGCTTCTAAGTTATAGTTATACATATAATTTTTATTGACTTTTAATTACTGTATTTTCAAATATTTATTTATAGAGTTACACACACACACACACACACATATATATCAGTCTCATATAGCTATTTGAGTTAGATAGCTGGATTTAAAGACATTTTCATGTCCAAAAATTTCAGAGTTTTTATTTAAATATTATGTATGAAATAAGTGCTGGGTTTTAAGTTGATATTTTAGATCTAGTGTCCGAATATTCTAGTTCTCCACTGACATGAGCCATAAACCCAAAACCAGTTGGTCTGGAGATGGGAAGGTTCTGGATAAAGATTTTAAATATTTTCTCATACCATACTTATCAATTAACACTTTGTTTGAGCTATTGGTATGCTCTGTATTATATATATATATATATATATATATATATATATATATATATATATACCTAATCAATAAAACAAGTCATATATAGTGTGACATTGCTTTTATGAGCTTGTATTTACAAATATATAATATAGGAAGTGTACCAATATCTCAAACAAGCACTTAATTGGTTAGTGTAGTAATAGAAAATATTTAAAATATCTCTCTCTCTCTCTCTCTCTCTCAGTCTCTCTCTCTCTCTCTCTCAGTCTCTCTCTCTCTCTCTCTCAGTCTCTCTCTCTCTCTCTCTCTCAGTCTCTCTCTCTCTCTCTCAGTCTCTCTCTCTCTCTCTCTCACTCTCTCTCTCTCTCTCTCTCTCTCTCTCTCTCTCTCTCAGTCTCTCTCTCTCTCTCTCTCTCTCTCTCTGTCTCTCTCTCTCTCTCTCTGGAACATTCCCATTTTCAAACAAATTGGTTTCAAGCTTTTGGCTCACCTCAGTGAAAAGTTAGAATATGTATATCTATTAATCTATATACCTGCATATATTTTTCTAATTATTATCAAGAGGACAAAGAAAATGAGATAAATACTAAATGAATATCAAGATGTCTGCCTGCGTCAGTAAACACTGTCTTTAAAAAAATGCATTTGTATAACATTTATTTACATTTTATTTTTAAAGATCTCATAAATATTCAAATAAAATGATATAGCTAAAAGAACAGTTATTTATTCCTTTAGAAAAATTTATTTTATTTATAAAACAAAATTATTTATAGTTAAAATGTCCTTACCAAAAGCTGGACAAACTAGTTCTGGTGTAGTTGACCAAGTGCCATTAATACAATAACTTTTCACAGTAGAATTTGAATTATAACAATGGAATATTTTTTTAGCATTGTCATAAACAAATTTACCTTCTTTTATTATTTCAATGCGTGGCCACACAAAGTCTTGTTGGAATGTAATGTAGCTATATGGCACAGGATCATAAGTCAGCAAACATCCTAAATATATCAAATTATATACAGTGATATGAAACTTTATAGTGAAAATATTTAAAAAGAAATAATTTTTCATTTTAAAAACACACTTACGAAATGGTGGACAGTTCAATTTTGGGGTGTCTGTCCAATATCCGTTAATACATTTACTTGTAACTGCAAATCTTGTTTTAAAACATGCCACTGTTAATACAGAACCATGAGCAACATAGTCACCTTGTTTTACTGTTTGAAGATATGTATAATATGGATGAATCTGGAAAATCCTTTTATAATCTCTACTATTTGATTCAAGATTTAAATAAATTTGGCAACCTATATATATATATATATATATATATATATAAATATTAAAATATTATTTATCATTATATATATATATATATATATATATATATTGATAAATAATATTTTAATATTTTAATTATTATTTAAATAGATTTGTAAATTTTTCATATAAAAATATTATAACAATCTGGAGAATGAGAGCTTACCGTCATCTGCACTACAGGGTGCCATCTAGGCATCTGAACCTAGAAAAATTTATAAAGTAGGCAGATACGTAAGTCAAAAAAAAATATTTTTTTTTTTTAAATTTTGATTCCGGTCGTTAGCACAAGTCACTAGCTCAAGGAGTAGCAGAGATTAAATAATATAATATAAATTCTTATCTAAGAATATATAAAAAAGGAATAAAATAAGCCACTGCCAGTAATTAACATACAAAAATTTATTTACGCACATATATATATAAGATTTAACATTATTATTTTAATATGTTTATTTTAACATTTAACATTATTTTTACTTTTATTTTAGATTTTTAATTTACATTTTAAATTTTATACTATTATTAGTTTGCACAGATTTGTTTAAAAATGTTGAGTATAGATCGGTTACATAGATTCCACGGTCAAAAACATTTCAAAATAAACATGAACGATCAAAATACAAAATCATTGATATCGTCAATTGCAGAGGGAAATTTATAAGTAACCCAATAGCATTCACCATAAGATGGTTGCATTAACACCAATAACTTAAAAGACATCCTAATAAATACATTTTAGATACTCACCATAAGGTATCAGTATTTACCAAATGTCTATATATATTTTGATCGAATATGAAAACCAAAAACATAATCAATCGGTCACGAACCCATGCAAGCGTCTATACCCAACTAAATTTAATGCATCTTTATTTAGAGTGTCAAATATGAATAGACTACATAGATTTGCATTTGAAAAGAAAATATTCAATCCTTGTTTAACCCTAGGCCAAAGGTTCGCTGTCAAACCAAACTTCAATCCATCGGATATATCGATGTGTTCAATGTAATACGAATATGGCAGCACAATTAGGTTAAGAGAAAAAACTGCTTCTCGTCAGATAGGAATATTATATATATCAGACAAGAAGAGTGATAAAAAAAACTCCATCAAAAGAGCAGCGTTCTACGTCTTATAATCCTCTCCATAGGCAAAACGGAAGTGTGCGGCGTATAATAGCGATTCTGCCCATAGCGAATCTCGTACTACATCTACTAATTACACCAATATATCCAATCCATTGACCTAATTCAACTACGAAATGAATAACCTAAGATTACCCTTCCCTAATATAACTTTACAAATCTATATAGCCATTCACGCCCGACTTAAGTTTAATATTTATATAACTAGTTTAAGGAAAAACAGAAATCATAATAAAACTTAAAAAACAAATAAATAAATGGAAATTATTTTACAAAAGAAATACATTAAATAAAATTATAACTAATTAATAAATAACGTTGGTCAGATAGGATTCTATTTCTTAATAAATTAAAGACTGAGAAAGTTTATATTTTAAAGTTCTTAGTGTTTCAAAATGTTTTTAAAGTTCTTACAATTTTTTTTCAACGTTTTTCTTTATTCATTGCATGCCATTTGGAATCCATATTAAATCCCCTGATGATCCTGTTGTCCTCAGTATAAGAAAAGTGATGTTTTATTTTTCCATTTTTATAACAACTGAAGGAATTGAAAGTACGTCTTTAAATCCCTTCACCTCCAACTCTCCGACTTAACACATCTCATTCCTCTCTTAATAATAATAATAATTTCCAACTTTTCCTTTTATATTAATCTTAAGGATTGACTCAACATTACATCATCGATGATGGTGGTCTTTTTGCTGAAGTCCGATTCCATAGGGATTTCTTTTTATTTGCTAAAAGTTTCTATTGTTTTTCTATCTGACCGTTGTTTATACATTTAAATGCCCAAGGGCTTGTTCACTTGGACTAATTAAAATAATCCTTTCCATAACATTAATTAACCTGTTTTCCAAATCCAAAGATATATTTAAAGATAAATTTAAAGATTTAATTTTATCTCCATATCTTTTTAAAATTTAGTTTTAAAATACTTTTTCTTTAATAAAGTTTTATTTTAATAATTTTTCTTATCTGTGCGATTTATATATATATATATATATATATATATATATATATATATATATATATATATATATATTTTTTTATATATATATATATATATATATATATATGAGTTTAAGGTAGAATTTATTTTTAATTTTTCTGTCTTAAAAAAAAAAAATTTAATGTTTACTAATAAAAAAAAATAATGTAATGTACATATGTGCCCGTTACAATATATATATATATATATATTAGCAATAATATGATAGATCTTGCAATTTTATAAGCTTTTGATATTTATAAGATTATTCCCGTCCACTTTAAATAAAATATGGAATGAATTTATTATAATAGCGAGGTGAAAGCATGGTTTTAATAATTATTAATCATCTATAGGCATTCAATCTCACCTTTAATAATATTTTTATTCATTATTAATCAGAGTTTAATAACTATAAGCATTAATATTTTTATGAGTATTTACTGGAATATATTATCCTTCTATCAGGATTTGAATATGTAACACATTATTGATAGCACTTTAAGAATAATTGAATCTACTCTATTATTGACACTTTGTCAATAATGTTATTCATTCATAATATGAAGGAGAGAATAGTTTACTCTCTTAATTATATACATGTTTATATGTGTGTTGCATATTGTCAACAAATGCAAAGGAAAATTCCATACATTAAAAAATTAAATAAGTTTAGTATAATAATTAATGTTTTGATGATCTTATTGAAGTCAACCATTAATGAATTATTTTATCTCTTTTTTCTGAATATATAAAAAGATTAAACACTGGGGATAACAAAACAAAACCATGGTTCAAGTAACTCAAGTTCTAAGGTCTTAAACAATGCAGGACAATTCAACCAATGAAACATCAAAAAAGTGAACCAATATATAGAGAACCTCTAAAAATCTTAATGTATTTAATAATTTGACCAAGATATTTATAGTGATTAATTTTACTAATTTAAAATTATCATTCTTTAGTTTCCTTTTTATAAAAATGTCATTGAATATTCAACTTTTTGGTAATTATCTTTAGTCCTACTGTCTTACTTTCATCTGATAAATCTTTCAACAAGTCTAAGTTTTTAAATAATATATGCAAAAATAACAACAGCAGCAAAATCTCAATGTTTTATCTCAATATATTCTTAGGATTTTAGTTTTGCATTATAATCTCCATAATACTTTTTGAATAATTGATGCAAAATGTTTTGGAGATATGGAATCATTCTGTAATATATACTTTTTCTTCCTATCATTATGTAATCATTAAAAAATTCAAAACAAAGCAAAACTCTCCATATAGTAGTGCCATCTTGTGCTAACAAGAGCAATCAATGGATGCCAGAAGGCTTGTGCATAAAATCCCTATCTAGTGCCTACTCATCCAATATCCCCAGACTAGTTTCTGTCTTGTGACCTTCATCAGTGCAGTGCTCTCATCAGTGAGAGCACTGCACTTAGATCTTAGGATCTAATGCAACCCTCCAGCAGCCATCTTTTATCTCTACTTAACTACAAAACTATGAGAATAAAATTGAAAACAATAAATTTTTAATCCAAGCTAGTCTGAGGATATTGGATGAGTAGGCACTAGATAGGGATTTTATGCACAAGCCTTCTGGCATCCTTTGATTGCTCTTGTTAGCACAAGATGGCACTACTACATGGAGAATTTTGCTTTGTTTTGAATTGTTTAATAACAATTATGTGCTAGTATGAGATAGTGATCATGTGATGTTTAGTGGTTTAATGTAATCATTGTTGTTACATTTTGATAAATATTATTGGGAATACAGCAATATGTCTTATTGTATTGATATATTCTGTGATAATGATGAATGTTTATATAATCAAGTGATTTTTTGGAATATATAAATTCAAAGTATAATGGCAATTTATGTTTATTTTTTCTATTTGAATTTCAGATATTTGAATGTGATATGTTGCATTAAAATCACATTTATATCACTTTGTTCAGTTGGTTCATGTAAAATTTTCATTACTTGCTGTAAGTGTGAAATATCCTTTCACTTTTAGTTTTGCAAAGATGATGTAAATATTAATATTATGTAATAAATAAGAATTTACAATACTGAATATTTAATATAAAGTTTCGAGATTAGCTCATTGCAACTCTGTATATATAATAGAAGTGCCACATAGCTACACCATATGACAGTACACTTTAAAGACAAAAAACAGAAAACACCTCTTTACCTTTTGATTTTTTCTAGAAAAAGCATTGCAGACAATCTTCTAGAAGAAATGTGGGGAAAGAAGATAAAAAGTGGTATTGACTTTTTATTAAAGTGTATAGTTATATGCCTAGTTAGATGGCACTTTAACTATAAAATTATTGCAATGAGTTAATCTTAAAATATTATATTAAATATTTAGGAATGTAAATACTTAGATTTTGCTTAATATTAAAATTTAAATCTTCAACGATAATATTAAAAATGAAAGAAAATTCATATTTGCCAAATACCTATGTTAATCTGTTTCAAATATTTAGATCTAAATATCCGATTGATGAAAAATTCGTTTTTTTAGCTAAACCATTGCATATAATCCTCTATTTAGAAAAGGAGGGGAAAGGTACAAAGATGGTACTTTCTGATTTTAAAATGTATTATCATATGCTGTAGCTGAAAAGCACTCCAGTTATACAATTATATATAGATCGTTGCAATCAGTCAAACTAATCTCAAAACATTGTATTAAATATTTAGCACTATAAATTCTTAGCTAATTATTACTTTCATTTTTTACTGTGAAGCATGGGTCTGCATTTTTGAAAGTACGAATGTGAAAAGAAAGATGACATTATAGTAATACATAATCTAAATTTGACAATAAATACTTTGACAAATAATAAATTTCATAATTTTCCCTATAGTATTGAGCTTTCCTTAACTGTCTTCCATTATGAAAATCTAATATCCTAAATGATGGTTAAAAACCAAGATAATAAATTTTGTAAGTATAGTTTAGCAAATATTTTAATAATAAGGAAAATGTATTCACCTGCACCCTTTATATATATCAACGTATAAATAAATAGTGTGCTCATGGGTTGTGAGACATACAGTAGTTAATTTGTATATACGTACTAAATAAAACACAAGTACTTACCTAATTCTAACTTGAATTTGAAAGTAATAATTACATTTTGGGCTTGTGTGCCAAGAGAATATGTAAAAGTTTTTCCAACCATGTGACTTTCCAAACTGTGAAAACATGAACGGAAAGGATATTTCTTATCAACTGTTAAAAGGTTTTTGTAATCGTCATCATAGAAGACAATTGAATTATTATCTCTATTGTAGATGAATATTTCGGAATTGCGATCCAAGCGTACCAAGCTGATACTTCCTGGCAGTACTTTTGCATTCTTTCTGTTTATAGTGACGCAAAAACTTTCATTTAATACCAGTGCTGGTCTGTCAAACTTTAAATCAGCAATACCCCAATCTATAATATAGTATTGAAATATTTGTACAAAACTTATTACCACATTTGAAAATAAATAAATTATTGTAAAAGTTAAAAGAAATTATATCATTATTTAGATTTAATCCAGGATGAAACATTTTCAAAGTTATGCTAATAATATATTTTTGTTTCATTAAAGCTCAATTTGCAGAGTGATAACCAGAAAGAAGTAACATTTTTTTAAAAAATATATTAAATAATTTTGAATATTTCTTAATAAATTAAATTACTCATAATTAAATAATCGGGTAGGTTTATAACTAAAAGTTGCACACTAAAAATGGAAAATTAAGCTGCGATTTGTAGATCTCAATACTAGAATGCTTTACTCCACCACTTCCGTAAACCACACAATGCAGCATTGTTATTTCATTTGTCTAATAAAGTTCTTTTGATACAGGGAATTGCATTATTTTAATTCACAAAATAATTCATGCCTCCAATGCTAAAGAATTTTTTGTAGATATTATAATTATTATTTGGGTGAAATTATCTAATTATTTTTAATATAAAGTACTTAGCTTTCAATAAAAATGAGGGGAGAGGATAAAAATTATTTTCAGTAATGTTAATTAACATTCAGTATGCTCCATAACAATCAAAATTTTGCTTATTTATTTATTTGTTGTTATCAACTATTGACAAGAAGGCTAAACAAAACAGGAAAAGGCTCAAAAATTTTGTAATTCAGCTCTAAAATAGTCTGATAAATATTTTATTTTGATAAACTCTTAATCTAAGAAATCATCTAAGGATTTGTTGCTTATGTAACCTGGGTCTAATCGATATTTTGATCAAAATACCAAAGTGCTAACAGTGCCTGTGCTAACAGTGCCTTTTCTTATGTGGATTGCAACACATTATGATCATAATGACCCTTTATTAAATTCTGTTTGAAGTTTTTACTGACAGTAAGATTGTATGTCTAATTGCGTTTCACATTTAATTACACACAATTATTTCTTACATCAATCTTTTTCCATTTTGTGAACCTATATTGTAATGATATAAAATGAACAAAAAACAGAGAGTTAAAAAGATTATGTTACATGCACAAACATTGGATGCCAAATCTATAATCATACAAAATGAGAACATAAGAATTCTTCTCACCAATGCCCAAGTCTTAAAGCTATCTAAATCTCTAACTGTATAAATAAGGAAAGGGTCAATTAATATATCCATTTCAATAAAATATCAACACAATAAATGCTAAAATGTATAATCAAATAAATTGATCATTGGGGAATGTTTACTTTTATATGCCTTATGAATTTAGCAAAGCTAAAATCTAATGCAGTATAAATTATATAGCGCCAAATCTATAATAATATAAATAGGCTAGCTAAAATTAATAGAACTATATTATATTGATCAAACCAAATTTGTAACAAATTAATTTAAGTAAGAATTTTATGTAAGATCTACTAATATAACAGGCATTCTAATAGCTCCAAACAAGCTATTTATTTAATGCTGGAAGAGAAAGTATTTAAAATCATTATCTAGAATTATCCCTAGACCCAAACCAGGTTTGAGCTAATGGTTCTCATCAATTGTCTCCCTGACAACAGCCATTAGCTGAAAAATAATTTGGGATAGGGTAATTCTAGATAGAAGTTGTAAATGCTTTCTCTTGTGGCATTTATGGAAAAGCTTGTTTAAGCTATTAGCATGCTCTTTATATTACATTTGTAAATACAAGCTAAGTAAGTCAGATGATGTACAACTTGGTTAAGCTGCTTTACTAATAAAGTAATCAAAAATCTCTATTGGACTAATGTTAAAATTTATTAACAATGTTTCTATACTAAAAATATTATGCCTACTGGACACCAATATTGCATTCGCAATATAAATTAATTTGAAAATTAAAACAGATACATTATTTAATAGTATATATTGATATTCATTCACAAATAACACTGTCATTACTATGCATTAAAATTTATCCTAGTACTAAAGAATAAATTAAATTATTTAAGCTTGTTGACTATATAACATTTAATTATATATAATTTATTAACTAACTTATGTTAAAATATATACCAATTAATATTCATAAAAAAGTAGATTGTCTCTTAATAATTACTGAATTCTAGTACAATAATCAAATTTATATTATTATATTAATTAAATTTTATATGTTTATGTTTACAATGAGACTCTAAATTATGATTGCTATTTCATATATCTACTAATTTAAATGAGACTATTAACTTGATTTTAATAAATAATTTTATTTACAAAATTAATGATAAGACAATTAATTAACATGCTTTAATAATTTAAAT
Organism: Epiperipatus broadwayi; assembly: GCA_028023455.1. Classification (NCBI taxonomy): domain Eukaryota; kingdom Metazoa; phylum Onychophora; class Udeonychophora; order Euonychophora; family Peripatidae; genus Epiperipatus; species Epiperipatus broadwayi. The sequence continues at coordinate 2,459,804 of JAQFVV010006340.1, forward strand.
CAGTAAATTATAAAATGTTATATTTGTTGTGGTGCAAAGACATTATACATTCTTGTTTTAAACCACACAAATATCCATTTATTCTTCCAAAAGACAATATGTATATAAAACATAAAAGAAAAAGATACTTTGTTCCAGTTTGCCTACTGACCATTTATCAACAAACCAAAACACATTATTAAATGAAAATTTATTATAATTATTTAAGTGCTACAATATAATTATTTAAATATAAATTTAGAGTGAATTAATATATATATATATATATATATATATATATATATATGATATATGTGTGTGTGTGTGTGTGTGTGTGTGTGTGTGCTTACTCACACACATATACATTAAATGACTTTAAAACAAGAGTAATATTAACAGTAATAATAATTGTTTAAATGAAATATACAGCATGCTTGAACACTAATCAATGTTTATACACAAGGAGGTTTCCAGTCTTTAAATCACTTTTATTAAATTTACAGAGAAGAAAATCCATAAAATGACAATATTTCAAAATGCATTTAATTCTAAATGGCGCATTTATTACAGCAGTATCCATAATTCACATTAAATAACATGCACTAATTATCCTTTTTAAAATGATTAATGGTTATCTCAAAATCATAAATATTCCACTTGAAGTTATAATCCTTTTCAAGTTATTTATTTTTGTTGGCATTAAACAAACATATATATATATATATATATATATATATATATATATATATATATATATATATATATAATAAAAATATATATAAAAACAAAACAAATTATAAATTTTGTAACTTGCTCTTAACTTGCATTTTATGACAACAACCTTTGAAACAGTATGATTTGATCATCATATGTTTCACCTATTCTATAAAATAATAGCCTTCATATCCCTAGTTCAAATCCTAAAGGTACACATATATATATATAACATAATACTTGGGAATTTAACACATATAAAAATGTATATTTACACGTATAAGTGTGTAAATGTATATGCACACACATCTGCTATGATTGTATACACATTTTTGTAATATTTTTATTTGCTAAAAATTGTATATTCACATCTTATCGATATTATCATTTCATAAATATCTATCTTATAATTTTATAAATATTCATCTTATGATTTTAAATAATTAAATTGGTTTTAAGCTGTGAAAATTGTATTATATAAGAACATAATTCTCTAAATTATTACGTCTTTGAAGTTCCCCAATTACTAAAGTACTTAACCATGTATAGCAATTAAAAACAAATAGAGAGTTCTCACATGTATGTTAAAATGTTAGAAGCTTAAACCTCTTTTAAGAAAAGAAAAGAAATGCAATGTTTAAAGAAAAAAAAGAACTTTGTTAATCTTATAAGAACCGCCGGTATAAACCCAGACTTTATGATTCTTAATAAAATAAAAATTGGAAAATTAAATCTGCAATAAAATCAGCTGAACTTAAATTTTGGAAATAAAAAAAGGAACAATTAATAAACATTAAACCTGAAATCAATCTAACTGATTCTTTTGAAGTGGATGAAATTAAGACTTCTTAAGTTTTAAAGTCCAAAAATAAAGATTGTGAATGAGCTGCAAGAGGGGGGTAGGTTAAAGAAATATAAAAAGGCCAGTTGAAAAGAAATCATGATTCCATTTTCCTTCTACTCTCATGTTAACCTTTACCCAGGCAGTTTGCCAAGTTTTTGACATGGAAACCAGCAGCTAGAGAAGCCAAGGCCACCTTCCTGGTGGCTAGAATGTTTATGGAAACTGGAGACTCAACCACAGCCCTACTGAAATAATAGCCCATCGAAGAACCAGCTCAGATAAATCAGTCCATATGTGTGTGTTTCATACTGCCAAGCCGCAAGCCTTCGGATAAATAATCGGTAACAACTTCTAATCAAAGCTAAATCTAAAAGCTACAGCAATCTATAAATCTTTCCTAAAGCTAGCTATATAATATAAATAATGTGCACAAACTCTTCAATTCAAATCTTATAAATTAATCAAACAATGTTTAAAAAGTGTATTCTCTCTTAAAATAATTAACTGCATTAGATAAATGTATCTCAACCTGTAGAATTTTAAAATACTTTAAAAGTTAAAATGTAAATCTTGCCTTATCTCAAACTCTTAAATATTTTTAAATTCAACTTATAAAGCTTATTTCCCTTATTATTTTGTCTATTTATGTCTGTACTTTTGTATCTATATATATATACTATAATGATTCAAATGAAAGTGAAGATTGAATCTAACCGCAAACTACGATATCTGCTCTACAAGGCGCCATCTAGGCATTTAAACCTAGAAAAATTTATAGAGTAGGCAGATATGAGCTGTTAAGATTCCACTTTATTTAAATATTCAGATCGTTAGCCCAAGTCACTAGCTCAGTGGAGTAGCTGAGATAATAAAATATAAATTTTATATCTTAAATATAAAAGAGTAAAAGCCACTGCCAGAAATTAACACATAAAAATATTTATTTACGCACATATAAAATAACATTTAAATTTTGAGGAATAAATTCACCATTTTAGATTTTTCTATTAATCTTTAGTTTTACATTTAAGTAAATTACAACCATGAGTTTAATATTTATTTAGTGAGTCGAGGATGAATAGACTACATAGATCTGCATTTGAAAAGAATATTCTTCCCTGATTTAACCTTAGGCAACAAATTTCGCAATCAAACCAGCGCCAATCTATCTGATACATTTATGTATTCAATGTAGCATGAAAATATGACAACACAAAATACTATACTGTCAGGAATGTACATCTGAACAGCAAGTAGAATTAGAGAAGACATTGTCTCTACACCAACAGGAATGTCACATCTGTTGGCGAGTAGAACAATAAACATAAAACTCCATAGGAATGGACTGCTGTCCTTTGCCATCTTACAAACCCATCCATAGGCAAACAGAAAGTGTGTGGCGTATATCTATAATCCTGCCCGTAGAGGATCTCATACTACATCTACAATTACACAAATATATCCAATCCATTGAACCAATTCAACTACGAAATAAATAACCTAAAATTACCCTCCCTTAATATAACTTTACAAAACTATAAAAATACTTAATTGTAAGTTATTAGAGAAAAAAATATATAGTTAATAATAAATTTGGCTGAACGTTTTTGAGGAACTGTGCCTCATACTCATAGCCTTCGTGAAAATGTACTTAATATATATGTAAATGAGAATATTCAAATGAGTTACTGTTACGTAGCCCACTTTTTCGAGATGTCAAAGCACGTGTCTCTTCTGTTGATTGCATGGATGTCTCTGTTAATGTAGAATGCCTCTTATTTTTCTCCTGTAGTCGTTTGGTTCTGAGCATAAAATAATGGGGTTAGCGGGTATGAAATTGTGCCCTGATTGTTTAGTATGTTCAAAAAATGCAGAAGATGTACTGCTGTTCGTTTGGGCTCTGTTGAAGGTGTACCGATGTTGAGCCAATCTGGTGTTAATTGTGGCTTTCGTTTCACCATAATATGTGGCATGGCATCCGGCTTGGGGGCAGGAAATGGAGTACACCACATGTGGGGTGAGCGCTGGATCAATGTAGTCTTTGGAGTTATTGATCAACCTATTAGTGTTGGGTGGAGTTCTGAATATTATGCTGAATTTGTTGCTCAAGGTTTTCGTTAGTTTGCTGGATATTTTAGGGATGTAGGGGACCGTTATTCTAGGTAGATTGGTGCGAGGCAATTTATCATCTATTGTGCTGTTGAATTATAGCCATTCATGCCCGACTTAAATTTAACATTTAAATACATTCGCACAGATTATTTTTATAAATTTGTTTTTAAAATGTTGAGTATAGAGCGGCTGCACAGATTCCACAATCAAAAACATCCAAATTAAACACAATCGATCAAAATACAAAATCATCAATAACATCAATTGCAAAAGGGAATACACAAGGCCCCATGGAATTCATTGTAGGATGCCTGCATTAATATCGTTGACCTATATATTCTAATCAAATGTGAAAACTTCAACATAATCAACTGCTAACGAATCTATGCAACGTCTATACCCAACCTAAATTTCATCATTTAAAATTTAAACAATAAATAATTTATACAATAAGAAAAAAAAATGGAAATGATTTTTATCAATCGGAAAACATATAAAATTAAACATTATTAATTTGATTTTAAACTTAAAAAAGTCAGATAGAAGTTCATAAACTTGAACGAAAGTTCTTAATTACTTTTTTGTTGTTGTTATTAATTTGTAAAGTTCATAGCTCACAGTAGAAGAGTCCAGGTTTCTGCTTTTAATTCCCATGACACCTCCATTGGAAGATAATGTTCTGGAGATGGCAATAGCTGGTTCAAGGTATCACAGTCTTTTCATCATTTTTTTTTTAAATAGAGAGTGTGGTATGTGCATCCTACCACATCTCTCAAACACAAAATGCTGGAACTGTCAGAAAAAACTGTATTTCCCTTTTTATATTATCCACATGGATTCAATCAACAAAACATCACTAATCCATCACTTTCATTAGGGTCCGAGCCAATGCTTAGTGCTTCCATTGGTCAAGCTAATTTCTCTTTATTTTCTTATCTATCTTTCATCAGATCATTTTTCAACAATAAATAGATGCCTTTAAGGCTTAGCTTGCTTTTCAAACAATTTATAAACAATCTATTTCCATTAAATAGATTAAGCAAGAATTAATTAATAGCCTGTTTTCTCCCCATATATTATAACTCATCATTTAAAATGCTCTTTTTATATCAACACAATTCACATATCAAATACTTATTTATTTGTTTTAATTAAAATATGTTTGAAGTTTGGCATCTGAGCAAAATTAACATCACATGTTTAACAAACATCTTAAATTTAGAATTTTTAATTTGATTAGCACAAAATTTAGATGGTGACCTATTCAAAAGGCAATATATATATATATATATATATATATATATATATATATATATATTGTTAAAATGCATTTATTGATTTATGCTTTGCCTTCAGAGTAGAGCTTATTAATTATTATAAACTTAAAGAGACGTTTTTGTTCTCAAGTAAAGTAATGTATGCTGTTTGGCATATCTATAGGTAGTTTCTGGTCTGAAACCTACTTTGATGTATTATTTGAGCTGCTATGTTTAGCTTAATATCACATATATGTTGCTTATTAAAAGGTTTGTTTAGTTAGATAAAAGAAAGTGATAATTTAAGGCATATTCAGTAGTTAGCCAAGTTTAAGCCCCAGATATGCTTTAGACCCCATTAATATATTTTCATAGAATATGTAGTTAATTAATAAACTAGATCAATTTTAATAAAGTCCCCATTAGCACAATTTCAGTGTTTATTTAACTAACTGGCATAGGGTAGTTTGCAGAAGAAACTATAGATTCTGTGCTTTACTAATTGTAATAATTAATATTTAGAGAGCATTGTGAACGAGTTTTTACAAAGCACTGAGGTGCATTTCGCCTTCCTATCACATGATTATTAAGATAAGATTAGGTTTTAAGGGCTATCTTATCATCCCTAGTTCAGCCAGCCATCTCTCTTGAATGGGCTCATGATTTTAAGGGTCATTCCCATTACTCCCTTTAAAACTGGAACACCGAATCCAGCATCATATATTATGGCTGTTCGATCATCCAAACTAAAAGTTCATGTATAGCAGATGAGCGGTATCTGAGAACCGAGTAACCATTACTGAATCTCATGAGTAAAAACACGTTCAAGCCATATCTGATGTAATTTGCATAGTGCCATAGCCTCAGAAGCTATGCTACAAAATACCAGTTCATCTGCTGTTATATTAATTGTTCAGCATTGATCTGAACCTAAGATCTAGTTTATCTAAAACTACCTACATAAAGAGGACATTGATTGCTCAACATGTAATGATAAATTTAAGTACACATTGTATAAAGTTGCCACTCTCTTAAAGTTTAACCCTTAACAAACTGAGTAGGAATGGCAGAACATAATTTAGACATAAGTGTAGACGTAAAAATAATAATTAAATGTATAAACACTATAATAAATGATGATCATTAAGCACATTGATTACAGAATGTGTATTTCATATTTTTACCATCCCACCTGTGAGTGGAATATACAGTATCTTTAATTGTTATTGTTTGTGTTTTGTCAGTATTAAATAATTTTAAAACATATTAACGTCTATAGTATTATTCACTTTATTTATATTAAATCACCACCCATAACTATTAATATATATATATATATATATATATATATATATATATATATATATATTAGATAATCAGCCATAAGTTGTGTGAGTGTGTTTGGTTAAGTTATTAACATTCAGTTAATTATCCCCGAGTCTCTCGTTTTACCCTTTGCTATTGCCAGCGCGGAAATTAAGAGATTACGAGTGTGACCTCATATATGTCATTCATAAGATAGTAATTCAGGGAGTGTTGGTGAAGGAGCTGAGGTGCAGTCAGATTTGGTCTCAAACCCTCATCTAGATCAGCCTTGGTATAATTTACCAAAACTCTGGATTTTGTTGCGTCAATCTTCAAATATGACTGTTACATAGTATTTTTTTTCTCAGGAATGTCGTGCCAACTGGGGCATTCGAATATAAACCTACATAGCTGAGAGGGGATGTTAACATGGGTGCATTTCATATCACTCATTATATGTGTAGATTTTTTTTTCCGAGTATGAACGTCAAATGTGGAGTTTCATTAATTTTTTCCACGCCCTGAACTAAATGTGTGTTGAGGGAAGGGGAAAAAAAGAAAAAGATATATGTAAATTTTTTTTCACAGATATAGACACACAAATCATAGATTTATGTTGAAAGTTCAATTTTATATTTTGTCGAATTATATTTTATATTTATGATATACGTAGAATTTATATATATATATAATATATATATATGTATAATATACGTATTGGTAGTAAAAATTTTATTTTGTCGAAGAGAAACATTTGATTATTATATTTTGATATTTTGTTGATTTTTTTTGATTGAATATTATTTAAAGGCAGTGACAATTAATTTCACATTTTATCAATTTTATATATATGCGAGTGAAAAGAAAAGTTTTGGTTTTAGATTATTGAATTTGTAAAAAGATTTCTAAAAACCAATGTTAAAATCAGTAATACTGCCTCAATTAATTTCGCTTTTGTCAATTATATATATGCAATTGAAAAGTAAAGTTTTGTTTTAGGTCATATGATTTATAATATTTCTAAACATAAATGCTAGAATCGGTAGGTAGCATGAAAGATTTTTTCAAGATTATTTTATATGTGCGTATTGATAATAATTTTTTTCCCAATGGTAATTAAAAGCTGTAAGTAAATAAGAAGGGAATCTTTTTTTTTTAATATTTTATATATATACACGTTGAGAATAGATTTTAAGTTGTGGTATCTTTTTGTTTTGGAATATTTTATATATATACACATGTCGAGAATAGATTTTAAGTTGTGGAATCTTTTTTTTTAAATATTATATATATATATGTCAAGAATAGATTTTAAGTTGTATAAATATATGTGTACCGATAATAAATTTTCAAGTATAATTAAAAACAATAGTTAATAGGAAGAATCTTTTTTTAAATATTTTATATATATGTATATGCGTGTTGAGAATAGATTTTAAATTATAATTAAAAGCAATTGCTAAATAGGAGGAATCATTTTTTGAAATATTCTATACATATATACGCGTGTTGATGGTGAAAAAATTTTTGTTTGTCACAAAAGGGCATGCAATTGTGATTGAAAACAATGAATGAGATGGATTTTGAATTTTATATGCAAGTAAAAACGTTTTGGAGATAATTTATATATAGGTATGCCTGTCAATAATAAATTATTTTTTTTCCACAAAAGAGCGGTCAATTGTAATCAAAAGTAGTGGCTAAGAATGTTCTAATTTTATCCGCAGCTATATATGTATGTGAGAAAGGTAAATTTCTAGTCCGTTATAGGTTGTATAACACCATTTCTCAAATCAAATTCACTAGAGTTGGAATGTAAACACACTGGCTGATATAATTTTTTTTTAAAAAAAGGGACGAGAAAATTTTAAAATTTTTGTTATATAATCTACAATGCATATTGTGAGGTCCAATACTGTTTATATATACGGGTATCTCATCCACTGGCAACTGGCACTCAGGGCTTTTAAATAGCTGAGAGTTCCTCATAAATTTGTTGTCAGAATTGAAAGGACTCACTGTTGGGAAGTTTGGTTGGTGATTCAATGGTACTAGATGGAGTGAATAAACAAACTATCAGGCAAGATTTATATATATATATATATATATATATATATATATATATATATATATATATATATATATATATATATATATACATGTACTTAAAAGGGAAATGAAGTTTAAAAAAAAGCAATCATTGTTAAAAGAAATAGTGATGGCAGCTCTGCAGTGGTGGAAAGGCAACACAGTGGAAGGCAAGCATGGGTAAGAACAATTTTATTATTATTAGTTAAATTTTTTGGTTGATGCTTTAATCTCATATGTTAGATAAATTAAGGGCTTGGTTCAGTTCTAGGTAGTTACTAGTGGTTGAGCAGAATCCATAAATGGTCTTTTCATTGGGGAGGATGGAAATATGCTATTGGGAATAGTTAAAGTTTAGCAAACAGAATGAAAGCACATTTGGCAAATTTCTCTAAAATGGATTTCATTCCCAAAGATGAGGGATTATTAGCAGCCATATTCAGCCTGTTGGCACAAGAAAGGGAAGCAGAAAAAAGGAAAGGGAAGCAGAAAATAAGGAAAGGGAAGCAGAAAAGAAAAAGGGAAGAAGAAATGAAAGAAAGGGAATCAGCAAGGGAGAAAGAAAAAGATGATATATTATATGACATATGGAGGAGTATGGGAAAAAGAGACCAAAAGATGAAGAAAGAAAATGGAAGTCAAGGACAAGGCAGCCAAGCAGGAACAGGAGAGATTATCAAAAGCTAAAGAAGAGGGTAGAGTTACTGAGAAAGTCAAAGAAGATGTAATATGGTATCCAAAAGAGGTTGAGCTAAGAGCAACTAAGGAAAAAATGGTTGAAGAAGTTATAGAGATAGATAGAGAAACTGAGAGCAAGGAGAGTACCCAGGAGGATGTGGATACAGAGGAAGAAGAAAAGGCAGAATCTCCTTTTGAAATAAGATTAAAAGAACAAATAATTGATTCAAAAGTTGCAGAAGAAATGTTACGAGTTAGTAGTCAAAAAGAGATGTTGGAAATGAGTGAAAAAACTAGTTTAGAGGAGAAATATGTTAAAACAGAAAGGGAGTCAGAGGATACCATTGAATTAAAGCAAGTTGAAGAAACTTTAGAAGTTCCAATCACAGAGATTTCAATGAAATCACAAGTTGAAAATCCTATTAGTGATAAAGCAAAATTTGAGATTATTAAAAAGGGAGAAATTGAAATTGTACATCCATCTTCAAGAAAACTGCTAATTGTGGAATATATATCTAAGAATGCAAAAGAAGCAGTAAATACAGAAGCCGAGACTGATGTAGTATCTAACACAGTAAAAGAGTGGGAAATGGATGAGGAGATAATAGAAGACTCCAAAATAGTTGTAGGGATTGACAAGTTTAAAATTGATACAAAAACTGAGGAAGAGTTAGGACTTGATGAAGAAACAGCAGAAGAGTTTAAAATGGATGCAAAGACTGCAGAGCAGTTGCAAGCAGATTTAATAAAATCTAAAATTGATATAAAAATTTTAAATGAGTCTAAAATCATAGGCAAGATCATTGAAGAGTCTAGAATTGATGCTGTGGATATGGATAATTGTAATATCAATATGGAAATATCAGAAGTTTCAAAAATCTATTCAGAGACTGAAATTGATATCGAAAACATAGAAGGGATGAAACCTAATGAAATCATGCAGGGATCTTTTGAACAACAAAAGATAGTTCAGAACATTGAGGACTCTATAGATATGGAAATAAATGAGGAAGAATACAAAGTAAATCTTCTTTCAACCTCATCTAAACATGTTATTTTTATTGAAGAAATTAAGCCAAAATCTTATCCAGAAATACCAAAAATAAAGGCAATTGAGGTTACCAAAACTGGCATAGATAGTAATGTTTTAGAAGACAGACCTTTCTCAGAAATTTCCAAAATGAATAAGTTTGATCGAGGGGCAGAAGATAGTGGAGCTAAGTCTGAGATCAAAGCCTGGGGGAATGGAGTGATGTTTGATTGTGAGAGTAGCCCAGATACTGCCAGAGCCCAAATGATAAAGACAGGGTGGAAAAGGAAAAGGAGGAGAAAAGATACTTTTATCTTTAGTAGGAGAAAATCATATGTTTTGAATATGAGAAAGCAGATAAGGTTTCAAGGAACAAGGTTTTGAGAGATTAGAGATAATGTTCCGAAGAATAAGGTTTCAAATCTGACAAGGTTTCTATTGCTTAGAGTCAAAGGTGAAATAGACTGTAAAACAAAACCCCCAGATGCATCAGGGATAGTTAATATCTAACTATCTAGTTCCCATTTTACCAGTAGGAATATATATATATATGGTGATAAGCATATTGGTAGAGGTAGTTTTTTTTTATTATTATTATTTCACCAATGTAAATAATCATAGATGGGGTAGGATATTTAGTAGATGTAGAGGAATGGTTATATATATTTATATATGTAAGAGTAATACTTAGGTATATTTTATACCTATGAACAATTAGGTATTAGATGTAAGGACAATGGATTAGATTTTACCATGTAAGGATTTATTTGTGTGTCTTTTGTTTTTTTTTGTTTTTTTTTGTACTGAGTAGACTAAAGTTAGGGTGGGAGGTGCTGATACAACATAGAAGTCAGAGAAATAAATTTCATAAATCTTATACACAGAAAATGACTTATGATTGTTCATTTAAATAATAAGTAAATTCATTTTTTTTTGTTTTTTTTTTTTTTGTTCCTGGACTTCACTGATATGAAACAGTATGATTTGATCATCATACATTTCACCTATTCTATAAAATAGTAGCCTTCATTTCCCTAGTTCAAATCCTAAAGGTACACATATATATATAACAAAATAATTGGGAATTTAACATATATAAAAATGTATATTTACACGTATATGTGTATATGCACACACATCTGCTATGATTGTATACACATTTTTGTAATATTTTTATTTGCTAAAAATTGTATATTCACATCTGATCAATATTATCATTTCATAAATATCTATCTTATAATTTTATAAATATTCATCTTATGATTTTAAATAATTAAATTGGTTTTAAGCTGTGAAAATTGTATTATATAAGAACATAATTCTCTAAATTATTACGTCTTTGAAGATCCCCAATTACTAAAGTACTTAACCATGTATAGCAATTAAAAACAAATAGAGAGTTCTCACATGTATGTTAAAATGTTAGAAGCTTAAACCTCTTTCAAGAAAAGAAAAGAAATTCAATGTTTAAAGAAAAAAAAAACTTTGTCAATCTTATGAGGCACCGCCAGTATAAACCCAGACTTTATGATTCTTAATAAATTAAAAATTGGACAATTAAATCTGCAATAAAATCAGCTGAACTTGAATTTTGGAAATAAAAAAAGGAACAATTAATAAACATTAAACCTGAAATCAATCTAACTGATTCTTTTGAAGTGGATGAAATTAAGACTTCTTAAGTTTTAAAGTCAAAAAATAAAGATTGTGAATGAGCTGCAAGAGGGGGGTAGGTTAAAGAAATATAAAAAGGCCAGTTGAAAAGAAATCATGATTTCATTTTGTTTTTACTCTCATGTTAACCTTTACCCAGGCAGTTTGCTGAGTTTTTGACATGGAAACCAGTGGCTAGAGAAGCCAAGGCCAACTTCCTGGCAGCTAGAACGTTTATGGAGACTGGAGACCCAACCACATCCCTACTGAAAGAATATCCCATCGATGAACCAGCTCAGATAAATCAGTCCATACATGTGTGTTTCATACTGCCAAGCTGCAAGCCTTCAGATAAATAATCTGTAACAACTTCTAATCCAAGCTAAATCTAAAAGCTATAGCAATCTATAAATCTTTCCTAAAGCTAGCTATATAATATAAATAATGTGCACAAACTCTTCAATTCAAATCTTAAAAATTAATCAAATGATGTTTAAAAAGTGTATTCTCTCTTAAAGTAATTAACTGTATTAGATAAATGTATCTCAACCTGTAGAATTTTAAAATACTTTAAAAGTTAAAATGTAAATCTTGCCTGATCGCAAACTCTTAAATCTTTTTAAATTCAACTTATAAAGCTTATTTCCCTTATTATTTTCTCTATTTACATCTGTACTTTTGCATCTATATATATATTGTTAAAATGCATTTATTGATTTATGCTTTGCCTTCAGAGCAGAGATTATTAATTATTATAAACTTAAAGAGACGTTTTTGTTCTCAAGTAAAGTAATGTATGCTGTTTGGCATATCTATAGATAGTCTCTGGTCTGAATCCTACTTTGATGTATTATTTGAGCTGCTATGTTTAGCTTAATATCACATATATGTTGCTTATTAAAAGGTTTGTTTAGTTAGATAAAAGAGAGTGATAATTTAAGGCATATTCAGTAGTTAGCCAAGTTTAAGCCCCAGATATGCTTTAGACCCCATTAATATATTTTCATAGAATATGTAGTTAATTAATAAACTAGATCAATTTTAATAAAGTCATCATTAGCACAATTTCAGTATTTATTTAACTAACTGGCGTAGGGTAGTTTGCAGAAGAAACTATAGATTCCGCGCTTTACTAATTGTAATAATTAATATTTAGAGAGCACTGTGAATGAGTTTTTATGAAGCACTGAGGTGCATTCTGCCTTGCTATCATATAATTATTAAGATAAGATTAGGTTTCAAGGGCTATCTTGTCATCCCTAGTTCAGACAGCCCTCTCTCTTGAATGGGATCATGATTTTAAGGGTAATTCCCATTAGCTCCTTTAAAACTGGAACACCGAATCCAGCATCGTATATTATGGCTGTTCGATCATCCGAACTAAAAGTTCATGTATAGCAGGCGAGCGGTATCTGAGAACCGAGTAAATGTTACTGAATCTCATAAGTAAAAGCACTTTCAAGTTGCATCTGATGTAATTTGCGTAGCACTGTAGCCTCAGAAGCTATGCTACAAAATGCCAGTTCATCTGCTGTTATATTAATTGTTCAGCATTGATCTGAACCTAAGATCTAGTTTATCTAAAAATACCTACATAAATAGCACATTGATTGCTCATCATGTAATGATAAATTTAAGTACACATTGTATAAAGTTGCCACTCTCTTAAAGTTTAACCCTTAACAAACTGAGTAGTAATGGAAGAACATAATTTAGACATAGGTGTAGACATAAAAATAATAATTAAATGTATAAACACTATAATAAATGATGATCGTTAAGCACATTTATTACAGAATGTGTAGTTCATATTTTCACAATCCCACCTACGAGTGGAATATATAGTATCTTTAATTGTTATTGTTTGTGTTTTGTCAGTATTAAATAATTTTAAAACATATTAACATCTATAGTATTATTCACTTTATTTATATTAAATCACCACCCATAACTATTAATATATATATATATATATATATATATATATATATATATATATATATATATATATATATATATATATATATTAGATAATCAGCCATAAGTTGCGTGAGTATGTTTGGTTAAGTTATTAACATTCACTTAATTATTCCCGAGTCTCTCGTTTTACCCTTTGCTATTGCCGGTGCAGAAATTAAGAGATTACAAGTGTGACCTCATATATGTCATTCATAAGATAGTAAGTCAGGGAGTGTTGGTGAAAGAGCTGAGGTGCGGTCAGATTTTGTCTCAAACCCTCATCTAGATCAGCCTTGGTATAATTTACCAAAACTCTGGATTTTGTTGTGTTGATGTTCAAATATGACTGTTACAATATATATATATATATATATATATAATTCACATTGTTAATCATCAAAATATTTATAACTTGTAATTATTTCATTTGTTAAATAATAATTATTATTATATTTGGTAAATTATTGATTTGTTGTTTGGTATACTTATATATAGATGCATAATATAATTCACATACATAGTTACACTTTTCCAGAATTCTTTTAAAATTCTTCTAGAATATTTTTAAATAAATTTCACATATATACTTTGAAGTTAACATCAAATTTGTTGTCCAGTTTTCCATTATGTTATTTTACATAAAACTTTTTAAAAATGTATAAATCACCTTAAAAAAATATTTATTTACTGCAAAATGCAGTGCATTAATTGAAGTGATTGATATACATATATAAAGAAAAGAGTGGCAAATAAATGTATCCCAATTGAGACAAGAGCAATTTATATTCTTTATTTACTGATGTAATATTGAGGTCATGCCTTAGATGCTATCATTCACAATAAAGTCAAAATTTATATCCTTTATTTAAAAGAGTATTATCATTCCTCTTTACCAGAGTTCTTATCTAAACCATCATGTCTAATAAAATATTGCTTTTATATTTAAAAAATAAAAAAATAAATTATTTTAAAACAAAATAATAACAAATGATTTTACAATTCCTTTTTAAAATAAAAATATATATGTTGATTTAACAAAAAGATTATTACATATAATTTTTTTTTCCAAATAATATTACTTTTAAAACATTGGAAATTAAAAATTTATATGATAATCTTGCAATTTTCACATTAACTCAAACATGCACATATATTTATAAACCCACACAAAAATATAATTTGTTTTCTTACCAAGACCTATTGTTTTTTTAAATGTGTGAATAGACATAACATTACTCTGACCTTTATTAAAATACACATCTGTAACCTTATAAGTAACTTTATACTAAGATATTAATTTTAATGTAGTAAATTTACTTACAGTTTTATTTTAAAAAAATGGATTAGATGATCGATAAAGAACTTCAAAGTTAGTATAAACATCACGTGATAATTCTAATCATTTACTAATATATAAAATCATGCCAATAATTTATATATTTGCAAATATTTATTTAAATTCTAATACAGAATGGTACACACACTATATATATATGAGTATATAAAGAATATGAATCCCAACATCAAAAATGAAATGATGAAGTCAAAGGTAACAGATTAAAAGTCATATGATTTGACCAATACCAAAAGTCTATATTCTAGATTGATTCAGATGGAGGTGAGCATGGATCAAGCAAAATGTTTAATACTTTGTAATCCATAATTACAAAAAGTATACCACCATAAAAATAAAATGTTATTCAAAATGTTGTTTATAATGACTGAGTCTAACAGTAGTATTAAGATGTCAGGTTTGCATAATATTAATATATGAAATTGACATGAGCTGCTACCGGTTTATGATGGCAATACTGCTCATAATAGTAATGTTATATTCCAACTTGCCTTTAAATTATAGGCTAGTTCAGATTTCTTTCTTATCATGATCAAATTGAGCATTCATTGCCACTAATGAATGCAATATAAAAAGATAATGCATAGCCAATGGCAAGACCAGGCAATAGGAAATTGTGCTCACTGAATCTCAACATTTCTGTTAAGGTGATGTGGCAATAAATAGTTAGAATTTTTGAAAGCAAGGCAAGAAATGATTGTCAAACCTGAAAGATGGTATGCATTCTTTAGAGAACCTTTAAATATGAATAAGAGAAGCCTAGTTCTACTATATAGTCAAAAGAAACTCCTGGTAATTCTGAACAGCAGTGATTGGTTATAGGACTGAAAGCTGCCAGAACCACAGCCCATTTAGACAATCTGTCATATTACAGCAACAAGAGTTACCATATCTATTCACAGGTCAAGCTGTAAAATACACCTGGAAATGGATTGAGAATGCTATATGGGAATATACAGTACCATCATTGACAGTTAATATTAGAACTAGTAGTTGTACCCCTTTAAACAGTAACAGGTGAAATATAGTAATTATTACCTAAATATGTAAATATTGTAAATGTATTGGAAATCTACTTTAGACTAAACACATCAGATTTAATGCAATCAATGTGATACATTTTTCACATGGCTGGAGAAGAATATAGTATAAATATGTTTGTGCATTTGTTTTGACATTTCATTTGTATTTATTAGTTTGTGATTATTAAATCACATATACTGATCAAATAAACAATAGTTTTGGTGCAGTTCAACAAAATAATTCATTTTCCCTACAGCTGGAAAAAATGAAATAACAAAATATTGTCCTTGGAATCATTAAATTTTGTCATCATTCACAAAATTGTCAATAAAATTTTATAAAATCAATTGGAAGTGGTTATTCTTAGATTAAAAGCAACCCACCCCACCCCCTAGTTGGTTGATAGATTTTATCTTTATTGAAAATTGACAGTTTACACAAACAGCAGCTCATCTAATAAACATTAAACATCATTTATATAAATAAGCATTTATTTTTATAGCGTCTGTATACAATTGTAATTACATTCGAATATCAGCCTTTCAAGCCAATTGTGCAAACACTTTGCGAGTGTTAAATAATAAATGAATACCCTCTGACCAATACAAGATATAAAATATATGATTAAGTTTCAGTTGGGATGATGTTTAGTAAATTCTAGAAAATTTCATTGACGTCATTCATTCAGACATTGTATATAGTAATTTAAAGTGACCATTCTATTGTCACACCTTCTGTACCAGTACTTCAGATTTGCTCATATATAAATATTTGAGTCGTAGGAATAAGAGGGATTATTTTTATTCCTGCATAAATTCTATATCTTGTATTGGTCAGAGGGTATTTATTTATTATTTAACACTCGCAAAGTGTTTGCACAATTGGTTTGAAAGGCCAATATTCGAATGTAATTAAACATTATTGTAAATGGTGACTCACTTAAATTAAAAACAATTTCTCTTTCTCATGATATAAAGAAAAGAAAAATAACAGAATGGATAATATTGGATCAATTGAAGCTGTCAACCTGGCTTATCCAGAGAATTGAACAATGTATGAAGATTAAATAATCTTTTATTTACAGGTTAATCAGACCAAATGGCTATAATTGAAATTAGCCATACTTATATCAATAATCAGTTACAAGGCTTACGAGGTTTTTAAATCACAAGCAACATCAGAAATACTGAATGACCTAGATATTAACAAATCATTATCTCTATTGAAACTCATTCATTAACAATAAAATGTGATTTTAAAGATTTTTTAATGAACCTCTATGATATCATTTTATTTGTGGAATAAAATCATAAATTTAGAGACAAGCTAAAAATGGATCCTGGTATAAACTTTGAAATGGCTTTTTCTCAAGCAACACTAGAAAATCAACAACTAGTCAAGGAAAGCCTTTGAAAAAAAATTATATTATTGAAAGTAATGGTGCAAAACATTGGGTCAGTCAAGCACCAAGATGACAAGTAAATCTACAACCTTGAGTAAAAAGCACTATTATTAAGGTACTAAACCAATGCATGCACACACAGAATTTTCTCATTGCTGTACTGTGTGTACATATTGCAAGCATGTCAGTCACATAATGACCTCATGTTTTAAAATGAAACAAGTAGTCAATGAAAGAATGGTTGAATCCATTTCAAAAACCAAAAAAAGGAAATTTAAAGTCTAGAAACAAATTGTCTGCATAAACAACATGAGAAATAGTGATTCTGTTTTCAAACACAAACTTATTATTAATGATACACTGATCACAGTGGAACTGGACACAGGGTCTACAATGTCCATAGTAACAAACAAGACCTGGTCTATCATTAATAAGTACAATAAATTTCAATGGCATCCTAGCAGCAAATCAATTATCAGGGTAATCAAATAACACTCTTGGGACAGATAAAAGTCAATGTTAAGATACTTAATAAGACCATGTATCTAACACTGGTTATGTAATCAGGTGAATATAGCAATGTATTAGGCCATGGCTGAAACAGTAATGGTTTGCAGTGGTAAAAGTTCAGTGAACAAGTTCTTAGAGAGTGATTACCCTAAACTATTCGATAAAACTCTGGCTCTGTGCTTAGGTTACCAGTCCACTTACCTCTGAGGAAAGAGATAAAACCAATTAGTTGTTCCTGAAGACCACTGCTGGCTTTGAACTATAGTAGAGGATGAAAGGTGCATGGCAGCAGGGATTATTGGGCCCATATCCTACTCAAAATAGACCACCCCAATTACCCCAATTGTCAAAGAAAATGGTGATGTAAAGATTTATGGGGATTATCAACTTACAACTTATAAAGCAATGACATGTGATAAAAACTCACGACAATCATTTAAGCAGATTCTATCTACACTGTCAAGTGGAAGGTATTTCACAAATATTGATGTAAACCATGCATAGTTTCAGCTACCAGTTTATCAGGCTGCAAGAACATTGTTGATAATCATACTTTTAAGCTTACTCAAAATGAATGGGTTGCCTTTTGTTATATTGGCTACTCCAGCAATATTCAAGAGTTGTGGACCAACTGACTTCTGAAATACCATACACATATTTTATTAGTAACACCAATTCCAGAACACTGGAGTCCCATTAAGATACTCCTAGACAAACCCAAAGCTGGAGGCATTAAAAATAAACTTGGATGAATACATATTTCAAACTAAATAACTGGGATTTTTAGGATTTAGGATAGATCCAGATGCCATTCATCCTAGTCAAAAATCATGGCCATTAAAAAAGCATTGAACATCAAGAAAAAAGCTACTCTGTTATGGACCTAATAAATTATTATGATACTTTTTATATCATAAAACTGACATGACTGAAACATTATACAGACATTTGAATAAAAATGCAATCTGGAAGAGGGGTGATGATAGCCTTCAAAAACAAAAGTCAGACTCAATAGTAGTGAGACCCTTTGACTTTGAAAGAGTGCTGGTACTAACTTGTGATTCATCACCAATGGGAACAGAGGTTGTATTGTTCCATATTCGAATACACTACCCTATTGCATTCATATCAAAGTTTCTCTCAAGAGCTGAGAACCATATATTCAGATTATGAGTTCTTAGCCTGAACTCAGAGCATGAAAACTTTTCATGAGTATCCCTATGATAGATCATTCATAATAAAAACTGGGTCACAATTCTCTGTTGTGTATCTGTACTTTTGGTAAAGGAATCCCTCAGCATGCCTCACCAGATTTGCTAATGTGGTACAATTTTTATCAGGCTATGAGTTTACACTGAAATACATTAAGGGAAAAACATTTTCTCCATATAGATATCTTAAGTCAATTGCTTGCAGAGGCTGCAGACAATGTAAAAACAAAATGTTGATCAATTAACATGATAGTCTTACAGTTAGATATATCATATGATAGTAAGTCAGTTGGTGAATAAACCACTAATAACCTAGATTCCAAAGGTTACATAAATGGATCCACCAATGTTGGCCAAACAAAAACCTAATGAGTTGCATCTAGCCTACCATATATGAAGACTAAAACTCACTACTTCATTAACTAGGTATCAAGAGTAAAAATTTCTCCAGTTAGACAATGTCAGGTGCTTAACCTGTTACATAATGGACATCCAGTAATCATCAGTATGATGATTTTAGCAAGATAATCAATGGGGTGGCTACTGAGTCTAAGATCCATCACTACTGGTATTGCAAGTTAAACCAAAACATACAGGCAAAGAAAAAACAGTTCAGTGGTCTAAATCTGAAAGCCATAAACTAAAATTGATGTGGACAATATAAGCTCATGAAGAGGGCAAACCATTAATTATAGTGGTCTCTTAATTTATGTGGCTGTATGTAATAAAAGTTCCATCACTCCACTTTACAGCAAATATCAAAACTTTTAAGAGGCTGTTTGCTTCATATGCTTACCTAAACTATAGTTTCAGACAATGGCACAACATTTAAATGAACAGCATTCAAAAATTTTAGTGCCAATAATACCATTGAACTAATGTTCACACCACTATTTTACTTGAGATCAATGATGAGAATGACAGATTAGTTCAAGAAACAAAAACTGCTATCAAAGATGGATACGGGAATTTGAATGTCCATATTGCCAGAATGTTGTTAGCACAGCATTCTATATTGAGCACAGTTATACTATTCAATAGAGATATGAAAACCAATCTATCAGTTCTCAGGTCTAGTTCTATTAATAAAATAAAAAGTGTAAATTGCCACCCATATTCTAGCAGTGGTTATTAAACTAAAAGGGCCTCAAGCAGTAGTGGTTGAAACAGCTGATGGACAACAATGTATTCAGCACAGAAACCAAATTAGATTAAATCATAATCATCAGCCAGCTTCTAAATGATGATAACAGTGAACCTATTGATGATATTACCAAACCAGAAACAGTAACAAAGCAAAGATATCTTTGACAACACTTGCAGGATTACATTCTCCAAAGCTAAGTTTAGCCCAGGGAAGCCAATGTCATATATCATCTCACCTTTAAATAGTGGACTGATACAGGTTTTTTTTATCACAATCATATTGAGTATTCATTGTTGCTAAACATCCGGCACAACTAATTTTATGGCGAAGATGTTGTTGGATAGAATGAAGATATTTTCTGATGATAGCCATTTTTCCCAGGTCATTTCTGCTACTAATAAAATGCTTCTTGATAATGATTTTTGTTTCAACATTATTTATAGAGCTATTTCATATAAAAAAGATTTTGATACATCAGAAATTAAGAACATTTTGCCATAAGTAAAAGGAGTAACTAATAAAATTTAGTAACATTTTCAGGGGAAATTACATGCACACAACTTACACTACCCTTAAAATAATTATTGAAGCATTTCTACTTCCTAAAGATAAAATTTCTTTGGAGTGTCATGATGTATATGTAATTCCATGCAGGGTCCATTTACATGCATGTATTGGAATAACAATTAAAAAAGAAAGAACACATTCTGGAAGTCATTGAAAAATCTAATTCATAAGCTATATATTCTCAAATAAAATTCACTAATCATAATATCAATTTTGATAAAACAAATTTAAAAAAAAATTGAACAATATGATCAGAGATTGCTCAGAGAAACTAAAGAGATTTTTAAAAAGCCCAAGAGATTGAATGAAAGGTATGAATTTAAAAAAAATAAACAGCATTGGGAAAAAGCTATTGGAAGACAAACTATTTTTTAAAACTTTTCAACTAATAAATTAAGAACAAAATAAAAGAGAAAACTAACAATTTCAAACATCACATGTATTCCTATGATTTGAGGAAGAGAATTCTCTGAGGAAGGTATTTATTATTATAATGAAATATTAGCTATTTAGCTATTTTACTGCATGGAATATCCTGAAAATAATTATAATATGTTGTGTTTAGTCAGCCCTATTTAAACCAGTAGATCTCTTTAATATTTGAATAGACTCTCTCATGATTCTTAAATCAAATCTTTTCAAATTAGCAAGTATTTTCATATTGTCAAAATCAGGTTTGTGACCAATTTCTAAAAAATGGGAAGTAAAAACTGTTTGACTAATTTTTTGACTAAAGCATTTCTATGTTCCTTAATTCTGACATTTATTCATGTCAGAATTAAGGAACATAAATCCCATGGCCATAACAGACTATATGAAGCATAACATGACCACATTTTTGACAGTGGTCCATCCTGAACTGCTGGAACAAAAACCTGCCATCCAAAGCATTTTATTTGTTTTGAAGATCAAACTCAGGCTCATCCAACTATATTTTATATATATGGCATGCTCATATTATAGGCATACCAACCAATGCTTGAAATATCTTAAGCTATCTTTTACTTTTAATAAGGTGATAAAGCATGTTAGCTTAATACATATAAACATTTATTTCTTTAAATAAATGGTGACACAGTGACAATAGAGAGAGAGAGAATAGATCAAATAATAATTAAGAAAACATTAGTATTTATTCATGCACAGGTATTTAGAAAAGCATAACAATATGAAAATTTGCATAGACAAATATAAAATGATTAGTTCAGGCTAAATTTTATAATAGTCTTTTATTAATGTTTATTAGAAAATTACTATGGAAAATAAATTTCCCTAGGTTGTTGTGATATTAGTTAAACAGTTCATTTGGTTTTGTTTTTCATAAGAGTTAATTTCCAACTGTTTGGCTTTTTGGTCTTTTTAAATGGTTTCGGGACTTGTTTTCCATTCTTTTTCTTGACAATGGGAGAGTATATAGCAGGATGTGTTTCACCATTTAGGTATTGCTTTCCAGCAAGGGTTCAGGTGGATACAGTTGACTTTGCAGAGGACTTAGGGACTGAAAAAACAGTTGAACACTTTAAAAAGATCTAGTAATGCATGTTGTTAATTCAGCAATGTCTGCAATAATATTTTCTGCAGTGGTAATGAATAATATCTATTCTGTTCTAAAATTTTCTGAAATAACATAATGCCTCAATTGCAAAAAGAAAGACCAGAATAAGTAACAATAGTTTGTTTCAATTTTTATAACCTTTCTCTCCCATTGTTTTGTCCTTATCAAATTTTTAATTTTTGTCATTTATTAAATCTATTTTTTAATTGATTTTACATTTTTCTTTAATTTATTTTTGCTTTTTCTTTAATGTAATCTTTGTTCTATCTTAATCTACTATCTCTTTGCATTCCTGGCATTCAAAAAGTATTCTTGCACTAATTAATTAATTAATCTTTTTGTTATTTTAGATTTATCACTAAGATTTATTTTTAGATATTTATTCTTTTAACTAATTTATTTATTTCTAAAATGATGAGTGATTTTTAAGATTTTATTTCTAATTCTTTCTTCCTACCCTCTTCTCAATTAAAAGGTTTATTCTCTTTTAAAAGAAATATATGCACAAACCTTTAATTTTTTCAAAATTGCATTTTAAAATCTACATGACTAATTATTTCTTTAACTTTTCTTCTCTTCCTTACTAAATTTGATTGTATATTTTTAATTATGTAATATTTAATGTAGATATATGTAAGTTTTAAAACATATATCTTGATAGTATTACATGATACATATACACATTCATACATTTAAAATAAATTGACAATCTCTTTTAGACTTTATATTATAATGCCCAAATTTTTTGCAATGTTATCTTTTATAAAGATAAGGTGAAAACAATGAATTTATTCTGCCTTTAAATTCTTATTTGGAAAATAAATTTTATTTTAATAAATAAAAAACAAGATTGTACTTTTTATAGATGCAAACAATATTAACATGAAATTGGCTAAATTTAATATCTCAGCACTTACTAAATTCATTTTCCATATACTAATCTTGTCTATGTGTTATTATATATAATGCTGAGAATAAGCTCTGAAATGATTGATAGGCATACAGACAGACAGATAGATAAATAAATTCATATTATCTATTAAAAATTCTCATTTATCTATCAAACAATCAGAAATATATTTTACAATCAAAAATTGCTTACCTTTTATCAGTTTCTCAGATTGTTGAGTTCCTAAAAAGAGTGCAATTTACAATTTATTAGTTTTAATTTTTGATTATATAAATGTTCAGTAAAAAATAAATTTTGTTTATACAGAAATAGTCTTTTTAATTGAGTAAACAGTAAAATACTAATTTTTTTTCATATATGGTATCCCAGTTAATGTAGTAAAAATTTGCACACATCTCATCCATCTAATATTTTTCAACATATTTATTCATTTCATTTACAAGATACTCATCTGTGAGCTATATTGTTCTCATTTAGATTCTATCACCAATATTACAAGATCAACAGATGCTATTTATCTTGATCTGGTACTCAATTGTTTTAAACAGTGCAAGTCTCTACAAAAGGTAAAATAATTTCAGACTTTTAAACAATTTAAAAACCTAAGGTTAAAGCATTATTTTCAAAACTGTTTAGCAATGTTATTTGTTTAAAGAATATACCATGGATTCGGGCTAAAACAAAACTATCATAGTCTTGAATCCAATCATGAAATAATCCAAAATTATTATTACCAGTGCTATGGTATGTATATGCTATTTGAGATCATCATATTAACAAAAATTTCAATTTATGAAAGTCCTCTATCTATAGATCAAACTAGATATAGTCAGAAACTATACATAAGTTTTATCCTTAATAATTCATGTTTAAAAAAAGCTTACACTGTATATTAAAAACTAGTCCTATCTTTATGGAACTAATCTTAACTTAAAAGTATAATGTGAGAAATTATTGTTATAATTTTTTCTAAAGTTCTGAAGTGCAGAAAAACCATTAATTTAGTGTAAAAAATGTTTTAAATAAAAATCATCATGTAACATAACGCTATAATATTAATAGATGCAAAATATTACAAGATTCTATCTTTCATTTACTTTATCCTAGATATTCGCAAGAGATCATCCACAAACAAAATCCCAAAAATGCATGTGTATTGATGATATTATTTTGTTGTCACCAAATAGATATTATTCAGATATACAGTAATCACTTAATAAGGATAGAAAAAGGTTGGAAATTATTTTATCAAATACTATTATCTTATTCTCAACCTAAAACAGTATATTCAACTTTTGATCCAAACTGTAGGAAAATATTTAGAAATTTCAATACATTCCTTTAAAATAAATATACCGAAACAAAATGTTATCCCTACTATTTTAATTAATTTTACATCATAGTCTACTTTTTTTATTTATTTATCTAAGATTATATCCAAAATTGTTTCAAAAACTATGTTCTTTATAAAGATTGAAAGCAACCTTACTGTATATTATCAATATGTTGATGCTGTTTTTGTATTCAGCAGGCCAAATAGAATTAAAGAGTTGTTCAAAGAATTAAATACTTTAAATGGCTTAAAATGGATAAAAACACTTGAACATTTAATGTGGGTTCAATTTCTTAATCTTAAAATAACTAGAAATCAATGTATGCTTGACTACTGTATGACCATTGACCCAATAGTAAAAAGGAATTATATTCCATATAAATCAAGAGTGCCAATGTCATATAAAATGGCAGGTTTAAAATCTTATGTATTTAGAAATAATAGTCTTTGCAAATATTTATCACATAAAGGCAAAAATATTGAAATATATTCGAATGAATTGTTAAATGTTGGTTACAATTATAATCATATATATATATATAATGTTATTAAAGATTTTAATACATGATATAAGAATAAAAATTTTAATAATATATTGATCCTCCTGCTAATAAAAAAGTATGGATATCAATACCACACATTTTAAATGCTCAAGTAAATTTTATATGGAAGATTTATAAAGGTATATGTGATATTGCATTTTACACACTTCCTACATTAAACAAATTAATAAATCATTCTAAGGATAAAACTTCGTTTATAAATAAAAATTGTATCATTTATAAATGGATATGTAGGTGGGGTAGTGTACATATAGGTGAATCGAGATGTGTGTTGGAAAAAAGAACTAAAGATCACTTGCTGTTGTTAAAAAGAGTTCAGAAATCGAATCAAAATTGCAAAGTAGATAATAATGTTTCAGCTTTCGTTTTTCATGGCCATAATAATTCATGTGTTTATGGTTTTAACTTCAATTACAACAATGTTAAAATATTGCGAATTGAAAATAACAACAAGAAAATAAAAATAAAAAAGCTATGCTAATATATAAATACAAACATGACTTAATTAACAGGCAGGCAGCAAACATTAAGTTCATGAAATTGTGGCAAGGTTAGCCTATCAAACTGTTAGTTGACAATAGTCAAAAGTGCTACTAAGTCGATATAATTTTTTTAAAATGATTACTGTATTTATAAATATTCAATTATATATATATATATATATATATATATATAAATTGAATATTTCTATGTTATTTCTATTTATATATATATATATATATATATATATATATTAAATAGAAATAACACCTTTCCATGCAGTATGAATAAATAGCACTATCAGATCAATTAATGTTGATAAAATAAAGCTGTGAATGTTTATGTTTTTGTATTTTTACCTATTTACTTTTTCAGACTCTATGAAATGGATCTAGTATTTTTTGAAAGTTCTGGATTGTATTTCTGAGATATGTGTTTTTGAATGCTCTAAGGTTGTAACTTTGCAATTTTGATCTACAGTGATTAAGGTGTAGTTATCCAATGCCTTTATTTGGTGTGTGAAACTAGCTCTTCTGGTATGCTTTGAAAAAATTGATCATTAGATATCTCAGTTTGGGGTATTCTGCTATACATTGAACCATGTCTCACACTCCATGTGTGATAATGGCTTTCTATAATAAGAATCTGAGAAATTGGTATAAAGCATAATTTGTATAAAAGACTAAGGAGCAATATTTTAAATGAGTTAAAAGATCTATCAATATAGTGTTATTAAAATTGGTGCAAATTTTTTCCTATTGTTTATGTATTTCATTCCATGGGAGGAGGAGGTCTCAATTTTTTTTTTTAAATTTAGTTCATTCATGTATTGTTTTTTTCAAATCTCATTATAATTTTGTTGCTTAATAAGTTTAAAACTTTTCAATCATTTAAAATTTGCAACCTAGCTGTTGTGGAGATTAATGTTTTGGTTGCCATTAAAAGTGCTTTGGTACCATGCACATAATCACCTGACACATTAAATGTCATCTTTTTTGTTTTTAACAATGATAATATCTTTTTTTGTTTACTGATATATTTTGGATCTCGACAGAAAATGTTCTTAATATTGTTCCAGGTTGAGGGTTCTTTTGAAATAAGTGAGTTTAGGTTCAATGCATTTGTTTGTTTAAGTTGCTTTATTGGTATTCAAACTATGACAATTTGTCCTTGTTCCTGTGATTATGTGACAGACATTTGGCTGATTGAAATGATTAAACCAAATTTTGAGGAAGAAAAAACTTGTTGGATTTTAAATCGTCACATAAAAGATGTTTAGGATAGTTAATTATTGCTCATTATTTGAGTAGATTTTAAGTTTATCTAAAAATGCCAGGTTTTAGATGATTTTTTGGGGGTTTAAACTTGGAAATTTTTTTATTGTCATTTAGTAATACCAAGGTTAGCTGCAGGACTATTTGATTTAGTAATTCATTTTGCTGTTTTATATTTGATATGCTATTTTCAAAATAAATTACTTCAGAATTGTTTTTAATTTATTATTTTGCTTACTTTTTAGTCACTTCCTGTTTTCTTATATTTTGATATTTGATTAAAAGTATTATATGATTTTTTTGGTTATCCTAATTTTTTGGTAACTTTTTATTTACTGAAATTTGGTAAATATTATTTATTGATATCCCATGTTTTAAAAGTAAATATTTAATATTGATTTTAATTTTGTACTGTACTTATTTTTCTTGTTATTTCCTAACTACTAATAGTTGCTATATATTTTTTGATGACTTTTTTATTTGGCCAAAATCATTCCATAATTTTTTGTACTTTCTTAATTACTAATATTTTTAATATTAGATTTTTAAAGGTAGTTGTAGGATATTTGGGTCACATGATTAGATTAGTTTTTTGTGTGTTTGTTTTCTAATTATTAGCATTTTTGATATTTGATTTCTTTATTTTTTTATCATCTGATTATGCTTATTTCTATTAAAGTTCTGTTCTTTTTTATTTTTTATGAAAATTTCTATTTTTTTATATAGGTTGAACAAAATATTTGGAAAACACTTATAACAAAAATGGTAGTATTATCTCACTTACATGATTGTATCAGTGGTAGTTTTGGAATCTCCCCTAAAAATCAAAATGCTGGAATATGTATACTAAATTAGTACTGATTACTAAATATGTAGTCCTAATATTATTATTTTACAGATAAAATAATGTAATGCATTTATCATAATAATAATCATCAGTGGTATATATGTAATATATATGTTTCCCATTTTATTAACATTTAAATTTAAAATATATTTGAACATATAACTTTGTTATGAAGGTTTCCATGCAATATAAACTTTCATTTTTTTCTGTTTTTTTTTTTAAATTTTAGTAATTGAATTATTAACTACATAATATAATAAGCAGATAAAAATGGACTGTTTTGAATTGACTCATAAATTAACATTAGTATGAGAAGATGGGTATAGGTGTGTTAAAATGAGATTTTGAGTCTGCCATGTAGATATTCTTATGGTTCTTGTGGATCAGCATTATATTCTTAAATAACTTGTTTATTTACAGATTTATAAAAATCATTAAAATATATGTACATACAGTTTACTAATCTAGAAAGTTAAAAAAATATGTGCAAATTTACTTTACACTTCAATGAGCGTCTGAAAAAATCGTCACTAGGGACCTCTGTAGGTCTTTAAAACACATGCTTACGCTATGAAGAAAAGAGAGAATCCTTCTTTACTTCGACCTACTTTTATATATAAATAGGTGAAGAAGAAGTGTTTTGATCTAAGAGTGTGAAGCTATTAAATACTTCACTAATTAAGTCCACAAACACTTCTTCTTCACCTATTTATATATAAAAGTAGGTCGAAGTAAAGAAGGATTCTCTCTTTTCTTCATAGCGTAAGCATGTGTTTTAAAGACCTACAGAGGTTAGTGACGATTTTTTCAGACGCTCATTGCTAAGGTTTACAGCCTTGTTAAAACTATTACTGAAATAATAGTGAGCGTTTAATAAAATTTATATTTACACTTAAATGTAATTGGAGAGAATTTGAACATAGACTTTCAAGTTCACTTTAGCTTTTCTCTTCATCTTACATAATCAAAAATACACTTTTAATTGCATCTAAAAGTTCAGTATATTTATATTTGTTTTTAAATTAATATTTGGGCTTATAATAATGAAAAATTTATTTACCCATAAATATTTAATAATAAAATTGCCATATTTCAATAGAAAGCAGTAATCAACAATGGGATTATGCAGAAGTTAAAAGACTCAAGATTATTTCAAGATACATATATATTTATATCAAACTGATGTAACAACTATCCACCCAAACCATGAATTAGCAGCATTTGTACATCCATAAATGTTACAAGATATGGGATGCATATTTTTTTAGTTTTGGCATACTGAAGTGAACATAAATTGATATTACTGAAAATAGAATCTCAATAATAACCAGATTTTACATATGACATAAATTATTGGAAAATTTTGCCTATACATCACAGCAGAAAACAAAAAAACATTATAAAATTAACTTTGTATTCATATCAAAAAGCATAAAAATTAGAGGTATTTTTATAAGGTATTGTAAATAATATTTATTTCTACAAATACAGACAGTATTGAAATCTAAGTGAGAGAGTGCAAACTTCTCAGAACGTTTAGCCAATCAGATCGCAAATACTGGGACAGAGAATTTAATAAAAAAAGAGCAGTTCCACTCTCTTCTTTACTTGCCTGTCTATATATCCAAGCCAGTCCAAATTACTTAGATCTGCAAGCATGAATCTTAAATATCTTCACGCTTAACTCACTGAGATCTAATTATAAACATAGAATGTGAAATCTTTCGATTTACTATGCAGTAGTTTTTAGATGTTATAACTTGCAGCAATATATGTAAATAATATTTATTTCTACAAATGCAGACGGTATTGAAATCAAAGTGAGAGAGTGCAAACCTCTCAGAGCGTTTGTAGAAATAAATATTATTTACATATATTGCTGCAAGTTATAACATCTAAAAACTACTGTGTAGTAAATCAAAAGATTTCACACTGTATGTTTATAATTAGAACTCAGTGAGTTAAGTGTGAAGATATTTAAGATTCATGCTTGCAGATCTAAGTACTTTGGATTGGCTTGGATATATAGACATACAAGTAAAGAAGAGAGTGGAACCACTCTTTTCTTGTTAAATTCTCTGTCCCAGTATTTGCGATCTGATTGGCTAAATGCTTTGAGAGGTTGGCACTCTCTCACTTTGATTTCAATACCGTCTGCATTTGTAGAAATAAATATTATTTACATATATTGCTGCAAGTTATAACTACTAAAAACTACTGCTTAGTAAATTGAAAGATTTCATGCTGTATGTTTATAATTAGAACTCAGTGAGTTAAGTGTGAAGATATTTAAGATTCATGCTTGCAGATCTAAGTACTTTGGACTAGCTTGGATATATAGACAGACAAGTAAAGAAGAGAGTGGAACCACTCTTGTGTTAAATTCTCTGTCCCAGTATTTGCGATCTGATTGGCTAAATGCTCTGAGAGGTTTGCACTCTCTCACTTTGATTTCAATACCATCTGTGTTTGTAGAAATAAATATTATTTACATATATTGCTGCGAGTTATAACATCTAAAAACTACTGCATAGTAAATCAAAAGTTTTCATGCTGTATGTTTATAATTAGAACTCAGTGAGTTAAGTGTGAAGATATTTAAGATTCATGCTTGCTGATCTAAGTACTTTGGACTGGCTTGGATATATAGACAAGTAAAGAAGCCAGTGGAACCGCTCTTTTCTTGTTAAATTCTCTGTCCCGGTATTTGCAATCTGATTGGCTAAACACTCTGAGAGGTTTGCACTCTCTCACTTTGATAAGGTATTGTATAGAAGTAGTTTCACAGTGATTTATATCTTATTTAAAATCTACCTAACTTATAAATGTTACATTATATTTTCAGTAACTTCAATATTAAGTATGTCAACATTTAAATAATAGACAGCTACCTATGCTTTATTAACATCTTTTGATGTCTGAGTGTTGCTAATTTATGGGTCATGGAAACAGATTGCTTCTTTTTAATTTATATATTTAAATCAGATTAAGTATATATATATATATATATATATATATATATATATATATATAACAGATGGCGTTTTACCATATCATATATATATATTCTGGCCTTGTAATTCTGCATCTTCACTTCCAGATAATGTATGGTATAAAATAAAACGGGTTCTATCTCAGTTAATAATTAATAACTAAATATTCAGTATTAAAATTAAAATGTTTCACTAGCTTAAATTTAAAATATGTATAAGGTTCAGTTTAATAAAATGAATTAAATAAATATTTAATATTTTCATGAGACTTGAATTGAAAATACAGGTGACAAGATAGATTACATTGAGCCAATATCCTACAGGATACTACCTCACTGGCATAAGAACCCTATCCCCCCTTTATTACTATTTTAAATAACAAACTCATAGTATTCTTAAGACTTTAATAACTTCAATTCACTAAGATTAAACTACTAATTAAATTTTAATCTTCTATTTAATAATAATCTAGCTCAAATAAAATAATCTCAGGTTCATAAAATTTCTTCTAAGTTAATTTAAAAATATGGTAGTAAAATATGAGAAGGGATTTTATGTCATAATCTACTACACTTAAACTAATAATAATAAATAACAATAATAATATTCTTCATGTAATGATATAATAAATATGTGGTAGCATTTTAATAATCTGACAAACAAAATATGTGTGGCAACAAATAGCTTATATTTTAATATAATATTGTGATAACTGATTTATGACCAATAAATAATGTAAGATTATGATTATTTAATTATAATGAATACCAATAAAATATTTAAAATTCTTAAGATAATTCTTTATTTATCTTTTGTGCAAAATTATATATTTGTTTCAGTTATTATGCATATATCGTGTTTTCATGCAGTGATGTGGAGAAATAAACAACTCTGACACAAACATTTTTAAATAACAAAATTTAACAAAGTTTATTACTAACAATAAATAACTAAACAATTTATTTACATTATTTACAGTGGATATCCTTAACCCTTTTTATTTTACAGTTTGATCTACCTGGTTATAAAAAAATAATTTATATTTCAATTATATTTTATTTTAGATTTAGGACACACAAAAAAAATGTTACTATTTGTTTTCTCCTTATGGTTAACTTATTACAAATAAATTTATCTACTTTATTAACAACAGCATTTTATCTCTAATATTATTAAACTATCTTATTTTAGAAAATTCATACTTAGAAAAACATTCCACAGGAAAACAAAATTTTATAATGAGTATGGACTTCTCAAAATATTAAAAAAATTCATCTTACAAAGTCAAAGATGTTACACAAAAATATTATCCAAAATTCAGGACTAGATTTTAGTATTTATCACACAATGTTTACTAATCATCATATATTCTTCTTTAAGCCTTACTTTAATATGATATAAGTTTAATCATTAATACATTTCTGTTAATCAATAAAAAAAATATACTATGCATATTGTTTACATAATTTACTTTGTACTATTGTATTTTAAAATATGCAATACTTATTTTCTCTTAAAAAAAATAATACTAAAGCATTTTAAAATTATTATCACTTTAAAAAAAATATCTTTTTTTAGATACCCTATTTAAAAAATTTATATTTCATTTCCGAAATAAAATTCAAAATATATTTTATGATTCTTTTCTTTTCCCAGGATACTTTGGATCTTCAAATTTAAGTTATAACATTCTGCTCCTTATAAGCAACTAAACTAATCTTATCCAAAAAATGATAGCACAACCTTAGTTCTAAATTATTTATCATTTCTCTTAAACATATCTTACTAAATGATGCAGTTACATGAAATAAAGGTAGCGAAAATAGATGCATAGGATTAAGGAAGAAAGCTAGAGTATTATTCTTAACATATCTCAAAATCATGGTACAGTGCAAAGAGGTAGAACATTTATCTGCCTAATATCCTCTAGTACAGGGATGATGTTAAAGCTATTTCTTCAGCTTTATTAAACATCAAATATTTAAAGAAATATAATCACTGTCCAAATAAAATGTGTATCAGTCATAGGGCTATGTTAACTATGCTGATAACCACATAAAGACTAAATATTATTCCCATTCTTTATAACATCCTATTTTTAAAAAAATACATCATCTTGGTTTCCTGCTAACTATAGTACTTCCAAGCCACTATCTCAATATTATTTCTCAAGATTTTTCTACATCTTACATCGATAAAATAACTGTCTGCATTTACAAAAACAATAAATAAAATTCATTAATAGTTAAACAATCTAGCTGTTCCATAAGAAAAGTCTGCTTACTTCATTGCTCTGTATGTTTAATCATATACGATCTACTTAGACAATATTTGAATATCCCATATCATAAAAATTTTTAAAAAGAATCACATAATTATTTGTTATGTTGGATTATATCACTAATAAAAAAAATTAAAAAAAAATTGTCGTATGCATATTTCCAAATCAATCCTATCTCATAATGTTTTTTAAAATGTTGTATAAAAATGCGTTACATATAATTTTTAAAAAAAAAACTTTTACACTTCATTCTTCCAATTTATGGATGATCTAAAGAAAACAAAAATATACATTAGAAAATTATTAATAGTTATTATTATTACCAATAACCTTTATCTAGTCCTCGTGTTCAGTAGGCTTCCTTTGTCCACTTGAGCATTGCAGATATAGAAAAAAAATTCATACCCATACACTTTATATTAAAATATTTTTTAGCTAAATTATTAGATTGTTATATTATAAATTTTGAATATTAATAAATTAATATTTTTATGTTTTTCCTAATCTTATTTAAAATTTTAGATTTAAATTAGGTCAACAAAATAAAAAGAATCAAAACTATAGTTACATATTTTCTTGATGATAGTTCTGATAAGTCCAAAATGCTTATTATTTTCTCTAGAATTTTTAAAAATGTTCTCCAAGCCTGTTAAAGTTTAAAATAAAAATACTTATTAACCCATTTAGTAAAATTTAGAAAATAATCTTTGGTTTTAATTTTTTTTTTTTTAAGACGATAATATTAATTAATCCCATGAAGCTTCTTAATTTTCTCTACCAATATTCTCTGCATATCCGATGCATCAATCCATCTAATTTAATTTTAAAATATTCGATAAACTTTTAAGTACCATTTATATTTCCATGGATCAATTTTTTCATTCATCTATGTGTTCACTTTTATCTCTGTTTTCTTCTTGATACATTTAAACTTTCACTTGGTATTTTTATACATCTCTTTTAAAATAAAAACTTCAAATACTTTTGAACAAATTTTTTCCAAGTACATTTTAAATAATTCGAAGAATGGATATTTTAATACAAAACGCTTCTGTAACATATTTTCCCGGGCTCTTTCTTTAATTTTGCACTCGAAAATATTTTTTAAAAAATGTTACCTTTAGAAAGGATATAACATTTTATTCCTTTGAATATTATACTATATAAAATAATTCAGGCAATATATAATTATCTTATTACCATTTAAAATAAATCTTGAATAAACTTATGCATAATAATGCTTCTCCAATTTTTTTTTTTTCATTAGACTCCGTATAATGTCCAAGCTGTGGTTTTTATGTACCAAAACAGTTCTTCGGTTATGCATAAATAAAGCTGTATCAATAAATATTCAAATATTTCTTCAGCATTACAATTTCTATCCATTTTATTTTGTAGTATATCCATTTTTATTGCGTAGCTTAGGTTAAACTTTTAGATAAAATACGACTGGTAAGTACTTTAAAAATTAGAAAATCATATTAAACGAAATTATTAAAAATATTTTTTAGTTTATACTTTCTCTTGCAAAAATATTTTTTAAAATTATCAATTAGTTTTTTTTGCAGATAAAGTTATAAGAAAGCACTAAAAAATTGACTAAAATAAAAGATTTTAAAAATACTATCTTTTGATAGTTATAATTTACCTCTCTCCGGTTTCAATACGTTTTTAATCTCCCGCTATAAGTTAGTTACAACAATATTTATCGTCTGTAAGGATACTTATTTCTTATTGGTCAATTCTTACCCCGCTTGAAAACAAATTTACAGATTTTCAATTTATAGTAGAATTATATTTGAAAAATAAAATGATGACGTAATGAATCCAAAATATTACTTAAAATATTACTTTTAAATAAATTAATATTTTACTAAAACTATTTAAACATTACATATGACAGTTAACTTAATATTTATTATTATTTGCTTTTATGATAGGCAATAATTCTATCCAATTCTATAATATAACTTTGAAAATATTTTAAACTTTGTCATTATTTCAAACAAGCGTGTGTGTAATAGTATACATTAAAAAAATCACGTGATTACAACTTAGACGATTTTTAATCTATTTCTCTGTCTAAATTAATAAAACCGATACACTTATTATATTGTATAAAATAATTATAAAAAAATTTGGAAGAAGAATTTAGAAAATATAGAATTAGATATAATTTTCACCATCACAAAGTTTATTTTAAAAATATACTATATTAATTTTGACTATTTAAATATGATTACAAATCTAAATATAGCATTTATTAAATCATATGTTTTACACTATTAAAATCGGATTTTTAAATATACTTTTAATTATTTATAGCTGTGTTATTTAACATGGCCAGCTTTTACAACCATATGCAACAATATTTTAAGCTTTATATAACTATTTTTAAATGATTTTATATACTACATATTCTTTTTAGCTTCAAATTGTACTTTAAAGATATAATTGACTTAATATAATTAATGTATTAAAAGAACATATTCTAAATTTAAATTTTTTTAGTAATTGACTGTTATAAATTATTACTGACCTATAGAAAAGGGCACTATATATATATATATATATATAGTGATAAATTGTTGTATCAATCTGTTTAAAAAATTTTAAATTTAAGATATATTTAGCTATATGATGTTAATTTTGTTAATAACAATCTTTCAAAAAGTGTAATTTAAGTAATTTATGAGTGTTTGATATGTAAAATTGTGCTGATGTTTGAGAGATGTTTCAATAAAGATGATAATAGTATGTGGTTGGAAAACTGACCATAATTAATACTGCATTAAAAAATTTTAATAAATAAATGTTTAAAACTAAAAGTTTTTAAAAAGACAAGTTAAAATTAAATGCATATATTTATTGTTGATAAAGATTAATATTTAATAGGTGTATATAAATATTTTAATTATTAGTAGTACATAATAGAAGATTAATATTTGATTTTAATAATATCGAATTATTATCTTAAAAGTTGTTATAATATATTGTTTATTTTAAAAAATATTTATTTTTAAAAAAATGAAATTGTTAGTTTATTTTTAGATTATTACAAGCGTTTGTATCTGTGTTGTAAAACAGATGTTAGTTAGACACATACACACATGCTTGTGAGTTTTTTTTAGTAAAGTTGCTAAAACTATTTTAAAATTCTGTTATAAAAATTATAAGTATTATATTGGCTATCACGAGATAAAAATAAAGATAATTAATGTAAAGCATTAAATCTGATTTTTAAAATACTGCTTAAAAACATAACGAATAAAAATAGACTTAGTTTGTTTATAAAAATAATCTTATAAAAGTTAAAATTGAAATAAAGTAAGAAAGTATATTTTAAAAAAAAAAAACGTTTAATGGATTTAAATAAATGATAAAGATTAATTTAAGAATTTAATAATGTAATAAATAATAAATATTAAATAAGTCATTATTTATTTTTAATTCTGTATTGTTGGTAAAATATGTAAATAAGCTAGAAAGTTGATTGTTTAATTTACCAATCAAGTGGGGAGTTGAGTCCGGTATAAAACCAAGGTTCAATTGTTCGGAGGGGATTATGATTGTAATTTTTAAAGTAAAGTGTGCTATTAGAGATAGCTAAGTAAAATTATAGACGCTCTCGTAGTCATTTTAAAATTATAAGAGAGTGATTTTAAAATAATTTATAAATAGTTTTACCGTCAAATATGCAGTGCTAGTTTAATTATAGTTTCCTATTGATCGTCTCTATCGAAGCTCAATTTACTATCAAATAGTCATGAAGACATCGTATAAGGATAAAATGTATTGGAGACTTTATACTAAAAATATAACAAATGCTGGATTAACTAGGAGAATTACTAGATGGATAAAAGTAATATGTAGGACATTATATAAATTTAAAAGTTAATTGTAATTAATTTTTATAAAGACAAATATTTTAAAGAAAGAGTAATACTTCTTTATTAAGAAAGTATTTGTAAATTATAAATTTAAGTATATATCTTAGTAAAGATATGGAAATTAACAGTAATTGTATAAATACTTGCCTGGTGAAGTCTTTGTGGTTCAAAAGACTAAATTTTAATAGTTTTAAAAGGCAAATAAATTGGAAGTTTAATTGGCCAAGAAATACCTACAAGTAAAATTATTATATTATTAAAATCTGAACGCTGGTCGTACAGAAGAATTAAAAAAATTAATCTTACCTAAATTATTTTGTTAAGGAATGCGCAAATAAAATATACGTGGATATCCAAGTCAATTTAGATTAATTAAATAAGAACTTTATAAACTATTGACTAAAACTAAAACTAATAATTTTAAAGTAATTTGCCTTTAAAGAAAATGAATCCGGATCCTATAAACTATTTTAATTTTATTTTGTTTATGGTGGAACTGACTTTTATTTTATTTTTTTTTAAAAAAGAACGTTTTCATTTTTCATAAAAACTTTTAAAACACGTGATGTACCGGAAAAGGAAGTAATGTATTGTGAAAGTTTGTGCCTAGGAAAAAGAACAATTATGGGTGAAAGAAGACACCGTTGGATTTTATGTAATATGTTTTTATTTATTAACTAACATAAATATTTAATTAATTATTGATTTGTTAAAGATAGGAAAGGTACATTTACATTTTAAAAAATAACTAAATATTAATATAACATTTCATTGCATAAAGTTTATTTTTATAATTATACGACACGTAATATTTAAAAGAATAATTGTTGAGTGTAAATGTGAAATTATTTTTGTAAAACTATAATCCTGGAGGACATCGTATGGCGGACTGTACATTAGAGTATCATTTATGGTAAAAATTATATAATAATAATAATTTGATGTATTTTAATATGTTTTCCTTTAGGTCAACCAAATATTATTTGATTGTTGAATGAATGTATAAATATTTAAATAATATACACGCATAAGATTAGTAATAACAGTTTTATTTTAATATGCATACTTTGAATTTATGATGTAAATTTAATACAACATAATATGAGAAATCTAGAAACAATTATATGATTCTTTCGTGGATAAATTTTAATGTTTCTGTTATAATATTAGGAATGAGATTTATTATATTAGTATAAGTTATTATTTTTCTTTTCAAGTTAGTAAGAGATATAAAATCAATATTTTGTTTTATTTATTAGATAAGTTAAGTTAATTTTACATAGAAGTTTATATTTGATTGATGGTTTATTGGATATAGATGATGAGGTATAAGAGAATTTGGATAGTCATTATTTTTAAATTGGTCATCTGTTTTTTTTTTCTGAAGTTGAATAAGGTTAAAATGATATTTGTAGATAGAAGTTTATTAGGATGGAATAGGAATAACAAGTTAAGAAGAGTAATAGTTTAACTAGAAAAGAATCATAGAATTTATTTAATATAATACCTTATAAAATTGGTAATTGTTGAATAATTTTAAAAATTATTTTAAAAGAACATATACGTATTGCATATTTTGGTAAGACATGTAATATGAAATTACATTAGAATGAAATAAATAATTATAATCAATAATTATTATTATATTACAAAATTATATCAGTTTATACGTTATTTAACATTGGAGTAATGCTAATAGTAAATGCAATGCATATTAGTACATTATAATATAAATAGCAGAAATACTTAGGTGAAGTAGCATTTTAATTGTTAACGTTTGTTTATTTACCTATGCTACATTTTAGGAAATTTTTCTTTACATAAAACTTTCTTGTATTTATTGATGACAAAATGATATCTATTAAAATTTAAATTCATCAACTTAATTAAATGTTGTTGATAAAACTTTTAAAGAATGTATAAATTATTTATTTATGATTATGGAAATAGTAACAGTGTAAAAAAACTTGTATTATTATTTTTTCTTATTTTTATTTTCTTTGGTTTCCATTTTTTTAATGTAAATAGTGTAAATAAGTTATTGGTTAAAGTTGATGTAAATAAATTTGTTAAGTTGTTTTTTTAAAATGTGTCGAATTCATTATTTTACACCACAGCATTTGACAACAGATAATTTGAATAAACATAATATTTGCACAATATGAATTTATTATTATTATTATTTTAGAAAGAAACACAATATTTTCTTAATATAATTTATAGAAATTAATTGACATTAACATATAATATTATGATGGTCATAAAGTAATTATAATGCACAATATTAGAGTATAATATTATTTATTGCCACAGATTGTTAAATTATAAGAATTTAGTATATTTTAAAATTAAGATGCTATATGGAAATGAAAGACATGTATATGATTTACTTATTTTCTTAATGATTAATAGTATAATAAAAATAGATAAGATTAAGTTATACAATAAAGATTATTCCTGTTAGTTAGTGTTATTGGAGTAAGTTAGGTGTATTTAGGTTTGATATTAAATCCCTTATCATTCCTATCTGCACGAATTATTATTACTTTAAGATAATTAGAAGAACTTGAGATTATTTAATTATATTTTTCCTTAACAAAAGATTGAGATTTATTTATCTATTATTATTAAAGGTAGTTAATTTATAAAAGACATAAGAGTGCTGTAGATGTAGTAATGAAATAATAAAGATGTAATTAGTATTCTTATGCCATTGAGATAATGTCTTGGGAAGATATTAGCTCAATGTAAATTCAATTACCAATTGTAACTTCACTTCACAGTCTCATGATTTTAGTAAATATTTATTTAATTAGTAGATGATATTGAACTATATTAAATTTTAATAAGTTATAATAAATTTGATAAGATATAGTATTATAAAAAATATATTAAAGATAGTTATACATATTTTAGATAAGCATAACGATTTAATTGAGCTAGTCATGTTTTAAATTATATTATATATCGAGAAGTGAGGGTACAATATATATATATATATATATGCATATATGATATATATATATATATATATATATATATCATTGTGTGTGCATATATACCCACACAATTAAATACATATTATAAGCTGTTTCTTTTCTACTTAAGAGAAATTATTCTACACAAGTATATTACTTATCTATCAAATAATCAAAAAATTATTTTATAAAGCAAATATTACTTACTGTCTTTCAGTTCACCCCTATATGCATAGACATATCCTAAAAACAATACAATACATGTTTGATTTATGGTAACATTAAATTGAATGCATAAAATTTTAATACTTTATTAAATTTTGTTGCAAACTAGGTTACATGTAGAAAAATGTCCTTTAAATTATTATTATTATTATTATTATTATTATTATTATTATTATTATTATTATTCAACAAAACATTTAAAAAGAATTACTTTTGAAATTAAGCTAAACAATATTTACAATAATAAAACTATACTTTAGAAAAGAATAACTTAATGTACTTAACATTTAAACATTAAAAAACAGGCAACACTTAGACAAACCCAACATCAATAACAATTTAACAATTTCAAACTGCTGTCAATGCAACCTGATCCACTACACTTATATAGACACTAAAGATTGCAACTTGACCACAGAGATTGAAATTATTCATACAAAGCAGTTTAAATAATCCTCTTTAAACAGGTAAATGTTTCTGAATGCAAACTAAAAAACAGTCAATTATAACGTTGCAAACTGCAATTATAAATTTTAAATTGCACCCAAAGTATTACTTAAATAATAAGTGTTGGGTGCAATTTGAAATTTAAAATTGCAGTTTGCAATGTTATAATTGACTATTTATTAGTCTATGTTCAGAGTAAGTTATACCTACCTGTTTAAAGTGGTTTGTTTAAACTTCTTTGAAACAATAATTTCAATCTTTGTGGTTAAAATGCAATCTTTAGTGTTTATATAAATATATTAGTCCATTAATAGAGATGAGAAGGAATCCACTTTTATTGTTATAAGGAAGTTGCCTTGACAACAGTTTGAAATTGTTGATTGCTATTGATTTTGGTATTGTCTAAGCTTTGAATGATTTTTAGTGATTACTTACAAACCAATTTATCCTTGAGCATTATTACACTTATTATTTAAGTAACAACAGTTAAAATATAAATTCATTACCATAAAAAGCAACTGTGTGTGTGTGCAAATATATATAAAGTTTATAAAAAAAAGTAAAAATGAAGACAAATAGTCAAGCATTGGTGGTCGAGAAATCAGCGACAGGTTCTTTACAAGTAAAGCAGTTGTCCCTTGTTAGCGGGTTCGCTTTCCGCCTGATGCAATGACGCATGAGGGAAAAAAAATAAAGACAAATAAAATTTATTGCAGATATTTATTCAAAATATATTTACAGGACAACTAATTAATAATTAAATATTAATTTTGATATTTAAAAGTATTATAAATTATTTAAAATCAAACATGAAAAAATATTATTTAGTGCTCTATTTAATAGATATTAAGTAATCTAATTCTGAATTTGATAAAAAAATAATTTAAAACAAGATTGTTTTCGTTTTGTAACAAATACTATTTATAAAATCCTATTGTCTGTTTTTTTTTTTTTTTACTTTGATTAATAATATATGCGGGATTCGAACTCAGAATTTCACATGACTCACTATTCTCAGTTCCATCTTGTATTGCTGATCCAATATAAGAAGGCACTGAGAGTAGTAGATCGTATGAAAGTGTGAGTTCGAATTCCACATATATTACATATATAAATGCAGGTTTAAGCCTGTACAGTGTATTAATTTGATTAACTAAAAAATTTTTTCTTAAAGCTAATTAGTTTTAATAAATGTAAAATATTTGTGTAACACATTCTTTTTTTTAGCGATGTACTTTGATTTTAGTGAATATTACAATTTGTTTTTGTTTGAAGAATTAATATTTTTTTAAGATAAAACTTGGTTTTGATTAATATAAATTAAAAAGAGTTGCTAATTTCTTTTGCTTTGTTTTCTTAATCAACATAAAAAAAAAAAAAAAACTTAAATAGAGGATTTTTAAAAATAAATTATTAATAAGTTATAAGATTACAAAGAAGACAGTCGTAGGGTGTGTCAAAGCGAGCTTTGAAGAACAATCTCCAGTCTCCATATTGGTCTAGTTTAAATTTCAATAGAGGTAGTTATGCTTTCTCTACGAATTTATTGCCCCATATGTAAGAAAAAGATCGCTTGCCTGGCTGCTTACATCAAATTAAAGCTGTATAGAGTTGAGACTAGCATGCATTACCGTAACTATAAGAAACCAGTCACGGTTCTATCATGGACAATACTTTAAAATATCAGCTTATCAAGCGATGCCAGTGCAATATTTTATCTGTATACACTGATACATATATGATGGAAAACACAAACGAAGCTATTGCAAAAGATCTATTTCACTAACAGATATTAGCTGGGCAGTAATATATATATATATATAAGGGATTTGAACTCAAACTGTCATACTCCGACATGCATTGTGTTTAGTATAGACAATGTACATGTATTCAAATATTAGATTTATCACATTATTTCAAGCACTTAGCTTTTAGGTTAAAATTAAATATTTAATTTATAGGTTTTAAAACTAAATAATTATTGAATAAATTATCTAACAAAAAAAGTGGAAAAAATAAATATCCAGTTTTTTTTCACATGATTTCTTCTTGTTATCTAGCGTTCATAAAAGACTTTGTAATTAGAAAAATAATCCGACCAATCTTTTTTAAAGATTGTAAATGGGTAACAAAAACCAAAGACTATCAAAACAAGTTTCAAACTTGACTGTTAAAAATAATATGTTCTTTTAAAAAAAAAATATTTACAACTATAAATAACTAATAAATCCGATTTTCTTTTATAGTTGAATAAACCTGTTTTTGATACTAAATCCGATTTGTAAGATAATATTTCAAATTAGCCTCAAGTGTTTTATATTAGAATACGCGCGTGAGTGTTTATTTTATACATATTTTCAACATGATGCCTTGTGAAAATATAATAATTATAATAAATTTATTATTGACAAATGAAATATCTCTGGGATATACACATCAGTGTGTGCACGTATTTACACATATACCAATATAAATAAAATTAGTCGTTACGTATATATAAATATTTATAAAAAAATGGGATGAGTTTTATTAGTTTATTAACAATTAAAATATATTAATTTTATATTTTTATACGGGCCCGTCTGTGTCTTCATATATAATTTATATCTTGCAAACTTACGTTGGAAGAGTTGTAAATTAAAATACCATGTGTACAATATGAAAAAGTGTTTTGAACTATTTGTAAATCAAAGTCAGAATGATGTGTTTATAAAATAGAGTAGGCCATAGACGTTTAATTTCCTTTTTATTGTCATATTTCTGATTAATAAGTTTATTTATCAATGTTTTAAGTTATTTGAGTAAAGTT
This sequence comes from Epiperipatus broadwayi, assembly GCA_028023455.1. NCBI lineage: Eukaryota > Metazoa > Onychophora > Udeonychophora > Euonychophora > Peripatidae > Epiperipatus > Epiperipatus broadwayi. The sequence goes on from JAQFVV010006340.1 coordinate 2,503,221, forward strand.
GTTTAATAGTAAAATATATTTAAGTAATATACATAGTTAATGTTTTTTTTCTTGTTCATAATCAGTTCCTAGGATCCTTGCACCCTAAGCCAATTTTGAGCAGTAATGTGTTTGCAATATATATGTTGAAATATACGTTTGTGTTTGGAATCCAGATTATTGTAGTAGAATGAATTGGATAGCACAAAGGTAAAGATGTCTTGCATTGGTGGTTGAGAGATCAGCGCGACTGCCTTGCACTAGCAGGCAGTTGCCCGGGTTGCGGGTTCGCATCCCGGCCGATGCTATGACACTTAAAATAAAGGTAAAGATCACCTACCTTTAATGTCTACTCACTTTATATCATTTAGTATTTTATTGATGGCAGCACATTGATTATACCTGATGGTAAAATCATTATTGGTGATCAGTATGATTTTTGATTACAACATTTTTACATGTATTGTTGTAACCTTAGAAACTGCCTTTATATTATGCCATAAGTTTAGCACTGACTAGATAATTAGTGTAAATTTTATAGAGTACCACTTGTAATATCAGTCACAAAGAATAACTGTTGATTGTCTTAGTGATTAGTGCTTGTGATTTCTATAATAAACATTGTAATGTTTATAACTTGTTTGTTAGAACAAGCAATGGATGCTGACACTGTTCATATTCATTTTATTCAGGATGATGCTTCTGATAGTGTATAATGATCACCCCCTCCCCCATTACCACTCCATGTTCACAGTAACACATTATTGCAACAATATTTAATGAGTGTATAAATGTGCTAATCAAGCCTCATATATATTGTGCCATTTGTAAGTGTATATACAAAAGTGGAAATTATTTGCAACACTATAAAATAACATAGATTTACAGAAGTGGTGGAAGTCTTCATTATTTCAAATATTACAATCTATGAATGTAAGCAAAAAATCAGATGCAAAGTTGTAAATGTATAATAATATATTTGCCATTGCAAGCAATAAATCATTTATAGTCAACAATCATTCCTTATGAATGGAATTAAAATAGGTATATTATGAAATTTAGGCTAATCATCTAACCCAATCCACACTTAGAATATTATAAAAGCAATCATCAATATCTCACATCCACATATCTATTTCTTTGATAAAATATCTACATCAATAAACACAAGAATGGCATGATCATGTTACCAATGTTTATTATCATCAATGCTCTAGGCTAACTTCTGTCTTGAGAATCATTAATGAAATTGTAATCTTAGTAAAATGGATAGCGCATTGTGAAATATAAAGGTGATCTTTGTGACAACCAAATAATTCTATACAGAACATCTTCATGTATACACAGACATTCCCATACATCTTGAAATTGAATGGATTTTAGGAATTATGATGGAGATTATAAAATAAGATAAAATACACATATTTAATACTTAATTTATTATATTAATATTTTTACTAGGATAACCTATAAATCTTTTAAAGTATGATTCTATTATTAAGACAGTTACATGTACATGTAATTCATGGAACATATAGCAAGAGGAATAAGAAAATAAGACATTAAGAAAATAATAATTTGAAAAACTTATTTTAAAGTAATCATTTAATAATGTTAATTTATATTAAAAAAATAAGAAAATAATAATATGACAAAACCAAAATTTTAAATATTGATCAACTCTGTATCTAAATTCCTTTAACACATATAATTATTATTCCTTTATAATTGAAGAATTATAAAATAAAAATGCAATTTTTATAAAATTACAAATAAACATCTTTTTTCTGACTTAACAATAAAAATGACTACAGTCTTAACAGCAAATTAAGAACAACCCCAATCATTGTACTCATTGCTTCATAAATGGAATTCATCATCTTCATAAAAACAATCAAATTCAAACAAAGAATCATGTTGATAATAATTGTCAGATTTATATCTACAGTGGCAGAATTGAAGGACATAATAAAGTCATTTATGAATCTATATTCTACTTGAAATGTCTCTAGGTATTATTAAGATGTTAAATCCATACACTAAATAAATATTTTAATCTGCATAATATTTTCATATTTTTAAAATTATTTCTCGAAAAACTAAGTTAAAATATAAAATATCTTTCTCATAAATAATATTTTCACCTTTTAAATATACAAAAATGTTGTAATATGTACTTGAAACAACAACTTATATGTAGTAGCTGATAATTGTATTTGGAATAAGATAAAAAAATTTTCAACTCACTATCTAAGGGGGAAATATTTTTGAAAAAAACCATAAAGCAATAAAATTATTTCTTTATTTTAAATTCAATTTAAAATATGGCAGAAAAAACAAACAGCAACAAGAATTACAGGCACATTTTTTAAACCAATCATAACTTACTGTTTTACATTATTGCTTTTATCTTAACCTCTATGAATGAATATGAATAAAATCTGAGCCTAAACATACTTTTATTAAAAAAAGATGTTTCTCAAATATTTTGCCAAAAAGCTGATTTTTAAAAAAATTGAATTAAAGATGAGCTCCATAAAAACATTGGTGAGTAATGACACTAGTTTGCAAACAAAAATTGTCAAAGTTTTCTATCACATGTGTAGTGTAAAAATCTAGAGAGTTTTAATGAAAAAATAATAAATTATTATATATTTGAGATCCAATTTTTGGTATTAAATGAATTCATAACTTGGCAAACAAAAAAGATGAGTGATCAAAGCATTATTTAATGCTAAACAATGAAGCATATTATGCTATTTTAACATTATTTCTATTGTAAATGAATTCAAATATGGTTTCCATTATAATATAAAAAAATATGTCCACCATTAATAAGTAAATATTCTCCAAGTGAACAATATATAAATAATTTTACATATACATGTACACACCATGCACATTATAGTATATTAATAATACTCCATTTGCTGATAACATATACCAATATTCCTCTTGGTTAGTTACACCAACTTACTTTAATATAAAATAAAATATTAGTGTTACTAATACTAATTACTTTCATCTTATAACATATGACATCTTTTAATTTGTTAGTCAAAAGTTTTTTGCCTCATTAAAATAATGAAACATTACTCTGTCTCTTTAAAAGTCCTTAAATAATTATATTTGACCCCACTCTTAAAATGTAAATATTTTTTAAGATAAGAAATATTACTTATAATTTTAAAAAGCCATTGGAAACAGCTATTTTAAAATCATTGATTGTCCTTTCTGCATTTCTACCTGTTAATTTCTTGGTTCCATATTTTATTTCAATTCAAAAGATATTTTGTTTTTAACATTTGCCATCTAAGCTTTTTTTTTTAAAAAAAGTCTGTTTTTCAAATTAATTTCACAAAATAATCGCTGCAGCTTTTTTTTTAAAAAAACGTACTCATACTTATGACAATCCATTCTTCTTGATGGCACTGTTTCCATGCAAAAGCACAGAAATATGTCATTTACATGGCCAAACTCACAGCCTATAGAACAGTTGTGTTCATATTCACCACTGAAGGACTAGATTGTGTTGCACACAATTCTTATGGCCCACTAATGTGCTTCACAATACTATAAAACTAGAACCCCCTTCACAGATCACTATCGTTTGATGTGAGGGTATATAGAATTCACCTGGCCATAATTGTTTTAATGTGCATTTAAAGTAATAATGTTACACCCCACCTGAAATACCTTTACATATAATTGTGAGCCCATTGCCACATTTCCCTACACATCTTTGAAAAAAAAATTTCAAAAGGGTAGGTCCCAGCACCATTTCAGAGAATTCACATGAAAGAGCACATCTGTGTGAGAACAACTATGAGACTAATAAAAATGGCTGTGGTGGAGTGCTATGCACTGAAATGTATAATGTTTCTATTTTATTGAATAATGTTGTTTTATAAAGAACAGCAATGAGACAAATCATATGTCTCAATTTGCAAGTTTGTTTCGAAAATCATAAGCTTGGTTTGATCAGAGTAGTGGATTTATTGGCCAATCCTTTGGATTAGCAAAACTATCATCCCCCCTCCCAGCAAATTCCATCACTATGTGCTGAAATGTATAATGTAATTAAAAACTATAATTTAGAAAATAATGTTTTTTAAAAAAAAATGAAATGTATTTTGAAACAAAAGAAACCAGTGAAAGCGTTATTTGAAAAAAAAAAATGTTTTAAAGAAATAAAATAACAAAATCAAATCTATTTATTTTTGAATAAATAAATATTGGAAAAATGTAATCTTTTAAAAAAAGAAAACAACAAAGTTATATTTATTTATTTAAAAAAAAAATGTAAATCAGCCCAGTTGACTAGCAACAACACCATCGAGCAGGATGGATTGTCATAAGTATGAGAACCAAAAAAGTCTCTTTATGTATAATTATTACAAAAAGTTTTTCTTATGCTTTTTTTATTAAAAAAGAATCTAAAAAAAATAACTTAGGCAAAATATTTTTTTAATTGTATTCATAATGTATTTATATATAAAACAGCACACATATAATTTCTGCCATTGGAGTTTCAGGATTTCTAAGATGTTTTTGTAAAGATGGTATAATACAGAAGTTTTTGGATTACAACCAGGGAAGTTGGTCAATGTCTCTCATTTGTACAATGAATTCACAGAGAAGGCATCCTCTATGGAAATTAAAACTCTACCACAATGGGGACTCATGTTGGTATTCCAGATCTGAATTTTAACAAACATTATATCTGCATTTTCTGTAGTCTAACAAGTTAATACTAATCTCTATTTTAAGACCACTATTTACACTCCACAGTGGAATTGAAAAATAAGATAATTAAGTAAGATCTTTTCATTTTGATTAATTAAAAAAATAAATAATTTAATTACTTTCTCCTTTTTTGATTTACTTCAATTAAAATCATTTAGATATATATTTCATTTTCTTTGCTAAATACTAATTACCAGTTTAATTATAATCAAAATACATTATAAATAAACCAATACTATTTCCCAAAAATATTTTATAATTGTCAAAATCAGAAAAGTCAAAATTATTTGGTCTAAATAGAGACTTTTCTATTTGGATTTTATATATTTTATCTTAATTCAAACATATTACAAATTATTATTTAACCATTATTTTAGCCGTTGCTGTTTATATATTTTGAGTAAATATACAGTAAATTTTGTCTGCAATAATTTTTATTTGTTCCTTTCAAACTTTATATACATATGTATACAAACTCTGCAATATTGTGTACCATGAACCCAAGTCTAACTATCTGCCTCTCTCTTTTTCCCTTCCCTCTCTCTCTCTCTCTCTCTCTCTCTCTCTCTCTCTCTCCCTATATATATTATATATATATATATATATATATATATATATATATATATATATATATATATATATATATATATATATATATATATATAAATTCATCCTATGTAACCGTTACAAAATAGCATGGAATCATCTCATAAGCATGCGTTTTATTTTTTGCTGACTCTTTATTAACAGTGTTAGATGTGCCTTTATTTACATTTGCTAAAATTTTAAGTAAAACTCTAATATAAAGTACTTATCAGAAAGGTCATTTCTTAAACATTGGATATCATAAAAATAAGCAATCGTTTGCAGATATTTTGACAAAGAGGGAAGTGTGCTGATATTGATCACTTATGAAAAAATACATCTTGTCTCAAATTCAATTTGAAATTACCCTTATTAATTATGTAAATGGTTTACATTTAATTAAACTAAGGTTTTTTAAAATTAAAATGTATAGCTCTCACTAAATTTAGATTACTTTCTGCCTGTACTAAATGATTTTTTGCCTACATATGGTTTGAATTTAAATGTAGTAAGATCATTTATTAAAAAATTATTGTAAAAGTGTATCTTACATCAGTATATTAACAGCCAATGGGAATATATATATATATATATATATATTCCCATTGAATATTATATATATATATATATATATATATATAAATAATTTCCAATATGCATCATCAGATTTCAATGATATGAAAATGGCTGAGGAGTTGGAAGATGAGGATTGAACTTGTTCATTAGGATTTGAAAATTTGCTATCTTAATATAAACTGAGCACTGATTGTATAATTTTAACCAACTGATGAGTGCTGGTTCAGCCTAAAATATTTACATTGGAGATCTTTTTTTTCACATGTATGTGGTTATGGGTATCAGTTGTATAAAATGAAGTGCATAGCTGTGGGAGCTTGAAAATCTGACTTCCAGTCTCTTATATATATATATATGTGAGTATATATATATATATATATATATATATATATATATATATATGTGTGTGTGTGGGTTTGGGTGTAAAGTACATGCAAGCATCCTTGAATGTGGACTGCTTCCATGTGATTTATATTTATAAACTAATCTATCTTTGAATAAAATCAGCTTTATTATATGTAAACAATTTCTGACATAAAGCATTAATTAGATGATGATTAGATTAATTATTTATAAGGCAACTCTTTTAAATCCAGTCATATGGGTTGACTGTTTAGTGATAATGGCAATTGATGATAATGCTATATTATTCATATTACTTCTAATTATTTAGAATAACTTGTAATGCTTATTAATGGCTTATGCTCATCATTTGTGAATTTTTTATGATTACCATTTTTCATGTACACTCTTATTGTACCATTACAAATGGTGCAATGGCTTTAATATAGTTTTCTATATCTTTTAATTGTTGCACACCATTAATTTATGTATAATGACATGATATATTCTATAGGAATATATTTCATTGTTTTTCATGTTAAATACATCTGTGGAAAATAAATTTTATTAAGAAATTTAAAAATGTAACATCATTGAATATATTTAAAGTATTGTATTATTCTTATTAATTAAACATATTGTGTACATTTTATTTAAATAAAAGTTTATTTTATTAAACTCTAACTTAAAAACAAGTTTATATATTTAGAATTATACAAAATATTCTTTTTATTAAAATGAATTCTGTTCTATTTAGAATATTAATATGTTAATAACAGATATTGTTATTTATTATTAAATATTCTCATTTATGAACTGCAAAATGATTTATTATTCTGCTGGGCTTGGCCAAGAATAATTTTTTGATATTGATTGATTATGAGAACAGATTAGATCATTGTTCTTTTAAAAAAATGATTAAATTTTAAACTCATAAAAATGAATTTCTAAGTACATAGTTTTTTTATTTCAAAAAGAAGGACACACATTTAAAAAGATAATATATTTTTCTATCTCTTCATCTAATATGAATAGAAATATGTTTAAAACTAATAATTTGTGTAGAAATTATTATATTTTCTTCAACTTCATACAGGCACAGGGTTAAAATGGAATACCATAATAAAAAAAAGCTTCTGCTTGGAACTTCAAAATTGGAGAAAGAAACCATAATTTTACTGCTAAATCAATCATAGTAAATCAAAGCAATTTATAAATCTTTATTGAGTATTTTTTTTTCAAAAATAATAAACCATTTCTCATATAAACATGTTTATTAACAATATTAATTATTCACAAATTAGTTTATAAGTTCTTGGATATTGTCAAAAATTAATATATCTGTTGATAAGATATGTATTCAAATTAATATTTTCAGATGTCTTACTGATATATTAAAAAAATAATACAAATGTGATAAATAATAATTCATTTCTATTTACAAAAAAAATGTATTGATGCCATGTTTTAATATAGAGTAAATATACAATCTATGTTATTTAAAGATAATTATTTATAATTTTTAATTTTATTATAATGGCATTTTATTTCCTAATAATTATTTATTTTATATATAAATGGTACTGTATGTTATTAACAATTTAAATATTATGTAACAATACATAATTAGTTAGATTGGTATTCGGTATAAATTTCAATGGCCTTGTTTATTTAATTTTATAGTTTTTAATAAATACATTTATGAGAGCATGGTTAATATTATTATATATAAGTAAATACTATTATAGTGATAAATTAATGTTCTTATTATTCACCTTTTTTATTTTTATAATTTTAATTATAGTTTCTCTTTTAATGCTGTTACTTTAAATATTATTATCAATAGTAAAATTATTGTCTTTATTAGATATTTTACTCATTGCTTTTTTTATGAGCGTTTAGTGTATAGAATGATGGAATACAAACTATTTATATCAGTGCTGGCTAGATTTAGTATGACAATGAGGTAACTTGTCAATCATATACTCTTTGGTTGATTTTAATATATTAGTTTGAATATTAATAGCTGCTTCAACAACATTATTTTTATTTATTTTAAATGAATTATTTTGTTTACTAAATATATTTTTTAATTTAATTGTGAATAATTACTTTATTAATAATTTGAATAAGTTTATAAATACATTTATATGCTCAGTCTAATATATTAGTTATAGATCATATTATGAAAGAATTTTTATATCCGTGATCACCAGACTATTTTAAAAGACCCACAATTTTGTAAAGGTAGTAGGTTTGTGTGTAGGTGTAACATTTCTGGTAAATTTAACTTCTTTCTTTAGAATTTGTCTCATCAGATATACATGTTAGATAATAATTTGGTATAAGGAAGAGTTGTAGATTTATTATCTAATGGCACATGTCAAAGTATTATATATATACAAAGAATTTTAATCTTTAATTTTATATAGGTATTTTTTAAAATTTTGTAGTTTTTATTCTAGTGAATATTATATATATATATATTGATACAAAGATTTTCATGGGTTGCATATATAAAAGACATATTTTGCAGGTTCATCCATGTTAAAAAATTTAAATATTGATATACTGATGTTTTGATGTGATCGCTAAGTTATTCACTAGATGATAAAATGTAGAAAGACAGTTGTAGAGGAGCTACAATTACTGATTTAAAAAAAAACCTTAAAGTTCCACCAATAGCAAAATGTTAAATTAAGAATGTTTTTAAAAAAATATTTCCAAATAGGAGGAAGTTTGCATGTATCATCTCACTTATCGATGCAATATGGCTTTTTAAGTATCTCAATGGCTTCTCTAATTTTGCACTAATAGAGATTGGATCATATTTAGGTGTGATAATCTTTACCAGTGCAAAATTAGAAAAGCCATTGAGATACTTAAAAGGCCAGATGGCATCAATAAGTGAGATGATGCAAACTTCCTCTTATTTGGAAAGATTTTTTTAAAAAACATTCTTAATTTAATAATTTTTGCTATTGGTGGAACTTTAAGGTTTTTTTAAAATCAGTAATTGTAGCTCCTCTACAACTCTCTTTCTACATTTTATCACCCAGTGGATGACTTGTGTGATCAAGTCGAAATATCGGTATATCAATATTTAAATTTTTTACACAAATGAATGCGCAAAATATGATATATATATATATATTGATTTTGACTAATATACAAAATAAAACCTATTACATTGTTATTTACGTGATTAATATATATATATATATATATATAATCTTACCATTAACCATTAGTAAATACAGTAATGAAAAATTTTGAAAAGGACAAAAAATATAACCATTATGTAGGAGCGCTTTCAACTATCCTCATAATCTTGGTCAACTAGTTCTTTGAAATGTCAACCTTCCAATAATTCTGTAATCTTAACATTTGCTGCCTGCCTATTGATTATGTCTTAGTTGTATTTATATATTAGCATAACTTCCTTTATTTTTCTTTTATTGTTATTTCTTTCAGTTTGCAATAATTTTACATTATTATAATTAAAATTATGATTATAAAACACAGAAGCTGAAATTTTATTATTTGTATTTTAAAACATTTTTAATAACATCAAGTACTCTTTAGTTTTTTTCTCCAATGTACATTTTGATTCCCCTATATATCCACTACCACATCTACATATCCATTTATAAATGATGCAATTTTTATTTATAAATAAGGTTTTATCTTTAGAGTTATTTATTAACTTACTTAATGTAGGTGGTGCCCAAATATGTAATTTTGTAATTTCTACATATGAAGAAAATATTTTGAAAAAGGAATATTATCAAAAAAATAATAATTTATATTATTGACATGTCAATGATGTTTTCATATGTGGGAAACCAAATACAATTAAAAATTTATTTAAAGAATTAAATAATATAAATGGCTTAAAATGGATCAAAACTGATGAAAATTTAATGTGCGTTCTGTTCCTCAATCTTAAAATAACTAGAAATAGATGTAAACTGGATTACTATATGACTATTAAACTAATAGCAAGAAGTGGTTGTGTTCCATATAAATCAAGAATGCCAATGTCACATAAGATGGCAGGTTTGAAGTCCTTCTTATTCAGAAATGATAATCTTTGTAAATATTCATCAGACAAAGGCAAAAATATTGAAATGTATTCTAATGAATTGTTAAATGATGGCTATAATTTCAATCACATTTATTATATTCTTAAATTTTTTCATATAAATATAAAAATAAATAAAATATTAATAATAAGGTTGATTCTTCTAGTAATAAAATTTGGATATCAATACCATATATTTTGAATCAACAAGAAAATTTCATAAGGAAAATATATAAAAGTATATGTTGGCATTGCATTTTACACACTTCTTACATTAAATAAATTAATAAATAACTATAAAGATAAAATCTCATTTATAAATAAAAATTGCATCATTTATAAATGGATATGTAGGTGTGGTAGTGAATATATAGGGAAATTGAGATGTATATTGGAGAAAAAATCTAAAAAGCACTTGCTGTTATTAAAAAGGGTTCAAAATACAAATCAAAATTGCAAAGGTAATAATAACATATCATCTTTCATTTTTACACCCATACTAAATCATGTATATATGGTTTTAATTTCAATTATAATAATGTAAAAATATTGCAAACTGAAAGAAATAACAATAAATGAAAAATAAAGGAAGCTATGCTAATATACAAATATAAACAAGACTTAATCAATAAGCAAGCAGAAAGAATTAATATCATGGAATTTTGGGAAAAGTCGGATGTTTCAAAGAATTAGTTGACAAAGACTCCAAGGATTGTCAAGAGTACTTGAAAATGATGATTATATTTTTTGTCCTTTACAAAATTTTTGGTTACTGTATTTATTAATTTTTAATTATAAGACTAAGTATTTTGTGCAATACAGACATCGATTTTTTATAATTTAATAATTTTTAACAGATGTAATTATTTAAATATTTTTAAATATCATCCAAGTAACCAATCAATGTTGTATATAGTAAAGGCTTTTTGCATTAATTTGGATTTTGGAACTACTTTTCAATATAAAGAAAAGCATTTATAGTGTACAATTTTTATTTGCAACTGTCTAATAACATCCCAATATGATTTTTCTAAAATAAAAATAACAGGATTGTCCATATATTTAAATCTATATGTATATAATTACATTGCATGGATGTAAAAATCAAATATGATTTCCAAGTACTATTAATAAAAAGTTCTTCTAACTACCATGTCTTCCAATTTTTGAAGTTAAAACTTAATGGAATCATCATTTTTATAAGTTTAATTGACCACAAATGCCAAAAAAGTGTACATTAAATCAGCTTAAACATTCAATGTCTGTTATGCAGATTTCTTGTCAATTTGCATTAAATATGATAGAAGATTTGACATAGACCATTCTTACTAATATAGGTCAAGTTGACCATTTTCTCACTGTAAACGTTATTGAAGCAGCCGGTTCATGCATTTATTTCTAATAATTGTAAATGGTCATTTGTTATATATATATATATATATATATATATATATATATCATAATAATCATCAACCATTATCAATCCACTACAGGATGAAGGTCTCTCCAAGTTTAATCCATCTTCTCTGATCTTTAGCTTCTCTTTTCCACAACACCCCTGCACATTTTCTTATTTCATCCATCCATCTCACATGTGGTCTCTTTCTGGGTCTTTTACAATCTCTTGGAATCCAGTTTAAAATTTCAATTGTCCATCTATTATCATTTCTTCTAGCAATATGTCCAGCCCAACTCCATTTCAATCTTTTAATTTTTTCAATAAGGTCAGTAACACCTGTTTGTTGTCTTACCCATACATTGCGTTTTCGATCTCTTCTTGTTACTCCCAACATACATCTCTCCATACTCCTTTGAGTGGTCTGAAGTCTCTGTATTGCTCTTCTATTAAGTGTCCAAGTCTCAGATCCATAAGTAAGAACTGGTAAAACACATTTGTTAAAAACCATTCTTTTCAAACACATAGGCATATTTCCTTTTAGTATCAAGTTATTTCTACCAAAAGCACTCCAACCAAGTTTAATTCTATGATTAATTTCCTCCATTATGTTTCCATCTGTATTAATAATCTGACCTAGGTATTTGTAACTGTTAACTTCTTCTAATTCTTCATAATCAATCTTTATTTTCATATTTTGAGCAAATCGATTAAACATTACTTTAGTCTTTTTAACATTTATCTTTAGTCCTACTTTTCTACTTTCATCTGCTAACTCCTGCAACATTTCCTGCAGCTCTGAAGCATTATTTGCAAAAACAACTACATCATCTGCAAAATCTAAATGACTTAAATACTCTCCATTTACTTTCATTCCTTTAGTTTCCCATTTTAATCCACAAAATACTTCTTGCAGCACTGCTGTAAAAGGTTTTGGAGATATGGAGTCACCTTGCCTTACACCTTTCTCAATGTTGATTTTTCCAGTATCATTATGTAATCTAATTGTTGCTGTTGCATTTTTATAAATATTCTTTAAAATATGACAATATCCTGGATCTATACCTTGATGATCCAATGCTTTAATCACTGAAGAAATGTTTATAGAATCAAATGCCTTTTCATAATCTACAAATCCAAAACATAATGACAACTCATATTCATTTGTCCTTTCTATGACTTCTCTCAATACCTGGATATGATCTATTGTACTAAAACCACTTTTAAATCCAGCTTGTTCTCTTGGTTGGTGGAAATCCAAAGTTCTCTGTAGGCGAATTGTAATTATCTTGGTAAAAATTTTATATAAAACTGATAAAAGGCTGATAGGTCTGTAATTTCTAATATCTTCTTTATCACCTTTTTTAAATATTAATATTATTACTGCATTCTTCCAATCTTCCGGTACATCTTTATCATTTAGACATTTGGTATATAACTTTGCTAAAATTGTTTCTATTTCTTCACCTCCTTCTTTTAATATATCAATTATAATTCCATCATTTCCTGGAGCCTTTCCTTTCTTCATACATTTAATTGCATGTCTCACTTCTTCATTTAAAATTCTGGGCAATTAGGAAGATGTAATAGATATAGGAGGTACTTGTTCTTTATTACTATATAATTCTTGATAAAAATCTTCTACCAATTTCATGATGTCATCTCTCTTTTTAGTAATAATTCCATCTTTTTTCTTATTGCAGATATAAATTTCCTACCAATACCAAAATGTTGTTTAACATTCTTGAGACTTTTATTTTCTTCTACAGCTTTCCTTGCTATTTCACAGTTATACTTTCTTATATCATTTTCAACTCTTTTCCGTACCATTTTACAAAATTCGAGATATTCAATTCTTTTTAATACATCATTTTTGTATATCTTCATATTCCTTCTTTTCTTCATAAATTCTCTAGTCTCAGTAGAAATTTTATTAGTCAATTGCTGCTTTTTTCTACCAGCTATCTTTGTTGCAGTTTTTAAAAGTGTATCAGTTATTTTCATATTAATTTCATTCAAATCTGAATCATGTTCAAAATCTCCTAACACTTGAAACCTATTTGTAAGTTCTAATTTAAATTCATTAGAATGTTTCAGAAGATTAGGAATATCAACTGTAAATATTGTTTTTCTCAATAATTTTTGTCTCTCTAGTTTTACATTAGCATGTAACTTACACCTTACTAATCGATGATCACTTCCTGTGTTAAATTTATTAAGAACATTACAATCTTGAAATATGTATTTCCTGTTAGTCAAAATATAATCCAATTCTGCTGTACCTTCATTTGGATGCTTCCATGTCCATTTCCTTTTAACATTTTTCTCAAAAAATGAATTCATAATATAAAGTTTTTCTTTTTCTGCAAACTCCACAAGTCTATGTCCTCTCTCATTTCTATTACCATAACCAAAATTACCTACAGCACTTTCATCTTTCATTTGTTTACCAATTCTAGCATTAAAGTCTCCCATAACAATTTTAAAATGTTGTTTACTCTGATCAAAAGCCTTTTGTACATCCATATAAAAATCTTCTACTACTTCATCACTATGAGAACTTGTTGGGGCATAAACCTGAATTATCTGCATTTGGTATCTGCTATTAAGTTGTATAACTAATCTTGCAACTCTGTCCGATACACCATCAATCTCCACAATATTGTTCTTCCACTTTTTATTTATAATGAATCCTACTCCACTTGTATTTCCAATATGTGTGCCTTTATAATAGAGTATATGTCCACTTTTTAAATCAATTGTTTCTTCACCTTTTCTTCTAACTTCCCAAAGTCCAATAATGTCCCATTTAATGTAAGACAATTCTTCTTCTAATTCTTGCAATCTTCCTTCACTTGAAAGTGATCTGCAGTTGTAAGTACCTAAATAAAAAGTTGTCATCAAATGGCAGCCTGGGTCCACAATCAAGGGATTCTTAGCACCCTCTGCCTTCGGCCACCAACCACTGCCTTGGTTGGTGACTTTACAACCTCCTGGGAATAAGGGCCATGCTTTATTTTTGTCTGCCATAATTGTATTTATGTATTGGAAAAATATTTATCATTTACACAAACATTCATTCTGCCTTATCAGGCACTGAGAAGAAAGACCATGGCGTTTCTTGATCTTAAACTCAGAGGTAAAAAGCCAATAAACTCACCACGCTGGCTAATGCGTGTTGGTGAGCAGCGCATCCATGTTCGTATACTATATGAATAATCACATAGTAATAACAGCTGCAACGACAAGAACGTATGAAATGGACATTAGGAATTTGCCCTGTGCGGTTCCTTTAAGGCCTCCAGGAGGAATCAAAGGGTCTCCTTTCAGTTAGTAGCAAACTCTTTTCTGCAGCCATATATATATATATATATATTAATTCCGACTGTGTATGTGTAAATATATGTAGCACTGTTAAAATATTCTAGCATTGTTTTGTGTTATATGGTTTGAAAATATGTATTTGTAAGAATGATTATTAATATAAATAGTAAAAAAGTTTGAACTTACTTTTTTTGCGTGATATATTATACGTTTCATAAAAAGGTAAATATTTCACGGAATTCTCACTTTCATCGTAAGTTTCAAGGAACTTTTTATCTAACATAAATATATACAAAAATTAATATGATCAAAATTTATTTACATTTTTTCATTTATATTTATTCATTTGTGGATAAACAAATTTAATTACTTTTTTAAATAAAAAAAACAATTCACATATGTTTAAATATTTAATTTTTGGATGTAGAACAAAATAAATATTGCTGCAACATAGCAAAATTTTTTGAAGTAATCATCATAAATTTTAAAAAATTAATAATTCTTTTTGTTAATTACATTTCTATATGCCTTTTCCTAAATTCTCTAAATAAACAATTTCACAAGATACTTTACACACTTTTATAGACATGATGCTAATATATCTTATTATTTTCTGAACATATCTTGAAAAACATACCATAACTGTTTACTATACAAAGATTAATAGTATTAAAAAAATGAGATCATTCCCAAACAAAACTTTTATTAACTTCGTTATGTTTAATCTTTTTAAAATACTTATTAATTTATATTCAAATAATAATAATAATAATAATAATAATAATAATAATAATAATAATAATAATAATGATGATGATGATGATGATGATGATGATGATGTTATATGAACAATTTTAATTTTCTTTGGTAATTTTTTATTATATCAACTACAAGACACTCAATATAAACTTTTTTTTGTTTTATGTATAATCATAATGATACAATAAATCTATCTTGCTTAAAATTGTTAAGCAGTTCAGTAACATAATAATTTAACTGTTTTACAGAGTTAAGTGTTTTTCTTAAATAAACATATAGCTTTCTTTTTTTAGTTTTATCTTTGAACTTTTACTTTTCAAAATTTAGTTCACTCTTTATATATATATATATATATATATATATATATATATATATATATATATATATATATATATATATATATCAATTTGTATGTCACATGACTTACTATATAGATAAAGATGGTTTGAATGCTTCCTCTTGTAGAATTTATCATTAAAAAAGCTTGTTTAGATCTATTGAAATGATATATATATATATATATATATATATTACTGAAATGGAGAGTTCGGCTGGACATATTGCTAGAAAAGATAATAGATGGACAATTGAAATATTACATGGGATTCCAAGAGATTGTAAAAGCTCCAGAAAGAGACCATATGTGATATGGATGGATGAAATAAGAAAGTATGCAGGGGTGATTTCGAAAAGAGAGGTTATAGATCACTGAAGATAGATTGAACTTGTAAATACCTTCTTCATGCAGTGGATTGATAATAATTGACAATAATAATGATATTATGCTTGCATTTTTTATTTCAATCCAAATTTGCATTCTATAATCTTGAAATTTTTATAGGCAAAATTACTTTTCTAACTTTTAATAATGTATTACAAAAACAAATCAAACTTTTCCTTCAGTATTGTTTACATATCTGGATAGTTGCACCAGACAGACTTCATAATTCATTTATAAGATGTCAATCAAAATAAATCTATTTTAATAACTATAAATTCACATTTTGCTTCTCTTTAATCATTCATTTATTTTTATTTTATTTTTAATTTTAGTTGTTTTTTTTCTTTTTCAATTTATTCACTATCTTGGTTCTCACTTTTTTTTACAACAGTAAATTTTCTGATTCAATTTACTTTCTTATTATTCTTATACTATTAGTTTTGATTTTCATACAACTAACCATTACAAATCATCTTTTTTTGTGCAAATTTATATATTATTTGTTTAGCAATTTTTTTTTTCTTTACTATCCCATCCTAAAAAAATGATGAAATGTATTTTCTTTTTTACAAATATTTCAAATAACAAATACTGAATATATATCAACAATACAACAATTCTTTATCCTATTATAATTTATTCAAAGTGGTTAAAAATTAATTCTTCATTAGTGATAGAGTGGTGTGATGAAGGTGATTAAGTTGCAAATATGAGTATGGGCCTCTTATTCATTTAAGAATAAATAGTTTATGGACTCCATACTCAAATGACGATAAATGGGCTAGTTTTTGTGGTGGATGATTGTGATAAATTATAGTTAGATAGCAGAAGCATTGATAAATATGTAAAAAAGCGATGCATTTACATTTAAATAATTTTCACCCCTTCATAAAATATTAAAATTGAATAAATCCAGTCTCTATTTTGTATAAGAGTAATAAAGAAAGTATTAAACTGTACACATGGACATAAAGATTCTGATGTTTCATAAATTGGCATGGAAATTTAGGTGTTTGATTTTCTAAATCATTGATTGAGATTGTTTATAAAGTGCATAATACTGAAAAATGGTTAGAGTTTTTCTATTGGAGGATTTTTATAGTTATGAGGAAATTAATATGAAAAATGCACTTGAGAAACATTTGCAACCAATCAAAGTTTTCAAATTTCTTACATCCTTCTCGAAGAATGTTACTTATCAAAATTGGTTATAATTAAGATGTAAATAAAGAATCTAAATATTAATGTTGTGTGGTTTTTTAAATGTTTTGGATCTTTAGATCTGTTTACAGTTGACAATTGCATTTGAAACAAAGGGATAATGACACAGTCATCTGAGTGATGTTACAATGAGTTACAATTTATAGCAATGCATCACAACCCTGAAAGGTTTGATATATATATATATATATATATATATAGTAACTAAGTGAAATTTTACTTAGCTCCAATAGCTACAATTTCTTGTATTAGCTTAACCATTTTTGTAAAAATATTTGATTTTAAAAAAAAGCAAAAAAAGAGAGAGAATAATAATTAATGAATAAGGTATAAAATAATTGATAATGTGGTTATATGTAGTAAGTTAATATAATTATATGTGCAAAGTAAGCCACATATAGTTAGTTAGTTCTATTGGATATATAATATAGCATTTCTTTTAAAATAAATGTTTAAGTTATTATTTAAAATGATAATTGATAATGTTAACTATGTCATAAGATATCATTTGTTTTTTTTTATTTCTAGTTTGTAGCCTAATAACTGAGCTTATTATAAATAGAATAAATAATGTGAAATTGATTTAAAGTTAATCTTTAAAGTTTTCTTAAAACATTCAGATAATAATTTAATCTTTAGTGTAAACTAGCCTTAACTTGTTAATAGCTATTTTAATGTAATGCTCCCAAATATTTTATTTCTAATCATTAACAGGTATAATAAAATATTTAAAGGTAAATTGGATGGCAAGTTAAAGGTTTAAAAGATTAGATCATTTCTTTGTCTGTGTGTTTGCATACATGGAGATATAAAAAAATGTTTTCTAATTCGTTAAACAGTTCTGTTTTGAATTATGTCAACTCATTAAAAAAGAAGCAATTAGCTGTAATATTAATTTAAAAGCAAAGTAAATGAATAAAATAATTATTAATTTAAATTTTGGGATGTAAATCCTAAAGGCATTGGGGCTAATAAATGAGATACAATTTAATTTTATATTGATATTTTATTTTTATTTTATGTAATATTTTTATATTAATGTTATAAAAGAAACTTTATTAACTTTCTAAATTAAGGTCATTAGATCACATGACATATAAATATCTAGATCATTTTGATGTCATTTATTAATCGATCTGTCTTACAGCTGATTTTTTAAAAAAGTTACAGTAAAAAAAATAAGTTAATTGCAAGGAAATCAATTCATATATCACATGACCTAATTTCATAAGCTTGTATTACAAATGTTATATAATGAGCTTGCAAATAGCTTTTAACAAGCTTTTCAGAATACCTCCAGCCTGCTACTGGCTTTCTGAGTAAGTTTCTAGAATATTCAAGCATTAGATTTAAAATACCAGGGCAAACCCAGAACATTATCCAATGGATAACTATTAAGGATAAAATCTGAAATTTTCAGATATCCATATGTCTTCCAATCCAGATATGTAACTTAAATAACCATACAA
This sequence comes from Epiperipatus broadwayi, assembly GCA_028023455.1. NCBI lineage: Eukaryota > Metazoa > Onychophora > Udeonychophora > Euonychophora > Peripatidae > Epiperipatus > Epiperipatus broadwayi. The sequence goes on from JAQFVV010006340.1 coordinate 2,522,423, forward strand.
TACTCATCAGAGGTTGAGAATATTCTGACAAGCTTGTTAAGAGATATTTGCAAGTACATTATATAACATTTGTAATGCAAGCTTCTTAAATTAAGTCATGTGACATATGACTTCATTTCTTTGTAATTTGGTTTTTTGCTATTAAGGCCTTGGTGATTTTATATTGATAAAGCTATTAATATATGGTGTACCTGAACTTGGTTCAGTCCCTTATTGCTTTTTCAGTTAGATAGCTGGATTGGAAGACATATGGATGTCTGAAAATTAAAGATTTTTTACTTAATAGTTATCCATTAGATAATGTGCTTGGCTAGGCATGGTATTTTAATTCTATTGCTTGAATATCCTAGCACTTCATTGAGAAATATAGTAGCAGAAAAGTGAAGAAAAATTCTAAAAATTGAAAGAACTAATATTAAATAGGATATTATTGGAATTTGTGAAGTTAAAAAAAAATAAAATGATTTAAAAAGTGGATTTTTACTATTATACTAAAATGGTACACACATATTGACATAAATATTAATTTATGACTACATTATCATAATATATTAAATAATGGTTATTTAACATAGTGTAAACACATAACTCAATTGTTTCCATATAATGACAATGTCTCATTTTTGAATGAACTTTAATTTTATACTTCTAAAAATAATTAGGTTAAAGATTTACATGCATATTTTGATCTATTACAACATTATTTTATATCAACTAATTTATTATATTGAATAAAATAAATATTTAAGCTGATCCATAATTGTTTCCTTATATATTAAATGTTATAATATATCGTAAATATCTTTAAAATGGCATTGTATTGTAAAGATCTTTCTACTAAAAGTTTTTAGGAAAATACAAAAATATACAAAAAAGTAAATAAGCATCTAGTGGAGAAATAAATATTTAAAAAATCTAAAAAGTAAACTTTACTTTTGTTTCCGAAACATTTTTCAGGCCCATAAATGAGTATTGAGGCAACAACAATTAGACAGGAAAAAACTTCCATTTTCATTACCAAGAGGATGTTTCTAAAAATAATATTAATAGCATTTAGCAGGATAGTAATAGTAATGACAATAGGTACTTATGGATAATACCAGAACCAAGATTGGCATCCATTTTTTATAATTATACATTTTCAGGGGCATAATTATCCTACCACCCTAACAAATATGGTTTACTTGTTTTTTATTAAATAACTATCAATAACTTGATTATAAATTCCTGTTAATTGCAAAAAAGAGCAATAAATGTATTATAAATTCCATTAAAAGAAATAATAGTAAACTACAACAATAAATTTCAAATAAAATAAATTTAATATTTGAAATAGCAATAGATATAATTTTTACAGGGATGTTTTAAAAACAAAGTCATTAATGTGGGTTGTTTATATTGTTGGTCTAAAATCTCTAATGGCCTGCAAAATCACCACAAATGTCTCTCTTTGTTTATTAATTACAACTGATTTATTGATATTTTTCAATATTAAAAAGTAAAAAATATTTATTAGGGTTGACAACAGTGCCTATGAAAATACATAATTAAAAAAAACATGGCCACCAATGTTGGGTTCCAGGATTGTCCATATGTATTCAATAATAATAATAATTATAATAATAATACTAACAACAGCATTTATCAGGATAGTAATAGTAACAACAACAATGATGATGATGATACTAATAATAGCAACAACATTAGCCTTTAAATGATGTCAGTTATAAGTATTGGTATATTTAGGACAATTATCAGTTGAAAGGGTACTTAAAGATAATGCAACCGATGACGTATTACCCTGAAGGCATATCAGTCTGATGTTGCGATTTTTAAGATAACGTCTCCAAGTGATCTGCAGACACATGTAATCGCTAAAATGTGTCCGCATATCACTTGAACACAGTATGTTAAAAATTGAAAGATTAGACTGATATGCCTTCAGGGTAATATGTCATCACTTGAATTATTCAGGTCATGTGATAAAAACTATTCAAAAATTAAAAAAATCTGACACAGGTCGGGCAAATACTAAAAAAAAAAATTTTTTAAAAATGTACATGCATGCGTCAAAATAATTTAGAAAAAACTATATTATAATTTATAAAACCACCCTATATTATGCTCAATTATAAAAAACAGCGCATAGCGCTGAAGTTGGCGGGGGGCTCCGCTGTTTTTGATGAGCTGAAGGCTCGGCGTACACCTTGTATTATTCTCATAGCTGTAATTTTTATAATTGCTGATGAATTTACGAAAAATAATTTCCTGTATCATATAATTCAGAAATTAAAAATTAAATTAAAACATAATTCAATGTAAGTTTGAGAATTGTAGAAATATTACCAAAAAAATTTTGTAAATTTTAAACAAACAGCTAAACAAAAAAGATGCAATTTAATGCAAATCTGGTATTAATGGCATCGAGAAAACACCGCACTTTTACATGCATTTTGGTAATTTTAAAAACGTACTGTATATTGCAAATTTGTTTTAAAAATTTATTGCAAATTATTTACACATTAAACATAATTCAATGTAAATTTAAGAAATGTAGAAATATTAACAAAAATGTTTTTTTTTTTTTTGTAAATTTAAAATAAACAAATAAAACACTTTACCCGAATTAATGCGAATCTGGCATTAATGGCATCCTTGGAGAAAATGTGTTATCACATGCATTTGGTAATTTTAAAAATGTACTGTATATACCAATTTGTTTTAAAAAAATTATTGAAAATTATTTACACTTTAAACATAATTCAATGTAAGTTTTCAGAATTGTAGAAATATTAACAAAAATTTTTTGTAAATTTAAAATAAACAGATAAATAAAAAACACTTTACCGGAATTAACAGCTCAAAAAAGTAATTGTGATGCTGTGGATAGCAAAATCACAATAGACAGAAAAATCAAAAAATTTCCCAAACCTCTCTCCAAATTTTAAATCTCACGGGTGAAAAAAAATTGACTCTCTGATGGATTAATCACACCAGTCACTTGGTTGCCATGACAACATTGTCATGCAAAAAAACGTCGATGTCTACAGGAAGGGAAATCGGTAAGTCATATACGTCATCGGTTGAATTATCTGTAAGTACCATTGAAGGTATGCAGGGTATTACAGTATTGTTTAATGCTAATAAAGCTTTGCTCTTCATACAGTTTTTGTATTTAATATATATATATATATATATATATATATATATATATATATATATATATATAGCAAGATTACAATAAAAATAATATTGAAACAATAATAAATTAATAATAATAATAATAATAATAGTAGTAGTAGTAGTAGTAGTAGTCATAGTAGTAGTAGTAGTAGTAGTAGTAATAGTAGTAGTAGTAGTAGTGATTTTTGTGAGGTTGTAAAATGGCCGATGCGTTCAATACAATTGGGAGTACTGCCGAGTATCAAAAACAAAATCAGTCATTCATTCAAGCTAACAATAGTTCAATTATAATAGAATCAAACAATCCAGATCAAAATACTAGTGATCAAAATATTGAATCAGCATTTGAATCACATATTATGAAAAAAAAATTATCGGGAAAAAATACCGATAAAGCAGAAATATGCATCCGAAGGCCTGAGATTAACAACGTTAATTTTCCACCCTTGGAAAGGAAAACCATATCTCCTACCCAGATATCAAATGAAAATTATTCCAATAGTGCAAATAAAGACACCGAGAAAACAAATACAGCACTATATGTACAATTGGAATGTTTTAAAAAATTAGACAAAATAAATACACCGTACCTGAGAGAGCCCGAAGCAAACCCTACAAATTCTCCACCATTGGATAGGAGCACATCCCTAAGCTCTTATTCAGTAGATTCACCCCTACTTCAGCAAAATACTAGAAAAAAATCAAATGACCACCACAATAATCTAAATTCACACGCAAATAATAACAATACGTATGCTAGAGCTGTAAAGGCCGATCTTCACGTGTTGATGGATTACATTCAGCCAGACACCAAGTCTTTTGCAGAGCTTATGGGAATTGATAATGATACTGAAGATCAACAATATACACCAAGATCAACTTCATTATATTACGCAAGAATTATATGACCAATATACTAACAGTTTTAATAAAACGATTCCACTACTCCTATTAACGTCGTTCAAAAGTTTTCATAGTGATAAATCACTCATAATGGTGGTAACAAATGCAGACGCCAAATTATTTAAATTCCCAATAGCAGATATTTGTGTTTTGAATTTCACAACAAGACACAAAAAGATATTTTTAAAAAGCACATCAAATTTTAAAATAACAAAATTATTTGCTATATCGATACAGAGCACGCTCTCATAACACAAGGCATAATTAGAAATTGTCATATTGGTTTCACGGAAGCAAATTTACATTCTCTATTGGAAAACTACGGAAAAATAACAAATTTTAAATTTTTAATGGAGAAAAGAACACCAATTCCAATTAGAATGAATGCAGTGACATTTAATATACAATTAAATAAAAATGTGACTGCATTAGATATACCAACAGTATTCCCCACAGGTAAATTACTGCTTGTTATTACCTTTAGAGGCACACCTCCTCAGTGTTTTTCCTGTAAACTGCACACACATGTGATAAGAGACACTCCTAAAAGAATATGTGACAATTGTGGCCTCAAATCAAGTGAAAGGCACCTATGTCCAGTTCTTTCAAATACAATGCCCTCAGTCAGTGATAAAACTATCAAGACAAGTGAAGAATTAATGTCCACCCCATTCTCTTTAAATAACACACAAACGCAATTGGCAAGTTTATTAAACCCAGATAATATACCTATTGTATCTCCTCTAGACAACACACAGATGCAAATAACAAATAGCTTAAACACAGCTAATTCCACCCCAGATTCAAATGATGGACAAGAAATAGAAGTGGCCTCCTCTTATTACAGTGATGATGAGCCCAGCAACCACAGAATACAACAAACAACTAAGATTAAAAAAATAAACAAAAATAAACAACAAACTGAAATCAATAAACATTCACACCAAATTACCACTCAAATGGATACCACAGAAACAGCAGAATCTTCTGACAGCTTAACAGACTCTTGTAAACCAGTCAAGAAGAAACACAAATCTAATAAACAGAATATCAACTCAACAGCTTCACCACAGGAACCATATTGGACAAGACAATACTCCACAGGAAAATCAGAACAATTAGCACACCAGCTCGATTACACTGCAGGAGTGGATATCCACTGCAGGAAACTGAGAAAAAAGAAGCAATTAGCTGCCTCTAGTACTAAAAATTCAGCATTAGCTGCAGATGCAAGTATTGACAGTCAAACCATTTTACCACAAGAGGTTTAAACACTAATCCACACACTCCACTTTAGCTAGAAAGTGAATCTAATTATCACTACAGTCAATGTGAGGGGAATCAATTCCACAAAAAGAATGCATGCAATTACAGATTGGTTTACACATTTACCTTCTCATTTGCTTTTTTTCACTGAGACTAAATATTCCATTAACTCCAGCTTTAAGCCAGACCATTACTTAAACAAATTTGGCTATAACAAGATCTCAATTTCCAACTACTCAGCAGCAGGCATTGGTGTTTTGATTCACCACACCTCTCCAATCCAATCCTTTAAAATATTATATTATGACCAGCATATGATAATATTGTCACTTCATAATAAAGATTTTAAACTGAACATTATATCACTGTACTTATATAATAAATCTTCACTAATTCATCAACTGATCAACACCATTAACCTACACCTATCTACAAACACACACCCTACAATAATGCTAGGTGATGTCAACATGACATATGAAGATTTCATAAGAAAATATTTGCAATATATTAACAAGAAACTTAAGAGTGCGGATAGTTTCTTTCCTTCAAATGCAATTTCATTTTACAATAGACAGCATTCAACATTAATAGATTTACTCTTTTATTCACCTGAACTCCACTTTCAAATAAAACCTTCACTTCATCCAGTCTTTTTCTCAGACCATAATGCTCTAAAAGTTGAAATCAGCCTACCTACATATACCCAGCCAACCCTGTTATTATCCAACACTACTCGTCTTCTACTTAAAGCCAATGTGCCAGAAGCTGTATTGTCGAAAATTTATATACACTTGAACAGATTAAACATTTTATCTCTAGCCCCAGCAGAAGTCTGGTTTACTTATATCAACATCCTCACCACTACAATCAAACGTTACACAATGAGAAATCCACCACCCACCAAAACATTAAATAAACTAGAATTGAAAAGGGACAAATTAAATTCCACAACAGCCAATTCAGTCAATAAACACTGTTCTTCAGATTAATCAGGAATATAAAGACACACAACTCATACTGGCAAACTATATATCAATTAAAAAAGCTAAACTATATTTTAGAGACACCCACAACTGGACGACAGGCTACATTCGTTGGGCTCTGGGATATAGTAGTGAAAGCCCAACCCCATCATCCATTCTCATAGCAGATCAGATAATCACAGGTGAGAATATGATTTTCCCTATATTAGATCACTTTAAAACACGATTTCAACAAAGACCTAAACCCAATCTGGGTCAATTTTATTTTGGGATATCAAATAAATTGCATAGTATCACCAAAAAAGACATTGAAGTAAAAATAAGCAGCATGCCAAATCATGCACACCCAGGACTTCATGCCATCCCGAAATTTCTATTTCACCATCTTAACTATTACACTTTCCTATAATATATAATATGTTGACTTTTTTGTCTCAACAGATACACAATAACCACCTACTACACCCAGTTTCAATAGTTCCATTTTTAAAAAAGACTATACAGCCATCCCCACTTCACAATTTAAGGCTAATTTCAATGTCACCACTCATAATAAAAATCATTGAGTCCATTATTAAGGACAAAATTCAGCCTTTAATACTCCGCATCTGTATAAATTCCAATTTTCCAAAAAAGGCAACTCCATACCAGAAGCACTAATGCTATTTAGAATCATACAGGAAGATATTAAAACCAAAAGAAAGGCAGCACCAGTGACAGTTCATTTAGACATAGAAGCAGCATTTGACTCTGTGCCAGTTGATAGCCTTCTTTGTTTAATAGGCAAATACAACATTCCAACACCAATAATGTATATACTCTTTAACTTATTAATAAATAGAAGCCTACAAATAACCCTCAATGGAAAAACATTACCTTCTTTCATTCCACATAATTCTATACCACAATGCTCTCCACTCAGCTCGCTTCTATTCATCACTTTTATTAATCCACTTCTTGCAGAAATAGAAGCAAAGCTCCTGGTGTGTACTCCCATACACTTAGACAAACAATTAAGCATCTCACCTACATGGATGATGTCATAGTCCTCCTCCCCTCAAAACAAATGTTACCAGATTTACATAAAATATTAGAAAAATATTCAACACAATACCAATTGAAGTTTAATCAGGAAAAAATGGCTGTGTGGTCCCTACTCACAGGCTCACCAATTAAGACAATAAACTCTCATGCCCCCACCCTTTTCTTGGAATACCTTTTTACCTTTCCACAAATCAAGCCAGAATTTTAATACAAAATAACTATATTCAATCAATAAATTAATCAATTCTTTAACTAAAGCATATTTATCAATTCATAGTAAAATTTCTTTGATCAATATGTTAATTTTTCCTAAAATTAATTATTATGCCCCAATTATTAAATTCACCAAGTCATTATTCACAAGATCAATTCATTGTGAACACAGTTAATGTGGAACAAAAAAACTGTATCCATTAGTATCAACAAGTTACAAAAAGATTCCAAAGATAATGGCCTATCACGACACAGCATTACTACTTTTTTTTTCAAAAGGCATATAACACTATTCAAAAAATTATCAGCAACTTTGAGTTTGGTGAAGTTTTCATTCCAATAGTTCCAACAGATACACCCCCACCCACTAATAACAAATTCATACATAACCTTTTAGTTTTAATAAATATGTACAATAAGCAGAATGATCAAACAGCAAATAAATTAAAATACTGGGATGCATATCAAATTATAAATGCGAACTCTACCACTCATTGCCGTAGTAGTAGTCTTTCAATATCAAATAAGACACATACAAAAATTCAAATATTGGCACCTAGAACCAAAATATCTTGACTTCTTAGTAAAGATTAATCTTGATGCCTTACCTATTAATTATTTTCTGACAACAAGAATGAAAAATTCCAACCTCAATCCAATATGTGTGCTTTGTCATAGGGATGAGGAGACCATTAACCATATTATCACTCGCTGTCGTCCTCTTAACATTTATAGAGAACTAATTGCAACACTCACTGGGAGTAATGATGCCATACTATTGTTATTAATTAATGCAATACAGACAGGTAATTTTACTTCAATCAGAATACACACGTACCTTTTTTTCACTCTCTGGTTTGTGCGCTGGCATTTTGTATTCAACCCCACTTCTCACAAATACAGAACAATTTACCTTAATAAACTACAAGCAATAAAGAAGAGGAACCAAATACTTGCCCCATTTGGACTATTCACAGACACTTGGCAATTAATTTAGGTGCCAACAACCTAATCACAATCCCACAATTACATATGGAAAAAACATTACCTGAAGAAGAACTTTATTTTTTTTATTGTCATAAAACCTGCCCATTAACTGACCTTTTCCCACTTCAATAATGGTTATTTCACTGTAAAATGCAATGTAACTAATCAAATAATGTAAGTTGACTATTTTTTTACTATGTATAACATTTTTATTTAATAAAGCTGTTTTAAAACTAGTAGTAGTAGTAGTAGTAGTAGTAGTAGTAGTAGTAGTAGTAGTAGTAGTAGTAGTAGTAGTAGTAGTAGTAGTAGTAGTAGTAGTAGTAGTAGTAGTAGTAGTAGTAGTAGTAGTAGTAGTAGTAGTAGTAGTAGTAGTAGTAGTAGTAGTAGTAGTAGTAGTAGTAGTAGTAGTAGTAGTAGTAGTAGTAGTAGTAGTAGTAGTAGTAGTAGTAGTAGTAGTAGTAGTAGTAGTAGTAGTAGTAGTAGTAGTAGTAGTAGTAGTAGTAGTAGTAGTAGTAGTAGTAGTAGTAGTAGTAGTAGTAGTAGTAGTAGATAGTAGTAGTAGTAGTAGTAGTAGTAGTAGTAGTAGTAGTAGTAGTAGTAGTAGTAGTAGTAGTAGTAGTAGTAGTAGTAGTAGTAGTAGTAGTAGTAGTAGTAGTAGTAGTAGTCGTGAAGAGCGTCGTGGAGCTCGTAGTAGTAGTAGTAGTAGTGGTAGTAGTAGTAGTAGTAGTAGTAGTAGTAGTAGTAGTAGTAGTAGTAGTAGTAGTAGTAGTAGTAGTAGTAGTAGTAGTAGTAGTAGTAGTAGTAGTAGTAGTAGTAGTAGTAGTAGTAGTAGTAGTAGTAGTAGTAGTAGTAGTAGTAGTAGTAGTAGTAGTAGTAGTAGTAGTAGTAGTAGTAGTAGTAGTAGTAGTATTTATTACTAGTAATAACATTCAGCATGATAGTAATAGTAATAATGAGAATACAATTATATATATATATCATTATTATATATTAGTTTATCCATTAATTTGATATTAACATATATTTACAATTTACAAATATTCAATTGGCTATTCTATCTCTAAATAATAAGTCATTATAAACAATATATAAATATTTAAACAACTCAAATTGCAGAAAATATATAAATATGATCTAGTTGATATGTCCGACTCAGGCTAAGAACTGAACCATAAGAAAATATTCATTGAATATTGCACCACTAACACACAGTATGAATAAAAATACATTACAAAACAGTCTTTAATTATTTTATGAAGCGATAAGTGTAGATTTGCTGGTATGTATTTTACATTTATGAACTGCCTACTTTTGAGCAGAATCCTTTTTTACATAATTATTAGTATCAGTGAGGTTTGAAAATTTGAAAAATGACTGTCTATCACTCTTAATTCAAAATAAATTATACGGAATGATGACCACTGGGACAGCACAAAATTTTGTGATACAGGGATCTTAAATGACATGGATGCAAAGTTTGCTGGCTTATACCAGATTACATATATGTGAAATGAAGCTTCATTTACCGGTTTTTCCTACTGGACATTAGAAAAGATCACTGCAAATGGCTGTATCACTGTACTGTCCAATTTGACTAACACTTTGGAAATGATGCATGGAATATGGGGACTCTCCCCACAAGAAAGTGATTTGTGGCTTACACTGGTGGTTTCCAGTGCACATTTTTAAATAGAATGGGGACGCTCTGATAAGAAGTGATTCCTGACAGTCCATTATGGGTACTAATTTCATCCAGCCAACAGCTTTAACTTTTTCTAAATTCAATCCTATGCTTGGTACTCTCCATTCAATTAATTACAATCTCTTATGCACTCCTAACTTACACTTAGATTTACATATCATTTACATTATTTATTTATATTAACTCCTATAAATATTATCTTAAACCATTTATTTAACTTTTATTAACCTGCATGTATTTTGGAAAAAAACTATTTTATTTATTATGCTACTTTATTATTTAACCACTAAGCATCACATGATCACCATTGATTACTCTGTTTAGCACAGGGTGGCACTACTGTATGGAGAGAGTTTTGCCTTGTTTATATACTTTATTATTTTCTACAGATATTTTATATTTATTTATTTATCTTGATTACTTTAAACCATTTATTTAACTTTCTTTTATTAGCTTGCATGTATTCAAAAAATACTATTTTATTTTATTACGATTCATTCTTTATTATTTTTCTACAGATATTTTTATATACTTATTTATTTAGCTTGATTACTTTCAACCATTTGTTTGACCTATTTATTTATGAACTTTTTTTCTTAATATGTGTGTGCAAATAAATCTTTTATTCTGGAAAACCTCCATGATTATTATTTTATGAAAACAACAAATTCTTTTCTTTTCTTTTTTTTTTAAATTTATTATTTTAGCTTTAAATAGTGAAATTTTCAGATTCAGATTTATCACCTATGTCAGTTTTTTTTTTTAATATTTATTATCCATTTCTGGTCCTTTGTTTTTTTCCATTTATTTTAACATTCCATCCCATTACTAACTTCTAAACTCAGTCAGCCTTTTTTTCTTTCTTTCTACTAACTCTATAATATATATTAACTTTCCACTTTCATCTATCTCTCACATATAATTTGTTACCTTGTCTTTTTCCCGTTCCATTCTATATTCAACTTTGTAAATCAGAAAACCTTGATACTTATCAAAACTCTGTAGTTCTTTGAACTGTGAATATTTTTACCTGCTCTTTCTTTTTGTTTTAAATCTACGTTTAAAACAGACACTTACTTTAACCTTTTTATTTCCTTGTGAAATCTCATTTACATTATCTTCTCATACCTATCTTTTATCTCCCAATCTACATTTTCTAATTCAACTTTCCCTCCACATTCATCTCTTACTATCTCGACTTCCTTTTCTGTTTTCTGACTTTCTTTAGTTAAATCTAACCCTATTACTTCTATAGTTATCCGGTTCTGCTCCACATTCTCCATTACTTCAGCCCTTATTGCCTTCATTTCTGTAATCATTTCTACTTTGTCCTGATTAATTTCTTTTTTCCTTTCTGCTTTGAATTCTTGCTGACTTTGCTTGAATTCTTTGATGCATTTTTTTCATCATATTTACCATTATTTTCATCAACATCTGTGTCTCAAACACTTTTTTTATTTCCGCCATTTTTAAATCAAAATTTCTATTTCAATAAATCTAATACTAGCTGTTTATTTATTTCCTTAAATGGAACATACAACTAACTCAACCCCTTTGTCCTTTTCCTCTCAACCCGATCCTCAATGCCTTAACTCTGCCCAAAATATCCAACTGTTTTTAATTTCTCTCTTTTCATTTAAAAGAAAAAAGAGTTTCAGTCAATTATTTAGTTAAATTATACTACTTTACAATTCTTAACTTCAGTTACACATTTAGTGTTTCTCTGAATATTTTCAAACAAGAAAAAAAATATTTAATTAATTGTCATTTATGATGTTTCTGCACCCATATGGTAAAACCTTTATACAAAAACTATGATTCAAAACACTTTTTTGTTTTGGTGTAAATTCCAGGCATCAGTTAGCTACAAGAACTAATGTGCTTTGAATGGTGGCAAACTAATTCAGCAAGTAAGAAATCCCAACTAGCTCAATCAAAAGAATAGTATAATATAGGCAAAACTCTCTTCATATAGTAGTGCCACTCTAAGCAAGACAGAGCAATCAATGGATGGCAGAAGGCTTGTGCATAAAATCCCTATATAGTGCCTACTCATCCAATATCCCCAAACTAGTTTCTGGCTTATGGCCTTCATCAGTTAGGAGCCTTGGGTCTGAGAGCACTTCATCTAGATCTTAGGGTGTAATGCAACCCTCCAGCAACCATCTTTTAACTCTACATAACTACTAAACTATGAGAATAAAATTTGATAACACACAGATATTTTCAATCTAAGCTCAATAGCTCAAATAGTCATATGGGTCTGAACTCAATTCAGCACCCATACATTTTGGTGTCTTTGGCTCTTTTACAACTAGTTTGGAGATATTGGATGAGTAGGCACTAGATAGAGATTTTATGCACAAGCCTTCTGGCATCCATTGATTACTCTGTCTTGTTTAGGGTGGCACTACTGTATGGAGAGAGTTTTGCCTATTTTAACAACAGTTCTAAGCAAGCATGGAAGATAGTGATCATGTGATATTTTACGGTTTTAATACCAATCCTGCCTTATAGGAAGGTGGTGGCTAAGGTTGTAAAATAACCAAAGACACCAAAATGTATGGGTGCTGAACTGAGTTCAGACCATACGACTATTTGAGATATTGATCTTAGATTGAAAATATCTGTGTGTGTTTTCAATTTTATTCTCATAGTTTTGTAGTTATATAGAGTTAAAAGGTGGCTGCTAGAGGGTTGCATTAGATCCTAAGATCTAGGTGCAGTGATCTCAGATCCAAGGCTCCTCACTGATGAAATCCATAAGCCATAAAACTAGTTTGGGGATATTGGATGAGTAGGCACTAGATAGGGATTTTATGCACAAGCCTTCTGGCATCCATTGGTTACTCTGTCTTGCTTAGAGTGGCACTACTGTATGGAGAGAGTTTTGCCTATTTTAACAACAGTTATGAACAAGCATGGAAGATAGTGATCATGTGATGTTTTAAGGTTTAATAATATAATATACGGTTGCTTTATTTAGTGGTAAAGGAATTAACCAACAAAATATTAAGTTTTAAAGATAATTTGTTATTTTAACTGAATAATTATTATTGTAAATTTTAAACTACTTTTATAAAATCTTAATTAAATTAAACAATGATTTGTAATAAACTCACACACCTACAATAGCAATATAATTCAGCATTAAAATATTTTACAAGCATTCAAAACACACACATCAACAGTTGATATTATGTGGTTATAGAGTTCATTTATTAACTGACACTGGGAGGCTTCAAGATTAGAAATAGCTACATTAATATCAGAAATGGAATAAGAAAAGTTATTCATTACCTATAGGATTTTGGAAGTTTGCTCCAAGTAGATAGTGAAAATTATTAATAAATGTGCATGCATGTGTGTATGCTTGTAATATGGAATTTTCATTATAGAAACAATCCCAAAAATTTATATATCATGCAATATATCGTTGGAAAAGGGATTGAGGGAACAATTGTTTCATATTAGTTTTGAATAGGTTAATAATTATATTCATTCATAAATTTTGAATCAAAATTTGGTCTATTTTTTTATAGAAAAAAAATGTTCTCTCAAAATTTTCTGACATATTTTTTTTTACTTAAAGCCGGAAAATCTCAAGCACACCATGTGATTAGGTCACTTTTGCAATAATTATTGTCAAAATTGTGTTTGATGAGCTAATTAGCACTTAATATCAAGGGTCAAAGATTAAGTAGGAGCACCAGAAGATGATGAATAATCAGAGTTTCTAAAAAAGATGATATATTAGGATAGAGCCTTCTCTAAATTGTTCATGTAATGATTACACATACATTTTCTGCTTTATTTTTTTTATTTGATAAAGTTATACTCTGATGATTGCTATCTTCTGACCTATGAATTATTTAAGAGTATAATGCAATTATAAAATGTTTCCTTAAACATCTGAACTAGGCACACTGGATAACTTGATGTCAATTATAGTCAAAATTGCCAACACAACAAAATTTAGTAAATCGTGCCTAATGCTATGCATCTAGCCTGGATATTCCAATCTTCCCAGTACAAGATATTTCAGGTACAAACTTTTATTGATATTTATTCTGTTATAAATGTTTTACGAATGATACTTAGATGGATGGCTTTAATAAAATGTAGGAAAAGACTGAAAGGAAAACCATTGCTGTAATTGTGCATCTGTATTATATTTATTGAAAAGACATAATAAAAATGTGAGCAGTAATTTGTCTTATTTAATTGTTATCATCATTGAAAACTTTTGTGTTCCTGTGTGAGAGAATTTTTTATAGACAAATTTAAAATATCTGTCATAATAACTAAGATCAAAATGAGAAAGGAAGTATGGAATATATGATTGATGAATGATTTTATAAATATACCCTAGTCAGTATCGATTATGAGTTGTGTATCTGACTTGAATGATAGAAATTTGACAAGGAAAAGAAGAATCCAGGGAATGACTAAACTCATGGAGCATGAGAAACTAAACTCTACTAACAGTTAATTATAAAATACTGTTAATTTATAAATTTCCATAATGGCTTAATAAATGAGCAAGGATCATGATAATTAATGTAGCTACTTTCTAAAATGTGCTTTTTAAAATTCTTTTGTTACAAATAACAGAATAAATCTGAAAATCTCTATGTCATGGCCATTTAGCTTTTCAATTAGGATAATAATAATTGAAAGTTTGCTAATCTTTCACATGCGCTAAGACAGCCAATCAGATTTTAAACAGCTGTCTTAAGAATGATCAGGCTTCGACACATGACAGAGATTTTGACAAGAAAAGAATGATACACCTTTTCTCAACTTAACTTTTTTAAATATATAAGTCAGTCTTGAGCATCATGGCCTGAAAGCTTAAATATATAAACATATACACTTATCATTCATTGTGTTATTAATTTAAGATATTATGGAGTGAAATCTTTGATTTACTAAACTGCAATTTTCTAGATGTTAATATAATTTATCAGCAAAGTATGTAAATAATATTTCTCTAAATTGCATGTTGTTAAATTGGAAATAATAATTGAAAGTTTGTTAATCTTTCACATGTGCTAAGACAGCCAATCAGATTTTAAACAGCTGTCTTAAGAATGATAATTTAACAACATGCAATTTAGACAAATATATTATTTACATACATTGCTGATAAATTATATTAACATCTAGAAAATTGCGGTTTAGTAAATCTAAGATTTCGCTCTGTAACATCTTAAATTAATAACACAATGAATGATAAGTATATATGTTTATATATTCAAGCTTTCAGGCCAAGATGCTAAAGACTGGCTTATATATTTAAAAAAGTTAAGTTGAGAAAAGGTGTATTATCATTTTCTTGTCAAAATCTCTGCCGTGTGTCAAAGCCTGATCATTCTTAAGACAGCTGTTTAAAATCTGATTGGCTGTCTTAGCGTATGTGAAAGATTAGCAAACTTTCAATTATTATTTCCAATTTAACAACATGCAATTTAGACAAATATTATTTAGGCTAATAAGTGTGTATTAAAATATGAACAATTTTAAGCTGTCAAATGGAGACCAGTCACAACTGATGCAGTGTGCTGAAAAGACTTTATGTAAAAAAAAATATTTTTATTCTATATTTATTGTTATGCTATATGTTGACCTTTATTTTATTATGTGTTAGGCATTATAATATTGATCTGGTATTAAACTTAAGTTATGAAAGAAAATACATTATTCATTACTTAATTGCTTGAGCCCATATATTTTTTATTATGAAATGCTGGTGAGACTGTGAAGTATGGAAGACGTTTTCAAAATATTACTATGCCAATAGTTTTAAATGAATATTTTTATGTTTATATAATTCATATATATATATATATTACGTATTTGATTGCTATGCCCTAGAGAGTGAGTTAGTTAAGACATGTTTTTAAAGTAAATAATGCCCATTTCTTAGTCTATAAAGTTAATGTTTAAATGAAATTTTGTTTATTAGTCATATTAGACTATTTTAAAATTTATCCATTCATACATCAGTAATGTCATACCCTTAGGTTAAGTGCAAGTGCAAATGACCTTTGTTAATTAATGCTGGATATTTGAAAACTTTATATGCTATTTTGAACAAATCTTTATATAAAATAAAGAAAACAATTTGGTGGTCAAGAGGTCAGCGTGACTGCCTTGCACTTTCAGGCAGTTGCCCAGGTTGCGGGTTCGCATCCCGGCCAATACTGTGACACTTAAAAAAAAATAAAAAAAGAAAGAAAACAATGTGCACTTCATATTCCAAAGTGAAGATGGTTAAATATATTATGGTCACATATAAATTGTTTAATAAATACCATTGTGAATGAAAAAAAAAACAAGACTACATAACTTGCTTTGTAAGTATTTAAAAAAAAATATTTTGACTTTATTTTATCATTGCATTTTAGTTTATATCTATGACTAACTATATTTTATATTATAAATTGTTTAAAAACAGGGAGCAAAACTTTTTTAAAAAAGTTAATTTAGTTGCAATTTATTACAGCTGAAATTAAAAAAAAGATTTTGTTTTTAAAAAAAGAAAAAAATTACTTGGTATTGTATTTACTATATGGAGGGAGAAGTTATAATTTGGGTAATCATGAATTTACCTTGCTTTGGTGTCATTACCCTGAAGGCATACTACTCTAATTTTCCAATCTTGAAGATAATGTCACCTAGTGATTTGTGGACAAAGTTAATAAACTAAAATTTGTCTGCATATCACATGGGGACTTTACATCAAAGATCGCAAGATTTTGGTTTTACTTTTTTTAAAAAAAACAACATCAACATATTTAAAACTTATTAAGGTTTTTTTTTTTTTTGCTTCCACTTGAAACGGTATTATTTAGCCATCATCCTATTTCACTTACTATGTTCTATCATAGTTAGTATATTTTCCAGCAGTGTGAACCCTCACAGTCCATGTATATAATCAAAAAAAATTATTTTGATATGTAGTAGCATATATTTACGTGTATGTGCAGATATGTGTGCACATTTAATATATTAATGTCTGTATGCATATAATGTATACACAGTTATAAATTTACAATTAATAAAATGATATAATTAAATTAAGTTGTGTGAATATTATTATATGTATGTAACCACTCACATATATGTGAGAGAAAGACTTAATGCAATATATTTGAAGAAGCATTATAACTCTTTTAAATTAATAATATAAATTTGAAATATTCTCAGTTAAAAACTCTTTATTTAAATACATTGGTAAAAAAATTTCAATTCCTGGGATAGTCTCACACACATATACAATAAAATGTTTACAAACTTAAACTCTTTTTAAAAAAAAAAGTTATGTTTTTAGAAAAAAAAATCAAATCTCATTGGTCAAAAAATCAAATCTATTGGATTAGTCATGTCAATGTTTTCATTGCCATGACAATGTTCATGTAATCTTCCAACAATGCTTACTGAGGAAACAATGTTAGGCATAATGACATCATAACAAGGTAAATACATGACTATCATAATTTGTTAGCATTTAAAAAAAAATCTTTCATATATATGTTAACTGAATATTTTCTGTACAAATTGTCAGAAAATAATCAAAGATGTAATATTTATTTTAAATGCAAATTATCCAAGCTGGTAAAAAAAAGTCAAATATTGTATCTAAGTTGTAAATAATGAGTAGTAATTTAAATTTATTTATTTAATTGAAACAATTGAGTATTTTGTGTGCAAATTAACTTTTCATTTTTTGCTGTGAATTAGATTCAGTATAGATAAGCTTATAATATATATGCAGTTGTTGTTTCCTGTCAAATAATTAAATATCATATATATATATGAGACTCATTAGAAAATTTTTTATATTAAATTAGGGTACACACTCAAAAGAGCCATCCCTGTTGTGAAATTGTAGTTTTATTAATTGAGGAGTCAGCTAAAATTGCCACTTTCTAATGTTGTATTATATTATCCTATAATAGATATATGCATGTGTTTATACAGGGAATATTATGAGTTAAATAAAATTCTTATATTTTTGAGTTTGTGCATGCATAAAGTTGTATTTTGGCAATTGTACTCAATCATAAAAATGTATTATAAAATAATAGAATATTATGGATTTAAACATTTTATAAATAATTATTGTTTTCCTGCATGCATGTAAACTAAAACAATAATATTTGAGATAGAAAAAAATTGTTTTGTTTAAAAAAGTTATATTTTGACTGACAAAATTATATTTTGCCATGAATTATAATTTTATTATTTTAATAGTGTTAACATCTTTCTATGTAATATTGTCTGGTCTGTGTCATGCCCATACACTAAAAGTAAATTATGTTGTTTCATGATCTACTTGATATTGCAAGTAGGGATTGTGCAGTGGTCAGCAAATATTGTTTAATTTATAAATATGCCAGTCTATGTTCTGATGTTTAATGTCAAGTGGTATCCATATAAATTATATTAAAATGAAATAATTTATCATGGCTAAACTAACCATCACACCACAAATAAGTATATATATATGTCTGATAATTTATTTTTTTCATTTTTGTACACACCTGTACATTAATAAAGTAACACACACACACACACACACACACACGTGTATATATATAACTTACTGCCATTTCAAGATTAGATCATCTTCTTATGGTCATGACAATGATAAACAATATGGCATTTTATTATTATGTTAGGAATATATATAGTATCAATAATGAATAATAGTGCTGCATGGAAAATTGTGTTTACAATTATTAAAGATAAAAATTTTCATATACAAGGTAAACTTTAAATTGATAATAAATAATAAAATTATTGCAGAATAATTTGTCCCTAGTTTAAAGAGTTTTTAAACATTTGTATATATATCATTTATCAGTAAACGTTACCATTAATTAGTTAGAAAGGAGAGAGGATTTGGTTTAAAAACATTAAAACTAAACATTTAAAGACTGATTGAAAGGGGGAGGAAATTCAACATAGAAAATTAAAAATAGTTGAATTTCAAGTAATCAAGAATTAAAACTATAGCTGTTTAAAAATAAATATTTTACTTAAAATTAAAAATATCTCTTTTTATTCAAATTAAAGAAAAAACATATCTTCCCATTTATTAAAAATAAAGAAGATTGTAACATAAAAATAGTAAAATAAATTTCTGCATGTTCATAAAATAAATGTGTGCAGGTTAAAAATATTAAAAATATAATGAAATATTAAAGTTAAAAATTAAAAAACAGATGAAAGTGTATAATTGGAATTTCTCTCAATGATTGTATGCAAACAGAAATAGCAATGGCTACTAATTAAAAAATCCACAAACAACAGATTCAGCAATCGCTACCAAGTGAAAACAGGATTAAAATCTTATCAAAAAATGTAATCAACAACAGTGAACAATTTTCAACAATGGATATAGCTGGCAGATATAAAAACTAATTAAGAAAGTGACAACAGGTCATCATATAAATAGAGTGAGAATCAGATTCAGTTTGTCAACCAGTTCTTCAATCAGTTGAGTTTTTACAATCAGTCTATCACATATCCAGAATCAGTGTTTTCCATGACAATGCAGTGTTAACAGCTATTGGAAGTATATGGCCAGTCTCCAACCTTAGTTTGATGGAGCACTAGTGGCCTGCCTGATAAAAGTGATACCTGCCTAACAACTTGAAACTGCCATAGATATCTGTCTTAAATAATAGCACTACAAAATAGTAATCATTGGAACCTCCACAAAAACCTTAACTTAAACCATTTGGAAAAGTTCACATGAAGCAGCAAACAGCAAGAAGCCAACATCCAAAATCCTATAGGCAATGAATAACTTTTCTTATTCCATTTCTGATATTAATGTAGCTATTTCTAATCTTGAAGCCTCCCAGAATCAGATAATAAATGAACTCTATAACCACATAAAATCAACTGTTGATGTCTGTGTTCAAATGCTTGTAATTGTTTTAATGCTGAATTATATTGCTATTGTATATCTTATTATAATATGCAGGTGTGTGAGGTTATTACAAATCATTGTTTAATTTAATTAAGATTTTATAAAAGTAGTTTAAAATTTACAATAATAATTATTCAGTTAAAATAACAAATTATCTTTAAACCTTAATATTTTGTTGGTCAATTCTTTTACCACTAAATAAAGTAACCATATATTATACTATCCTTTTGATTGAGCTAGTTGGGATTTCTTACTTGCTGAATTAGTTTTCCATCATTCAAGGCACATTAGTTCTTGTAGCTAATTGGTGCCTGAAGTTTACTCCAAAACAAAAAAAGGTTTTGAATGATAGGTGTTGAATTTTGTAGCTGAAAAGATTTGTGCCCTTGAATCGTAGTTGTGTATATATATATATATATATATATATATATACACTACAGATATATATATATATATATATATATATATATATATATATATATATATATATATATAAGTCTGACTTGGTCACAGGTATCCTCTGGATATTATTCTTCTTTGCCTAAGGGGCATGGTGATGCAATAATTAAAATGCATTTGTGTAGATCGAATGCATAAGTTTAGAATTGTATCATAGTTTTTGTATAAAGGTTTTATCATATTGTTTCACAAGTTATATTTTATAATGTTATTTTATTAAAGAGTTAACATTTCATGTTAAATTTTTGTTTCCTCAAGTAATCTAAAACCCACCCAGTTCATTCGGTGTTTCCCAACATGGGTGCAGAACCATCATAAATGACAATTAATTAAATATTTTTTTCTTGTTTGCAAATATTCAGCGAAACACTAAATGGGTAACTGAAGTTAAGAATTGTAAAGTGGTATAATTTAAATAAATAATTGACTGAAACTATTTTTTTGTTTTAAATGAAAAGAGAGAAATTAAAGACAGTTGGATATTTTGAGTGAAGTTAAGGCATTGAGGATGGGTAGAGAGGAAAAGGACAAAGGTTTGAGTTAGTTGTATGTTCCATTTAAGGAAATTAATAAACAGCTATTATTTAAATTTATTGAAATAGAAATTTTGTTTCAAAAATGGCAGAAATAAAAAAAATGTCTGAGACATAGATGTAGATGAAAATAATGGTAAATATGATGAAAAAAATAAATCAAGAATTTAATCAAAGTCAGCAAAAGTTCAAAGCAGAATTGATGAAAGAAATGTGTCAAGAATTCAAGCAAAGTCAGCAAGAGTTCAGAGTAGAAATGAAAGAAGAAATTAATCAGGTCATAGTAGAAATGATTACAGAAATGAAGGCAATGAGGGCTGAAATAATGGGGAATGTGGAGCAGAACCTAATAAATATAGAAGCAATAGAGTTAGATTTAACTAAAGAAAGTCAGAAAACTGAAAAGGAAGTCAGGATGTAAGAGATGTAAGTGGAGAGAAAGTTGAATTAGAAAATGTAAATTGGGAGATAGAAGAAAGGTATGAGCTAAAGATAGAAGATAATGTAAACGAGTTTTCACAAGGAAATAAAAAGGTTAAAGTAAATGTTTGTTTTAAACATAGATTTAAAACAAAAAGAAAGAGCAGAAAAAATATTCACAGTTCAGAGAACTACAGAGTTTTGATAAGTATCAAGGTTTTCTGATTTACAAAGTTGAATATAGAATGGAATGGGAAAAAGACAAGGTAACAAATTATATGTGAGAGACAGATGAAAATGGAAAGTTAATGTATATTATATAGTTAGTAGAAAGCATGAAAAAAATGTCTGACTGAGTTTTGAAGTTAGTAAATGGATGTAATGTTAAAGTAAATGGAAGAAACAAAAGACGCGAAATGAATAATGAATATTAAAAAAGAAAACTGATGTAGGTGATAAATCTGAATCTGAAAATTTCACTATTTAAAGCTAAAATAATAAATTTAAAAAAAAAAGAAAAGATAAGAATAGATTGTTTTCATAAAATAATAATCATGGAGGTTTTCCAGAATAAAAGATTTATTTGCACACACATATTAAAAAGAAAAGTTCATAAATAAATAGGTCAAACAAATGGTTTAAAGTAATCAAGTTAAATAAATAAGTATCATAATAAAATAAAATATTTTTTTTGAATACATGCAAGTTAATAAAAGAAAGTTAAATAAATGGTTTAAAGTAATCAAGATGAATAAATAAATATAAAATATCTGTAGAAAATAATAAAGTAATGTAATAAATAAAATAGTTTTTTTCTGAATACATGCTGGTTAAGAAAAGTTAAATAAATGGTTTAAAATAATATTCATAAGGTTTAATATAAATGAATAATATAAATGAAATGTAAATCTAAGCTTAAGTTAGGAGTGTATAAGAGATTGTAATTAATTGAATGGAGAGTAACAAGCATAGGATTGAATTTAGGAAAAGTTAATGCTGTTGGATGGATAAAATTAGTACCCATAATGGACTGTCAGGGATCACTACTCATGGGAGAGTCCCCATTCTATTTTAAAATGTGCACTGGGAACAACCAGAGTAAGCCATGAATCACTTCTTTGGGGAAGAGTCCCCATATCCCATGCATCATTTCCAAAGTGTTAGTCAAATTGGACAGTAGATTGATCCTGCCATTCACAGTGATCTTTTCCAATATCTGGTAGAAAAAACCGGCAAATGAACCATCATTTTCTATATATGTAAGCTGGTATAAGGAAGCACACTCTGCATCCATGTCATTTAAGATCCCTGTATCACAAAAAATATTGCTATCTCAGTGGTCATCATTCAGTACAAGATCATTTTAAGCAATTTTGGCAGCATTAGAGGGAAAAAGTGTAATCAAAAAAGATTGCCCTCAGCATGTATAGTCCAGATATAAAAAAGAAAATAGAAAAAATAAAAATTAATGTAAAAAGTTCAGATTTAATAAAGAAATTATGAAAGATAAAATGGTCAAACTGTTACATTTTACTCTTTCTGGGAAAACAGTGTAATGTAGCACTATTAATGAATAATAGTGCTTCATGGAAATTTTTTTACAATTATTAAAGATAAAAAATGTTCATAAACAATGTAAAGTTTAAAATTGATAATAAATAATAAAATTTTTGCAGAATAATTTGTCCCTAAATAACTGAGTAAAAACATCTCATTTGAAAGTAAATAAATTTATAGAAGTCTGAAAAGGTTTTCTTTATTATTAGTTTAAAACCAAATATACAGTTTGCTAAATGAAAATAATCTATAAAAGTTTAAAGAGTTTTTAAACTTTTGTATAAATGTCATTTATCAGTAAAGGTTACAATTAATTAGTTAGAAGGGGGAGAGAGTTTGGTTTAGAAACATTAAATCTAAAAGTTTAAAGATTGAGTGAAAGGGGGAAAAAATTCAACTTAGAAAATTAAAAGTAGATGAATTTCAAGTAATGAAAAATTAAAACTATAATTGTTTAAAAAAAAATTTGCATAAAATTAGAAATATCTCTTTTTATTTAAATTAAAGGAAAAAAGGTCTCTTTCCATTTATTACACATAAAGAAGATTGCAAACATAAAGAATAATAAAATAAATGTGTGTGTATTGATAATATAAATGTGTGTGGGTTAAAAATATTAAAAATATATAAAATATGAAAGTTAAAAATTAAAAAACAGATGAAAAGCATATAATTGGAATTTTTCTCAAGGATTGTATGCAAACAGAAATAACAATGGCTACTAATAAAAAATCCACAAACAACAGAATTAGCAATGGCTACCAACTGAAAACAGGATTAAAGTTTTATCAATAAATGTAATCAAAAACAGTGGACAAATTTCAACAATGGATATAGCTGGTGGATATAAAAACTAATTAAGAAAGTGACAACAGGTCATCATATAAATAAAGTGAGAATCAGATTCAGTCATTCAATCATTTCTACAATAACTTGCATTTTTACAATCAGTCTATCATGTATCAAGGATTAATGTTTTCCATGACAATGCAGTCTTAAGAGCCATTGGAAGGAAGCATATGGCCAGTCTCCAGCCTTAGTTTGATGGAGAACCAGTGGCCTGCCTGATAAAAGTGATGTCTGCCTAACAACTTGAAACTTCCAGTGATATCTGTCTTAAATAATAGTGCCACAAAACAGTAATCATAGGAACCTCCATAAAAACCTTAACGTCAACTGGTTGGAAAAAAATTCACATGAAGTAGCAAACAGTGAGAAGTCAATGTCCAAATTCCTATAGGTAATGAATAACTTTTCTTATTTCAATTCTGATATTAATTTAGCCATTGCTAATCTTGAAGCCTCCTAGAGTCATTTAATAAATGAACTCTATAACCACATAAAATGAACTGGTGATGTGCATGTTTTGAATGCTTGTAATTGTTTTAATGCTGAATTATATTACTATTGTATATCTTATTATAATATGTAAGTGTCTGAGGTTATTATAAACCATTGTTTAATTTAATTAAGATTTTGTAAAAGTAGTTTAAAATTTACAATAATAAGTATTCAGTTAAAATAATAAGTTATCTTTAAATCTTAATATTTTGTTGGTCAATTCTTTTACCACTAAATAAAGTAACAATATATTATACTATCCTTTTGATTGAGCTAGTTGGGATTTCTTAGGTGCTGAATTAGTTTGCCATCGTTCAAGGCACTTTAGTTCTTGTAGCCAACTGGTACCTGAAGTTTACTCTGAAACAAAAGTGTTTTGAATGATAGTTGTTGAATTTTACAGCTGAGAAGATCTGTGTCCTTGAAATGTAGTCATACTATATATCTGATATTTGATTTAAATGATAAGAATAAAATAATTAATGAAATAAAAAATAAAACATTTGATAAGCAAAATGATAATGTTTGGTTAAAACAAATTTATGAATTAAAATTTTTTTTAAAAAAGTAATAAATTAATTTGTTTAAAAGAGGACAAGGGGTTATGGATGTGCTTAATGAAACAGGATGAATATAATATGAAAATTATGGATCAGATGAAGAAGCTTTGTTTTGAAAAAAGTGAATTAAATAATATTGATACATATAGAATGAAATTTATTAATGACATTGTAATGACTGCTAAAAAAAGTTATTGATGCAAAGACATATTACATTTTATATTCGTCATCTGCAGTGTTTCAAAAAATCTTTGCAAATATAAAACTGCATAAAAATTGTTATCCATTAAAAGTAATTGTTGATTTTGGGGTTTTTTTTTATTATAATACTTGTAGATATATTGAAAAAATAATGCAAGATGTTCTTGGATTTGAAGATTATCATTTGATTTTATTAATATGATTAAAAATATATAAATTGATAATAATGATGTTATGAGTACACTTGACATATCTGAAATGTATGGTTCAATTAATCATATGGACTCAATAGAGATTATTGAAAGAGCCTTGTTTTTAAAATCTATAGATAATAATATTAAAAATTTTATTATTGAAATATTAAGATTTGTAAATGATCATATATACGTTAGGTTTAATGATTGCTTTTATAAAATGAATTATGGTTGGCCAATGGGTCTTCCAGGTGGTATCACAGATTTGTAATTTTTTTATTTTTAGTTATGAGGTTAAGATATTATATCAGATAAAATATAAAGGAATTAAAGTATATTGTAGATATGTCGATGATGTATATATATATGTGCACATAATGAAATAATAGTTAATTTGTTTAGTGATTTAAATATGATTAATAATGTAAAATTGGTGTTAAATGAAAAGGAAGATTCTATAAAGGTTTTAGATATATTTATTAAAAGAAATAGTAATGTGTTTGATTATAATATGATTTTAAGGCCTGTGGAAATTAGGGGCTATATTCTGTATAATTCTAAAGTTCATATGGGTTATAAATTAGCTGATTTAAGTAATTTTTGTTTAGAAATGATTATTTGTGCAAATTTATTAGTGATAAAATTGAAAATATTAATGTATATATTACTGATATGTTGAATGTTGGTTATGAAAGGAATATTATTTATAATACAATTACAAAATATAATCAAAATTTCAAGTAATAATAATGAAAACATTAAATAAATTAAAAAGTGATAAATGAATTTTTATTCCTTTTATATATAATCAACAAGCTAAATTAATTAATAAACTTTATAGTGGTTTGTGTAGAATTTCTTTTTTCTCTTCAAATAATATAAATGATATGATAAATAACTCTAAAGCCAAGATTTCTAAGTTTGAATTAAGTTCTGTTATATATATATGTTGGAATGTGGTTGTGGAACAAAATATATAGGGGAATCCAAATGTACATTACAAAAAGAATATAATGATCATAAGACATTATATAAATGTGTACAGAAAAAAAAA
The DNA here is from genome assembly GCA_028023455.1 of Epiperipatus broadwayi. NCBI lineage: Eukaryota > Metazoa > Onychophora > Udeonychophora > Euonychophora > Peripatidae > Epiperipatus > Epiperipatus broadwayi. The sequence continues at coordinate 2,548,975 of JAQFVV010006340.1, forward strand.
ATATCTTTGGTAAATATGAATACTCCATCAATTATATTTGATCATAATAAAACATGTAATTATGGTTTTAAATTTAATAATAGAGATATAAAAATTATTCAAATTGAAAGGTGTAGTGAAAAATGTAAAATTAAAGAGGCAATGATGATATCTAGGAATGGCAGTTGTTTAATGAATAGACAAGTGGTTACTATAAAGATAACAGAATTGTGGGAAATTTAAATGGATTGAATGATGGGTAATGCAAGTTTTTATTTTTTGTACATTTGTATTAACAGTTGATAAAGATTGCCAGTGAAACAATTGAAAGTACTTCTGGTAAAGAATATATTATATAATTTTGAATACTGTATTAATTATATTTGTTTGAATTATTAATATATATATATATATATATATATATTGTGCCCTTTTCTATAGGTCAATGATGGTTATAAATGGTCAATTACTAAAAAAAATTTACAATTAATATTATATAGTATTTAAAATTGCAGATTATATTAAGCAGTAAAAGATCAATATGATATATTTAATAATAAATATTGTGATGGTGAGAATTGTATCTAATTCTATATTTTTCTAAATTGTTTTTCAAAATTTTATATAATTATTTTATATAATATAAGTAGCAAATTTATTAAGACAGATAAAATTAGACTAAACACCGGAAATGACTATGTGACTGTCTGAAATATTCTATGTCTAAGCACCGGTTTAATTAATACTAATAATTAAAATATTTAAATAGTATATTATAGAAGTGGATGGAATTGTCACACATCATAATAAAAATAAGTAGTATATATCTTTATTAATTATTGTTTCAAAATTGTTGTAAAGGTAGTTAAATTGTAATAGATAATAATTGATTTAAAAATAATAATGAGTTAACATTTAAGTCTATTACGTCATGATTTTAAAACTTTAGAAATTGTTTATAAATCCAAGTAGGGATTGACCAATAAAAAAAATAGATCTTGGCAGACAACCAAAATCGCGCCAACTAATTATATAAACTGGGGAGAACAAAAATGTGTTGACTCCAGAGCAGAGGTAAAATTTTAAGCTCTCTAAATTTTTTTTTTTTTCTTCAATTTATTAGTCAATTTTATTATCATTTTTAATAATATCTTTGAAAGAAACCAACTGACAATTTAAAAATCATCCGAAGAGAATCTTAGAATAAAATGTTTTAAAAAAAAGTTTTTCATAGTAATGTTTCACTAACTTTACAGTAACCTGCCAGTGGATTCTATCGAAATATAATCGGAGTTTTCAATAGAAAATGGATAGATTCTTAAAACCAAGTTGTAAATTTTATAATGTTCCAAATATGTTAATATTATTCGTTGATATAGTTTATATAGCGTATCACTATGAAAGCTGTTTTCATGCGTATAAAATCAATGAAAGGACATTGTGCGCAAAGTTAATGAAGATAATGGAAAATAAAAATAAGTATTATTCATATAAGAATAAATGGACAAAAGAAATTTTAATATTGAAATAGTTTGAATTGCTTTCTTTAAGATGACTTGAGAAAATACTCTAGAAAATAGTTAAAGATCGGAAGTAGTGTATATAAAATAATAATGAATGAAAGTGAAGTTTACCAAGGAAAACACTTGCCTAAAGAAAAAAAAAATTTTACAGAAGAGAAATATAAAATATTGGATCCATGGAAAACGCAATTGGTACCGTAATTATTAAATAATTGTAGTTTAACTAGAAATAAAGATGCATCAACGCACCGAGGTAATATTCGCCAGAACATTAAAAAGCTTCGTGGGATAACTACATAAAATGTTTTCTAATAATTTTGGATTAAACACTAAAACTAAAGATCATCTAAACAGTTTATTAAATGAACTAATTTATTTAAAACCTTAATAAGCATAAAGGAGAACATTCGGACAAAAGAAGAAATAATAAATATTATGGGACTAACCAAGATTTACCGTCAGAAAAATATGTGATTATGGTTTGAATTATTTTCTTTACTAATCTAAGTTAAACATTAAGTTTTAGATAGCGATAGGGAAAACAAAATACATTAATTCGTGATATAACATTATATGAAATAATATGTTTTGATTTTGAATTTTAAAATAAAATTGTATGTATGTGGAAATTTGTATATTTGCGATGCTCGAAGAGAAAGAAACCTACTACGAACTCTGATAGGAAGATAAAGATTGTTTTTGGTAACATTTATAATTATTAATGATATATAATGTATGTTTTATTTATTTAGATCAGCTGAGAATCGAATGAATGTAGCGCAAAAGTTTTATTGTTATTATTGTTGTAAAACGCATTTTGAAAACAACACTCTAAAACACTTTGAGATGTGATTAGATTTTTAAAAATATGCATACGATAATCATTTTATGTGTTATTAATATAGTTCAATATAACCGATGGTTATGTGATATTTTCTGTTAATTTTCCGATTGGGATATTTAAATGTTATTTTAACAAAACGTAGATGTTGAACCTACAGTGTAATAAAGCAAGACAAATTGTTCTTATGGAATAGGGAAATGTTTTATATTAGCGAATTTTGTTTATTGTTTTAAAAAGTAGTTAGTATTTTATCGATGTTGGATACAGTAAAAATCTCGAGAGATAGTTTGGGTAGTGACTTGGTAGTACGTGGTGATTCGGAAACCAAGAGGATGTATTAAAAACTAGGATGCTACAGGGAGTGAAATAATAAGTAGTTTTAGATGTTAATCAGCGTAGTTAACAAAGCCCTACGACTGGTACACATGTTGTCTTGGACAGTGGTATTTTATATATTTCTTGTGAGTCGTACTAGATGTTTGGTAAAGCTGAGTAAATAGCTGCCACATCATGCTTATCGCCAAGGTTATTAGACAATGAATGTCGGACCTATTCACACTGTTCCATACATTTTTTGAAGTATATTGTGGATAAGTTATCTATTTATCTTCCCAATATCCTATACATCTTTCGCTATCTTTATCTGTATTTCTTGCAACTACATCGTTATATGATAAGTCTATTAAAAGGGAAACAATAAATATTTTTAGAATGTATGTCATGCTATTATTTGGAATAAGAATAGTTAAGTATTAACGAAGAGTAGATTATGATTATTGAAAGAAAGATGCAGATATCCTAAGAAGGGAAGGAGTTAGAGAATTATTTTAATTTTTTTTAAGAAATGAACTATAATTTTATAAAAGTATATCCAAATAGAAATATACAAAAATATTAAATATAATTTCACGTTTTCTTATTGTTAATTATATTTTTAAAAAAAATAAAGTATTGCATATTTAAAAAATACAATAACATTCGATAATTGTAGTATATGTGAAACTGTAACAGGTGATAATTAAACCCGTGTTATAGTATTATACATGAGTATGGCTTATGGAATAAACATATTATAGTTTATGAGCATTGGAGAACAAATGTTAAAAGTAATAATAATATTTGAATAATATGCGGAGTGACTTATATAAAGTTACAAGAAAATGTAATTTTCTTTTAAAAACCATATTGATTGTAAAATTATGATGTTATAAATGATGTTTATCCACATAGATAATTTATAATACAGTAACTTTAATATTAAAAGGTAAAGAATGGGGTTACCCATAAAATAGTTAAAATAAGTGATATGATAAACCTAATGAGAAATAAATAAATAACTTTTAAAAGGCATAATAAGTTTAATTAACGATAAAAGAAATATAAATATGTATAATTCAGCTCTTGTAGTGTAAAGAAAAATGAGGATATCCCTTGTAAATAGATGTAGATGGATTTGTTTGTTTTATTTATTTTTATTGATGTTAATAAAATTTTAAAATTTGTTTATTAAAACTTGTGTCTGAGTTTTGTTTTCTCTACATCATTGCATGAATTCACAGGGTATGTTCACAACCATTAAACTAAGTATATGATTGTTTGCACAAAAGATAAATAGAGAAGTATGTTTAATCTTAAATATTTATTGATGTTCTTATAATTAAATAATTATAAAATTGCATTGCATTACTGGTCATCAATTCATTATCATAATATTTTGCTAAATTATATGCTATTAGTTGCCACTTGCTTTATTTATCAGATTATCTAAACACTGCCACTTATTAATTTATTTTATTACTTAAAGATAAAAAAAAGGGGATATTAGATTATTAACTAATTTATTACGGTTATAAATTTGCGATGAAAGAAAAGCTGTACTAGTTGGATTAAGCAATGAAGATTGTGATTATTATTGTTTTATTATTAATCTAATTTCAGAGTAGTAGATTATGACATAAAATCCCTTATCATATTTTGCTACCATATGTTATTAACATGCGAATAAATTTAAGAACCTGAGATTATTTCATTTGAGCTAGATGATTACTATTATTATTATTAGAGATAAAAGATTAATACTTTAATTGTTAAATGAGTCTTAGTGATTAGAAGTTGCAGAAGTCATAAGAATACTATGTAGTTATTATGTGTAATAGTAGTATAAGGGGGGATAGTGTTCTTATGCCATTGAGGTGGTATCCTATGGGATATCGTCTCAATGTAATCTACCTTGTCACCCGTATTTCCACTTCTAATCTCATAAATTCCTGAATATTTATTTGAGTTAGTTTAAAACAGAACCTAAGTTAATTTTAAGAAACTTGAGCTAGTAAAGCATTTAATTGAATATTTCATTAATTATTAGAGCTAGAACCCGGTTAGGTGATTTTCACTATATTATATTTATTTTGGGGGAGGTGGAGATGCGGGAACGGGGCGGTTAGATTATGGCCCTCAACGTGATTGGCCTGATGTGTTAGTGAGGTTAGATTGTGGCCCTCAACGTGATTGTCCTGATGTGTAGTGGAGCTACACACGATGACAAGGGTTAGAATATATATATATCCAACTTGGTCACAGGTATTTTCTGGATATTATTCTTATCTGCCTAAGGAGCTGTGGTGGTCCAATAATTAAATAGCATTGGTGTAGATTGAATGTATACTTTTATAATTGTATTATAGTTTTTGTATAAAGGTTGTACAATATTGTTTCACAAGTTATATTTCATAATGTTATTTTATTAAAGAGTTAAAGTGTTATGTTAAATTTTAATTCCCCCAAGAGATCTACTACCCCACCCTGTTCATTATATATATATAAACATTGACAATCTAAATTGTATACACAGTATATATATATGTATATAGTTATATATATAAATATATGTATATATATATATATATATATATTGTGCCCTTTTGTATGGGTCACCATTTAATTTTTGTGCTAATCTATTAAAAATTTTAAATTTAAGATATATTTGAATATGTGATGTTAATTTTGCTTATGGTAATATTTCAAAAGGTTTAATTAAAGCAATCTATGAGTATTTGATATGTGAAATTGTGCTGATATAGAGAGAGACATTTTAAATGATGATGATTATAATATATAGTTGGGAAAAATGGCCATAATCAATACTGCATTAATATATTTAATAAATAGGTATTTAAAGCTAAAAGTGTTTAAAAGACAAGTTAAAATTAAATGCATATGTTTATTGTTGATAAAATAATATTATAAAAGAATATAAATATTTTAATTATTGTAAGTACTTAAATAGAAGACTAATATTTGATTTTAATAATATTGGATAATTATTTTAAAATCTATTATAATATCTTATTTATTTAAAAAATATTTATTTTAAAAAATGCAATTGTTAGTTTATTTTTAGATGATGACAAGCGTTTCTTGTGTTGTAAAAAAAAACAGATGTTAGTTAAATACACACACATGCTTGGAAGTTATTTAGTAAAGTTGCAGAACTATTTTAAAAAATCATGTTATAAAATTTATAAATAATACGTGAGTTATCACGAGATAAAAATAAAGATATTCAATGTAGAATATTAAATCTGATTTTAAAATATTGCTTTAAAAATATAACGTATAAAAAAGACTTAGTTTATTTTAAATAATCTTATAAAAGTTAAAATTAAAATCAAGTAAGTAAGAATATTTTTAAAAAATGTTTAATAGATTTAAATAAATGATAAAGATTATTTTAGAAATTTAATAATGTAATAAATATTAAATATTAAATAAGTCATTATTTATTTTTAATTTTGTGTTGTTGGTAAATATGTAAATAAGCCAGCAAAGTTGATTGTTTAATCTACCAATCAAATGGGAAGTTTCTTCCGGTATAAAAGCTCAGTTCAATTGTTAGGAGAGGACTCTGTGATTGATTTTTCAAGTTAATTGTGTTATTAAAAATAGCTACGTAAATTTTGTAGACGCTTTTAAAATCAATTTTAAAATTACAAGAGTGTCATTATAAATAATTTATAAAAGTTTTAAATGATAGACATGCAGTGTTAACTTAATTTTTTCCCTATCGATCGTCTCTAATTAAGCTCAATTTACAAGCAAATAGTCATGGGAACATCATATATAGTGAAAATATATCGGAAACTTTATACTAGAAGTATGACAAACGCTGGATTAGTTCGGAAAATTACAAGATGGAGAAAAGTAGTATTTTGGACAGTATATAATTTTAAAAGCTAATTACTATTGCCTATTAGAAAATAGATATTTTAAAGAATAAATACTTTTGTGTAAAGAAAGTATTTTTGCAAGCTATAAATTTAAATGTATATCTTGAGTAAAGATATTAGAAATAAAAGTAGTTTTATAAATACTTGCCTTGTTAAGTCTTTATGTTTAAAAGACTGAATGTTGATAATTTTAAAGGCAAGTCAATTGAAATATAATTAGCTAAAAATCTTAATATAATAAAATTATTATATTGAAATAATTTAAACGCTGGTCGTTTATAAATAAAGAAGCTTATTCTTACCTGGATGTTTTGTTAAGAAATGCGCAAGTAATATGTGGACGTCCCAGTTAATTTAAAATAATTAAATGATAATTTTTCATAAACTATAGACTAATTTAGAAATAATAACTTTTAAATAATATTCTTAAAAGAACTGGATCCGGAGCCTATAAACTATTTTAATTTTATTTTATTTTCTTGTGGGGAACTTATTTTTAAAAGAACGTTTTCATTTTTTCATAAACTTTTAAAAAAACACGTGATGGACCGGAAACAGGAAATGGTGTGCTAGTGAATATGTGCCTAGGATTAAAAACTTTATGGTGAAAAGGAAACATCGCTGGATTTATGTAATATGAATTTTGTTTTATTTATCTAATATAAAAGTTAAATATTATTAATCTATTAAAAATAAGATAGGTACATTTCTTAAAATAATAACTAAAGTAATATAATAATTAATTGCATAAGTTTATCTTATAATTAATATAAAACGTAATATGTTAAAGAATGATTGTGAGTGTAAGTGTGATTTATTCTATGAAGCTATAATTCCGAAGAATATTGGAAGATGGACTGTACATTAAATCTTATTTATGGTAAAAAATTGTATAATTATAATAATTTTAATATATTTGACATGTTTTTTTCTTTAGATCAACCAACTGAGATGTTATTGTTGGATGAATGTATAAATATTTTAAAAATACACACACATTATATTGGCAGTAACAGTTTTATTTAAATATGCATAATTTGAATTTATGATATAAATACGATACAACATTACATAAGAAGCTTAGAAATAATTATATGATTCTTTCGTAAATAAATTTTGATTTTTATTTTTATTATTATTATGTTGGAGTATTAGAATTATATTTATTATTCATACAAGTAATTATTTTATTTCAAGTTAGGAAGAGATCTCAAAGTCTATATTTTTTTTTATTTTATTGGATAAGTTAAGTTAAGTTTATGTAGAAGTTTATATTTGAATTGAAGATTTACCGAATATAGATGATGAATTATAAATAGTTTTGGATAATTAGTATTTATTTAAAGTTGATGATTGTTTTTCCGGAAAGTTTAAATAAGTTTAGAGGATGTTTTGTAGATAGAAATTCATTAAGAAGGAGTAGTATAACACATAAAGTAAAGTAATAATTTCACATAGAAAAGAATCATAGAATTTATCTAATATAATACTTTATGAGTTTGAAATTGATTAATAATTTAAATATTATTATTTTTTAACAGTACATATATGTAATGCATATTTGATAAAACATGTAACATGAATTGTATTAAATGAAATATAAATTATAATCAGTTATTTTATTACATTACAAAGATACATTAGTTTATACATGTATGATATTAAAGTAGTATTAATAGTAAAGTGAACACATACTAGTACATGATGAAATAAGTAACAGTAATACTTAAGTGATGTAGCAATTTAATTAGTAAAGTTTAATTGTTTACATATGCTACATAAATATTAATTTACATAAATTTTTCTGTGTAATAATTGAAGTTCACTGATATTTATTTAAAGTCTAAGTTTTGAAAACATACTTCAATGTTATTAATACAGCATTTTTTTTTTAAAGAATGTATAATTACTTATTAGGAGTATGAGTTAATAACAGTGTAAACATATTGTATTATTATTTTCTTATTTTTATTTTCTTTGTTTTCCTAATTTTGAACTGTAAATATTGTAAATAAATTCTTAGTTGAAGTTAATGTAAATAAATTTGTTTAATTTGTTTTAAAAGTGTGTCGAGTTCATTATTTTGCACCACAGCATTTGACAGCAGATAATTTGAAGAAACATAATATTTGCACAATGTGAATTTATTAATATTATTTTAGAAATAAATACAATATTTTCCTGATTATCATTTATGAGAATTGATTGACATTATTACATCATATTACAATGGTCATAGAGTAATTATAATGCATAATATAAGAGTACAATATTATTTATTGCCACAGATTATTGAATTATAAGATTTTGATCTATTCCAAAATTAAGATGCTATATGAAAATAAAAGATATACATATGATTATTTATTTAATGATTAATGATATAACAGAAATAGATAAGATTAAGTTATACCCTAAGATTAGTATTATTATTATTATTAAAATAAGTTAGGTGTATTTAGGTTTGATATAAAATCCCATATCATACTTATTTACATGAGTTATCATTACTTTAAGATAATTAGAAGAACCTGAGATTATTTAATTATATTTTAAAAATTAAAAGTTAAGATTTATTTATTTTATTATTATTAAAGATAGTTTATTTTATTTAAAAGCCATAAGAATGCTGTAGAGGTAGTAGTAAGTTAATAAGGAGGTGACAGTATTCTTATGCCATTGAGACAATGTCTTGGAAGATATTGACTCAATGTAAATCTACTTATTACTTTGTAACTTTACTTCACAGTCTCATGATTTTAATAAATACTTATTTAATTAGTACATACTATAGAAATATATTGATTTTGATAATTGATAATAAATTTAATTAGAATATGATAATATAAAAGTAAATTAAAGATAGATATGCAAATTTTAATTAAGCATTATAATTTAATTGAGCTAGTCGTATTTCAAACTATATTATACATCGAGAAGTAAGGGTACAATATATATATATATATATATATATATATATATATAAACATTGACAATCTCAATTTCATTTAGCTTGTGTAATTTGATAGTCTGTAATCAGCCATTCAGTCTATTTCTCATGTAATATAGTCTGAGAATTTTCAGTGAAGCTATAGCCCTTATTTTTATAGGAGTTCAAGCTTGACTAAAAAGAAGAGCAGCAACTGTCTTTACTTTAAAACTGACTTGCAATCTACAAACTGCATTCTTTGTCTCTATTATCTAATATGAATCCATCATATATTGTTTACAGTGGAATTTGAAATCAAAAAAATTATAATAGTTTATGTTTCTTTTTACTTATTAAAATATACAACAATTTAATTTCATCAGTCAATTTTTTCAATTTCAATTTATTAAAACAATTAATTAAAAAATAAGTTTATTTATAAACACAATAAATTATATAAATAAAAAAGATAAAGATTTTTTATCCAAAAAAAATATTCTTACCTTGTTACACTAAAATATTCTATAATTTGTCAAATTTAGATAAGTCAAATAAACTAATAAAATTATAAATATATATTTTATTTTCAACTTGATTTTTAGTAATTTATGTTACTTTAAAAATGCTAAAAAATATTAAGCAAATAATATTTCAACTACTTATGATTATAATGTACAGCATCAAAATGCAATTAGGTGAGTAGGAAACAAGATATGTAGTAAAGGAAAATAATCATTTTTGAAAGCTTTATCCATTGTAATTACTCTATTAGAATGCACTCACCTGAAAACAGCAACTAATGAAAATCAACAGCCCCAAGCCAACATTTTAAAGCAAAAACTGACAAGCTAATTGCACTAAAAATGAAAATCCTCTTTTGAATTTTATATTCTCATTTTGAATGAAATCAACCTATCAGTTTTCACTTTAAAATCTTGGATTTGAGGAAGTTGCTTTTCTAATGGCATTCAAAATTTTTTTTTTATTAATGTGCAATTAGCTTGTCAATTTTCACTTTAAAATCTTGACTTGAGGGTGATTGGCATTCATTAAGCTCTTGTTGTTGGTTGAGTGCTTTCTAATTGAGTAATTATAAACAGATAAAACTTCACACATCCAAATATTTCCATTTAAGTACATCCATTAAAAGTACTGTACATACATATATATATATCACTAGATGGAGCTTTACCACTAGCCCACTATCAAGGTATGTTTACATAAATGCTGAGAGAAATAGAATTTAATATCTCTTTCAAATTGTCTCCAACCTTTAAACCATGGTTTCGAGCTAGTTGGCTCACATCTGTAATGGGTAGGAAGACAATTTGAAGGAGATATTGAATTCTATCTCTCAGCATTTATGTAAACAAAGCTTGATAGTGGGCTATTGGCAAAGCTCCATCTAGTTATCATTAAATACAAGCTAAAAACAAGTTATGAAATGTATAACTTGTTTTGTTTATCATATATATATATATATATATATATATATATATATATATATATATATATATATATATATATATATATATATATATATATATATATATATATATATATATATATATATATGGCCCTGTGAGTTAAATATATGCAGTAATGCTTTTAAATTTTTTTTACATTGTTATAAATAAATTTTCTTATGATATTAAATTATGAACTCTGGCTATTTTAAGTATATGAAATAAATAAAGTTGTGTTAGGATCTTCATTTTTTTGGGGGTTTTTAAGGTAAATAGCTTTAAAATAATACTTCATAAAATATCAATTCATATAAGAGTTGTTTAATGTTAAAAGTTAATGATAATGAGCTTAAATATAACTGGTTGGGATAGGTTTTTATTTAAATAAATTTTAATAGATAAAAGTTTTGCTTCATTGATTTTAAATTATTCATTATGTTTGTTGTTTGAATAATTGAAAATTGAAAAAGAATTATTGAATATTTTATAAAAAGTATATATAAAATAATAACAATATTAAAAGTTTTTAAATAAAACACAAAGAGTATATTTTATGTAAAAGAAATATATTTAATCTAAAAGTAAGTTATTTTTATTAAAGTCAAAGAAATAATTTATTTAACTATTAAATAAAGTTAATAAAATTAATTGTGTTGATTATTAGTCTAGACATCATGTGAATAAATAATCTGTTTAATTAAATACAAAGATTAAAATTACACTAATAAATTAAGTAATATTTACTGAGGCTATAACCTCGATAATATGCGTATAAAATGCGATAGTAGGGACCTCTACATCGAAGTTATAGCCTCAGTAAATATTACTTACTTAATCAATATGTGTTTAATAAATTTATAATTACTAATAAATTAAATATTCCACCTCCATATTTAAACAGTATTGTTGAATTATGTTATATGATAAATAATGCAAAAGACTACATAAGCACACGTGTTTTGGTATAAAAAGAATTCTAGAAATAAAATAATTAATTGTTTTGATTGGTTTTTGTTTTCACTATTACATTCACATTTTTTTTTAAATTTTTATTTCATGAGTTTAAAAAAAGTTTGGGGCTGATTTTTTTTCTAAGTAACTTCATAAAATGTTAAATTATCATAGCAATACTACTCTCAATGTGGGTGTCAAACTATCTATGAAACTGTAAATTATCACAAGATTCAATAAATTAATTTTTTAAAGAAGATTATAAAGTGTTCTTAAATGGCAAAGCTAATGGAAACCAACTACACATCTGGAAGTGTTTTTTTTTTTTTGGCATTATTATAAAATGTTAATTAATTCAAACTTTTCAGCTATAAATAGCAATTGGTTTTAACACTTTAAGAATATTATATTTTTTTATTGACATTAATGAAATACTTACTATCTTTTGATAAAGCTCTAACCTAAGGATAAATAATTTGTGTGAATAATAATTTATAAAAGATACTCAAATGTAATTTGATTTGGAAATAAGTTTAAAAGTTATTTTAATTTATGATTTTTTTCTACAGTACAGGCTTTTTATATCTGCACTCCAATATGTAATAAAGTTATTATATTTGCATCAAACCAAAAGAATAACGGTGAAGTATCTTAAAATATTGACAGTATTAGAAGCAAAATAAACTATGATAGTTTAAATTGTGCTACATAATTTTAATAAAGAATATCATAAGAATCAATGTTCTTTTCAATACATTAGAAAAGACTTTATTTGTTCATTTTTCTGCTAATGCAAATAAGCTAATATTTTATTGATATAATTATTGATTCTGAATTCATCTTCTTACATATTTGTAATATTTTCTACTTTGCTTATATATTTGAAATATATTATCTTGACAAAGAAAAAATAATTTAAGCTTGCATTGTGGATTAATATTATCAAAGATAATGTGAACTTTGTATACTATGGAAACTTTACAAAAAAAAAAAAACTATTGTTGTTTAATATCCTCATTCTGCTCAATTCTTCAAATTCGTACTTCAATTACGAATATTGTTATAAAGGAATTACTGCTCTTATCCTTAATGTGTCTATATTTTATCTTCCAGAATAATGCAGTATTTTTCTTAAAGAAGATAACTAAAGGGACTTAACTACTGGGATTATTTTCATTATAGATGAAAAGAACTTTAATTTTTAATCTGAAATGATTATATATTTGCTATATATTTAAATTTATTATTGTTATGAAGTAATTTTTATGATTTATTCTTATTAATATTATTTATGGTATTATAAGTATATTTATGATGGTACACATCCAAGAAATGAGTTGGGTAAGAAATAATTTGATAAAGGATTTATTTAAAAGTTAATTATTCTTATTGTTGAGAGTTATCTGAATTATTCTTTCAAACTAATGAATGAATTATCGTACCTGGGTATAAGATTTTTTTTATATTTGATACAAATGTGTTTGAATGAAAGTATTTGTAAGTTAGTGTGTGTGTGTGAATTTAGATAGCATACGACATTTAATGTTAATATAAAAAAAAATATTTTTATAAATTTTTTATATTAGGTTTAAAATAAAAATTAAATAGAAAGTAAAATTGAAATAAAAAAAAAAAGGACACAACAAGGAAGGAACAGGGCAAACCAATAGGGATAATTAAAAAATTATTAGAAATATAATTTATATGTGTATCTCCCCTCAAAACACCAAATAAATTATTTTTTATTTTTTTTCTTTTCTTTTTTTTTTTTTTTTTTTGTTTCGTTTTCTCTTCTTTCTCACTAAAAATTTATTTTTTTTGAAATTTTTTATTAAATTAATTTAAAATATAAAAATTATAAAAATATTAAATTATTATAAATAAAAAGAATATTGTGAAAATAATTTAAATAAAAACAAGAAAAGAATGATTTTTGATTATATTTTTAACAATTTTAACAATATAAAAATAAAAACTAAAACAAACACCCAACAAATTAAATAAATAAATAAATCAAACACAACCACAAAAAATTATTTTTGTTTGGTGGATTTTTAACATTTTTCCAAATTTAAAAAAAAAAAAAAAAAAATAAATATAATTTAATATAAAAAAAAATAAAACAAACCCCTCTGGGGGGAAATTGAATCCCCACAAAAACACTTGGAAAAACCGGCCCCCCGATCTGTCTGTTTCCATATATTTATGCAATTATGGGTTTGATAGTGTAGACAAATAGTAGACTGAATGTATGCAGTGTTAGATCTTTGAATGTGTAAGATGAATATTTATTTATTATCATTATTATCAAATTCATGTCTCTTGTGGTTAGTAATTGACATCCTGCTTCAAGTCAGCAGTCAATGTAAGCAATTTTAGGTGGATAATTTATGGCTTTTTATATGCATTCAGCTCCTCAATAAATGAGAGTGTGACTTGCTTATTTGTTGTCACTGCCTACACATTGTTTCTAGATAACTATTCATGATATTGTATTGTTCAGCCCCTCCATGACAGTGAGAGAGAGAGTGTTGCTTTCTCATTTTCAGCACTGCCAGGTCAAATTACTGGGTGTTTATTCATATTTTTTATTATCCACTTTACCTAAAATTTCAATATTAATGTGTATTTTGGTATGTTAAATATATTTTAAGGCATGAGCATCTTTATAATTTATTATTAGCTCTATTAGAATTTAAAGTATATTGTAAGTATAAAACATTATTTCTTTGCCCAGTCATACATGTCTGTAATATTATATCAGTGTACTTATTTTGCATAATATATTTTGCTGTTTTCATAAAATCTATCAGAACCTTATCTCCACACTGATTTTGAAAGTTAGCTTCACTTTGTACAAATATATAATATCCTATTGCTGGCCTACATATAGGCATATGTGCATAGTATTTTACTCTGAGTAGATAATGTTGAAAAATAAAGTGTTAGATATACATAAGGACATTTGGGTGATGATAGTACTTTTATTGTAAATTAATGTTTTAAGAAAAATATATTTTATTTTTCAAGTGCATCAATATTTTGTTGGTCTAAATAAATTAAATTAAAATTATTTTTACTATATCCTTCCTACCGGCTGATTATTTCACGTTAGTACATGTTGAAAGTTTATATCAAAGATATAAAATTTAAGTATTTTTATACGTGGTAGAAATGAAATATTTAACTTGAACAACTCTAAGATATTTTTAAAATGTTTTATCTGCTAGCCATATGCTATTTTAAATAATTAAATACTTCATTATTGTGTATTTATATTTCTGCTTATCTATGATACAAATGTTTAAAGATAATAATGAAAGAAAAAGGTAAATGTTTAATGTGTATTTTGAATAATTATTACATTTAAAAATTTTTTAAATATACTACCATCATCATTTTTTATGCCAAGTGGATTTTATTTTTGAACTCTTAGATATAGACATTTAAAACCTGAGATAAAATTATTTGAAATTGTAAGAAATAAGAGATTCAAACTCAGACTTTCACATGACCCTTAACTCTCCATATCATCTCATATTGCTGACCCACCTGATTATACACATATTAAAAAGATAAATAATCACCAATATAATATTTCATGCTAATCCAACAATCATCAGTTGGTCCAGATTACTATCTCCACACACACATATATACAGTCAGTACTCAGCTTTATATTAAGATTGCCAATTTTCATACTTTAATGGACAGGCTTCAAACTATTCCAACCAATAACTCTTCAACCATCTGTTTCATTGAAAATCTGATGATGGAACATTCAAAGCCCACATTAGTGCCAAGGTTGTCATCCTATCCATGTTGATGTTTAGTCATTCTGACCCCTCATGTACTGGAGAATAATCCATTTACATACATAGGTGAGGGATGTGAAGATCTTTTAACATACTATGTTCCAATATGTAATTTAATACACTGTACAAACTTATACACACCTGCACATATATATTGTAATAAATAAGGGATTCAAATTCAGACTTTTACATGACTCTTAACTCCCCCCAATAGAAAGTAATTTGCATGTATTATCAAATCTGTTGATACAATCTGGCCTTTTAAAGATCTCAATGACTTTTCTAATCTGACAATGTTGGAGAATGTCAAGTCTGGATAGTATTCTCATATTAGATATATCAATGCTATGATCTGTATCTCTAGCATGGAGAGATAGTGCTGCTGATGTGAATACTTTTAACAACATTAATATATACATTGTAACATTACAGTATCATTATAAATTGTCTATTATAAATTTAAAACTGTAAAAATTTTATTGACGTTTTTTTATAGTTAAGGAATTATATTCATTGCCAACATTGGTTGAAGATTATCATGCTTAAATAGTATCTGATACTGATTCTTATGAAAAATATATTATTTTATAAAGCATTTTACAAGTGGATTTTTCTTGATAAACTTTTATATTTGTATAAAAAAATACATACTTTCAATTTTCGCTGTTATTCTTATTAAGGAATAAAGATATCAATTGGATAAATCCAAAAAAATACTCATGCACATAAAATAAATAATTCAAAAATAGAAATATACAATGTATTATAAATCCAACATTAAAATATTTTATCTATGTAAAAAATAAACAGTTCTTACTATAACAGTCAGGGAGATCAAAGAGACTTACCATATCTGCACTACAGGGCGCCACCAGGCTATTTGAACCTGGAAAATTTATAGAGTAGGCAGATATGCACTGTTAAGATCTAACGTTTACATATATTTTATTCTGTCAGCCCATGCCACTAGTTTATGGAGATGCAGAGATTTAATATAAATTCTTATAAGTTTTAATAAAGATTTATATTCTCAAAATATATTAATATTTAAAAAAAAAATAAGCCACTGCCAGTAATTAACACACAAAATATTTATTAATGCACATATAAATAAAATTGAGGAGTAAAATTTATTATTTTTGGATTTTAATATTAACTTTCAAATTTAAATTATTATTTTAAATTTTAAATCATCTGCACAGATGGACATAATGAATTTACTTTAGAATGTTGAGTATAGATAGGCTACATAGATTATACAGTTAAAATCTTTTCAAAACAATCGTCAATCTCATTCTAAAAGTTCGCAGCCAAACCAATACCTGCTTTCAGATGTATAGTCACAACCAATGAAATATGAAGATGCTAGCATTAAATCACACAGACAGGAATGTGCATCTGACATGATATTATTTGAGGGACATGATCCTCAATACAGGAATGTGCATCTGTATGGCAAAGGAACCATATATATAAACTAATTAAAAAGAAATTCTACGTATGGGGTGAGACCAGTCTTACTGCTGACTTATAGTCCCCATCCATAAAGCTAAAAAGGGGTCAATGGCACAGGAAATATGTCTGCATCCATTGGAACACAATGACTACATCTTTGGGTCATGCATTCAATTGGGCTTTGTGCTGTATGCTAAACACGCTTCACATTCCATTGATATAAACACCCATATATCTCACCCAAGAAACTCAATGGAATTCATCATAAGATGTCGCATTGACACCAATAACTTAAAAGATATTTGAATAAATACATTTTTAGATATTCACCATGAAGTATCGTATTTACCGAATATCTATATATTTTAATCAATATGAAAATAAAAAAATAATTAAACATTCAGGAATCTATGCAGTCATCTATACCCAACTTAAATTTAATGCATTTAAATAATTCAGTCAATAAATAAAAAAAAATAAAAAAAATGGAAATGATTAAATAGGCAAACTCAAAATATTTAAAATTAAACATCAATAATTGATTTTTAAATCTTAGTCAGATTAAAGTTTGTTTTAAAAATTAGGTTATCTTGTCAAATTTTAATGAAAGTTCTTAATTTTTTTTTTTTAATTTTTCGGTTCACATCTTACAGTAGAAGAGCTCCCGGTTCCTGCTGCCAGTTCCCGTGAAGACTTTATTAGTTATAATTTCATGGAAGACTGGTCTGTTGTTTATATGGTAGTTCTCAATGCAGAGGCTGCCTTAGCTGTTTCAATCCTGGTACTATTTAATTGCAGTACCCATATGATTCGGCATCTGCAACAGTACCATTCATAATTCAACAGTCATTTCATTTGAAATAAGTGAGAGAGAGTGACAAGTGCATCTTATCACCCCTCTCAAATAAATCAAACTGGAAAGTGTTCTTAATTTGGATATTTTTCTTTTAATAGTAATCCTCCAGATTTATTGAACATAGTTTCCTGTTCCAATCATTTTCATTAAGATCCAGGCATTGGTTTGCTGCGTCTATTGGCATCTAATTTTTTTTGTTCTTTTATTTATATCTTTCATCTGGCTTTTTTATATAAGAGTCCCATGGGCTAGTTTGCTTTTTGTTTAATTTATAAAACAATCATTTCCATTTATTGAGATTACATAAGAATATTTTAACAAAAATATTTTATCTTTAGATCTTGTACTTTTTTTTATAAAAAAGAACATTCAAATACCTTTTTATTTTTATTTTAAAAAGAAAATAATACTTTTAAAGTTTTCATTCCATCTGTGCGATATATTATATACGTTAAACAACTTTTAATTTTCAGTTTTTAAGTTAAGTTTTTTTCTTTTTAATAAATCAATTTTTATTTATAATCTTTTTATTTTAATTTAAAATAATGTAACGGCATATTATATATCGTTGCATATCAGTAAACTTCCTCAAAAAACAAAAACATTTTTAAAAAAAATTACTTAGTATTAGTAATTACGTTACACAAATTAATTATATACTAAACTTTTTTTTTAAAAGACAAAAATTTGGTTAGTAATTACATGCAAATATAATGATAAAAAAAATTGTTGACTGTTGATTCTTTACTACCAGCTAAATTTCTGCCCCCTCCCTTCCAAGTTTCTTTTCTCCTACTTTTAACTATTACTTAGGCAAGTTCAAAGGCTGGATTTTAAATAAGACTTTTTTTTTTTCTAAAAAAAATTATGATTTATATTAATTATTACGTTTTATTCCTTGCATTTATTTCTATATATGCGCAATTTTCTTACTGGTCGTATTTTTTACACAAAATTCAAACTATAACTTTACATTAATACAAAAAATATATACTCATTTCAGAAAAAAATGTTACTGGCATGATTTATTTTTAAAATTTTCAGGGTATTCGTGATTAAATTGTTCTGTGTAAATAAATAAACAACTCGTATTTAAATATTGCTTTAAAAATTGAAAAAGAAGAAGTATCTGAGATGCAATTTTTGCTGTTATTCTTATTAGGTAATAAAGATATCAATTGGATAAATCTAAAGAAATACTCACACACATAAAATAAATAATTCAAAAATAGAAATATACAATATATTATAAATCCAACATTATAACACTAAAATATTTTATTTATGTAAAAAGTAAACAGTTCTTACATTGTTTTTGTTGTGTGGTTGTGTAAGCATGAGTGTTTAAATTTTTATTTAGCAAAGATTAATTTAATGGCTATAATATTTATTAAATAATAAATTATTTATTAAAAAGGTCAATTTAATTTTAATTGAAATAAATGTGAGAATTATTATATTTTATTATTTATTCATTTTGAATAAATATTTTTAAATATTATTTAAAACCCAGAAATAAAAGTGAAGCAATTGAAAAAGATGGAAATTATTTTTCATTTCTAAACGGTGTTTCTAAAATTTTACTGCCTTGATTTAAAAATCTTATTATCTAGCATTTTGCCCACCATGAGGACTTCTTGGACAAATGAAAAAAAAAACCCAATGAATGTTGGGGGATATTCTGTAATTCAGATATCTGTGCTAACTGGTATAGAAGCTGAAGTTTGGAAAATTCAGAGTCTTTTACATATTCTTATTGCATTCAGGACTTAATAAGATGATCAGCTAGATCAACAGCTTGGTAGTTGCTTTTCCTAAGCAAATGTCTTCTTCTCATCATTCTATGAGTAATATGAACAACAACAAATAAACCAGAAACCATCACTGATTGATTAATTAATTCATTAATTCTTTGTTTCAAGAAATATCTTTTATTGCAATCAACTGTTATTGGAAAAATGGAAAAATTGACTTATGGAATGCTGACTCACTATTTCAACCCTAAATCACTGGATTCTTCAATTGATAGTAATAGTAAATAAATGATACATTTTGAAAAATTACATATATTAATTTCAAATAAGTTGCTGATTATCATTTTATAAGAGATATTGTATAATTATTTTTTTTACTTCAATAAATATACAAATAAGATGTGATATGTTGGACTATTCTATTATTTATGAGTGAATGTTGAGACAAATAAGCAAATAAGTCTCAATAGTATAAATTTATCTCATCTTTAGTTATGTAAGGAAACAATTTAAATAATATTTTTTCCTATTCAAATATAACTTCTTATCAATTTGCTGCTTAGAAAAACAAATTTTAACTCAAATGTAATGAAAATTGCTTTGTTATGAATATCAAACAATTTTCTTTACCAGAGATAGGATCAGAATTACTGATAGCATAGACTATAAAGATCTATAAATGAATAGATTAATTTTATATTTCAAATTAAAGAAATAATGAATGATAATCCTTAGAATAAAGTTATAAAATAGGTTCAAATGAATTAAATTGCAGCACGTAACAAACTGAATTTGCATCCAGTTCTTTAAAAAAATGCATTAAGGATTATCAATATTCAATATTTAAATATCATTGGTAATGTAATGGATTATGAAGCTAAATATTTAAATGCCATTCCTAAGTTGTGGATTATCAAAACAAATATAAAATATTATACAAACATCCAAGTTATAAGCAATTTTAAAAAATAGATTAATGTGTTAAATGTAGATTATCCTGGATTAACAAATATGCTAAGTGAAATTTAATAATCTTCATGCTGTTGCCAGAAAAAATACTATTACAAAAATGAAATTAATTGTGCAATAAAATAAACTGATTTAATACCCTTTCTTAAAATTGTTTATTTTTTTATTCTTTAGTTAAGATTATAATTGTTATTAATGTAATAATTTTTTCCCATATATTACTAAGCTCAGGTACAGGTAATATTTTTGTTTAATGTTATTATTGAGACTGAATATTATTAATTATAAGAGATTTACTTTAGGTTTAAATTGTAATAAATGTAAGTAATTATTAACTTTTTTTAAAACAAATTTTAATATAAATAAAAAAAAACCCAGAGCAACGCAAGGTTAACTTATATAAAACTGTGCTATATTGCAAATAAGTGATTTGTGAGTTCATAAATTTCAACCTCAATGGGAAATGGAGTTAATCGTTCTTATTTAGATTGGTAAATCTGTAAGGAATATTTTATGCACAACTCTTGCATGTTAATAATAATTTTTCACTGTTATGTAATATGTAATTAAGAAACGTAATGAGCTATTTATATTTTGTTAGTAGAGTAGCACTCCTAACTTTTAATCATATAATTGAACCCAGCAAGTCATCCTGAGGCAAAATAAATAAGCCCAATGTAGTAAATATCATCTTGATATGCTAAGCAATGATTTGTATTCTCTTCTTTTAAAAGAGGGAAAACTTCTTCAGCATTATTATATGAGATTGATTAATAATTGATTAGTTAGTGAAACAAACTAATTAAGAATAACAATAAAACATTTATCTTTTATGATGATAATAATTATTATTCTCTAATATTTAAATTTATTTAAAGAGGATTTGAACCAGACTTTCCATCTTCTTTTAATCATTCACTCTATTTAATATAACTGATACACATTCCCTTTAATTACATTTAAACCATGTACATATACTATACTGGTATTCAAATCGTATTTAAATTGAGGATTTTTAAACACATAATAAATAATTTATTCCTATTTAATGATAGTGTCTTCACAACACTGTCTGATAACACACTTTGTATTTTCCAAATTCAAATTAGATTTAGAAAACAAATAATAATAATCATTAGATATTTTTAACTGTTATTATTCCTTTTCATTATTTATTTTATATTGCTTTAATTGTTATTTTTTAATATTTCTATTTTTTTCATTATTAAAGAAATATTGTCACTGCGTATTCACGATATAAAGATCATATTTAAAATAATAGATTACACTTAAAATATATCGGGATTAAATACACCATTACTATATTGATACTGTCGGAAATATAAAAGTATTGGGTAAGATAGTGTACATAAAATCCCTTTTACATTGCCCTATATAAAATAAATATACACACTTTACATCCATGCATTTATTTTCTTATTTTATATATTTTTGAAATAAATTATTAATAAACTTTCTATTTAAAATTGCTAGCCTTGGTTTTAAATTATCGAAGAAGTTATTCTTAGTTAGTGCTTATAGTAAGAAACAATATATTTTAAAGATTTATTATTATTAAAATAAAATAAGATTAAGAGTACAATTATAAAACCCTGAGAAATTTATTAATTAATTTAATTAAATGCAAATCTATTATCAAAGTATGGAATAGTTTGGCTTATGTGAAAATAGATTAAACATGTATGCATAATATTTGCAAGTCAGTAAAAGATAGTAATTGCTTCTTCTGCATTATCAATATCATCACTTCTCATTGGCATTTTTTTCATTATTGACTTAGACACACTTTTTTACACATTATTGCTCAAAGATCGTGACCGGTCTTCACCAACTTTATGCTTTCAATACATATATATGTTAAGTCTGTTTAATATAATTAATAAAGTTTAGAAGAAGCATTATATGTGCAAAAATATATTAAATGCATAATGCTAACTAAATTTCAATATGGTCTATAGATAAAAGGTTGTCTTCGACTTAGCATTAAACCAATCAAAACATAGAGAATCCCAATATCAATAGTAATAAACAGTCTCAAATTATTGTCAAGGCAATCTCTTTTTAACTATATATATATATATATATATATATATATATTGAAACAGTCAACCTTAGCTTAAAATTGAGCTTCATGGTTCCATCTACTAACCTGTGTTTAAACACTATATCCCATCATTATCATATATATATATATTACATCGAGCCCCCCCTCCCCCTCTACTAATTTCAAAAATTCCCCTGATCTAAAATTAACCCCCCAATATATATATACATATATATAAAAAAATCAACCACTTTCTTTCTATATAAATTTTTTTCCATAACAATCCACCTCCAACACACAAAAACACCCATAACCCATATCCCATACCACCAAACTAACACGAAAAACTCCTCTAAAAATTACAAAACAAACCACCAACAACCACAACCTAAACACATTACTTAACAAACCAACATAATACTACTTTAACTTACAAATCCACCACAAACAACAACCCCAAAAATAAAAATCCCCCATAACCACCACAAAAAAACCCATAAAAACCCACCTCCATACACCACCCCACTCTCTCCCAATATACCAACCATACCCAATTACAACAAACAAATAACCTAAATCCCCCTAATATAACTTTCAAATCTATCACCACACCCTATTCCATTTATATTACTCAAAACAAAAAAAACACAAATAATAATTAACAAAAAATAAAAAACCAAACAACCACAACTACAATATTTTTTTACACTCCCCTTTTTCTTCCCCCCCCCCCCAAACTAACCCCATAATACCCCTAATACTTTTTCCTTAAATGCCCGTTTATTTGCTAATTAAATTTTCTTTCCATTTCTGTTAATATTTCCAAATCAAAGATATATTTAAAGATAATTAGTATTTTTATCTCCATCTTTTTAAATTTGTTTTAAACTTTTTTATAGTTTATTTAAATTTTCTTCGGTTTATCGTTAAGAGTTTCAATTTTATAAATTTTAAGATTTTTATTCAGTTAAAAAAACACACGATATATATATATATATATATTATAGAAGCAAAAATACTAACAATATTGATTTTTTAAAAATATTTTATTATAAGTCATTTTTAAAAGGTTTTCTTTTTAAATTGTCTTTCCTATTTAATTGTATATTTTGTCAAAATCCAAGATGGAAAATACAATCCTTAATTGTCCAAAAATAATTAATGGGTTGGAAATATAATATTGTTTTAATCTTGGGAATTTTTTTTAAATTAAGATTGTACTTAAAAGAAAATGAGGATTAATAGATTTTAGTTTTGTATCAACATTTTTGTCAAATCTATTTTCAATCTGGAAATAGATTTGAATATATTTTGAAATGTTATCAAACGATTGCATCTTTCAAAAACAATAGACAAAAAAACTTAAAATTTCTGTTGGATTAAATATTATGTTTAGGTTAGAGATTCTTCAAATACCTGGGCAGGAGTATAAAATGGGCTAATTTTAAATACCAACAGATTGGATACTATTGGGAGAACTGTGTTGACAAGATAAGCCACACGGAAAAAAAATACAAGAATAAATTTTAAGTAAACTATCTTTGTAAATTATATTTATTAAAATTATATAAGCATAGACAAATCTAAAATGTAAATGATTTAAAATATTTCTGTCATGAATAAATAATATTGTCTTGTACTTACTATTTGCTAAAAATACTTTAAGCTTATAATTAAAATGGATTTTAAAAAGTTAAATATAATAGTGTAGCTATATTAGCAAAGTTTACATTGCTATAATACAATTTATTACATCTAGTTCAATGCTTGAATTAACTATAATATTAATTCAATTTAATGTTAAAAGTTTATGTGTAGTTTTCATAATTAAAATAAAGTATTTTATTTAAATTTGTTCCTAATTATAATTAATCCATTTATTTAAATAATATTATTAAAATTGAGTATAGAGATTAAACTAAATTGGTTTGATTTCAAAATAGATAAACAGTTTATTGCTATTTAAAGAAAAGCTAAATTAGTAATTTTAAAAGATATAGAATATTTTCTAAATGTGTGAGTGTGTATGCATGCCTGCAGTAGTAAGTTTAATTTTTATTTATTGATAGAAATATTTCTTTAATTTGTAATATTGGATATTATTCTAGAATATTTTATTTCATTAAAAAAATAGATAAAGTATTACTGAATTTTTAAAATTATTCATTAGTATAATTGGAAAAACTTTTAAAAGTTAATAAAATTAGATAATATTTATTATTTTTATTTTACCGATATAATTTCAAAATTGTAACATTTCTAGACTATCGTGTGGTTGTCTGATTGTCTTATTACTGTTTTTAGGTTTTAGACTATAGATACTAATCAACTGTTGACTTAAAGATGGAGAAATCAAGAGGAAATGATGTTTCCCATCAAGCAGAATGATTGACATTACCAAGCTATAAAAGGCCCATGCACAAATGTTACAGCAGAAAAGCATATTGAAAGGGGAGAGAAAACAAATTGTGAAGAAGAGAAGTTTATTTTCCACTATTCATCAGAAATGATTAATAAAGTTTAAAACTTTGATAAGTAAAAGTAAAGTATATTTTTTTTAAAATAAGTTTTTTTATCACCCAGGTTAAATGAATACTCCATCAGGTACTAGGTATCATACAAAGTTAATCAAAAGGTTTAAATTAAATATTGAAGGAAGA
Source organism: Epiperipatus broadwayi (assembly GCA_028023455.1). Classification (NCBI taxonomy): domain Eukaryota; kingdom Metazoa; phylum Onychophora; class Udeonychophora; order Euonychophora; family Peripatidae; genus Epiperipatus; species Epiperipatus broadwayi. The sequence goes on from JAQFVV010006340.1 coordinate 2,574,467, forward strand.
ATTTGGAGTGCAAATTTAGTATGCAATCTGCACCATTTTGAATTTCAAAAATAGCCAAAAACATTGTCTGACACATCTAAGTGATAAAAAACTATGCGTGTCACGTGACTTGGAAAAACCCGCCAAAATATGAAAAATTTAGAACCGTGGTCACGTGACTATAATATCGATAAAAAGCAACATATATAAAAAAGAAAACCATAAAAATAAAAAAAAGCGGAATAGATCGCATAGTAAAAAAAAAAAAAAGCCAAAAGATGAAAAATTTAGAACGGTGGTCACATGACTATAATATCAAATAAAAGCAACTCCGAGATCTGAGATAGCAAAAAATATAAAAAGCTAATATGCATTAAAAATATAAAAAGCTAATCTGCATTAATGAACACAAAAAGCATAGATATTTAAAATATATAAAAAGCTAACATGCATTGTATTTTTCTTACCAGAAGATGTTCCCATTTTGTTTGCAAATTTTCAGATTCTGCCTAGATAAACATTCAAAATGTACAACCCGTATCACTTAATTCTAATATCAAATAAAAGCTTCTTGTCTTTCTGCCTAGAAAAAAAACCATTAGATTCCACTATGTGCTAATTACCTAAACCATTTGTAGGACAGCCACCCACCCCTGCAAGTAAATCGATTTGCACTTTTTTTTTTTATTATCATAATAATAATACATTTTCTCATTTTAAATTATAAACCAAATAATTTATATATAGAGAGAGAGCAAGATTACTATATTTAAATCTTAATCAATAAATGCTAGTTAACATTGGCTAAAAAAGTACATAATAATAATACATTTTCTCATTTTAAATTATAAATCAAATAATTTATATATAGACAGAGCAAGATTACTATATTTAATATTTAATATTACATTTTATACACCATGGGAGGTAGTTTGGTTTTAAGTAAAATGAAGCAAGTATATCTGCTTATAGATGATACTCACCGCTTCAATATATAAAATCATACCTCAACAAATATTTTAAAAAAATATTTAGAAAAATACGCAAACCACTCTATAATTATTTTGTATACTAATTCTGAGAATTAAAAAGTAACTTTCTTGATATGATGGAGAAAAACCTAATAAGGCGTTTTAAGCCTCTTACTATGTGCGATTTACATAAAAATATTACCCCGGTCACTATTAAAGTTAGTTATATACAGCTTACTTGTACACAAACTATATACGGGTTAAAATATAAGAAGATAAAACTCATTAAAGTCTTCATTTGCATTTCATCTACATCTGATCTACTCTTGATTATGTCACTATAATCTGTATATCTATTAACATTGAAATGAGTTTTACTACCAACAAAGATAAACAAAAACATATTTTAAATAAACGTAAATATTTTATTTTATTTTTTTTTAAAAATACTTATTTTAATTAATAATTGCTTTATGTCTGTGTTTGTAATGAGTAATATATATATTAGATATATATTTAACACAAATAAAATTATGAGTGCATAAAGAAAACCAATAAATGAAATATGTTAAATAAATAAATGGTTATTGGGTTTACTTACCTTCATTATCAAAGCTGTGTGTTAAATGAATTGCTGTGTGCTAAATTTGCATACACTTTGCATTTCTTATAGCAACAGTTTTACTTCGCAATTCATTTAGCCACAGCTTTGACAATGAAGATATCCCTTCAAAAATACTAGCCATTTATTTATTTATCGTATTTCATTTATTTGTTTGTTTTACGCACTCATAATTTTATTTGTGTGAAATATATATATATATATATCGCATGTATATATTACTTTAATTTGTATAAGGGGGGAGGGGATGCCTTAGATATCACATATCAGCCACATCAAAATGCTACCAAGTGAAAAAAAACAAAAAACCAAGTATTCTAGTAAAATATTTAAAAGATTTAATTCTTTTAAATCAGAGTGGTTGGTTCACTTTTGATCTCTCTCCATCATGAATTTTATTATGTCACAGTTGAATAAATTCATTTCATGTTAACATTAGTTGAAACATAGCAATAAAATCATGAAACGTTGTTTACATGTGATCACATAATTCCTGAACATGTCTATAAAAGACAACTTTTGACCCAAAAACTTTGAAGAAAAATTAACTTCTGTAGTGACATTTCTTCTTTTTCAGAGAGATTAATATCAACAACATGGCTTGCAAATCACTTTAATCAGATATCATCAGTAATGAGAATCAAGCTGTCATTTTTCTGAGGCAGCACAATATATTAAGCGAAGATGATAGTACAAAACCATGCACAAAGTGTGGTACCATATGATAAAAAAACGGAGGAAGAACCGCAATGGAGTTTGGGTCTCCAATATGTGAAGTTGCGGTTGTCAAACTTTCCACTCCATATGACAAGGCAATCCATTTTTTCATTATAGAGATGCTACTGGCCATGTTAATAGTAGATTAACACTGTGTGAAATACTAGAGTTGATCTACTTTTTTGCTATGGATTTGCTATCACAACAGTGAAGGAAGCTATCAAGTAAATCTTCAGCTACTGTCGGTGACTGGTTTAACTTCTGTAGGCAAGTCTGTTTCTGATCTATAGCAGTTGATAGAAAGAAACAAATGGTAGGGACAGAACAGCAACCAATCCAAATTGATGAAGCCAGGTTTGCTGATTGATGGAAATACAACAGGGGAAGAATGCTTAGCGGTGATCTTCTATCTACAAGTACTGATGCCACAGTGACCCCAATCAACAAAAGAAACCATGGGGCTTAAATTGATGGGCCTTGGGTTTTTAATTTAAAAAAGGACACTGATTGTCGGTATTTTTCTGTCTCACATCGAGATAGAAGCACATTAATACCTATAATTGAAAGAGAATGTGCAGTTGGCTCTGTTATCCACTCAGATGAGTGGCCAGCATATTCAAACCTCCATGATAGAGAATTTAAACATTTCACTGTCAACCACCAGCAAAACTATGAAAATCCACCAGTGCTCACACACAGACAATAGAAAGATCATGGTTGGAAGCAAAAAATAAAATATTAAAAAAGATGAGAGGAACATCATCGAAGTTTCTCCAAGCTCATTTGGATACAATTTGCTGGTGGATAGACAAAAAGCATCTAAAGGATAGAGCTTTATTTGTTACATTTCTGAAAGATGTGAAGGATGCCTTCTGACAGTGAGAAGGTTAGTGTTTATCTTATTTAATATAAATCAGATTGAATCTATATTCTTTTTGAAATTGAAAAGAAATGAGCTATACTAACAATCTCTGCTTTTTTACCTCTTCCAATAGGCATGTATCATATTTTTCTCCAACAAAAAATTATTTCTTTATTAATTTTTTTATGAATAAGATAAATTTTTTTTTTCCTTCTCAATTTATTAGATTATACATAACATAAGTAAAACAAACTTTTTAACCCTTTTTTTAGTTTCTATCACTTCAACGTGGAAGGTGGGAAGCTGCTATTCCATGATATCCCAGGCATCCCCTCCCCCCTTATACAAATTAAAGTAATAAATATTTATTTGTCTGAAGGTTTGTAATGATGGTATATTATAAGATGTAATATGTTGGACTATTTCCATCATTTATGAGTGAATATTGAATGTATAGAAAATTTTAAACTTTATTTAAACTTTTCAAATACAAACAACTTGTTAGTAATAACACACAAATAGACAATACAGGTTAGTAATTACACAACGTTTCGAGTAGTATTATTCTCCACTCTTCTTCAGGTGTTGCCGGCCTATATGCACAGTGACAATATTCGCTTAGAAGTTGAACTCGCACCTTTAGATTCTTGTATATTGAATTTTAAGGCAAACGCTCTACCAACTGAGCTATTCTGTCAAAGCCTTTGACAGAATAGCTCAGTTGGTAGAGCGTTTGCCTTAAAATTCAATATACAAGAATCTAAAGGTGCGAGTTCAACTTCTAAGCGAGTATTGTCACTGTGCATATAGGCCGGCAACACCTGAAGAAGAGTGGAGAATAATACTACTCGAAACGTTGTATAATTACTAACCTGTATTGTCTATTTGTGTGTTATTACTAACAAGTTGTTTGTATTTGAAAAGTTTAAATAAAGTTTAAAATTTTCTATACATTCAATATTCACTCATAAATGATGGAAATAGTCCAACATATTACATCTTATAATAAATATTTCTTTTTAAAAAATAAAATAAAATATTCACATTTATTTTTTGTTCCTTTGCTGCTAGTAAAACTCATTTCAATGTTAATAGATATATAGATTGGTGTATTAATTTTCAAGAGTAGATCTAATTAATATACATGAAATGCAAATGAAGACATTGCATATATATATATATATATGTATATATTTATATTAATAATTATCATTCTAATTATGATAAGTTTAAATTATTAAATATAGTTATAATATGTAAAAAAGAGAAAATTAGGAAATTTATAAATAATATTAAAATATAAATATATGATTATATAATGTAAATACATGATTATAATTTATAAGTATAATGTAAAATGAAGCCTATAGATGGAGTTGCTGTAAAATAGAAGGAATTATAATATAACTTTGTGTATTTACATCTTGATAAGGCTCCAATATAGAAGCGAAATCCGGGTTGATAAGGTTTATTAAACATAATATTTTTTTAAAAAGTTGTCTTATTAAATAATTTTTATTGAATTATTTATATATATATATATATATATATATATATATATATTGAAATAGTTCAATCAGAGAATCGATCTTAGTTTCATGGTTTTTTTTTTGTTTTGTTGTTTTCAGATTTTGGTATAGCAGATTTGGTACAAACCATTATTTCACCCAATGGGGCTTTGTTCATCCAAGCCACATAAACTTAAATTGTGTGTGTAATATTTTATGTAAATAATTAAATAAATACCTTATATAAATATTGTAAGTAGTAATATATATATATCATTGTGTGCGGTGGTTTGGATATCAATATAAGATTATTTTAAAGAGAAAAAGAAGAAAGTTTCATTGCGCGAATAATTCTTAATTTTAAATAGTTAATACTTGTACAGATTTAATTTAAAAAACATTTCAATGTACCGACTGGATAGTGAAAGTGAAAATTGCTGCAGGCCAGAAAATCAAGGAAGGCAGAGTCCAAAATGAGGTGACAAATAACCAGTAGAATTGTGGGAACTTTGGCCATTTTAGATTGCATCATTCAGATAGCATCATTTTAGATTGCATCATTTTGGATTGCATCTTTTTTTTTCTTGACCACTCCACAAAAGGAGAGAGCAGCAGAGTAAAATTGGATAGAGCAGTATTAAGAAGTGACCTGTAAGTTTCAATAATGTCAGGCTAAGTCCAGGAAGCTGATCCCTGTTCTGCTGATGAAACCTTCCTAGCCTGCTGAATATCATGTGCTGTGGTTCCAGTTTTCCAACTTTCATGTGCCTATAGTTCCAGTTTCCAACCCTAAATTTTGAAAGCCAATATGTCATTATAACAAAACCAAATTGTGTGCCTATGTTCTGAGCAATCATCATCGCAAGGAACACATCCGGATGAAGAAAGAATGGTAAATCTACTTTACATGAACTTTTTACTTTCTTTTAGCATCAGTCCCTTATATAATTAGGTTTTAATCTTGTACTAAATATGCTAAATCTTTGTTATTTTGTTTTCTTTTGATAAAATGAATACAGTAAACCTGTAAGTAAACGTATCCCATTCCATTTTTTGTTTTTCTTTTACTCTAGTCTTTAAATAACAATTTGCTAAGTCTTTATGTTTTATGATGATTTTAATAAATATTTCATTCATTATATATATATATATATATATTGGTTTAAATTGATGTATGTATTATAGTTTAATTAAGGATGTTTTATTTTATGTCACCGGGTAGTTAATATCTAAAACCGATTTTATCTATTTAATTGCATGTTTTCTGATATGAGGGAGGAAATAATAATCAAGGGTAGCCATTAATGTGTTTACTACTTTCCGAACAGTCAGAGGGGGTATGAGATTCAGAGTGTAATTAATTAATAGTTAAATGTATGATTCTTTGAGCCTACCATGTGGTTTTAAATTACTTTGTCAGACGATTACATGGGAAAAGTATGGAGGAATAAATAAAGTCTTATATAGATATTTATAATTTTGCTTCGAGCATTTGTTCACAATGTTACTGGTTTAGTGCTATTTCACTCTCTATATATTTCACCCCCCCCCAACCAATTTAACCTATTTTTTAATTAATAACTTTCACCCAATATATATTTAATATTCCCAAACCAACCCATGATTTTGATTTAAAATTAAATTTCCATTTTTTAAAAAAATTAATTTTTTATTTTTAAAAAAAAATATTTATTTTGATTAAAATTTTTATTTTTATTTAATAAACATTTTAAAATGTTATATTTATTTAAATTTTAAAATTATTAATAAATATTAAAATAATATAAAAAATAAATTGTAATTTATTATTAGATTAATATTTAAAGAAAAATCATAAAAAATTTACCACAACAACAATAAAAATAAATGTTATAATATATATATATATATATATATATATATATATATATATATATATATATATATATATATATATATATATATATATATCTTAAAAAAAAAGAAGAAAAGTAAAATAAGTAATATTGTATATAACAAGTAGTTGTATTCCTATGTAAATTTTATCCAATAGTAAGAATAATTATTAAACATTTGTGTAATCTAGTTTCATCTCTCTCTTCCTTAAATAGTTATTTCACTGTCATTTGATTATTGTCTGTATCGACAACACAAGAATATATATATTGTAGTGATAGTATATAGTGTTGAGCATCCACCGCATAGTTATATATATAAGTTAGTCAGAGTTATTGTCTGTGTTTCTACCGAGCTAGTGTTAGGCAATACCATGTACTATGGATTCTGTTATACCTCAGTCATTTGTGCGCAGGGTTTGGATTTGAACTCAGTTTGGTTTCGGATTTAGTTCTGGAGTCGGTCTGGGTTCGAAGTCGGTTCTGTGTGTAATTGATGGGTTGCAGTTGACCGGTACAATATATATATATATATGTGTGTGTGCATAAGTAAGCAGCCTATAATAGCGGTATTCATATGAAAACTAAATAATGTTTAATAAAGTAGCTGAAATTAATATTATTGTAAACTAGGCTATATATATATATATATATATATATATATACTGGCTTAACTTTCTCTAATTTTAGAATCTATAAAAAGTTATAAAATGATTTCTTATAGTTTACTTTGAATGATGGATGGAAATTAAATTGTTTGGCCCTGCTCTTAGATCTCAAGAAATATGTAAGCAAAACCTCTTAGATTTAAAAGTTATTCTTTTAAAGTTTCTCTTCTTATCTCTCCCACTGCAATCATATCAAACACCACATATTGTTTAGATTCTAAGAAATATGTATTAAATTTAACCAAGGATGGCTAGCATTTATTAATTAAGGTTTAAATATAGTAATCTTGCTCTCTCTATATATAAATTATTTGATTTATAATATAAAATGAGAAAATGTATTATTATTATGTACCCTTTTAGCCAATGATAACTAGCATTTATTGATTAAGATTTAAATAAAGTAATCTTGTTCTCTCTATATATATAAATTATTTGGTTTATAATTTAAAATGAGAAAATGTATTATTATTATGATAATCAAAAAAAAAAGTGCAAATTGATTTACTTGCGGGGTGGGAGGTGGGTAGCTGTCTTACAAATGGATTAGGTAATTAGCACATAGTGGAATATAATGGTTTTTTTCTAGGCAGAAAGACAAGAAGCTTTTATTTGATATTAGAATCAAGTGATATGGGTTGTACATTTTGAATGATTTTCTAGGCAGAATCTGAAATTTTGCAAACAAAATGGGAACATCTTCTGGTAAGAAAAAATACAATGCATGTTAGCTTTTTATATATTTGAAATATCTATGCTTTTTATATGTTAATAATACATGATGCTTTTTATGTAATCTGTGTTCATTAATGCATATTAGCTTTTTATATTTTTAATGCATATTAGCTTTTTATATTTTTTGCAATCTCAGATCTCCGAGTTGCTTTTATTTGATATTATAGTCACGTGACCACAATTCTAAATCTTTCCTGTTGGCTTTTTTTTTTTACTATGCGATCTATTCCACTTTTTTTTTTATGGTTTTTTTTTTTTATATATATCACTTTTTATCAATATTATAGTCATGTGACCACAGTTCTAAATTTTTCATGTTTTGGCTTTTTTTTTAACTGTGCATTTTGGCAGGTTTTTCCAAATCACGTGACCCAAGTTCTAAATTTTTTATATTTTCGCGTAGTTTTTTATCACTTAGATGTGTCAGACGATGTTTTTGGCTATTTTTGAAATTCAAAATGGCGCAGATCGCGTACTAAATTTGCACCGAATTTAGAAAACAAAATCTTAAAGTATCTATCAATGATGAAGGCATTATTTTCCAGAGCAAAGACATTACATGTATCCAGCCTAACTTATTATATTTCATTTAATAACCTTATTTATACAAACTGTTTAAATTTCTTATTTTAAAACATATTTATTGGAGGTTTATTTTGATTTTAACTATAACAGTTTTAACATGCTTTCACAACTCATTAAGATAATATAATTCTTCAGAAACTTGTTAAATGTTTTATTGTCTTTTGTTTCATATAAATTTATTTAAAAGAACTAATTATTGAGGAAAATAAAACCATTTATTGTGGATACTAATGACTTTATTATAGTAATAATTAAATAGTTATTTGGTATATTGATTAAAAAAGGTTTAACAAAGTCATTTGTGCTTTCACTTATAAACAAAATGTTCCTAATTTCTGAAAAAATATTGGTATAAAATTTGTATTCTCTATTAAGTGCTAAATGAATAAGGAAGGTTTGTTATTTTTCTATAAATTGGTTATACTTAAATATTTACTACAAGCCTGATAAAATTATGTGAAGGAAGTTTTTGACTAAACCACTATATAAAAGTATTTGAATAAACCACATTATATTTAAATGTTTCATTCAGAAAAGTAACTTAATTATAAGAGAGACATGAGTGAGAAAATGTTATATTAATATTATTTAAAAATCTACTTAACTTGAAAAAGAAATGTTTATGAGCAATCACTGTATTAAATCTTGTGCTTCAAAAAACCCTGCTTAAATTGGAAAAGATGAATATATATTAATTACTAAATTAAAATAATTGCCTGTCTTAAATAAAGTGAAAAACCAGTGTGGTGTAACAAAAAGTGTTGAAACTGTCTTATCAAGTATATATTTAATGATTCACAAAATAATGGCCATTCATTTATTAATATTTTTTGTTGGTGCATATATGATGTCTTTATGGAAGAAAGGAACTGTTGTTATAAATGTGACTTTTGAATTATATTACCAGAATGTGGAGAAACATCCTTACTTGTTGAATTTTTTTTTATTACACCAGGAGTTATGCAAGATTAAGAACATGATTTTTTCATTTATAAAAAAGTTTCAATAAAATTATATCCTTAGGTTTAAGTTGCACATTTATAACTTATTATTATCATATACTATTTAAAATATTATATATATATATATATATATATATATATATATATATATATATATATATATATATATATATATATATATATATATATATATATATATATGATCACTAGATGGAGCTTTACCAATAGCCCACAATCAAGCTTTGTTTACATAAATGCTGAGAGAGATAGAATTCAATATCTCTTTCAAATTATCTCCAACCGTTAAACCATGGTTTCGAGCTAGTTGGCTCATGTCAGTAAAAGGTAGGAAGACTAGAAACTAGTTTGTTTCTGGTCTTTCTACCCTTTACTAACATGAGCCAACTAGCTTGAAACCATGGTTTAAAGGTTGGAGACAATTTGAAAGAGATACTGAATTCTATCTCTCTCAGCATTTGTGTAAACAAAGCTTGATTGTGGGATATTGGTAAAGCTCCATCTAGTGATCATTAAATGCAAGCTATAGCAACTTATGAAATTTATAACTTGTTTTGTTTATCATGTATATATATATATATATATATATATATATATATATATATATATATATATATATATATATATATATATATATATATTATGGTTTAGTGTGCTCTGGCAGAGGTTCACTTATTAGCATTAATGATATTATAGGCTATATAGTGATTTAGTATTAAATTAAAGAAGTTTGCCTTGTCCATTATTATGAGAAGTATATTTTTATAATGAATGCTTCAATGTTTATGAAAAGTGATATATATTTTTCGTTTTTTAAAATTTCTTAAAACTACATTTTTTCAATCATATTTGACAATTATATTATTACTTTATCAGTTTTATGCATCAATTTAGTAATATATTTATTGACAGTTTAGAATTAATTTCTCTCTAGTATATATGATATATGTTATGTAACTATTGCATGTTTCCAAGGTATGAAAATTTATTTCTGCTTTGATGGTTTGGAGAGGAAGCTAATTTTTTTCATTGTTGTTATTGAAATAATTTAAATGTTTATTAAGAAATAGAGGGTTACTCTCTCCGATGTTGCTGATATTTTTATTGAGTGATATTTTTTCATGTTTTATGTTTGTAGTTGTGGTGTGGTGGTTTATTTCCATTATTATATATGTCCAGAGACAAGAAACTTAATAAAAATTTTTGACCTCAGAACATAGGTCCATATTCTGGGTTCATTGCATCATTACATTTATTGCTTTATTTAGTTTTTCCTCTTGGAAATTTATTTTTTATTGTCTATTTTCCACTGTGTGTTGTGTCATTGATATTTTAGTATGTTGGTCAGTGATAAGCTTTGTTATTTTAAAGTGTATCATCCTTTTTTCAGACACACATTTAACCCCCTAGGGTTGGTTAAAAGTTTAGATGTATAAATTTGTTTTGCTATGGTTTGTCTGCTCTAGCATAAGATAAAATTGACAATGACATTCAAAATTATAAATTGATATCCTTTAGCCTAAATAGGCAATGTGCATCATCATCATTATCCAGAATCAAATCACCACTAAATTGGTGGTAAGATCGATTGCTCAGGGTTATTCATTGTTGAGACAAATATCATAGAGTGTGTGGGTGTATATGTGTAACCTCTGAGAACAATTTAAATATGTAGTACAACTTCAGAAATTTAAAGACCATACAGTTCATCATAATGCCTAAATTGGTAAAAGCTATAAATTACAGGATTATAAAAAAGTTTTAGGACGTCTATTTTATGTAGGATGTTATAGAGCTTATACTGTAAATTTGTTAATAATTTATTAAAGTTCTATCACTTCAAAGGCATAGAATATTTTATTGATGATAGTGATTAAATAAGTATTTAACTTGAAAGGATAATTTTTTTTGTAATAATCTCTTACTTGCCAAATGTACTTGTCCACATAAGACTATCATAAGTCATGAATATTTAATTAAGTCATTTAATTTGTGAATTTAGATAAATTTAAAATTGTAAAAGTATTCTCCTCTAAACAACTGCCTTTGACGATTTTAATGATAATGTTTTTGAAATTATATTTATAACACATTTCCCTGGCCTTCATGTGTATAAAATGTGTTTATTGTAAATAAATGTTATTTTGTTGTTAAGTGTTGTGTAGTGTCTCTATAAGACCTTGGTATTCATCAATTCATAACCAGAAATATAAACAATATGTAAATTATAATGCAAATATTTTTCATTTTATTTATTCAAAGTACAAATATATAAATTGAAATGTTAAAATATTTAACTGATAATGATTTTGCATGTACAAAGAATGTGTTAAAAATAAAATATTATTCTATTGATTACTGTAATGTGAACTGCAATTTATTTAAATAAGACTGTTTTTTATAATCAATTATTGTCTATTTTATTTAACAAAATTTAACTATGTTGTTGGTGAATACTTTGATAGGCCATAAAAATCCCTTTCCACTCTTGGTATCTAAATGTTGTCCTAGAAGATGGTTATATTAATCCAAATTTAAAGTTTGATGCAATTTTGTTTTAGTTAAATAATAATAATAATAATAATAATAATAATAATAATAATAATAATAATAATAATAATAATAATAATAATAATAATAATAATAATAATAATAATAATAATAATAATAATAATAATAATAATAATAATAATAATAATAATAATAATAATAATAATAATAATAATAATAATAATAATAATAATAATAATAGACAGGGTATGAGCACAGACTTTCACATGACCCACCACTCTCCACACCATCTCATAACACTGACACACCCAAACACACATATATCAAAAAGATAAACAATCACCAATATACGTATTTCATGATAAACCAGCAATCATCAGTTGGTCCAGATTACCATCTCTACACATATATGCTACAAGTGGGAGGATTTGCTATCTCAATATATATCTGAGCACCTGTAGCATATATGTGTAGAGATAGTAATCTGGACCAACTGATGATTTCTGGTTTAGCATGAAAAACGTATATTGGTGATTATTTATCTTTTCAACATTATGTGTGTTCGAGTGGGTTAGTGTTATGAGATGGTGTGGAGAGTGGTGGGTCATGTGAAAGTCTATGCTCATACACTGTCTATTACATATATAGACAGGTATATATAAGCCTGTGTATTTCAGCTAATAATAATAATAATAATAATAATAATAATAATAATAATAATAATAATAATAATAATAATAATAATAATAATAATAATAATAATAATAATAATAATAATAATAATAATAATAATAATAATAATAATATGTAAGTAAGCATTTATTTTTATATAGTGCTATGCCTACAATTGTATTACATTCAAATATCAGCCTTTCAAGCTAATTCTGCATGCACTTTTTGCAAGTGTTAATAATAAATGAATACTTTCCTTTCCAATACAAGATATAGTATTTATGCAGGAATAAAATGAATCCACTTATTCCTACAACTCAAATGCTTAAATATGAGCAAATCTGAAGTACTGGCAAGGAAAGCATGAGAATATTTGAATGTAATACAATTGTAGACATAGCACTATATAAAAATAAATGCTTATTTACATATGATTAAGTTTCAGTTAGAGTGATGTTTAGTAAATTCTAGACAATTTCACTGATGTCATTCATCCAGACACCGTAAATAGTAATTTAAAGTGAGTGGTCTATCCTCATGCTTTCCTTGCCAGTACTTCAGATTTGCTCATGTATAAGCATTTGAGTTGTAGGAATAAGTGGATTCATTTTATTCCTGCCTAAATACTATATCTTATATTGGAAAGGAAAGTATTCATTTATTATTAACACTCGCAAAAAGCACATGCACAATTAGCTTGAAAGGCTGATGTAATAATAATAATAATAATAATAATAATAATAATAATAACAACAATATTAATAATAATAATAATAATAATAATAATGATAATAATAATAATAATAATAATAATAATAATAATAATAATAATAATAATAATAATAATAATAATAATAATAATAATAATAATAATAATAATAATAATAATAATAATAATAATAATAATAATAATAATAATAATAATAATAATAATAATAATAATAAAGCGCTAAGCAAACTTATTATAAATTAGTTTAAAATTATAGCTTCACTATTTAATGCAAAAAAAAAAGTCGCATATTTATAATTATTATTATTATTATTATTATTATTATTATTATTATTATTATTATTATTATTATTATTATTATTATTATTATTATTATTATTATTATTATTATTATTATTATTATTATTATTATTATTATTATTATTATTTATATATATATATATATAGTACAATTGAATATGTTTATATAATTTACCTAATATATTATTGTGATGTTTAATAATCTTGTCTTGGATATTGTTTGTTTTTTATATATATAGTACAATTGAATATATATTTATATAATTTACCTAATATATAATTGTGATATATTTAATAATCTTGTCTTGGATATTGTTTGTTTTTTATATATATAGTACAATTGAATATATATTTATATAATTTAATTAATATATAATTTTTGTATTTCCTTAGATTTGTTTTTCCCAATTTTATTAATTTTTTTTTTTTTTGTTAAGTAACAGATATTGCCATTGTTTGTTTTATAATTAAATTATTTTACTATAATGCATTTATTCACTTTATAATTTTTAGTCTAAGGGATTTAATTGTGTACTTAGATGGGATTTATTTATTATACTGTATCTACTTTTTTTTTGTTAGTTATATTTTAGATGGCGCCTTTTAAATTTCCTTGTGCTTTGTGTTTGTCTGATATTTTTGGTAGACAAAAATTTTTAAAATGCTTGGGTTTTTGTGGCCTTAGATACCATATAGTATGTTATAATTTATTTAATAAAGATACTTCCATTGATTCTATTAATAATACCTCTGAATTTTTATGTGAATACTGTAGCTCTTATTATAAGAAGGCTTCTGTTATTTTGAATTCTTATGTCTCCCAAATTTCTACGATGAATTCATCTCTTTCTGTTTTATCTGATACTGATATAATCTCTGATTCTAGCTCAGTTTCATCTGTTTGTAAGGTCTGTTCTATTGCTATATTGGATCCTGCTAACTGTATCAATTGTTCTGGTCAATGTCAGGGGAAGTTTCATACCTCTTGTCTTAGATTAAGTAAAATTGATGCTGATATTTTTCATACTATTGGTTCTGGCTTCTATAAATGTATAGAGTGTAATTATATGTCTAAGGTATTTTTGACAGATAATATTGCTGATAATCCTGTTTTAGATAATGAGTTTCAGATAGTTAAGTTAACTAATTGTATGAATAGTAGAATTAATGGAGATAATTGTGTTATAAATTCTATTGTAAATGAATTTGATAAAAATAAAGATTTGTTGCCCTTACATTATCTTTCTAAGATAGATGTTGACTTATCTTCTAATAATGGGAATAATTATATTGCAAACTCTACTGTAATTGAAGTTGACAAAAATAAAATCAATAATGGAAATAATAATGCTGGAAACTCTCCTGTAAATGAATGTGATGAATATAAAACTGTTTTATTTTTAGATGATCTTTCTAATGTTGATGCTGATGTATCCCCTAATAATATTGACTTATTTCCTAATAATATTGACTTATTTCCTAAGATTGGAAATAATAGTGTTGGAAAGTTTGCTATAGATGAGTTTGACAATAATAAAGCTGTTTCATCTTTGGACAGTCTTTCTAATGCAGATGTTGATATGGATTTATCTACTAATAATATTGACTTACTTCCCGATCTTGGAAATAATATTGGAAACTTTGCTGTTAATGAATTTGACTCTGCTAATAATGTTAAAAATATAGATAGTTTAATTGACAGTGTTATTCATGATTCTAGCAATTTTTCTTTTGAAATGATTTTATCTCTTCCTATTTCTTTTATATATAATTTAATAATTGAAATGTCTCATCGTTGTAGGAATTCTTCAGTGATCAAAGATAAACTTATTAATACTAATGCTATTGGTACTCAATGCATGTTATCATCTTCCGAATATCCTGATCAAATTTTTAGTTCTATTCCTGGAGATTATTCCTCTTCTGTTGAAGGTGGTAACATTGTATGTTCATCTTCATCCAATTGCCTTGAAGATCTTGGTAAAAATGTTAATACTAATGATATTGGCACTCAATGCATTTTGTCATCTTCTGAATATCCTGATCAAATTTTTAGTTCTTCCATTGCTAGGGATCATTCTTCAGCCTATTGCCCTGAAGATCTTGGTGAAAATATCAAATTGGATGATTGTGTTCCTGAAGTTAATTTAGTTAGTGATGAAATTAATTATAATAATAATAATAATGTATTTATGAATTTGCCTCATTCCAAATTTAAAAGTAGATGTTTTTATAACTCATCCTGGCTTGAGGTAAATTCCATTAGTGATTGCTTTTCTGATTCTGGTTTTTTTTCTCATGGTAAATTTAAATCACCAAATTTTTTTTTGGGGGGGGAAAGAGATAATGGAGGTTTTCCTGTTACTTTATCTTCTTTAAAGTCTGTGAAATCTAAAAAACTAAATTATCCAGCTGCAGTTTCTAAAGTCATTCCAGCTCATAATTTACAGAGTGCTTCTTTTATGGATAAAAGATATAATGGAGGTCTTCCTGTTAATGTATCTTCCCTAAAGTCTATTAGTCATAAAATTCTTAATTATCCAGATACTGCTCCCAAATTTACTCCAGCTTATAAATCACATTCACTTAACTTTCATTCAAATAGTAACTATCGGATGAATCATTCTGGATACTCTTCTTTATCTTCTAGTAAAAATGACTTTTCTAGAACTAAGAAAATTAATATTTCTGATGGATTTAATAAATCTAATTTTGCTAATGTTTATTCTAAGTCTGTTAGACATAAATTTCTTAATTATCCAGATATTGCTCCCAAATTCATTCCAGCTTATAGTTCACATTCACTTGACTTTCATTCAAATAGTAACTATCGGATAAATCATTCTGGATACTCCTCTTTATCTTCTAATAAAAATGATTTTTCAAGAACTAAAAAAATTAATATATCTGATGGATTTAATAAATCTAATTTTGGTAATGTTTATTCTAATACTAATATAACTTATAATAGATATTTTCTTTCTAATATGCCAGTAGATCTCAGTTCAAAAGATATTACAGTATTTCTTGAAAATAATTTACAAACTAGCATTGTTTGTCATAAAGTTAATATGAATAATTCTAAGTCTTCTTGCTTTTATGTTTCTGTTTCTGCACATAAACATAATGAAATAATATCCCCCAATTTATGGCCTTGCGGTGCTTCCATTTCTTTTTTTTATGGATCTCTGGCTAGTTCTCTAAGGTTTTAAGAGAATTTATTTTGTTTTACTATCTATTTTATTTTATTTTATTTATTTATTTTTATTTATTTATTCTTTCTTTATCACTTTTTTTTTCTCTTTCGGTTTTATTTGTGTTGTTTCCATTATCTTTGTGGGTAACATGGTAGGCCTTTCTTGTTTTACATGAATGTCAGAGGTATGAGGACTAAATGTGTTCAAATTAAACAATTTTTTGAAACAGAACATTTTGATCTTATTTTACTTACAGAAACTTGGTTGAATCAACAATTTCCTGATTGTTCTTTTCTTGATGATAGATTCAGTATTTTACGAACTGACAGATCTATGGATAATATTTCTCGAGGTGGTGGTACTCTGATTGCTCTTCATAAAGATGTTTTTTATAAAGAACTTTCTTTTTCTTCTTCTTTTTGTGAATCTACATGGTGTGAAATTACTTTAAATCACAATTTTAAATTTCTTTTAGGTAATGTTTATCTCAAACCCACTTTGTCATTGTTGGAGTTTGATTATTTTTTGACATCACTTGAAGATTTTCTGATTGGCTATGATAATGTTATTATTACTGGGGATTTAAATATTCCAGATTTATATCAGGGTAGAATTGCTACACACTTTTCTGTTTTGTCTTCTAAGGCTTCTAGAATGTTAAAGTTCTGTAAATTTTTAGGACTCAAGCAATATAACCCATTTGTTAATTCCTTTCATCGTACTTTGGATTATATTTTATGTAGTTCAACAGTAGTTAGTAATTTTCAAGTTGTCTCTGTTAATTTTCCTATTGATGCTCATCATCCACCTTTTGAGTTTTATATTAATGTTTGTCACTCAAAGATTAATTTTTCTAATATTTCAAGAAAGGATTATGGGAAGGGTAATTATTTTGATTTTTGTAGAAACTTTTCTAAAGTTAATTGGAATTTTTTGTATTCTTTTAATGATGTAAATCATTGCTTGGATGAGTTTTTAAAGATTCTTAATGGTTTTATTGATTTGTATATTCCCAATAAGCGACCTTTTTATAAGGGTTTTCCTCGTTGGTTTTCATGCGATCTTATTAAAATTATTAAAAGGAAGTCTTATCATCGTAGACTTTATTTTAAAACACAGAATATCTTTTTTTATAATAATTTTATTAATTTCAGAAGATTGGTGAAGCATGTTTATAAAAGAGATTTGAAGAATTATATTAGAAGAATTGAGGTTAATATTTCATCTAACCCTAAAGAATTTTGGGATTTCATTAAAAAGTCTGGTTTGGGTAGATCTGGTTCAAGCTACTCATGGTTTCACTTTAAGTGCAAATGACTTTTCAAAACATTTTGCTGATGTATATTCATCACATGATGCAATATCTTCAAATATTGCATTATTTTGTAATTCTTCAACTGTTCATTGTATGATTGACCATATTTCTAAGGATGATGTTGTTATGGCTATTAAGCGACTTAAAATTCATTCTAGTTTGGGAAATGATAATATTCCTTCATTTATTTACAAAGGGCTAGCTGAATTTATTGCAGTTCCTCTTGCATTTATTTTTAATTTATCACTGAATTCTTGTGTTTTTCCTAATGTGCTTAAGTGTGCCAAAATGGTCCCAATTTTTAAGAATGGTTCACGTGATTGTCTTAATAACTATAGACCTATTTCTGTTTTACATACTATTGCTAGAATTTTTGAGAGGTGTGTTTATAATAAAATTATTTTAGATGTTAGTAAACTCATTTCTTCTTCACAGCATGGTTTTATACCTAATAGATCCGTAGAAACTAATTTGTTAACAATTTATGATCATATAGCTCATGCAATTGAGGACCAGCAGAGACTTGATGTTGTTTATTTTGATTTATCAAAAGCTTTTGATAAAGTAGACCACAGTATTCTTCTTCACAAATTATATCAAATGGGTTTTTCTACTAAGCTTGTTTATTGGTTTCAATCCTTTCTTCATGGTCGTACTGCATATATTAAATTTAATAATACTATTTCATCTAAGTTTAAATGTAATTTTGGAGTTCCTCAGGGTAGTATTTTAGCACCTATGCTTTTTAACATTTATATGAATGACCTTAAGGATTGCTTAAAATCTTCTTATCTTTTGTGCTATGCAGATGACTGTAAAATCTTTAGAAGAATCACATCTGTGTTTGATTGCACTCTTCTTCAAAAGGATATAGATAATTTTAGTGCTTGGTGTGATTTAAATAATATGATTGTTAATTTCAGTAAATGTTCCTTAGTCTCGTATTCTAAAAAATCTGAAGTTTTGCATTTTTCTTATTTTATTAATTGTCACAAAATTATTTCTGTTGAATCCCAAAAAGATTTGGGAGTTATATTTTCTAGTAATGGATCCTTTCTTCCTCATTTGGAAATGATTATTGGTAAAGCTTTAAAAATTATAGGTACTATTCTAAGGTTTGGTCATCATTTCAGTGGTGATACAAAATTTAAATTATTTTTATCATTGGTTCTTCCCATCATTGAATATTGTTCAGTCATTTGGAATCCTAGCTCTAAACAGGGATGTAACTTATTACAATCAGTGAGTAATAAGTTTTTTAAATATGTTTCTTTGGGAAATAAAACTGTTGTTCATCTTTCTTCTAGAAGACAATATAGAGATCTTAAATATCTTTATAAACTTGTTAATAAAATAGTTCTTTTATCTGACACAATTTCTACTGTTGTAATTAGATCTCATGTGCATGATACTCGGTCTGCTTCTGTTTGTTACATTAAAACTTGTCATTCCAATGTTCTTAGATTTTCTCCTTTATTTAGACTGCCATATTTATATAATCAGATTTGTAGTAATAATAATTACTTCAATTTAGATTATAATCAATTTTGTAATGTTATTAAATTTAAATGTCATATTTGATTGGTTTAACTTGATTTTGTTTATATATATATGTTAAATTGTTTTATTATTATTATTATTTTGTTACGTGCTTTATATTTATCCCTTTTATTTATTTGTTATTATTAATGTTTTAATAATAATTGTTTATATGCTGATATTTAATTTTACTTTAGATTTTTAAATGTGTTAATTATCTTTTATTGAAATATGGCACATAATTATATTAATAATTTGTCATTTAAACTCATTTATGTATTTATATATTTGTTATGGTGCAATACTGTAATTGGCTTTATGCTGTAGTTTTGTACGGTAAATAAATGAATTGAATTGAATTGAATTATTATTATTATTATTATTATTATTATTATTATTATTATTATTATTATTATTATTATTATTATTATTATTATTATTATTATTATTATTATTATTATTATTATTATTATTATTATTATTATTATTATTATTATTATTATTATTATTATTATTATTATTATTATTATTATTATTATTATTATTATTATTATTATTATTATTATTATTATTATTATTATTATTATTATTATTATTATTATTATTATTATTATTATTATTATTATTATTATTATTATTATTATTATTATTATTATTATTATTATTATTATTATTATTACACATATTATACTTATTTGCTACTAAATAAAAAATTCATTATTTTGTTGTGATTGAAATTGATATTTCTGGAAATTTCTGTTGCTGCTCAACATTATTTAAATATGCTGTCACTTTTTGGATTTATTCAATGTTTATTTCATCCTACACTGTTACATCTTCATCATCTTCACTTATTGATCACGTCTTTGCTAGATGTCCTGAAAATATTCTTTTGAAAACATCTTTTTTGGATTGGTGTCTTACAGATCACAGAGGAATTGTTGTTACTTTTAAAAAGAATTTTTCTCATAGTAAAAAGTGTTTTAAACTTTTATCTCATGATCGTTTGAAATCCTTAATTACTAAATATGATTGGAATTTAATCTTTGAGTTGAATGATGTAAATTGTGCATTTTCATTCTTTGTTGACAAGATGAAGGAGTTTATAGATTATTGTTCTTTTATAAAATATATAAAGAAGAAAGATCTGAAGAGACATGATTGGATTACAAATGAGTTAATATCAAAAGTTAACAGTAAGAATAAATTGTACAAGCTTTTCAAAAGGTTTCCTGCTAATGAAGATTTAAAAATTCAGCTAAAGGTTCTTGATAAAGAAATAAAGAAAGATATAGTCAAAGCTAAATTGATTTTCTATTCTACTCAAATTGATTCTTTAAAATCAACTAAATTAAGCAACTTTTGGACTGTTGTTAAAAAATTTATTTTTAAAGAAGGATTTTCACAAATTTCTAGACTAAAGATTAATGAAATATCTATTGATGTTTTAAATAATTCAAAACTAATAGCTGATCATTTCAATCAATATTTTGTACATAGTGTGGAATTGTTAATGAATAGTTTTGACAATAATTGCAATTCTCATGTTTTTCAATATAAGAAATCTATCCTGAATTCTTTTGTTTTTAAAGAGATTGAAGATTGTGAAATTTTAGATTCTCTTTATAAAATGAGACATAAAAAATGTATTGGTTTGGATTGTATTTCTGTAAAAATATTAATTGAAAATGTTTCCATTCTTTTACCAATTTTATCTTTTTTATTTAATTCTTCTATTGATTCAGGTATATTTCCAGATTGTTTAAAATCTGCTGTTGTTACACCTATTTTTAAGAGTGGAGATAGGGAATGTTTGGAAAACTACAGGCCAATTTCTATTTTATCAACATTGTCTCAAATTTTGGAAATGTGTGTAAAAAACAGAATTGTTTTGTTTTTTCAAAAATATAATTTATTTTCAAACAATCAATTTGGGTTTTTGCCAGGAAGATCTACAGAACTGGCTTTATCTGAACATGTTTCAGTCATCACTGAATCTTTAGAAAAAGGTTACAAAACTATAGGCATTTATTTAGATTTGCGGAAAGCATTTGACTGTGTTCCACATGATATATTAATAATTAAGTTACACCATTGTGGCATAAGGAGTACTATGCTTGAATGGTTTAAATCTTATTTAAGTAATAGAAGCCAATTTGTGAAAATTAATAATTTTTTGAGTGATTCTGAAATAATTAGATATGGAGTTCCTCAAGGTTCAGTCCTGGGACCATTGTTATTTACTGTTTATATTAATGATCTGCTTGATCTTTCTCTTCATTCTAACATTTTTTGTTTTGCAGATGATACTGCTTTGGTTACTTCAGCAGTTTCATATAGTTTACTTGAGAAACTTGTGAATGAAGATTTATTTAAAATTACACAATGGATGAACAGTAATAGATTACTGCTAAATATTAATAAATGTAATTACATAATGTATTCTCTTAAAAATATTCCAGCAAAAGACTTGTTAATTCAATTGCCTTATGTTAATAAAACGTTTTGTCAGAAAATTACCAGGACTTCAACAATTTCTTACCTTGGCTTGGTTTTGGATGAGTATTTACATTGGGATAAACATATTCTTTGGCTTCAAGTAAAATTAAGAAAACTTAATTTTCTTTTTTATAGATTAAGAGATTGTTTGAATAAATCTGTCCTATTAAGTATATATAAACAAATTTTCTTAAGCAGACTTTCTTATGGTATAACATTATGGGGTGGCACTGCAGCATATTTTTTGAAGTCATTGCAAACACTACAAAATTTTACGTTAAAAATTATTTTGTTTAAACCTTTGGATTTGCCAAGACTTGAATTATTTAAGTGTGCTGGAGTTTTAACTATTCATCAATTATTTTTAGTGAATATTTTGTGTTATTATATTAAATACAAAAAAATGAATAAATATAATTCTTCATCAATAATGGTGACTAGATCAAGTGATTTTGATTTATTATTTGAACCAGTGTACTTTAAAACTCATTGCAGATATCAGAAATGTTATCTTGGTCCAAGATTTTATAATATTTTTATAAGAAACATTGGATTTAATGTTAATGACTTATCAAGGAAAACTTTGAGAAAATTAATTATGAACTGGATTGTAATTGATGATAATCAAAAACTTTTTATTTCTATTTAATTATTTTATTGTATATTAATGTTTTTTATTTTATTGCACATGTATTTTTGTTAAGCTCCATGCGTGATTTATTTATCACAAGGAGATTATATGTTTAATAAATTAAATTAAATTATTATTATTATTATTATTATTATTATTATTATTATTATTATTATTATTATTATTATTATTATTATTATTATTATTATTATTATTATTATTATTATTATTATTATTATTATTATTATTATTATTATTATTATTATTATTATTATTATTATTATTATTATTATTATTATTATTATTATTATTATTATTATTATTATTATTATTATTATTACTACTACTACTACTACTACTACTACTACTACTACTACTACTACTACTACTACTACTACTACTACTACTACTACTACTACTACTACTATTAAATAGTAGGTAGAAATTAACTTGTAGATTAAATATATGTCTTCACATGTTTATCACTAGGATGTCATTCATTTATTAACAACATGTTCATAAAATAAAATATTAAGAAAATTTCAATATTTAAAATATAATCTAGAAGAACCCTGAGATCATAATATCATAAATCTATAAATAAGAACTAATATCTATTGTCAAAGAAAGAAAAAGTGTCATAAACAAATCAGTAAGATTTATAAAAGATGACAAGTTATTAAATGTAAATTTGATTGTGGCAATAAAATGATGAAGAAGGAGTTGTTGATATAAGAGTATAGTTGAGAGAAAATAAGGAAAGAAATATTTATTATAAGAGAAAAATTAATTGTATCCTTGCTATTTTGTGGTTTTGCGTTATGAATATTGGGATCTTTAAAATTTTTGCAAGAGAGAGTTCACATTTCTCCTCCTCTTAAAATTTAAGTAGTTATATTTTATAATGCATAATGATTATCACCATTGTTATTATTATTGTAGCTCTCTGTATTTATGGTATAAATTATAATAGCAAATAATTCTGAGCTTAGCTTGACAAATATTGCCACTCAATTTATCCATTGACTTACAACTCACCACTCATTTTCACACACACACACACATATATATATATATAATTCAATGTCTATATTTATAAATACAGTAATTAGATAATTAAACATTCTATCCACTTAGGAGCACTTTTAATTCTCCTAGTAATCTTTGTCAACTAACACTTTGAAAGAGTAATCTTCCCACAATTCAGTGATCTTAATGTTTACTGCCTGCCTGTTATTTAAGTCATGTTTATATTTGTATATTAGCATAGCTTCTTTTATTTTATTTTTATTGTTATTTTTATCAATTTTCAGTATTTTTACATTATTAAAATTGAAATCAAAACCATAAATACATGACTTATTATGGTTGCAAAAAACAGTTTCTGAAATATTATTATCTACATTACAATTTTGTTTTGATTTCTAAACCCACTTTAATAACAGCAAGTGCTCTATAGTTCTTTTTTCCAATGTACATCTCGATTCACCTATATTCACTACCACACCTACATATCCATTTATAAATGACACAATTTTTATTTATAAATGAGGTTTTATCTTTAGAGTTATTTTTTAATTTGTTTAATGTAGGAGGTGTGTAAAATGCAATATCACATATACCTTTATAAATTTTCCTTATAAAATTTACTTGATCATTTGAAATATATGGTATTGATATCTATATTTTTTATTAGCAGAAGAATAAACATTATTATTAAAATTGTTATTCTTATATTTTCTGTTAAAATCTCTAATAACATTATATATATGATTATAATAGTAGCCAACATTTAACAATTCATTGAGTATATTTTAATATTTTTGCCTTTATCTGATGAATAGTTACAAAGATCATTATTTTTAAATAAGAACTTCAAACCTGCCATTTTGTGTGACAGTGACATTCTTGATTTATGTGGAATATAACTTCTTTTTCTATTGGTTTAATTGTCATACAGTAATCCAGCATATATTGATTTCAAGTTATTTTAAGATCAAGAAAACGAACACACATTAAATTTTTATCTACTTTTATCCATTTTTGACCTTTTATACTATTTAATTTTTTTAACAAGTCATTAATTGTATTTGGTTTGCCACATACAAAAACATCATTATAATGTTTAATTTCTGATTAAGTTGTGAATTTGGAATTTGAGGTAATTTTGACACACACATACACACACATACAAACACACACACACACACACATATATATATATATATATATATATATATATATATATATATATATATATATATATATATATATATATGGAGATACAATTGTATGTGAACATTAAGATTATTGTATGTAGAATTATTTAGATAGTATTAAAGTTATAAAAGTAGAGTTTAAAATTCACAGACATTATATATTTTATCATAGTAACTTGTTGAATATTATGATTAGCATTGAAATAATGATCCAAAACATTTTTGATGTATTTATTATTGCAATTTTAGCACATAAATGTGTGTATATTTTATTAATTAATTTTATATTATGCCCTAAGTTATGTATTTCCTAGATAATGATTATTTTAAAGTAATATATTGTGTACCTTTTTTAAATCCAGTCACAAAGAATGACAGTTAACTTTTGATAATTGTGACTGATAATATATAGTATGTTTTATAATTACTGAAATTGGATTGTTTGATCATTTCATATGCTCACTAAATCAATGGTGTTTCTGATAATCTTAAATGGGTTTATAAGTAATCATTAAAACCAGTCAATATTTAGACAATCTTAATATCTATAACAACGACCAATTTCAAACTATTGTCAAGGCAACCTTTTAATAATGAGGAGAAAATTCCACCTATGTTTTTAGTCCAATATATTTATATAGAAACCTTAGAGATCAAAATTATTGATTAAAAGAAGTTTAAACCTCTTTAAAGAGTTAAATATAACATGTTCTGAATGCTGACTAATAAATTGTCAATTATAACATTACAAAGTGCAATTATTATTTTCAAATTCCACCCAATGTATTACTTAAATAATAAGTATAATAATATTTGGTGCTGATATAGTACATGATCGGTGGCCATTTTGAATTTTAAAGCACCCAAAAACACTACTGGTACATACAAGTAATAAATGACATTGACTAGAAGCACTGTTTCAAAAAATTAAATAGCTTAAGGTACTACAATTAAAAAAAAAAGTGCGGGAAAAGAGAAAGTAACATGAAACAATTTTTAAATTACAAAAACTCTTAAAATAAATAAAAACGCTAATTTATATAGTAATAATTTTAAAAAGTCACAAATTACAAATGCTATTTATTTAGTGATAATTAGAAATATAATAAATGCTACTTTCAAAAGCCTATTCCTGTCTTTCAACAGTATTTAAAAACTATAATACTAAATCTCAAAAATCAATATAAAAATTTTAAAAAATATTTAAAAAGTATAATACTAAATCAAAAAAAAATTAATGTATGTTAATCAATGAAATAAAAAAACCTTATTAACCTGCTTTTCATTAATATTTAAAAAATAAAAAACTGAAATACAAAGGGTATGTGTTCATGCGATTCATTTAAAGTGCACGTATATTGAAACTGTATTATCTGTCTACAGACATTAATATATTAAATGTGCGCACATACACATAAACATACGTTATTATACATCAAAATACATTGTTATAGGATTATATATGTGGACTGAGATGGGTTTGAATTAGGAAAAGAGGTCTACTATGATATATAATAGGTGTAATGGAATGATAGACAGATAATACCATTTCAATATATGCAGATATACATGAACTTTAAAAGAATTGCATGAACACACACTCTTTATATTTCAGTTTTTTATTTTTTAAATATTAATGAAAAACAGGTTAATTAGGTTTTTTTATTGTTTTGCTATATTTTCAGAATTAATTAATTTTACTGGCATCTTCTTTAAAGTGTTAAAACTGAAATCTTAACACTAATACATATATCGGCACGCATATATATGCAAGTAAAAATTGTGATGTGTAATATGTTACAGTGTGATTATATTTTTAAATCTTTAATTTATTATAATTTTTTTAAAATAAATTTTCCCCCTGTTTTACATTTGCTTACAAGTTAGTTTTGAGGCATAAAAATCCATTAGCTTGTTTATATCTCTTTTTTATAATTTGAAAGTTTAGCTTTCTATTGTTAAATTTTTTAACTTAGCACTTTAATTTTAGTAAGACAAAATGTGATCGATGAGCCTGATTATTGGAAATTATATTACATCACACATACATGCTTTAATTTGTGTGAAAACCAAGCACAGACTTTTAAAAATAAATTCTGAGATGCTGTCAAGCTGCGAAATTTCCTTAATAAATTAATTTTATTGGCATCTTCTTTAAAGTAATAAACTTAAATCTTAAAACTAAAAGTTGTTAATGACTTTGTGGTTTTGCACTAATGGAGAGATCTAGGAAGACCCAAATTCAACCTTTGCAGAGAAGCAACCGATTTAGCAAATTGGTAATATATTTAAAATTCTTAAAATATTGGTAAAATTCTCAATTACTTAAATAAACGGTAACTGTAATATATATTAATATGTCTGCTATTAAGGTTTGTGAATTATTATTATATATCTTAGTTAGAGCGATGAGCCCTAAGCCAAATGTAAAATATATATTTTTTAAAAGTAAGTTAATTAGGTTTTTTATTTAATTGATTAACTTATGTTCATTTTTTTTTATATTTAATATTATACTTTTTAACTAGTATTTTTTTTAAATTTTATACTGATTTTTGAGATTTAGTATTATAGTTTTTAAATACTGTTGAAAGACAGGAGTAGGCTTTTGAAAGTAGCATTTATTATTTTTCTAATTATTGCTAAATAAATAGCGTTTGTCATTTGTGATTTTAAAATTATCACTATATAAATTAGCGTTTTTGATTTATTTTAAAGGTTTTTGTAATTTTAAAAATTTTTCATGTTACTTTCTTTTCTCACCCTTTTTTTAATTGTAGTGCCTTAGACTATTTAATTTTTTGAAACTGAGTACTTCTAATTGGGTGTTTAAAATTCAAAATGGCCACCAAGCACATATTATATTGGCACCTAATATTCAATGCTATGTAGGTTTATAAGTAATCATTAAAATACTTAGACAATCCCAATGTCAATAACAATCCACAATCACAAAATATTGTCAAAAGTGGAATGCCATCTTTATTTAAGGTCGAATACATTTCTATAAATATCTAAGATTGCAACATGACCACAGAGATTGACAATATTGTTTTAAAAAAGTTTAAATAAATTTCTTTAAAAAGGTAAAAATAACCTGTTCTGAATGCAGACTAACATTACAATCTGAAATTATAATTTTCAAGTTGCACCCAAAGTACTATTTAAATGATAAATATAATAATGTTCAAGGCTAAATAAGTTTATAAATGGTTTTAGCCTGGAGCACTGTTACATTTATTATTTAAGTAATACTTTGGTTACAATTTAAAAATTATAATTCCAGATTGAAGTGTTATAATTGATTACTTATTAGTCTACATTCAGAGCAAGTTATATTTACCTATTTAAAAAGGTTTATTTGAATGTCTTTGAATCAATAATTTCAATCTCTGTAGTCAACTATTGGGCCATAAATAAAGGTGGGATTTTAGCTTTATTATTAAAAGGAGTTTACCTCTTCCTCAGTTTGAGATTTTTGATTGTTATTGATATTGGGATTGTCTGTGTTGATTACTTTTAAATTTATATACAATACAAATAAAATGTCCATTAATTAAAAACTATTGTAATAACAATAAAAAATAATAAATATAATGGTAATAACTATTATATAACAATCTGCAGTATCTTAAACATGCTTAATATGAGTCTTTCCAGGATGAAGCATTATATACTTGACTCTCATTAGATTAAAAAATACTTGGTTACTTTTAAAAATATAGATATTATATATTTTAAATTATCACACCTAAATAGCATTTATGTCTGATTTTGTACTCTTATAACTACCAGATTGTTAAATTAAATGAAGTATATAGTTAATTTATTATAACTTTCATAAAATACTGTTTTGTTTTGTTGTTTTTTTGCTGGATCATATTATTTTAGTCAACATGACCAACTTTAAATGGAAAGTTCTCAGTATTAATTATAGTAAAAACTTTAATCTAAATAATTACATAGAAAAAAAATTATACTTTCAATATTTATGATAAAAAAATCCATAGAAATTTCTTAATTAAAATACACAATTTTCTGCTTAGGTTATCTGGTTTTACACATATAATGTATCTATATTTAATCTTTCAGTCCTTTTACAGCTAGGATGTTAACTAAATGTTGTCTACTTATAATATGTCAGACAAGGTTCTATTTTATTACTAGATCTGATGTGATTAACAGTCATGGCTAAATTTAATTGTTGCTAGTCTAGCTACTCTGCATCTGACATTTTAATCTCATTTCTTAAATGAAAATTTCCTGTTATATGTTCAATATTTACATCTGTTGGCAATGACAATCTATAAATTAACATATCAAACTTTCTCCTGGAGATACTTAGTTGCTTTTAAACATTGAACACGAATATTATATTTCAAATTTTTACACATAAGTTAAAAATGATCCATATTTGGTTGAATAAAAGTCATACAAAATAATATTATTCTTATTATATTATGTGATTTCAATTAGCATTGCCAATTTAAATTGCTCATTCTAAAATTGCATGATAGCTAAAATTTTAATCTTGATAGATAAATATATAGATAGATAACATAGATAGAAAGATTGACAGATAAATAGATAGATAGTTAAATGGCTAATATAAATATACATATTAAAAAACAGTCAACCTTTAGACAATATGAATATCAATAGCAATCAACAATCTTAAACTGTTGTCAAGTCAACCTCCTTTTAACAATAAACATGAATAGAGATATAGAGAGAGAGGTAGACAGATTGATAAATGGATAGACAGCTAGATAGGTAAATAGATCGTTAGTGTATTAGATACCAAAAATACTTTGGTTACTTTTCATTATCTTATTAAAATTCATTTATACTATATTCTTATACATTTAAAAAAATTTATAATCATTACTTTCTTTGAAACCTATAATTTATTGTTTACTTCATTTTTGTTATCTATCTATCTATCTATCTATCTATCTATCTATCTATCTATCTATCTATCTATCTATCTATCTATCTATCTATCTATCTATCTATCTATCTATCTATCTATCTATCTATCTATCTATCTATCTATCTATCTATCTATCTATCTATCTATCTATCTATCTATCTATCTATCTATCTATCTATCTATCTATCTATCTATCTATCTATCTATCTATCTATCTATCTATCTATCTATCTATCTATCTATCTATCTATCTATCTATCTATCTATCTATCTATCTATCTATCTATCTATCTATCATCTATCTATCTATCTATCTATCTATCTATCTATCTATCTCATCTTTATCTATCTATCTATCTATCTATCTATCTATCTATCTATCTATCTATCTATCTATCTATCTATCTATCTATCTATCTATCTATCTATCTATCTATCTATCTATCTATCTATCTATCTATCTATCTATCTATCTATCTATCTATCTATCTATCTATCTATCTATCTATCTATCTATCTATCTATCTATCTATCTATCTATCTATCTATCTATCTATCTATCTATCTATCTATCTATCTATCTATCTATCTATCTATCTATCTATCTATCTATCTATCTATCTATCTATCTATCTATCTATCTATCTATCTATCTATCTATCTATCTATCTATCTATCTATCTATCTATCTATCTATCTATCTATCTATCTATCTATCTATCTATCTATCTATCTATCTATCTATCTATCTATCTATCTATCTATCTATCTATCTATCTATCTATCTATCTATCTATCTATCTATCTATCTATCTATCTATCTATCTATCTATCTATCTATCTATCTATCTATCTATCTATCTATCTATCTATCTATCTATCTATCTATCTATCTATCTATCTATCTATCTATCTATCTATCTA